>OY293303.1:23910909-25141245 GCA_958502075.1 Orchestes rusci
ATTGGTCATGGTCAGACTGAGGAAACAATTTCAAGATTTTCCATTTTCACCGGGAGGATTATCCACGAACTTGTTGTAGACGATATGGCGACCAATGGTAGTAGTCTTTCACTAGATTGATGGGAATTTCCATCCTAAGATTGACAAATCCTGCCGATAGATGGCGCTATGTACTACAACAGTTAACATTTCATTCACTTGTCAGCTCGACACTAACCCACTTGGAACTGTTCTTTTTAGTCTGACTTAGACCCATAGCCATACTGATGAGTCCTAGTAGGACGAAACGTATATGGATTGGTCATGGTCAGACTGGGGAAACAGTTTCAAGATTTTCCTTTTTCACCGGGAGGATTATCCACGAACTTGTTGTAGACGATATGGCGACCAATGGTAGTAGTCTTTCACTAGATTGATGGGAATTTCCATCCTAAGATTGACAAATCCTGCCGATAGATAGCGCTATGTACTACAACAGTTAACATTCCATTTACTTGTCAGCTCGACACTAACCCACTTGGAACTGTTCTCTTCAGTCTGACTTAGACCCATAGCCATACTGATGAGTCCTAGTAGGACGAAACGTATATGGATTGGTCATGGTCAGACTGAGGAAACAGTTTCAAGATTTTCCTTTTTCACCGGGAGGATTATCCACGAACTTGTTGTAGACGATATGGCGACCAATGGTAGTAGTCTTTCACTAGATTGATGGGAATTTCCATCCTAAGATTGACAAATCCTGCCGATAGATGGCGCTATGTACTCAACAGTTAACATTACAAGGAATGTGATAAACCACATTACTCTTATACGAATCGTTTAATTTATCCTTAAGACCAGAAAACAACTTTTCAACAGTCTCCGTGTTAAAATATACCAGTTTTCTATAATCGTCATTTATCCGGTTGCCCAATTTATGCGACAATTGAGGTACAAACGATATTCTGAAAAATTCACACTCTATGTCAGAAGTGGAAGAAAACAGAAGTTTGCCATTCCTAGACGTATTGTTGATCAGGGAGGAATCTGGACAACTTTTAACGAATTGGTATTGCAAACCCAGTAGTTCCGGACGGATTCTGAATCTTTATTCTAGTTGTCCCAGTTCACATAAATTCGCCGCTATTAGAAATCTCCACCATCGAGTAATGACATTGAGTCATCCGTCTTTTCATGAAGATAACAGAGTGCGTATTGAGAATATTCTTGAAAATAATGGTTATCCACGATATGTTGTGAACAAGTCCATGCACCAATTACGTTCAAACCGAAATACACAGAGGATAACTGACATAGAGTATATATTTTTCAGAATACCGTTTGTACCTCAATTGTCGCATAAATTGGGCAACCGGATAAATGACGATTATAGTAAACTGGTATATTTTAACATGAAGACTGTTGGAAGGTTGTTTTCTGGTCTTGAGGATAAATTAAACGATTCGTATAAGAGTAATGTGGTTTACCACATCCCTTGTAATGACTGCGAAATGAGTTATGTTGGACAAACAAAACAACTATTAAAGAACAGACTCAAACAACACAAAAACGATTGCTCAGAAAAGAATTTGGTAAAGGAGGAAAAAACTGCCTTAGCAGAGCATCATTTTCGACACAATCATGCTTTTGATTTCGACAGAGTGAAAATCTTGGACGTGGATTACAATTACAGGAAGAGAACAATGAGTAAAATGATGTGGATAGAGCTCACCGAAAATACAGTGAATTTAAGAACAGATACATTGGGGCTTTACAATATCCACAAGGGCACTTTAGATAAAAAGAAAAAAATTAACAGAGATAATCGGATCAACACCTAATTCTACAAACTATTTTATAGTGTGACAACATTTGATTGTATAATTGTACTGTTTGATTTACCTATCTGTCTCCTACGTTGATATAATTTCCTGTTTATTTTGATTTAATTTGATGTTGGCGCGTATTCCATCCTTAGACAACCTGTTAAACACCTATAGTAGATAAGACTTCTATGTTATCATTGTTCTAAATTAGTATTGTCTGTTCGGATATGTATATGTAAATTTGATAACAACTTATTTTATCCGTAAGTTTTGGCAACAGGGTCATATCAAATATCATCTATTGAAGGAATTGCTTTGTCATTGTTCGTTTGTTTGTTGATTAAGTCATGTGAAGTTTTCGATGTTTCGATTGCATCTATGTATATGTGAAATGTTTATTTTATGATTTTAATGTTAAACCCTTTTGACACGCTCCAACATAATTAGGTAAGTAGTAACTGCAATTGTAATTTCAAATCCTACCGTACGTCTATTTTGTTCTAGCCCTTGATAAAGGCAAAAATTAAATTGCCGAGACGTTGGTATAATTAAAACGTAGAGTGTTTTCTTTTGTCCTCATTCCCGCTAACCAACTTTACATACCCATTTATAATGTTCTGTTGTGAAAAAAATAGAATAAGAGAAAAACCAAACAAAATTTGAGGTTCTAGATTTTAATATGTCATGTGGATAGTCGATTTACCGCCACACACTAGTTTAAAACCGGTCAGAAATAAACATGCTTATTTACGTAGATTTGAAAACTGTCAGCGAACTGTTGTGGACTGTTTGTGTGAACAAACCCTAGATCATTTGTTGAAAGAACCCTTTTCAATAATAAGAGTTATTTTATATCTGCAACTTGTTCTTGAATTGAAAGGTACAGCCAATATTCAGATATCGTGTTTAACTCTGTTTGACTTCGGGCTCTAAGAGGTTTGTGCTAAGAGTTAGATATTCTCCCGCCAAACTATTTTTAGCTACATATCATACCAAATTTATCACCATGAAAGTCCAAGTAAACCTTCGAGAAATTGTTCTCAAAATCTCAATAGCGATGACCATCAAATCAAAGATTTTGTGATGAAAATATAATGATGTAAGCATTGGAAGTTGAACTCTTCAAAATTTCAAATTCATTTATTGTGGTTTTTCGTTTATTGAGGTAGAATATGAAAAATAAATAACTCTATAGTTGGCAAATGAAAATTTCTTATAATCATATTATCCTTGAGGGGTTTTCTTACTTCGAAACATATGATATTTTTAATAAAAAGCACAAAAACAGTTTCAAGATTTTCCTTTTTCACCGGGAGGATTATCCACGAACTTGTTGTAGACGATATGGCGACCAATGGTAGTAGTCTTTCACTAGATTGATGGGAATTTCCATCCTAAGATTGACAAATCCTGCCGATAGATGACGCTATGTACAACAACAGTTAACATTTCATTTACTTGTCAGCTCGACACTTACCCACTTGTAACTGTTCTCTTCAGTCTGACTCAGACCCATAGCCATACTGATGAGTCCTAGTAGGACGAAACGTATATGGATTGGTCATGGTCAGACTGAGGAAACAGTTTCAAGATTTTCCTTTTTCACCGGGAGGATTATCCACGAACTTGTTGTAGACGATATGGCGACCAATGGTAGTAGTCTTTCACTAGATTGATGGCAATTTCCATCCTAGGATTGACAAATCCTGCCGATAGATGACGCTCTGTACTACAACAGTTAACATTTCATTTACTTGTCAGCTCGACACCAACCCACTTGGAACTGTTCTCTTTAGTCTGACTTAGACCCATAGCCATACTGATGAGACCTAGTAGGACGAAACGTATATGGATTGGTCATGGTCAGACTGAGGAAACAATTTCAAGATTTTCCTTTTTCACCGGGAAGATTATCCACGAACTTGTTGTAGACGATATGGCGACCAATGGTAGTAGTCTTTCACTAGATTGATGGGAATTTCCATCCTAAGATTGACAAATCCTGCCGATAGATGGCGCTATGTACTACAACAGTTAACATTTCATTCGCTTGTCAGCTCGACACTAACCCACTTGGAACTGTTCTTTTTAGTCTGACTTAGACCCATAGCCATACTGATGAGTCCTAGTAGGACGAAACGTATATGGATTGGTCATGGTCAGACTGGGGAAACAGTTTCAAGATTTTCCTTTTTCACCGGGAGGATTATCCACGAACTTGTTGTAGACGATATGGCGACCAATGGTAGTAGTCTTTCACTAGATTGATGGGAATTTCCATCCCAAGATTGACAAATCCTGCCGATAGATAGCGCTATGTACTACAACAGTTAACATTCCATTTACTTGTCAGCTCGACACTAACCCACTTGGAACTGTTCTCTTCAGTCTGACTTAGACCCATAGCCATACTGATGAGTCCTAGTAGGACGAAACGTATATGGATTGGTCATGGTCAGACTGAGGAAACAGTTTCAAGATTTTCCTTTTTCACCGGGAGGATTATCCACGAACTTGTTGTAGACGATATGGCGACCAATGGTAGTAGTCTTTCACTAGATTGATGGCAATTTCCATCCTAGGATTGACAAATCCTGCCGATAGATGACGCTCTGTACTACAACAGTTAACATTTCATTTACTTGTCAGCTCGACACCAACCCACTTGGAACTGTTCTCTCTAGTCTGACTTAGACCCATAGCCATACTGATGAGACCTAGTAGGACGAAACGTATATGGATTGGTCATGGTCAGACTGAGGAAACAATTTCAAGATTTTCCTTTTTCACCGGGAGGATTATCCACGAACTTGTTGTAGACGATATGGCGACCAATAGTAGTAGTCTTTCACTAGATTGATGGGAATTTCCATCCTAAGATTGACAAATCCTGCCGATAGATGACGCTATGTACAACAACAGTTAACATTTCATTTACTTGTCAGCTCGACACTTACCCACTTGGAACTGTTCTCTTCAGTCTGACTTAGACCCATAGCCATACTGATGAGTCCTAGTAGGACGAAACGTATATGGATTGGTCATGGTCAGACTGAGGAAACAGTTTCAAGATTTTCCTTTTTCACCGGGAGGATTATCCACGAACTTGTTGTAGACGATATGGCGACCAATGGTAGTAGTCTTTCACTAGATTGATGGCAATTTCCATCCTAGGATTGACAAATCCTGCCGATAGATGATGCTCTGTACTACAACAGTTAACATTTCATTTACTTGTCAGCTCGACACCAACCCACTTGGAACTGTTCTCTTTAGTCTGACTTAGACCCATAGCCATACTGATGAGACCTAGTAGGACGAAACGTATATGGATTGGTCATGGTCAGACTGAGGAAACAATTTCAAGATTTTCCTTTTTCACCGGGAGGATTATCCACGAACTTGTTGTAGACGATATGGCGACCAATGGTAGTAGTCTTTCACTAGATTGATGGGAATTTCCATCCTAAGATTGACAAATCCTGCCGATAGATAGCGCTATGTACTACAACAGTTAACATTCCATTTACTTGTCAGCTCGACACTAACCCACTTGGAACTGTTCTCTTCAGTCTGACTTAGACCCATAGCCATACTGATGAGTCCTAGTAGGACGAAACGTATATGGATTGGTCATGGTCAGACTGAGGAAACAGTTTCAAGATTTTCCTTTTTCACCGGGAGGATTATCCACGAACTTGTTGTAGACGATATGGCGACCAATGGTAGTAGTCTTTCACTAGATTGATGGGAATTTCCATCCTAAGATTGACAAATCCTGCCGATAGATGGCGCTATGTACTCAACAGTTAACATTACAAGGAATGTGATAAACCACATTACTCTTATACGAATCGTTTAATTTATCCTTAAGACCAGAAAACAACTTTTCAACAGTCTCCGTGTTAAAATATACCAGTTTTCTATAATCGTCATTTATCCGGTTGCCCAATTTATGCGACAATTGAGGTACAAACGATATTCTGAAAAATTCACACTCTATGTCAGAAGTGGAAGAAAACAGAAGTTTGCCATTCCTAGACGTATTGTTGATCAGGTAGGAATCTGGACAACTTTTAACGAATTGGTATTGCAAACCCAGTAGTTCCGGACGGATTCTGAATCTTTATTCTAGTTGTCCCAGTTCACATAAATTCGCCGCTATTAGAAATCTCCACCATCGAGTAATGACATTGAGTCATCCGTCTTTTCATGAAGATAACAGAGTGCGTATTGAGAATATTCTTGAAAATAATGGTTATCCACGATATGTTGTGAACAAGTCCATGCACCAATTACGTTCAAACCGAAATACACAGAGGATAACTGACATAGAGTATATATTTTTCAGAATACCGTTTGTACCTCAATTGTCGCATAAATTGGGCAACCGGATAAATGACGATTATAGTAAACTGGTATATTTTAACATGAAGACTGTTGGAAGGTTGTTTTCTGGTCTTGAGGATAAATTAAACGATTCGTATAAGAGTAATGTGGTTTACCACATCCCTTGTAATGACTGCAAAATGAGTTATGTTGGACAAACAAAACAACTATTAAAGAACAGACTCAAACAACACAAAAACGATTGCTCAGAAAAGAATTTGGTAAAGGAGGAAAAAACTGCCTTAGCAGAGCATCATTTTCGACACAATCATGCTTTTGATTTCGACAGAGTGAAAATCTTGGACGTGGATTACAATTACAGGAAGAGAACAATGAGTAAAATGATGTGGATAGAGCTCACCGAAAATACAGTGAATTTAAGAACAGATACATTGGGGCTTTACAATATCCACAAGGGCACTTTAGATAAAAAGAAAAAAATTAACAGAGATAATCGGATCAACACCTAATTCTACAAACTATTTTATAGTGTGACAACATCTGATTGTATAATTGTACTGTTTGATTTACCTATCTGTCTCCTACGTTGATATAATTTCGTGTTTATTTTGATTTAATTTGATGTTGGCGCGTATTCCATCCTTAGACAACCTGTTAAACACCTATAGTAGATAAGACTTCTATGTTATCATTGTTCTAAATTAGTATTGTCTGTTCGGATATGTATATGTAAATTTGATAACAACTTATTTTATCCGTAAGTTTTGGCAACAGGGTCATATCAAATATCATCTATTGAAGGAATTGCTTTGTCATTGTTCGTTTGTTTGTTGATTAAGTCATGTGAAGTTTTCGATGTTTCGATTGCATCTATGTATATGTGAAATGTTTATTTTATGATTTTGATGTTAAACCCTTTTGACACGCTCCAACATAATTAGGTAAGTAGTAACTGCAATTGTAATTTCAAATCCTACCGTATGTCTATTTTGTTCTAGCCCTTGATAAAGGCAAAAATTAAATTGCCGAGACGTTGGTATAATTAAAACGTAGAGTGTTTTCTTTTGTCCTCATTCCCGGTAACCAACTTTACATACCCATTTATAATGTTCTGTTGTGAAAAAAATAGAATAAGAGAAAAACCAAACAAAATTTGAGGTTCTAGATTTTAATATGTCATGTGGATAGTCGATTTACCGCCACACACTAGTTTAAAACCGGTCAGAAATAAACATGCTTATTTACGTAGATTTGAAAACTGTCAGCGAACTGTTGTGGACTGTTTGTGTGAACAAACCCTAGATCATTTGTTGAAAGAACCCTTTTCAATAATAAGAGTTATTTTATATCTGCAACTTGTTCTTGAATTGAAAGGTACAGCCAATATTCAGATATCGTGTTTAACTTTGTTTGACTTCGGGCTCTAAGAGGTTTGTGCTAAGAGTTAGATATTCTCCCGCCAAACTATTTTTAGCTACATATCATACCAAATTTATCACCATGAAAGTCCAAGTAAACCTTCGAGAAATTGTTCTCAAAATCTCAATAGCGATGACCATCAAATCAAAGATTTTGTGATGAAAATATAATGATGTAAGCATTGGAAGTTGAACTCTTCAAAATTTCAAATTCATTTATTGTGGTTTTTCGTTTATTGAGGTAGAATATGAAAAATAAATAACTCTATAGTTGGCAAATGAAAATTTCTTATAATCATATTATCCTTGAGGGGTTTTCTTACTTCGAAACATATGATATTTTTAATAAAAAGCACAAAAAATAACCATTATTCTGACATTCAAACCCTTGATAAAGAAATACAAGACCCGGTTTGAGAAGTTTAATGAATAGTGTCAATGTTTACCAAATCCATGTTTATTTTCTTATTGATTTTATTATTTATTTATTGATAAAATCTTGAAGACTTGTTTTGAGTAAGTCATCTTATTCAGTTCAAAGCGCATAAGAAAGTACGGATAACTTCAAAGTTATCAAGGATCGAATACGAGAGAAGTGTGTCTAGATTGAATTACACTCCAATTTGACCCATCTCAAATTAACTCAAATCTATTGTATAATTTGGAACCAAAATTTTCCTCAGACACACTCTTATTCTGGATTTTTTTTTCAAGTCAGAAATATGGATTTGTTATGCCTCACAAATAGCAAAGAATATAGTATCGTTATAAAAGTCCTGAGTCGAGCATCGAGAACCTCAGCTAATATTCTTAATGTAGATAATATGATTGCATTTAAAGACCCTTGTGACAAGTTCACGAATATAATAAGATCATTTCACTAGATACTTTGAGGTAGAGAAGAACTCAGGACTAGAATAATCGTGTTAATTATGTTAAGTTACCAGCGTTAATGAGTAGTGTTCATCAAAAAGATGAAACTGTAATCATAATAAATCCATTCGAAACGTTCTTCACATCATTTTAGCAAAAAAGGGCAACCATAAATAAAAAATAAGCTTTATCTTTTATTAGCAATGTGTCTTCAACTTTTTTCCACACGAAATACCTGAAACATATTTTCCATGAAGTCTGATTTCTCCCTAGAAATATTCAGAATTCCTTTATACGCCAAACAAATATTCCGGAAAGACTTTTTAGTTTTTTATATTCCTCTCGTACATTCCGTTGTTTTAGATCTAAGACGGGAAACACAAAACTGAGTACGGGATTTCGAATTTCGAGGTGGAAGTTGAAATACCTAAATGCAATATGGGGGAAGTTCGGTGTGAAGAAATTCATAAAGTACGATGCTGTGCAGTTTGTTACATATTACGGAGAAATGAACATTGAATCGAATACTTAGAAATAGCTTGGTGAATTGTGTATCGAACTTTTCGTTCTAAATACTTGATCATTTTGAATATGTCTTTCTGATTAACCTTGAACCAAAGTGATTATTGAATAAATGATGCCGATCAGAAAATCATTAGAAAGAGATGTGGAATATTCGCGTCAATTATGAAAGTAGTCATATTGATAGATTTCATTTTGGTGAAACAATCGAAAGATAAGTCTCGAAACCGTTTTGCGAAGTTCGACATATTGAGCCGCATATACACTTACGCTATGTCCAGTGTGACCAAGAATCTGGCGATGCGTGCAATGTTGATAAAGCACGATAAATGCGTTTACGGCCAGCTTTGGTCGTTATTCTTACCTATTACAAAAAAGTTTGAGAACATTTGAAAAGTCAAGCTAATATGCAAAAAAAATTAAAACACTTCTTCATAGTGTGGGATAAAATTCAACTTCCAACAATTGTTGGGATTTATTTGTAACAATAACAAATAAATAGTTGACTGGTTTACCGAGCTCAGCCTCACTACTGGCAAGAACAAACGCACCTGGAATAAAAATTAGGCTGAGTCACCTTTCTTATTGATGTTAACATACAATGTGGTATTTCACAAGCTCAAGATCTTTTGTTATTCAACTACTACAAGTATGATTATATTTCATAGCACTACGCTAGGAAACAACGAGCTGCAGCAGATCATTTGACAAGCTTCAAACTGTTGAGACTACTGATGGTAAGTCATTCCTTATCGCCATCGCTCGGAAAAAGGGGCTGCGACAGATCATTTCAACTCAGTTCTTGATAGTTCACAAGAATCAAACTTTTTAGACCGCTGGTAAGACAATTTTCACCGTAAACGCCAAGAGTTGCCGTAGAATAGGAAACAATAGGATTTCTCTTGATTAGTCAAAATGCGCAATTGAATCACGTAAGGTAACTCTGTGGGTTAATCGGTAGAAAAGGGGTCTGGGACATCATTACAAAACACATTAGCGTAATAAGTGTCCATACTCTGCCCTCGAAAAACCACCAAAAGAAATTTAGATTTCAAATATCACTCTGACCACTGTCAAAATGATTACCAAGGTGAAAAGGAATGATCAGAAAGCGCACAAAATTGTTACAAAAAATATGGGTTGCTACAACAGTATAGGTATTCTGCAACGTATTGAAACTTGGAGAAATACATCCAATAATCGCCCTCAAGAGAAACAGTGGCCAGACAAATCTTCTCACGATTTTTTTTTGCTGATGACCTGTACTGTACTTTTTGCCACCATCTTTCATTCTTTATCAACATGGCGTCGGTTTCTGTAAAGTGAATTTCTCTCATTCTACACTGTGGGCCAAATCAAGTTAGTACATAATTTGACGCTTGATAACTTTTTTGTTTGTCTATGGATTTTTATGATTTTTGGATATGATATTAGTCAATATTTTCTGGATGTTACCTCAAAATTGAGCTTTCGAGTTTGAGCCAGGACCAGACTTGGAATGTTTTTTTTTGAATTGATGCATTTAAGCTCGTTGCAAAAAAGAACTGCGCTTCTCACAAACCAACTGATATATTATTTGAGAAGAAAATTGGTGGGAGAAGGTATCCTAAAAATATCAATTTTCTAGAACCATAACCTAAAAAACTATTTTTTTTCTGTGTGATAGTGCTTGTTGTCATTAAGACTATTTCACTTCATTTTGATCAAAGAGATTTCATAGCACGTGGATTGTTTTTTGGAGATTTGTCGAGTTTTTGAAATTTTAGAATTTATAGATTGGATGAAAAATAATAATCTAATAATTTTTTTGAATAAATAAACTTCGTTAAATTCTACTCGATAAATTGAAAAGGGCGCGAAATTTTCGTACATAGGTATTTATATATACATTTTCTTTTCCATTATTCGTTGAATCGAGATTCTATCTTTCAAAGATAGAACCATGTCTACTTATTCAAAATCAAACTGGCAAGCTCCAGAATCTCAAAATGTTTAAAAAAAAATCACTACATAATCCACGTTGGTATGGAATTTCAAGAAACTTTGATCAAAATGAAGTGAAATAGTTTTAATGCCAAAAATCATCATCATACAGAAAAAAATCGTTTTTCAGGTTATGGTTCTTGAATATCGATATTACCAGTTGATCTGTAAGTAGCGCGGTTCGTTTTTGCAACGAGCTTAGATGCACCAACTCCATAAAAAGGTCGTAAGTCCGGTCCTCTTCAAAATTCTAAAGCTTAGTTTTGGGGAAACATCCAGAACATATTGAACAATATCAAATCAAACATTCATCAAAATCCATCAACAAACCAAAAAGTTATTGAGGATCAAACTATGTTGTGGCTTAATTTGTGCTTTTCTGAATTTCTAAAATCAATACCATAACCAATAATACAAAAAGTTGGCTTTGGTGATCTCAATACATGAGAGGAAAGGGGAGTTCGAACAGACAAGTGTCATTTTCTGACTTCTGTAAATCAACCCTGTAATGTATTTTACATCTGCGTCTCCTCACCGAACTTCTTTGTATATCCAATTATCCCTTGCAGATCAAATAAAAAAGAAACTTCGAAAATCACGTCTGACTTTTGTTTATTTATTTTTATTCTTTGATTATGGATTGCATATATCATGATCATGACGATTCACATTTAATGAGCACACTCATTTTGTAGAATAATCTGTTCTAAAAAGTATTAATGACAAGTGAATACATGATTAATAAAATAAACACGCTCTGGAAATGTCCCGACCCGGCATATAATTATTGCAGTGGGTTGCCAGTATTTATACAAAAACTGTGTTATTTTCCGTTCTTATAATTGAAGAAAATTGCATGAAGGGAGCCGCATGCATTTTTCTTCTGCTGTAACATGATATTGTAATTTATATTAACGCTGTTAGAGATTTCGTGTGTTGATTTTCTTAATTATCGGTTGAAAAATATGCTTCGATAAATTACTGTAATTAAAAAAGTCTACACGCACGAGATGGTCAACTCAAGTTGATAAAGGCTACAACTCACGCATTCTCTATTTATAATCACCCTGAAATGTCAGCTGATCACACCCTTCTTTACTTGTTACTTTCTTATCGATCATCTGGACAGGCTACACTTTTCATAAATTATCAGGGGTATGAGGTTGTGTATTCAGCATTTTGTGAGAAACATTGCCTGTAAGTTGACAAACATGAATCGCATGGAAAAGTGTCTATGAAATAGCTTATCCTACTCCACGCACAAGTTGAAGTATTTGTTTTGTATAGGGAAGTCGTTCAAGAGAATGGTCGTTATCCTATCTGAAAAACTTATAGAAAGAGCTTCAACTTTTTATTTCGATTGACATACATCGGGCATTACTGATAGTTCAGTTCTCTCTTCAACTCTTGGGCTCTTCATAGTTACGTTTTAAATTATGGTTTTATATTGAAGTCGATCTGGTGGATTTATTTCACAACGGATACAAGACAGACGAAATGATTGACATAATTTGCTGCAATCGTCAAACTGCCGATTACTTCCGAAAATGCATTGATAAAAATGCACAGCATCTTTTGAAAGGATGATTTTAAACTATTGATACGTGAAACAGACAACTAGTAAAGCACATACAAACAACGTACATATCCACGATGACGCTCAAGAAATTGAATGTAGTATACTCTATAGAGAGATCAAGTATCAAACTGATAGAAACTAAAATGCAGAATAGAATTTATAATCGGATCCACACTTTTGAAAATGTAAAGGTCCAGTTTATTTTTGACAAATATTTAATCGAACAATAACAACAATGTTCCTAGCCTGACATTTGATTGCAGAATGTTAAAACACTATTGTTGCTTTTGTAATGATTGTCATCGTCTGATGAGAAGCCAAAATCACGACTTTGCCAAACGGGCACACTATGGTTACGCAATCATCACAACCACTATGTATATTGACTATCTACTGTACATAATAACATACAGTACAATACAATAACAGCTGGCATTCATGGAAACGATTTTATCACAAGTGATATCATTCGGATTAAACATCACAAACTTCATTGGATTTGAATTTGCAAAGAATATTCAACATCAACCGGATTACATTCCGATATGACTTGTTGTTATTGACGGATATTTCGAAAAGCTCATGATAATGATTATCAAGGAAAATGTTCAAATGCACGTGCTTATTTCAGTTATTTGAACAAGTTGTTTTGATTGCGAGTGGGATAAATAGAGGGATTCCTTAGTTGATACTAAGATTGATAGAACTCATTAAAATAAACAACTTTTTCTTATAACCAAAAAATGAAGAATTAACATTTAATTATCACAAAACGTGTCCAGTACGGTCCTGTCTAACTTAAATAGGTGTTCACTAAAAATTAAACATAAACAAACTGGGCACCTGATGATGCAGAAGTCCGGATTTTTTTTTTTAAATGAATAAAAAATAAAAGATGTACCTATTCATAACTGTCCTCCGTATCTTCATCAATGAACATTTTACAACTCCACAATTTTGGTTTCAGATTATCATTTTTGCATCCAAGTACGTTGATTCACCTTTGTTTTTTAGAAAATGTTCTTGTCTGGTAAAAATATGCTTTTTTCATCAACTTCGATCAATTGATAGTTCAGCAGGTCTTTATTCACACTGCAATATCTTCTTGTAAAATGACTGATCGAAACTTACTAAAGAAAGAAATTCTCTGCATGGTTATTGAAAAGTCATACCTAGATTTCCACATAATAAACACTTATCCTGGGATAATGGAGAAGACTTGCCGTATTGTGTCAAATAATTTCAGCTGTTGTTCAGATTCAAATATATTCAAGATTCAAGAGTTGAGTCACAAGAAAATGAATGATACCTCGACCATGGGCAATTTGTTTGAATCCATGTTTTCTCAAATCAGAATGGGGATTTCAACCACGTAATGACCTAATTAAAACGTATAAATCTGTATCACAGTATTGATTTATTATTAAAACAATTATGAAGAAGACCTCGTTTTTGTATGTGCACCATTTACCTTTATCAACTGGATAACGTTAACAACAAAGACTACACGTACGCTGCATTTTGCTTCGTTCGAAATAAAATTGGTTGGAGTCATAAATCAATAATAAATGCCTCCCAAAATTTAAACAAATCTACTCAGTACCAAATTTCACGCTATAGCCTCAAGAGTTTCAAGAATATTTATGTACCTCGTTTTTGTTCTCAAGAACTTTGACACACAGTATTATTTATTGAAGTATTTTTCGACCCATGGCTATGAGGTTTTTTTGCTCGTCAAGCTTAGCTCATCCGTTAGTCCAGCCTCACATTTTCGCCATGAGATGACGCTAGCAAATCCACTCCACTCATGTTCTATAACACAATTATTATTATTATCGTTAACAATCTCATTCCAGAATCTTCGTCGAAATTATTTTCCGGAGGGATCAAAAATGATACTCCAGTCCCGGTAATGGGTGAATAAAGTGATCACTTTAGTCCCGGAAGTACGAAATAGTATAATAAATGCCGCGGGACTAAAGTAGCATTTTTAATCCCTGAGGAGAAGTTTATGGCCCGACAGTAGATAGGGCCATGATTTTCCTGAGAGATTAGAAGTACTTCAGTGGCCAGGTATATACGATATTTTTCGTGCTTCTGGAAGCAAAACATAGAAAGAATATCAAAATGTACAAAATAAAAAAAAAAAACTTTATAGAATAACAGATAATCATTCACATTGGCGAAGGCGTTCTTTTGTGTCAGCTGCTTGACAAATTCCAATAGTAACCGTTGCGATTTATACCAAGCCAAAATCTATCATACATACACCCACATTGCGCGTTATCTTTTTTTTTTGCTTACCACAGGTCGTAACAAAAATAATTTGAAAGTATCAAAATATTTCAGATGTAGATCCGTCAGTCCAGCCTTACATTTTCATCATGGGATGGCGCTATCAAATCCACTTTCATTGTATTACACAATTATTACTATCACAATTTGGCTCCGGGATTTTCTTCGGTATTATTGCTAGGAGGGATAAAAAGTGATACTTTAGCTTAAGTCCCTGTAATAAGTGACTAAAGTGGTCACTTTTGTACCGGAAGTACGAAAAAAACCTTTATACAGGGCGAGTTATTTTATGTTTAGTACAGGGATTCAGGAAACTATAGCAGATACCATGATACTAAAACACACAAGGTAAGCTTACTAGCTCGACAAAATTGAAATCGATTCGCGCATTGCAAAAGGAAAGATATGGGAAAAATAGGTATCGGGCACCGAACACCATGAGCATTTTAGATGGGGGGTCACCGGAGAAGATGTGCGTGAGGTTAATTATCTTGTCTGTGGTAGTATCATGGGCAGATACGAGAAAGTTTGAAGGGGCAAAGATTTTAAGTTTTGTAAGCTCTACTCAAAACCAAATGAGTTTTTGATAATTTGACAGCTGTCAAAAAATATTAAAAAAAATACTGATTTCCGAAGATTTTTTAAAACGCCTGTAGCTCCGCGAATATCACATGCAAGTGAAAATGTTAAATACAAAAGTCTTAAGAAATTCTACCCTGAATAAAATTACATTAAATTATTTCTCGTCACACCCGTGATCTTTGACATATGACATACACTTTTTTTAAATTGAATCCATATCAAATTTTATTCTTGTTGAATACAAAATTTATCACGATTCTAATGATATGGCGGATGATCGGATTATTTTTTTAAATAAAGTTTTTCTGGACGTTTATTGTATTTTTTTTTCTAATCCATGTTTTATCTCAACGTTACCTATGGAAAAATACTATTAAATGAAATGAAGAATTTATAATGCTATTATAAATTAGCATAGTAAAACATACAAATATTGTATTTTTTTGAAAATTCCCTTATGTGAAAAAAAAGACGAAAAACAAAACACGCCGATGAAAACTTTATTCTCATGATATATCTTAACAATTGTAATAGAATTCTTTATTTGATAACGATGAAATCTAATATGGTCTTTATTCAAAAAAACATAAGTCTATGTCATTATTTTGTCAAAAATGACGAGTGTGACGAAAAATGTTTTAATGTCATTTTACTAAGCGAATATTTTCCTAAAACTGAGAATAAAAATTAAATGAAGTTATGTCCGGAAATGCTTCGTTCCCGAGATACAAAGTTTTGAAGTTTCAAGAAAAAAAAATAAAAATATACATATGAATAAAAAATACCTACTGATACATTTTCCTCATTACATCTTAATTGTAGTAATGTAAGTGATTGACTTGACCATCAAAATGGCCTTTATTTCTTCAAACGGAAACCGTTCGTCGTACGAAAAAATATCAGAAAACCAAGTTAACTCCAAAGTGAAGAGTATTTTAAAGATTATATTTATTTCAAGAAAAAGCAGTGGAGTACAATTTTTTTGTTTTGAAAAATCAATACAAATCCTTTTCAAACGTCACTGCAAGATTTCTTTTTTTAAATAAAAAAATGTTACACTCCCCGACAATAAATTCCGGACATGAATAATTTGAGTCAATTTGATATCCCTGTAACTTTTTTAATTTTTGTCCGATTTTGGCAAAATTTTCATCAAAGTGTAGCCCTATATCTCGAGATATCACCCTTTTTGTTTTTGGTTTTGGAAAAATACTGAGGGCTTGGCCATTATACATGGAGGAACAAAAGCTACTTTTTTACCCTCAAGTTTTTAACACCCTGTGAAGAAATTGAGTGGCAGAATTCATCTTTATCATCTTCTGTTGTGAAGTCCAATCTTTTCTCAACAAAATGTTGTTTTGTTCATGTCAATATCTGCTTTTTCAGAGAAGATACAGATGTTTAAATAAAATGCATAAAGTTTAGCCCTATGTCTTGAGATATCACCCTTGATTTTGGTTTTCGAAAAATACGAATGGCTTGGTCATTATGCAAGGAGGAACAGATGCTACATTTTACCCTTAAGGTTTTAACACCTTGTGGAAAAATGAGCGGCAAAATTTAGCTGCATTATATTTTGTCGTGAAGTGTGATCTTTTCTCAACAGAATGTTTTTTTGTTTATGTCGACATCTGCTTTTTTAGAGAAGATACAGATTATGTTTAAAGAAAATGCTGCAGTTTTCCGATATTTTATCCACAATGAATGAAAATATTCTTATGGACTTGCATGAACAAATGTTCTAGAATTCCATATTGTCCCAATTTACCCAAATGGAACATTGGGCAAATTGTTTACCCCGAACACTCTTTGGAGGCGGTAGTATCATGTTGTGGACTGGGGTATCACTACATGGTCGTACAGATTTTGTATTAATTGAAAAGAAAACACATGGGATAGGTATGCTAGGATTGCAAGGTAGACATGTTCGCAATGGACATTTGGAGACCTTGCCCGATTTGGGAGAAGCCCTTCTTGAAAAATAACAATTATTTCTCAAGAGGCATCAAAAGCATGCCATTCGCATGGCAGAAGTCATCGGGATACGATGTGGCAATACGCACTTTTGATTCAAAAACATTTTGTTAATGCAAGTCTATGAAAATGTTTTCATTCATTGTTGATAAAATATCAAAAAACTGCAGCATTTTCATCAAACATCTTTAATTCTCTAGAAAAGCAGATATTGACATGACCAAAAAAACATTTTGTTGAGAAAAAATCGCACTTCACAACAGAATATAATGAAGCTAGATTTTGCCGGTTAATTTTTCCACAGGGTGTCGAGAACTTGAGGGTAAAAAGTAGCTCCTGTTCCTTCCTGTATAATATCCAAGCCATTGGTATTCTTCCAAAACCAAAATCAAGGGTAATATTTCAAGACATAGGGCTACACTTTGGTGAAAATTTCACTAAAATCGGACAACAAATAAAAAAGCTATAGCGATATCAATTTGATTCAAATTATTCTTGTCCGGGATCTATTGTCGGGAAGGGCAATCAATGGGCAAAGAAAGTCTATTTTTTCACTTCCTAATTAATGATTCGAGAAGCTTGAATATCAAAAACCTCATAGTCAGCAGTCAGCACATACCTCATATTCTGACCGTTGCAGTAACTGTTTCCATTATAGTATTCGTTTGAAACTATTTAATAAAAATATTGGAAATTAAAATGATGTTTATTTATCTGAATCGACCTTATACAAATAGGAAAACATGCATGTCATTTCCATTCGAACAAATAAAATCATCCAATAGCGAGTTAATCACGTTCATCACGTCTCTATCTCATTAAACTCTATTCGATCCTGTATTCCAGTCATAAACATTAGTGAACTAAACTGGTTGGAGTGACATGAACAAGATATTATTTCCCGCTTGTCCGTTATCATGAGTGAGTTGGTGAATATGAATGTTTACATATTTTCCAGCAGAATGGCTCACAATTAAAAAAATGTGCTCTCAACGGAACAGAAATTTGTTCTCATGGTGAATCCCTTGAAGCGCAAAAATACTACCGAACCCGTATTTATCCGAGCCCTCGTTACAAAAAGTCTTTTATATCTCAGTTTTCAAACCCAGAAAAGTGTTCTTTCTTGTGTTTTTATAACGGCTCTATCCTCAAGAAATCATGAGCTTCTTCCGGCAGCTAATAACTTTTTTATTGATTCCCATGCCGAGAATAAAGTGATATTTGACAAGAAGAGAGAAAATTGAGGCACGCGTAAATCAAAACAATATTCTAAAAAAAGTAGAAAATGGACATCGAGAAATGAGGGTCTTTTGAATAATAATTTACATAGCCACTAAGAGTAGACGGAAAAATCCAACCTGGATACGGATAGCTTTGCACTTAAATCATTGTTATGCAATTTTTCATCTGAATTGAAATAAAACTGGATAGTCGATAGTGATATTAATAACCGCAGTGACTGAATGGATTATTCACGTGGGTCAAAATGCAAACACTATGCAGTGCGAGGACTCACAACTTTTAAATCGAGTTGATGTGTACTCAACTTGATGAAAATAGTTATGGACTTAAAATAAAAAATAAGTAGGCCACACAAACTTTGATCAGATCTACGCTCAATAGTAGATAAGCAATGAGAGTTCGGGAGCAATTTCGACCATTTTCACGTGTAAAACCCCATACGGAAATCGAAGCTCGGAACTATCATTTTTTGTACCGTTCAAGGTCATCGAGCGACGACTCACATCGGGAAAAAGTTTGTGCGCCTTATGATATATATATTTTCAGATTAAAAATTCTTTGTACAGAAATCATGTTGATCATACGATTATTTTTATCGTTCGAGGTTTGAGATGGTGGAGGTGTATGATGTATGGCGTACCATCGTTTTATCGTTCGGTATTTGATACTGGCAACATTTCAATATTATGTTTCGATGTATTGTGAGATTTTGAAAATTAGCAAAGGTTACAGATTATTATTTTTTGAGGTGTTGCTATCATCAGGTATTCGAATTAGTGGATGTAGAATATTCAAAAAGGAGAGATGTACCTAGATATTTTACAGTCAACGATCGTGAAATTTTTATAAGAGAGAAATCATCAACAAAAGACTATTAAGAGATCAGGATTAAGTAGATCATTTTAATTTTTATGGTTATAGAAGATAGCATCAGTTATCAGTATTGGTATGAATAAAGAAATTTCAAAATTATATTTGACGTTTAGATAGAATGAAAATATTTTCATAAATTGTATATTTTATTTCAACACCTGAGTAGAGTTGATCCATAGATGGAGTAGACGCATACTCACCTCAAAAAAGGCATATTCAATCAAATAAAAATTCAAATTTCGAATGATATATTTTTATTTATTCATCAAAAGATTTACAATCGCATTATACACACATAAGTCCCCAAAGAGGTGAATCACACTATTCACAATGTGTAGGGGATTGGTGCGTACAAAGGATGTATAAATAGGACAAATACATGCATCTTCCACTAACTATCTACTCACATCACATAATATAAATAGAAAACCAATTTTATCATATCTAATGAGAAAAACAAAAACTTATCTAATAAAATAATCGTTATACACAATATATTGACTCATTATAGAATGATGCCCATGAGGAAGAGTTGGGACAGAATCTTTCAGCAGATGTCTTTTATCATCATACGGACTTAGGGCTATTTTTGTTTGCTTAAAAAAATATAAATCATGTTTGCTTGCACGAAATAAATTTTGATCAACTGCTTTGTCAATATTTGACTTTAAACACTCTTTTTAATCGTCAAAACTAATTTTATCTGCAATAACATTTTTTTTCACACCTTTAATTTTTGTGGTCACGCCTTTTTCATTTGAATATTTCATAATTTTATCTTTTTCTACCACATCTTTTTCCATATCAGTTTTATCCTGTTCTAATTCCTCACCAGTGTAAAATAGTTTAACTGCGTACATTTTTGATCGAAGACCGATAAAGTCTGTCATAATCCGTCCATTATTTTTATTCACTAAGGGAATATTAAAAATATTATCTGAAGGATAATCAGAGATGTAAAAGTATTTATCACAATCTTGTCTGATGACGTCATAAGCATTGGAATCTGCTATTTCATAAATAAAAGAATCGGTATCTGTGTAAAGCACGGTACATTTTTCAAAACGATTTTTCATGTAATCATGATGAAAGTTGTAAATAGTGGTCTTAGCCAAATCTAAAATACACATTCTGGCATATATCGGCTTATTGAAAAATACTTCAGATTTTGCCAACTCAATTATAACAGGATTCTCATCGATTGCGGTTCTACTTTTAAACTCTGGTCTTGAAATTAAAGCCTCAGCTCCATATCGACCTTCCCATTTAGTAACAAGCTTAACAGAAGAGTGTTTTCTTACATTTTCCATAGTTTTTCCAAAAACAGCATTAATCATAAGTTTAAAGAGGTTTTTCTCAAAATCATTTTTGGAAGCCTGTCTGAGACGAGTATTCAAATCAATATAGGATTTCAACAACGAAGAGTGATTAAACAAAATTGCTCTATGGATTTTTCATAGTTCAACACCCAAACGCAATAATGTGGCTATCTTGGAAATTCAAATCACATTTTTCATGGCTATATATACCAGTTAAGTGACAATGATCACGAACTCTTTCATCTTCTGCTTGAAAAACCTTTTCACATACATGACAACAACTCGCCTTGAAAAATTGCTTAAAATGTTCAGATGTGAGCTTCTCCATTGGAAGAGGACATTGGAAGACTGTCATCACATTTTCAGCAAAGTCGAAAAGTTCCTTAACAAACCATTGAATACAATCGACCCCCGTATAAGACTTATAAAACGATAATGAGTCATCATAAGAACATTTAACATAATATCCAATGCTAAATGGAACCTGTTATTGATATTTTTGACTATATTTTGTTTCATCATCTTCAACAGGGCTCAAAAGACACTCAGAATCAGCATATATAACAAAAGGTGCTTTTGTTTTGAACGAAAAGTTAGTGAACTCAACAAACCTTTGATTTTTCTCAGGAAGCTTTGGAAGAGGGCCATTATTCAGATTTGCGCAATCTTTCACATGATTTTCCAGTTTTCCAACATCATAAAAGTGATAAAAACAACGATCACAGATATACTTAGCTACATTGTTTTTACTCAGCTGCATTGAAACAAGACGAGATAAATTTTTTATCCAAACAATGTGATTTTTGGATGAAAGAATCACCCCCTCTTCACCACTTTGATAATTGTCTTGTACCATTAGAAAATTAATATGGTACTCAACTCTATTTTTGGTGATATGGGCAGGTACAACCTTGGAAGACTAACCCGATTTTTCCAGTTTATAAACGTTCACAGAGATATCATTTTGCTTTTCAAATCGAGGAACTTGGGGTAAAGACATAGGAAACTTAATTCCTTTCAAATTAAAAACAGTCTGAGGATGAGGATAAGAAGACGTCCTATTTGCAAACTCTCGATCTACAGGAAATAGTGCAGAGACCACAGCCCAGGCAAAACATAAATCATCAGAATTCTTAATATTAACACAAGCTTGTTTATTTTATTTGCTGGGGTAGATCAATACATGAACTGACCTTGATTGGACCAAACTTATTTATATAAATAGTTAGATCCAGTATTTTAGATAAGGCCCAACCACTATCTTTTTCCTGAAACTCCTCTTATGCACTGAGCAAGGGAATTTTTATAGTTTCATCGAACCATGTATCTAGATCAGAATCCTGATATAAGGGGGCATTTTTGGTACTTAAATATTTATTTTCCGTCAAGTTTATATTTGCTTTATTAACAATGAATTCACCACAAAATACCGTGTTAACTTTGACAGCATGATTATTTTTCAAAATATTATGAACTCTTTTTTTAAATATAACCTTACAATCCAAAAAATATCCAATGATGTCTCTATGGCAAAGATTAATCAAGACACCTGTTCGAACTCTAGATTCAAAAGCTGTACTCAAATCTTCCCATTCTACACGGTGACATGCCGTTTCTTTTTTTTGGATCCCACCACCCTTTTTTTGATGTATTTAAAACTGTTGTCTTAAACTTTTGACGCTAACGATTGCTGCTTGTAATTGTTGTTTTTTTCACAATTGAACGAGCAGTTTTCAAAGATTTATTGATTTTTCTGACAAGTTCTTCAGAAGACTTGATTCGAAATACCCCAAGTAGTGCAGCAATATGTTTAATCGCATCTGCAATAATAGCAAACATGATTCGCGAGAACTGATACGATTAAGAAAAAAAATAGCAAAACACATCCGAACACTTCAAGAGACAATCTAAGACTGATGAAAGTTACTCACCCTCAATATAATGAAAGAAAGTCAACAATTTAAATTGCTGCTAATAAACTGAACACGTCTGAACACTTCAAGAAACAATCTAATACTAATATTATAACTCTCCTAAAATCTAACTTTTGAAAGACTTTGCTGGTAGCGATGTTCTCTGCAGGTGTGCTTGAAGTCCTCTTTTTTGAAGATCCTATGAGAAATATGATCATTTATTTTCTATGAATCAATTTTGGTGACTTTACGCACCTTTAATCCCGAGGATTTGCTAATAATTCAAGCAGGCTTCAAATATAGGCATGGCGGGGTTAGGTAATCGTTTATCTGAGTAACAGAAAAATAGCTTTACTCACACATACAGCAACTATTCATAAAACACAACCCCAAAACCCTCAATACATATTTGTGAAAATAATAGGCTTGAATTATACAGCATTTTTCGTATTGAAAAATTAAAAATCATCAATTTAAAATTTTATAAAAATTGTGTTTACGCTTTTAAACATATTATTTTACTAGATAATCAAGCTTTTATTATTGATAATTAATATTATTATAGAGTAACCATTAGTTATTATTTATTATCACACAAATTCAAATTCAAAAATTCAAATTCAAAATTCAAATTCAAAATATATTTCCAGGAAAAAAATGAATAGTTTTACAAAAATATCTATACAACCCAGTACCCTAAGTCACAAGTGACTTGTCGGGACTTAGTCATTGGAAATACTATCTATTTAAACAACGCTATAACTAACCTATATTAATATACCTATAGTATACTCTACAATGAAGAACTATTATTATAATTAAATCAACTATGTATTCAGTAAAGGTAGCCTCAGCAAAATTTGTTCGTTACTATTTTTGATCCATTCAACTATCCCTACGTTGATATTCTTATAAGTATACAAATTCTCATAACAAACTGGCAAAAGGTTGTAGATTCTTGGTCCAACAAAACAGATATGTCGTTGACACGCTGAAAAATTCACCCTGTTTAAGGATAAGTGTTCTTGCGCCACTGATCGTGTGATATTAGGACAAGATTTATTAAACAAAATAATATGTAAGTGTGATAAAGTGAACAATTATTTTAGCAAAAACATTGTAAGAGAACATATTGATTGAAAAAAAAAATTAAATAACATAGATAAATAGATGACTCACCTTATATGAAAAAATAAATTTCTCTTCTATTCAAGTTGAGTACTCCTTCCATGAACAGCTGGTTGAAAAAATCAACTCACAACTATTCAACGCCGTTGATGTGGGGGGGCGGTTTCAACTAAATTTGGAAGGATTAACTTGTGTGATGTTCTGTGTGCAGCCCTCTCGAGTAGAATAACCACCGGTTTGTTGTTTTCTGGAAGACAGTAAGTTTTGTTTACTTGGATATAAAATTAAAACGAAATGTGCATTAATGAGGTTGATTAGGTTCATTTTCACCTGATTTTATTTCAAACGACGGATTTTGAGTTGAAGTTCCAGTTGATATTGTTTCTTTGGAAAGTTTCGCAATCAGCTCTTCGCGAGGAACCAACTCCGATTTCTTTGTGGATTTCTGTAAAATTTTGTTTAATGCGATTACATAAAAAATAAAATCCACATTGTAAAATATTCAAGCACCCCAATTGCAGAAAGATTTTATGATAAAAAAAATTTCAATTATTTAAAAGAGTATTTACCTTTAAATGTCACAGCTAGAGACACACAGAATGATCACAAGTTCACAAGTGCTATCGATCACGTTTGACGACTAGGAACGCTTCGTATGGACTGATTCACAAATCATGAACTGAATGTTCGCTAAAAGAAACACATCCCTTAGCATTCCAAAGCAAACTGCAAACCGTGCAACTTTAGATTCAAAGAACAATGGTGCATTGTATTTGTGATTTCATTGCAAAATGCAGCTATAAGCACAATGAGAGCTACAAGAAATAATAGAACATACACTTATTTTCGGTAAATTTTATTTATATCATCACTAATTCTATTGGGTTCATAGTACATAATTTCCTAACCCAAACTAACCCAAACATTGGGTTTTTATGCATGAAGTTCTGCTATAAAGAGATGAAATTACATCGACAACATTGATATGTACAATCTGATCTGTAAGTAATTCATGAAAAATGCAAATAACAGTAGAATAGTATGCAGGAAAGTTCAGTTGTTCCAAATCATGAAGTCTTTTTTTCACAAAATGTTTGTTTGAGGTGCACAGGTCTTGGATGGTAATTTCAGTCAGTTTGAGATTGTTTTGTTATTGAAACAAGTTTAAACTGGTTCTCGGCTTGAACTTCGCTGATGATAATATCTTTACTGGAAATGAACCGGAGATGGGCGATTTTCCTACACTTGAAATATCCCGTTGATAATTTTCCACTGATAAATTGGAATCATTCAATTTATTGTAAAAATGTTCAACGGGATATTTCAAGTGTAGGGAAATCGCCCATCTCCGGTTCATTTTCAGTAAAGATATTATCATCAGCGAAGTTCAAGCCGAGAACCAGTTCAAACTTGTTTCAATAACAAAACAATCTCAAACTGACTGAAATTACCATCCAAGACCTGTGCACTTCAAACGAACATTTTGTGAAAAAAAGACTTCATGATTTGGAACAACTGAACGCTCCTGCATACCATTCTACTGTTATTGGCATTATTCATGAATTACTTACAGATCAGATTGTACATATCAATATTGTCCATGTAATTTCATCTCTTCATAGCAGAACTTCATGCATAAAAACCCAATGTTTGAAGGAAATTATGTACTATGAACCCAATAAAATTAGTGATGATTTAAATAAAATTGACCGAAAATAAGTGTATGTTCAATAATTCCTTGTAGCTCTCATTGTGCTTATAGCTGCATTTTGCAATGAAATCACAAATACAATGCACCATTGTTCTTTGAATCTAAAGTTGCACGGTTTGCAGTTTGCTTTGGAATGCTAAGGGATGTGTTTCTTTTATCCAACATTCAGTTCATGATTTGTGAATCAGTCCATACGAAGCGATCCTAGTCGTCAGACGTCATCGATAGCACTTGTGAACTTGTGATCATTCTGTGTGTCTCTAGCTGTGACATTTAAAGGTAAATACTCTTTTAAATAATTGAAATTTTTTTTATCATAAAATCTCTCTGCAATTGGGGTGCTTGGATATTTTACAATGTGGATTTTATTTTTCATGTAATCGCATTAAACAAAATTTTACAGAAATCCACAAAGAAATCGGAGTTGGTTCCTCGCGAAGAGCTGATTGCGAAACTTTCCGAAAAAACAATATCAACTGGAACTTCAATTCAAAATCCGTCGTTTGAAATTAAATCAGGTGAAAATAAACTAAATTAACCTCATTAATGCACATTTCGTTTTTATTTTATATCCAAGTAAACAAAACTTACTGTCTTCCAGAAAACAACAAACCGGTGGTTATTCTACGCGAGAGGGCTGCACACAGAACATCACACAAGTTAATCCTTCCAAATTTAGTTGAAACCCCCCCCACATCAACGGCGTTGAATAGTTGTTAGTTGATTTTTTCAACCAGCTGTTCATGGAAGGAGTACTCAACTTGAATAGAAGAGAAATTTATTTTTTCATATAAGGTGAGTCATCTATTTATTTATGTAATTTAATTTTTTTTTCAATCAATATGTTCTCTTACAATGTTTTTGCTAAAATAATTGTTCACTTTATCACACTTACATATTATTTTGTTTAATAAATCTTGTGTGATAATAAATGATAACTAATGGTTACTCTTGAATAATATTAATTATCAATAATGAAAGCTTGATTATCTAGAAAAATAATATGTTTAAAAGCGTAAACACAATTTTTATAACATTTTGAATTGATGATCTTTAATTTTTCAATACGAAAAATGCTGTATAATTCAAGCCTATTATTTTCACAAATATGTATTGAGGGTTTTGGGGTTGTATTTTATGAATAATTGCTGTATGTGTAAGTAAAGCTATTTTTTCTGTTACTCAGATCAACGATTACCTAACCCCGCCATGCCTATATTTGAAGCCTGCTTCAATTATTAGAAAATCCTCGGGATTGAAGGTGCGTAAAGTCACCAAAATTGAATCACAGAAAATAAATGATCATATTTCTCATAGGATCTTCAAAAAAGAGGACTTCAAGCACACCTGCAGAGAACATCTCTACCAGCAAAGTCTTTCAAAAGTTAGATTTTAGGAGAGTTATAATATTAGTATTAGATTGTTTCTTGAAGTGTTCAGACGTGTTCAGTTTATTAGCAGCAATCTAAATTATTGACTTTTTTTCATTATATCGAGGGTGAGTTACTTTCATCAGTCTTAGATTGTATCTTGAAGTGTTCGGACGTGTTTTGCTATTTTTTTTCTTTATCGTATCAGTTTTCGCGAATCATGTTTGCTATTATTGCAGATGCGATTAAACATATTGCTGCTCTACTTGGGGTATTTCGAATCAAGTCTTCTGAAGAACTTCTTCGAGAAGGCTTGATTGAGTGTGCTCGAGTTGTCAGAAAAATCAATAAATCTTTGAAAACTGCTCGTTCAATTGTAGAAAAAACAACAATTACAAGCAGCGATGGTTAGCGTCAAAAGCTTAAGACAACAGTTTAAAATACATCAAAAAAAGGGTGGTGGGGTCAAAACAAAAAGAAACGGCATGTCACCGTGTAAAATGGGAAGATTTGAGTACAGCTTTTGAATCTAGAGTTCGAACAGGTGTCTTGATTAATCTTTGCCATAAAGACATCATTGGATATTTATTGGATTGTAAGGTTATATTTAAAAGAAGAGTTCAAAATATTTTAAAAAATGATCATGCTGTCAAAGTTAACACGGTATTTTGTGGTGAATTCATT
Organism: Orchestes rusci; assembly: GCA_958502075.1. Classification (NCBI taxonomy): domain Eukaryota; kingdom Metazoa; phylum Arthropoda; class Insecta; order Coleoptera; family Curculionidae; genus Orchestes; species Orchestes rusci. The sequence goes on from OY293303.1 coordinate 23,938,534, forward strand.
GTTAATAAAACGAATATAACCTTGACGGAAAATAAATATTTAAATATCAAAAATGCTCCCTTATATCAGGATTCTGATCTAGATACAATACATGGTTCGATGAAACTATAAAAATCCCCCTGCTCAGTGAATTGGAGGAGTTTCAGGAAAAAGATAGTGTTTGGGCCTTATCTGAAATACTGAAATTAACTATTAATATAGATAAGTTTAATCCAATCAAGGTCGGTTCATATATTGATCTACCCCAGCAAATAAAAAGTAAACAAGCTTGTGTTATGATTGAGAATTCTGATGATTTATGTTTTGCCTGGGCAGTGGTCTCTGCACTTTTTCCTGTAGATCGAGAGTTTGCAAATAGGACGTCTTCTTATCCCCATCCTCAAACTGTTTTTAATTTGAAAGGAATTAAGTTTCCTATGTCATTACCCCAAGTTCCTCGATTTGAAAAGCAAAATGATATCTCTGTGAACGTTTATAAACTGGAAAAATCGGGTAAGTCTTTCAAGGTTGTACCTGCCTATATCACCGAAAATAGAGTTGAGTACCATATTAATCTTCCAATGGTACCAATTATCATAGTGGTGAAGAAGGGGTGATTCTTCCAACCAAAAATCATTTTGTTTGGATACAAAATTTATCTCGTCTTGTTTCAATGCAGCTGAGTAAAAACAATGGTGCTAAGTATATTTGTGATCGTTGTTTTCATCACTTTTATGATGTTGGAAAACTGGAAAATCATGTGAAAGATTGCGCAAATCTGAATAATGGCCCTCTTCCAAAGCTTCCTGAGAAAAATCAAAGGTTTGTTGAGTTCACTAACTTTTCGTTCAAAACAATAGCACCTTTTGTTATATATGCTGATTCTGAGTGTCTTTTGAGCCCTGTTGAAGATGATGAAACAAAAAATAGTCAAAAATATCAATCACAGGTTCCATTTAGCATTGGATATTATGTTAAATGTTCTTATGATGACTCATTATCGTTTTATAAGTCTTATACGGGGGTCGATTGTATTCAATGTTTTGTTAAGGAACTTTTCAACTTTGCTGAAAATGTGATGATGGTCTTCCAATGTCCTCTTCCGATGGAGAAGCTTACATCTGAACATTTTAAGCAATTTTTCATGGCGAGTTGTTGTCATGTATGTGAAAAGGTTTTCCAAGCAGAAGATAAAATAATTCGTGATCATTGTCACTTAACTGGAATAGAGGACCTGCCCATGAAAAATGTAATTTGAATTTTCAAGATAGCCACATTATCCCTGTTTTATTTCATTGTCTTAGTTCACATGATGGACATTTGCTTATCAAAGCTTTAGCTGAAGTGGATGGGTCAATCGATGTTCTTCCTATAAGCAAAGAGAAATATATCTCCTTTACAAAGCATATCCCTGAAAGTCGTATTCAGTTCAGATTTTTGGATAGCTTTCGTTTCATGGCTTCCAGTTTAGATAAACCAGCATCTTATCTTTCAGATTTTCCCATTCTAGAGTCCGAATTCAAGAATCTGAATGACGAGCATTTCAAATTGCTCACTCGTAAGGGTATATTTCAATATGACTTAATGGATGATTGGTCTAAAATCAATGACGTCAATTACCTCCCAAGTCAGAATTTCATAGCAGATTGGAGGATAAATGTATTTCAGATAGTGAGTACGCACATGCGCAAAAAGTCAGGAATACATTCTCATGTCGAACAATGCGTGATTATTCTGAACTTCACATGAAAACTGATATTTTGTTATTGGCTGACGTGTTTGAGCAATTTAGATCAGCAGCTCAGAAAACCCTTGGATTAGACCCCGCTCATTCGTTTACTTTTTCTGGTTATTCTTTTCAATGTATGCTATATCAACTCTTTAAATCTGATTATCCTAGACTTGAACTTTTGACTGATTTAGATATGGTCATGTTCATTGAAATGGGTATAAGAGGAGTTCTAAGTCAGTGTTCTAAAAGGCATGCCGAATGCAATAATCAGTATATTCCTTCATACGATCCTTCTAGAGAAGAAACATATTTGATGTATTTTGATATTAACAATCAATATGGGTTAGAGTGGTTGACTGATGCTGAAATATCTTCTTTCATTGTTTTAGACGTTGATGATACCTCCAACAAAGGTTTTATTCTAGAGGTAGACTTGGAAATCCCTCATGAGTTACACGATCTATTTTCAGATTTACCCCCCTGTCCTGACCATAAGGCGCCTCCAGGTTCCAAAAATATCAAGCTAATGGCAACATACTTCAAAAAAGAAAGATAAATTATTCATTACAGAAACTTGAGACAGGTATTGCGTTTGGGTGTTGAACTATCAAAAATCCATACAGCAATGTCGTTCAATCAGTCTCCGTGGTTGAAATACTATATTGATTTGAACACTCGTCTCAGCCAGGCTCCCGAAAATGACTTTGAGAAAAACCTCTTTAAACTTATGATTATTGCTGTTTTTGGAAAAACTATGGAGAATGTAAGAAAACACTCTTCTGTTAAGCTTGTTTCCAAATGGGAAGGTCGATATGGAGCTGAGGCTTTGATTTCATGACCAGAGTTTAAAAGTAGCACTACAATCAATGAGAATCTTGTTATAATTGAGTTGGCAAAATCTGAAGTATTTCTCAATAAGCCGATATACAGTGCGTTTTTTTTTAGACGGAACATAGGAATTCCCATGTTGAATTTTCAATCCCATGTTAGCAGTACTTCCATTCGTAGTACACGGCTGAAACTTGCCATAGATGAACTTTGGTGTTTCGAGATTGCGTTAGTTCATCAATTACGTCAGAATACCTACATACGTCCAGAATTGGATGATGGTGCCATTATTTTTGAAGCTTTCCTTCTCTAAAGCCTTATACAACTCAATGATCTAGGTACATCTCTCCTTTTTGAATATTCTGCATACACTAATTCGAATACCTGATGATAGCAACACCTCAAAAAATTATAATCTGTAACCTATGCTAATTTCCAAAATCTCACAATACATCGAAACATAATATTGAAATGTTTCCAGTATCAAATACCGAAGGATAAATCGATGGTACGCCATACATCATAAACCTTAACAATAATAGATAATTTTGAACTAACATTTCCAAAACCCTCTATTTAAAAAAAAATATCACCGCCCGCGATGTGGTGTAGACAAAACAATTGAACGTTCAGACTTCCGGTCAATGACTTCTTCTCATTCCATTTAAATATTTCAACTATTAACTGTAATACACTTTTGACGTTGAACTCCATCTACCATCTGAAACCTCGAACGATAAAAATAATCGTATGATCAACATGACTTCTGTACAAAGAATTATTAATCTAAAAATATATATGAAACTTACTTTACCAAAATCTATAATATCACAAAATAATCATGACATCGCTGGGTATCCCAAAAAAAAACATCAAAATACCACCAAAATGAGAAATATGATAATTGAACAATCAAGAATAAATAATCACCCCCTCCCCAAAATATTAAATATGATAAGGTCAATGAGTGTGTCACATGGGACACAGGATGAGGTATGGCGTCACAACAATAAAAACAGGTGTCGGACGTCACAACAATAAATAACTCTAAACGATTAACACATACACTCACATTTTATTAATATTATCCCAACAACAGGTCTCAATTAGTTTTTATTTTGATTTGTCGCCAAAATTGTAACATATGAACCCATTCCCGTCCATTATTGTTAGTATCTTGGATAACGCATTGGTTGAGGTATTGCACTCCTAAGCAGGTGGTTGGCGGATCAAATCTCATAAGGTGCACAAACTTTTTCCCGATGTGAGGCGTCGCTCGATGACCTTGAACGGTACAAAAAATATAGAACCGAGCTACGATTTCCTTATGGGGTTTTACACGTAAAAATGGTCGAAATTGCTCCCGAACTCTAATTGCTTATCTACTCTCAAGAATAAATAATAGTACTTTGACTAAATAACTTTTATTCATCATTCCCTCAATTGCCATAACAATAGAAATATTTTTAATATCGTCATACCAGCTTTTTGAACCACTCTTCAGAGAACGCAAAAGATCGATACGTCTCGATAGTCGGCAAAGCCCTTTAAAAATTAAAACGACTTTATGGCAGGTTCAAACTTTATGCTGCATGATCATAAGTTTTCAGCTGCTAGCTATTCGAGCATATGTCTCCAAATCATATGACTTGGGTGGTGACTTTTCCGTATCAACGATCGTCGGACAAAAATGATCCAAAATAATCTAGAGGTGCGGTGAGTTCTGATCTCGAAAACCAATCTTGAGTCGGCGTGAAAGTTACAACCCTTTGATGATGCAGAATCTTTTTTCAGGACAAACTTCAGCAACAGCTCAATTATGGATCGAGAAACGGTTCCTAAGCAGCCCTCAGGACCATTCCAAAACAAGCTCCAGGTGATGATTCACTAAACTTTTAATGCCCGATCTAAGAATGCGATATTTTCAAAGTTTTAAACAGAAGTGTGTGAAATTGGAGGGGGTGGAGGGTAAATAACATAGGAGTCTGCCGAAAACCGTGTACAGTACCGAAATTGATGAAGACTGCGATTTTTTATCCAGAAACTCCAAATTTTCATATTTATGGAATGGTTGAGATATTCACTAAGCTATCCGAAAAAACAATACCAGCAAAAGAATTTGTTTGGTGCAGGATAGTCATCGCATACGTGTGTGGAGAGAGCCAAAAAGAGTTGCTCAACTTGCTACTGCACGCCCCGTGTCCCCCTTGCCAGGAAGAAGTTCTATTTTCTGAGCTGTTATCATGTCTTATGGTCGCAGCACAGAATCTATTTTTGTTCAGGTCACAACGACTAGAGATAAATTCATCAGAGAGATTCCAGATCCTTTGGTCAGACTACGGCGAGGAGCTTTTGGTGATGCTTTGATTTTTATGACTGATAACGCCCAACTTCACCGTACCAGAGCTGTGAATGAAACAGAAGGTATTAATCACTGCCAGACATGATTCCGATAGAACATGCTTGGGAGATTCCTGCCAGGGCAGAGGCAGCATGCGAGAACCCACTCAGGACCATAAAAGAGTTTTTTCATGCTGCTCGAGAAAAATGGCAAAATATTCCTCAACATATCATGACAAATCCGATAGGCAGCATCGGCAGGCGTCTCCAGACTTGCAGAAATGATAAAGGTAAAACTAATCAGATAATAAATTTCTTGATGAGAAAAAAGCACTTTTGAAGATTTGGGGTGATGCAAAACGTTTGAATCTATTTGTAAAATCAGAAATGCCGCGATATTCACAGTTCAACAGAACCATTTTTATCATGTAGAGTCTCAGAAAAACTCAAAACATCAAAGCAATGATAATTTTCTGCATTGCTCGTATTATTGAAGTGAGACAAATCACCAACTTCTTTTTCCAGTTCAATGATAACCTATTCAAAGCTGTTATAAATTCAAACCATATTTTAGCTGGATCGACTTGTGAATATATTCCGATAAATTTCAAACATGAAAACCTATATTCACTAATGCAGGGAAATTTAACAGAAAAAACTATTTATAGAATAGGTAGTATACATAATACAATATCTCTCACCATCATGGAGTTGGTTCACCTTGTATATGGTATACCTGAAAAAAAAAATGCCATGATTATTATCAGTCACTGGATCACGGCAACATGACTATTCGAATATTTTCGTACCAACTCTATGCAATTTTACGATCATTTGAAGAACCAAGTCTGTCGACGTGGTGAATCGAAGTCAATAAGAGAAATTGCGATTCTTCCATTTCTTTCTGCCGACTACAAAATATGGATATATATTTTGCGTTCAATCCATGCGAGTATCGGGCCCTCACGAGCCTTTCTTTCTATCTAGACGAATAAAATCAGGACTCTAGTATACATAGAATTCTTCAATTGTATTATTGATTCAGATCAAAATACACATTGCGTTCTTGATTATTTTGAAACTGTTGTGATTGCCGTTAGCCGAAAATCAAACATCTCATCGTCATATATCAAGCATTTTTTGACAGAATCAAAAAGACATTTTCTTGAAGTTTATGGTGAGTATTATTGTAATTGACATTGATTACAGGCGATTTGTCGAGTGAATCTGACAGGATTGTTATGGGATAAAGATGGAGAAATATATATCTAACACAATAAAAGTTCGTTATAGTTGCATTGAGTATGTTTATCAAACCTTTCTTGCCCGGATGATAATTGATGTGATGATGACTGTGAAAAAAACAGCTATGTCTATATACAGTGTGGCTCTAGAAGGTCCCCCCCGACCTTTTTTTTTTAATGTGTGCACCAAAATTTTGAGACTCGGCATACTTTAATTGCTGTCGAAATACTACTTTTTGATGGTACTGACGTACTTTCAGTATTCAAGATGGCGACTGAACGCCATTTTGAAACATTTTTTAAAATGAAAAGGGGGGTCATGTGACACATCATTCGCAAGGTCATATCAAGTAGATTATTTTGTAAAAATTTCATAGGATTAAACGCATCCGTGCGGATATGACAGACTGTCAAACTAACAAGATAAAGAAATTCGTGAAATGAGAACAAAGAAAGCATACTTCAATTTTTATTGTAAAAAATGTTGAAAATGTCCACCGTTGACCCCCAAACAATGAAATAATCTGTCTAAGAGCTCCTGACGGACTTTTTCGAAAGTATCGACACCAATATTTTGACAAAAAGCAGTAATTCTTTGCTGAAAATCTAAAAGAGAGTCTGACTGTGTTGCAAATACTTTCTGTTTTAAATATCCCCATCAAAAAAAATACAATGGTGTTGGATCGGGCGACCTGGCAGGCCATTCGGTAGGACCCCGACGACCAATCCAACGATCGGGGTAAGTTATGTCCAAATACTGCCTCACATTTCTGCTGAAATGAGGAGGCGCACCATCCTGTTGGAAAATTGGTGCCATGACAAATTCGGTGGGATTATTCTGACGTATTTTTACAATCAAAGGCTCTATTGTAGTTTCTAACAAGTCCAAATACTGGTCCCCTGTCAAATTTTCATGAATGGAAACAGGTCCTACAATATGGTTCCCCAATATGCCAGCCCATACGTTAACTTTTTCGGGATATTGCGTGTGGGTTTTCCTTAAAGCATGCGGATTTACGTCACTCTAATAACGAACATTTTGCCTGTGTACACGGCCATTCAAAAAGAAAGTACACTCGTCACTAAAACAAATATTTTGGACGTATCTTGGTTCTCGGCCTATTCTATCGGTCATAATTTCGCAAAATCCACACGTCTGTCAGGATCATCTTCAGTCAACTGGTGCACCATTTGAAATTCATAAGAATAAAATTTCTGTTTTTTCAGCAATCGTTTCACAGAAGCAGACGAAGTATCACAGATGTCTGCAACCTGAGAAATCAACTGTTTAGGATTTACCACCATCTCACCAATGATTGCAATTTGTTTATCTTCCGAAATAGATGGTCGCCCTTGATTCTTCAAGCTATGAACACTACCAGTCTTGATACATTCCCGCACTAATTCGCGAAGATATTTCCTGCATATCGGACGGTCCAGAAAGCGCTCATTGAAGATTCCTTCCGTCTCATGGAAATTACGATTTCCGCCATAAATAAAAATTGCTTCAATTTTTTCCGCGAGAGGACGCAAATTAGGCATTTTTGTAACACTTTCTAATTAACACAATAATCAAACAACTGGCTCATATCGTTTCAAGATTTTCACATTTGGTTAAACTTTAGTGCTATGGCGAGGTAGTGTCGAAACTGTTTCTCCATCTTAATTTAGATTTTAGTATTATAATGCTAATAAATGCTTTCCATTTTTTTTTTCCTGAAATTCTTTATCCGCTTTGTATCAGCATTCCTATTTGTTAACCTGTACTGTTTTGCTCAGGTTCACCATCATTTTTCCGGAATCTGATGTGTCAGCTCGTTACAAAATTGAAACTTAATGTAAAAGACATTTTTAAAAATTAAAAGTTTGGCAGGCTGTCATATCCGCACGGATGCATTTAATCTTATGAAATTTCCACACAATAATCTACTCGATAAGATCTTTCGAATGATGTGTCACACGAACCCCCTCTCCATTTAGAAAAATGATTCAAAATGGCGCCCAGCCGCCATCTTGAATACTAAAAGTACGTCAGTAACATAAAAAAGTAGTATTTCGACAGCAATTGAAGTATGCCAGGTTTCAAAATTTTTTGTGCACACATTAAAAAAAAAAGGGGGGGCAACTTTTAGAGCCGCATGCCACGCTCTTTGTTACTCTTAAGAGTTAAGGGAAAAAAAAAATGAGGTAACAAAGGATAGAGAAAGTTACTTGATTTCTGGAATGAGAGGGTGGTTTACTGCGTGAGCAAATTAGGCCCTAGCTCGATGCCGGAGAGGATAGTAGGTTAAGCGTCACCGACTCAAGACTGAATAAGTCGGAATTCTCCCGATGTTCCGGGCAGTTTCCCATTCACAGAAATTATCAAAAGAAAAAAAAAATTTGAACAACAATGAGGGTACATATAACCAAATCAAAATACTAGAAGTTCAATGGATAAAAATCTATTTCTTTATCCCTAAAGTAAAGTCCCTAAGTGATCACTCTTTTAAACAAAAATAGATAATAAAAAAATCTAATAACGATACCAATAAGTCAATCACGGTCACACAGCCTTTCTTCAGTGGAAAGTGGCTGAACAATTATGTAGCAGTCTCAGCTCTTGTAGGGCTGCTAATCAGACCAACAAGCTATCCGCCTGAATTGTGATTGATAACCCCAAAAGAAAAACCCTAAGAAGAAATACGGTTGTAACATTGTCTTCCTAATAAAAAAAACTCGAATGAAAATTACGATTATAAATTTTGACAACAATAAATTTGATGGATTGAACAAGAAAAAGAATTTATGTTTGATTTAAACCTCGACAAATCATTACTCTTGGTGGCGCGAAAAATAAAATCAAATGATCAGATAAATCATGAAAATCAATTGCCACTTCAAATATCACTCGATAAAAAAAACATGTGAAGAAATCAGTAAAATACCTGAGTTCTGCAGGGTTTCTGGGTTTGTAGACACGGTGGTGTTTTTCCTGTGTTTCGCTCTGGTGGTCCTGTTCAAACTGCGTGGTAATGTATTAGAACTGGTAGATTGCAGTCCACCCTTGCGTTTCCAGCAGAATCAGCAATTTCTTGAATAAAATAGGCTGCTGGTCACCTTTGCCTTTCTACGTGAAAAGAAGGAGCACGATATAATTCATCCAGGTACTTTCCAACGACACCCGGTCGAAGATGAAATCAACAATCACGCCTTCCAACTTACCCAACGGTCGTGAAACCAAAATATCCGTATAAAACGGTTATTGCATCGCCAACAAGGTAGGTAGGTACACAAAGCACACAAAACTCAACACGATGCAATATATAAAAGTGGATTAATTTCCCAAAAATCCCTAGATAAGGTTAAAAATGCTTAGGAAACATCCAAGCTTCACAAAGACTCGTTGGAAAGTAAATCGAAAATCATGGTCAAATTCTCATGACAGAGTAAGGTTAGGACCAGTACCAGAAAAGCAGCAAAGGTAAAATAGCAACAAGAACACCGGCAACATCGTGAAGGGCTGGAGGTAGATTGCACAAACAATCCTCCACTAATCAAGAAAACACGGACGGAACCAAGGAAAGTGACTTCATTCTCACTAACAGTCCCCAATCGAAAAAAAAGAACGACATACGTGCCATAGATTCAACGGAGATCGACAGTGAAAATACACCCATCACGTAATCTAAAACACGTCTGGCAACGGTGTCACAAAACAAAACTCCATAACCTCAAACCAACAGCTGACTTCAAGGGACTTGGTTTAAAAACATAAACAAACGTAATTTCCCTTAAAAAGAACTGTTTTCCCCATAAAACAACATGAGAACAGTGACTAAAATGGCACACGAGTTATTTAGAACCGTTGGCATGTCCTGAAAGTGTGTGTGTGTAAATACAGGGCCATTTCTTGCCAGTCAAACTCATAACAGGGATAGATGAAGTTTAGAGAAAAGTTATTAGGAGGAAAGTTACTATTACGATGTGTGGCGACCAAGTAAGTAGCAGTCACTCTTCATACTGCCTGAGTTTATAAAAAGTGCAACAACCTGATAGGTACGGTAGAACTAAAATTACCCAATCTCAAGAATAATTGAACAAAAAAACGTAGAGTCAAAAACGGCCCGTGACTGTATAGTGTTGCATAGTATTATTTAGATATTATTCTGAAGCTCAATTATTTGTACTGGAAGCTTCCACCATTAAACATGTAATAATATGGAAGGATACCACTATCAAGAACGCGAAAGTTACCCGAGAACCGCCGACGTTCGTAAACGGAAATTAAACAATGATGCGTTTTTGATAAAGAACATCCAAAATGGTTGAACATTGTAACTCCTTGATAAAAATACGTTGTCGAGTTTTCGTTACTTGAATAGAATGTCCGTGTCGACTCATACTTGTTGCCAAAAGAAGTGAGCGAAAAAATATAACACAGAGAGGTTATGGTTCCAATTACTTCGAGGTCCCTAAAATCAGTGAATCCTTACCAAGCTATTACCTGAATATCTATTCGTTGATAGAATTTGCATGAACCGCATGTATATTATTTCTCGAATTTAACTGGATGACCTGACGTAAAATGTCGGAAAGATTACCATTTTCCACTTATCAAGTTAAGTTATTCCAGGAAGGACAAGAATGATACATAGCAGGCCTGAAAAATTCGATTAATAATTTTCCAAAGATCGAGCACTTGATTTAGTGGCAATTTCTTCAACCTCGATTTAGCGACGAAGGGTCGTCGACGCAGTAAATCGAACGCAATAACAACGCCAGTATTTTCCCTATTCTTACATCTTTGAGAGATATGAATGTGTATTTCCAGAAGACTTTCAGAATCTCAAGAGCGACATCAAAGGCCCTTTTTCATGCGGAAACGACGCTTTGTTTCCCCAATATTCTCACGATAAAATATGAGGCCAACACACATTTGTAGATGTGCGTTTAAGAAAATCGATTTGTTTAATTTACATATCTCGTTATGCGGAAATATTTTCAATGCGGAGATCTCTGACAAATATTCTCAAGAAAATATTTCTGATCATTTTTCGCGATATACAAAAGAATTTTAACCGATTAACTCCACTGATAAAGTAGAAAAATCTTTATCGAACAAGTTTAAGAAGTAGCGAGTCTCTCGAAACTTGCACTTAGCTTTCCGGAATAACTCTTTGATAAGAAGTCTCTCGTGGCATCGGGTTGCGATGTAATAGAGAACAAGCCTTTGGGGTTACTCAGTTTCTTAGGTTACGTGATATCTGGATTTATTTGGAATCTAATTTGTAGAGAAAGTGCTACAGCATCAATTTGTTTTATTGCTGATCTTGGGCTCGAGCCACGGTTGTTACGAAAAGGGATAAAGTCATCAGATGACTCACGACTCTTAAGCAGAAAAGAGAGCCTTCAATAGAAGATGCATACTGATACAAATAAATAGAAAATATATGACATTTCGTTGGTATAACCTCATTGGCTTATTGAGAGTTATTGATCCTATACAGTGCAAAGACATCCTATAAACCTACATTTTGAATCTTGAAATATATTAAAGATTATCCAGAAATTCTCCAAGACACCCAGAATGACTTTTCTGAGGCTCGGCTTACATACAACATAAACAAACTGAGTGCTTATTTTCAGAAGTTTTTCTAATCCACGGAGCAACAAGATGACAGCTCTTTGAACAAGATGTTGCATTGCTCAATCAAAGATGAACGGAGTTTGATTGATTGACGACAATGTGGAAGCTCTTTAGGAGTTCTGTTTCCGAAACATAAATATCGACTCCGACTATTTTTTTCTAAATAGCTAAGAACTCACAACTTTCGAATTTCTTCGTCTTTGGTTGGAAAAAACTTTACTGCAAATCCATCCATTTCTTTGATTCGAATCTCTTTGATTGTGCGATCAAGATCGTGAAGATTTTCAACAAACATTCAAAATTATAAGGAAAATGTGAAGTCCTCTGAGCTGGAGACCATTTGGCTATTGTTTGGGATAAATTTCTAAGAATGAGTTCGTTTGAATGAACTTCTATGAACTTCATCTGTATGTATCTGAATGTTGGGAAAACTCATGACCTGCAAAAGAAATCCTAGTTTGCCAGGATTGTTGAGCGCAAAACAGCTGAGCCAAAACCAGTTCATGGCCTTCTTGGACTCTCAGAATATCTTAGATCATGTCTAGTATAATCTTTCCTTTTACAAATGGCCTCAAATGAGGTAACAATAAAATTTTCTTCAGAATATCTGCTCATCCCAGATACCTTCAAATCCAAGAAGTAGAAGGGGCTTCTATGGGGTGACACTGCAGTATACAACACAAGTCGGAGAAGCTGCTGTGTAGCTTTTCTCGTTCCAGATGTTTAGTACATCATCATGATCTCATACTGAAACAGCTAACCTATCTTGTCAAAATAATGTATGCATTTATTCTTTACATAGTGTAATTATAGTGTAGCAACAAGACAATAATGTATATATAAATATATAATTCTCACTAACGTGACAGTGCGATAAATAAAACAAATAGGTCAGCGGTTGTTTCCAAGGTAGCTTTCCTCAAAAATAAAATGCACCTACATAAAACATAAGTACGTACATTTTCGAGCATAAATTCTGGAGTTACATAATGAAACGTACACAGGCAATCTTTCTACCTCCAAAATGATTTTCGCAAATAGCCAAAGTATATGTCTAAATACATTATCAAGACAAATGGTGAGTCTATCATGTAATAAGAAAGGCGGAAAATATCATTTACGGCGATATTTGGAGAAAGGTGGGTTTGTCCTGGGACTAGGATTGTTGTGCTGGATTTTAAATAGTATCGCAGAGACTGACGCGAACATAATCCTTGCAGAAAATGAGCAAAGAAAATGAACAAAAGTGGGTCGTTGGATAAGGGATATCAACCTATTGAGAGATTCAGTAAGGAAGCATGGCCAAAAGCTTGCAATATACAGGGTGTCCCTGAAAAGACTGTACAACGCTTGACCACAAATTCCTACTCTAGAAATAGGGCGATCTAGGCGAACTTACCTATATCCAAAATTGCTTCGTTAAGTCCACAGAGGGCGTCAAAGTTTCGAAAAAAATTTGGTTTTTCCTACATCTTTCAAAAACTTACAAATCGATTTTGATAATTTTTGGTACCTTGTCTTGGACCATGAAATTGCGTTTTTTGTTTCTATAGCGAACGGTGGTACTTGATCGGAAGTGTTAAAAAAGTGACTTTACATGTTGTTATTTCTTTTGATTGTTTTTGGAATTGATTTTTTGATAATTCAGATGCTTTTATCTAATAGTTCAATGTATTGGGAGTTCTCTCTCTTGAGAAATTCCGCTGGGATAAGTGGTTCTGCCAGAAAAAAAATATTTTCAATCAGGTACACAGATATTTTATCATTGATTTATTTTTTGCTAGCATAACTACTCATCCCAGCAAATTTTTTCAAAAAAGGAAAAAAACTTTCTTACACACTGTGTTATAAGATGAAAACATCTGAATTATCATGTAGTCAATTCCATTAAAAATCAAAAGATATAGCTGCATATGACGTCACTGATTTTTGATGGAATTGACTTTCTGATGATTCAGATGTTTTCATCCAATAACACAGTGTGTAAGAAAGTTTTTTCCTCTCTTGACAAAATATGCTGGGATAAGTAATGATGCTAGAAAAAAAAATCGATAATAAAATATCTGTGAAGCCAGGTGAATGTTTTTTTCTGGCACAACCACTTATCCCAGCGAAATTTCTCAAGAGAGAGAAAAACTCCCCAATGCATTGAACTATCAGATAAAAGCATCTGAATTATCAAAAAGTCAATTCCAAAAAAAATCAAAAGAAATAACAACATGTGAAGTTACTTTTTCAACACTTCCGATCAAGTACAACCGTTCGCTATACAAACAAAAAACGCAATCTCATGGTCGAAGACTAGGTACCAAAAATTATCAAAATCGATTAGTACGTTTTTGAAAAATGTAGGAAAACCAACATTTTTTTGAAACTTTCACGCCCTCTGTAGACTTAATGAAGCAATTTTGAATATAGGTAAGTTCGCCTAGATCGCCCTATTTTTGGTCAAGGAATTTGTGGTCAAGCGTTGTACACTCTTTTCAGGGACACCCTGTATAGGGTCTAGAGAGAATCATGAATACAAAAAAGTATTATAGAGTACATTGATGATGGGGTTAGGCTTCTTGACTTTGTCTTATGAATCCGATATTTCACTTAAATCAAACTAAATGTTTTGATCATAGCAGATTATAATAACCTTACTAGTTGATTATATAAATATCAAAATAAAAAGGTGCATATAAGCTTTGATATTATTCGATGTTTGGTTACCTCGTATATTCTATGTCTACGACAAAAAAGTATATCATTTTCACTTTTGAAAAGTGGCTTTGTCACTGGCAGACGTAGTTGGTTGTCATGAAACCATAATCTGAAAGATTTATTAACAGAGAAGCGTAAAAAACAAATATTTGACAATTTCTATCTACAAGACAGCACCATGTTCCCGCATAATCCGCGTTTGCTTTTGTATGCCTCTGCTATCTTCTTTATCACGAGGGTGGACAAGTGTCATATAAATATGGCTTACAAATTGATTAACTATTCTCTGGGGAAAAGACGCACCCCCAGTCTGTTTACTGATGCATTTTGCCTCGCTGATTTCAACCCCCCTCATAGACTGCTGTACCAAATATCCACATTTCTTGTTTCATGAATGGCTGTTAAGATGCTGGTAACACTAAGATACAATAGAATAACAAAATAGACGTTGATCGCTTTTAGTTCCCTAATCCACCAACTTTATTCTGGTAATACCTCAAATAGCATTTATCTCGTTTTTGATGTTCGGGGTGTTGAGATTCCTAATATATGAAAGTGAGATTCAAGCTCCGGTACAGAGATAACACATTAATGAGAAGTATAACAACCTTATTTGGACTCTTGATGGTCGTTTATTTCCATTAAACAATAGAACCAATATGGTTAGCTGCACAGAATCACATAATTCAGGTGGCATCTATTTTGTGGGTGTACTCTGGCAGACGGGTGGAAAATTGTCAAGCGTGGCGCAAAGACTCCTTTCAATTGCTTGATGATTCTATGGTTTAAAATTTATTCGCCATAATAGTATCTCATTTTGGTCGCGAGAACGCTTTTCAAAATCATAATAAATTCGAAATTTTCGCTGTGCACCACACAATGAGAGGTTTGTGAAAAAAAATGTTATGTGTTTAAAAGATGGTTCCATGTTAACTCAAAAGGCATACGGTTGACAACGTCGAAAGATGCGACTATGCTGGCAATATCACAGTTTCTGCCGAGAACTTGATATTGTAGACTTGGTTATCCAATGATTGATGCACTAAAATAGCTGGAATTTCTCATAACAAACCTATATTCCCACTTGCTTGAATCTTTATGTCAAGCAGTGTATCTGAAATCGTGAATTCGTTTGCGTTTCCTTTTCACAGACGCTAATAAAATGGCATTTTTAGTGGCTCTCTTTTAATTTGGTTTTCTTGTTTCCTTTATTTTATATTTTCTGTAGGCATGTCTTGAAAGCATAGTGTATCTTTGGTATGGACTTCAGCATAATAAACTTGTACTACTGATACAAACTATTTTTTTTTGTTGTTGTAACAATAGATTAAAAAAAAATCCAGTTGTTGAAGAGCACTCAAATAAAAGATACTTTGAAATGCTAATGTAGTTATGCAGGGTTTTTTTGCAATTTGTAGATGATATATTATGCAGTAGAATAGAATTTCTGTGTTGAAAAAATCTAAGAACAACAGAAACAACTCCCATATTTTATTTCATGTGGAAAAAAAATATGTTTATTCTTTCTGATTTATCAATGCAGATTAATCCAGGCCTCTACGCATGTAGCTGGTAGAAGTAGATTATAAATTGATAGAACTAGTTGGTTTTATTAAGTACTTAATTTAAATAGTGAATGACCATTGTGACTGTAGACTTGATCAGAGAGGTTTTCCACATGTAAATTATCATTTAGCATTCATGAAACAAGATTATAAAGCAAATGATTATTTTTATTCGTGAGTACAGCCTTATGATGATGAAGATTTTCAGACTTTGAGCTTTTATCGCTTTCTCTATGATTTTTACTCTCCTCGTCCTTTATTTGCTCATCACGCTATCAATAGCATCCATCAATTCTCTGACTTCGTCATTTAGATATTTTATAGCCGTCGTGTTCTAGCACTCCACGACTGCACCTTTTTCTTGCCAGAATTCTTTTGAAGGGTGTCATTATCCATTCTTCTTTATTTCAAGAATAATTATATATTTTTCATGAATGAACGCATTGTAGTGTCAATAACTAGGTATTGCAGATTTCGCACCAGTGTTCTCACTATATTTCGCTCTTGCGGAAATCAGTTGATAAGTTTTTTTTTTCAAATTCTCCATGACAAACCAACCAGAAGCCGTTCACAAAGCCCAGTCAAAATGAAATCATGACCTTAAGGGTCATTTCCTTGAAGTATCTTGATATAATTCCAAATATCAACATTTCTGTGAAAGCAAAGAAGTCCAAAACCTCAGAGAGATAAAGTTTTTAACTCCGTAGTCGGTTACAAGATGTGTGTCTTCTTCCAAATCTGATGTGTTTTTCATGGACTTAGCTATCAATGTTGTTTCATGTGACAGATCTGCTGATTGATCATTCATATAAAACAGAATCAGACTTGAATGAATAAACATTATCTATTTTTTTCCCTGGATATATTGATAAAATCCAAATATGCTAGACGGACCAACCGTAAGAAGAAGCCTCACGTGCATGTGGATTTTGGATTTAGTTTTCTTTATGGATTATTCTTGTCATGAAGACGAGAAAAAGTCACAGATAAATATCCAGCGAACCTATAACAAAATCATATCTGGAAATGTTGTGTCAGGACTTCTTAGTCGTACTAATATCGTTCACGGGTAGATCATAACAACAACCAACTATTCTCCTGCTGCACAACAAGAAAAGTTGGATATGACAACTTTTTCGTGAAGATAAAGATATATCAAAGAATGAGCGCCTCCTCTGTACCATTAGCAATGAAATGTTGCCAATCTGTCAATTTTCCCGTCTGTATCCAAGGTAAGCGAAAGCTACTTCATGTAAAAGTATCGCCTTGTAGCGGGAATGAGAGTTTTTTTGATGATTAGAGAAAAGAAAGCAGAGAAAAGTATTGATCTACTGACAAATTTAATTTCTGAAGAAACGGGAAAATTTTTATATCAGAAGATTTCTAAGTTCGAAGACAAATGCCTCGTTGACCTTCAACCTTCCTTAGCATCATCCTCAGGGATTTGTATTCATGCATGCTGACGATGCATCGATTGTCTTGTCTGACAAGAACCTTGATCACACGATGGAAAAAGCAACTAGATAAATCAATTTCCTCAACGATAAAAATGATTGGATAGTGAGTAATATCATTTGCTTTCAGAAATTCTATCACCAAAGATAAGAAAAGTCGAACGGTTTACAATGTTTCTCAGTAATCCAGTAGATATGAATGTCCCAAGAAACAGCAGGTGAGTATCCTGTAAGCGCAGAAACTCAGTTTTTGTAGCATTCTATATATTGGTGAGTTTCCTTCCCCCCCTGTTGCTCATGTTTCTCGTTTAAAATTACTTTTCTCTTCATTTTTTGCTCATATGATTCTCGATTCACGTTTAATTCCTATCAACCATTTTCTTACTGTTCCTTGCTGTTTACTGTTTCACTGCTTCTGATTCTCATATCTTTCAAATCACAATTCAGATTTAAGTCCTTTGTTGATAAATCTGATTTTACTTTGACAGATCCTTCATCAATTTCACAACCAGTCAAAATACCAAAGATTGTTGACCAAGGTGATTTTTGCTCTTGTACAACGGAAGACTTGGTTGTTTCGCTTTCTCGGTGGACTAGATGAGGAAGTCCACACAATCATCAGGGTACCCACAACCTTACCATACACAAGCGATTTCGTCTTCAACGAACAAATAATAGAGAACTAAAAAAGAAACTATCGAGCTTATCGCTTCCAGAAAAACAGTCTACAGTGCTACCATTTTGAAAGCTACTCCATTTCAAATAAAAAGCTACCAACGAAAAGTTCCTTCATGCGAAAATCCAAAAAAAGTGGTTTTGCTTGTGTACAACGGAAAGTTTGGTTGTATTGCTTTCTAGATCTCCTCTGAGTCTTGTATATAGTTAGAAGTTATTTTATTCGAGCCTCAGATAAGTCCTTCATATAGGTAGTCGCTCTTGCATCCGAGGCAAATAATTGATATCAACACATCAAAGATGTCATCCAGAAAATAACTGAACATGGTATCAAAGACGATGATAAATTATCATTTATGATTGTCGCAATGAGTTTTTGATAACAACCATCTTGCATGAGTTATAAATTGTCAAAAAGATACAAATACAAATGTAATCATGTATCTTATATTATCCTTTGCCATCGTCATGAGCAACATCATGGCTTTTCAAATATGAAAGTCAAAATATGTGGTTTCCTTCAAGTAATCTCCATGTACGTAGATACACATTATCGATATCACGCCAAAATAGGTGTGTACGCATTCTAAATAACACCAAGTCTCGAGAAGGATGACAACATTAATCTTCATGGGTGGGTATAGTGCCGATGCGATGTAAGAGGAAAAATTGAATCAGCTGGTGCACGAGTGGTACTAAAAGTCAGTAAGAAATGACAAATTGAATAGGAGAATCACTCTTTTGCACTATGTGCTAAACAAAGAATAAGTTCAAACATAATTCCTTATCCATCTTGTCTTTTATATTCCAGTCTTCCGTATTTTGCAGCCGACCATCGTGATCGTGTTCATATGACAATGTATTTAATGATGATATCATGATTTACAAAGAAGTGCTTCTTCTAATTTGATGATTTATACGAGTATATATCAATATTCTACTTTTTGACTTGGAGACGTCGTGTTGTACCTTGGTCTTTCTGAATATTGGAACTACAAACAGGAATCCTGAACTGCAAACAAAATGGCGTCAAATTAAATTCCTGACCGCTTTGCTGAAACTTGATTTTTAACTCCAAACTCTTAGCTCCGTTTTTTTCATGCTAAAAGCTCGAAATCGCTATAATATGCTCACTACGTTCCGTCCGTAATAATATAGCAGCTGGAAAAAAGCCATATTTGGCGTGGAGATATTACAAAGCTTTTTCATTAGAAAATTGTTGCTCTAAGATGATCACGGAAAATCTCGTAGATCCAATTTCGACCAAACTGCTAATAAATTCGCCCAATCTGGACTCTGGATCCACATAAAAAATTTGCTTTACGATCACTTAATTCGACCAACACGCCTAGAAAAACTTTTCGAAATACATAGTACTGTATCACATACTCGTTTATTCTCTCAGATATGGAAAAAGCCATGAGTATAGTGCGCCAATTAATAGTAATATCCTTTCATTAGTTTTTCATATCCAAAACAAAAAAAGGATGTTTGAAAATTTTCAACGGTCGCCGGCTAGCGCTATTGATTAGTCGAGTTGGAGTGAAATTTCAGCTCAATTTATCTCGCGGTTGGAAATATACGTTTGTTAAGGTTTTAATTCAATTTCTGTCCACCCGTTTGTGGGTCCATATTCACAGAGTATGATCATCAAATGGGAGTAATCAAAATCTTTACATTCATACTTTCACAATTAACGCACCATTTCGTTTTAACGGGTCAAATCAGCGGGAACGGTGATTATATGTATGTTGGAACCAGCTGCAAAGTTATGAAATGGGTACAGAATTTAAAACAAATTGCTTCCTTATCTATGCCTGTTATTGACTGTCAACCACAAACTTGTATTATACTACGTCTTTTTTGACGTGCTTGTGCTACGTTCGTTCAAAAAATTGACTTTTGCTATAATTGGCGTGCCAGTTACGTCAATCACGTACCCCGTTATAATTATCACATTACAATAATAGGAATAGCATCACATGAAGTGGTAATCATGAATTATTATTATTATAAATTTTAGAACCAAATCAAATTGATTGGTGGCAAAGTGGCAATACTTATCGTAACTGGATTGGAAATAAGACTTCTGTTCCCAATCCAGTCATATTATGAAGATAAACATTATTGGAAAAATCTGTGTTTTTCTGCGACAAATAAGAAAATTTCGTCAGGATGTCTTTCTATCACGACTAAACATCATACTAGTTGGCTTGATCTGATGAACAAACTGCTGTCTATTGTCTGAGTGCAACCAAAGACAAATCCAAACTATATCAGACTATCAAGGATTGCCTTTTGAGAGTAGGTTGGACGGTAGAATCATAAAAATGCTATCGTCCAAAAAAAAAAAAAGAAATCATAATTATTTCAGATGCGTATAAAGAGACTTTTCAATAGGGAAACAATGTACGGAACCCATTTTCATCGCATGCGTTAATCTAAATTTGCCACATTTTTTCTAAAATTATTGTTGATTTTGAAGTTCATTTTTGGACTTCCATCATTTCAAGGTTATTATTGTGAAACTCAGTCTCTCGTTCATCTCTGTTCGTCTCCAGGTTTGATCTGGTAAATTTCTTTCCAGTACCTCGCTGAACGTAAATCCTATTTTGAAGTATATTCTATCCATTGGAACAAGGTCACATAACTACATAACTTGTAAATTAAATATTGACACTGATATTTTGAAAATAAATCATTCAAATGTATTTCCAATTTAACGTTGTCTTTCCCAGAATATGTATGAGTTAGTGCTGGAGACGATTCTTCCACTCTCATAGCAGTGCTGGAACTCAGACAATAAAATTGCCTTCAGCCGGTCGGTGTCCCTTCGGATAAATTTTTAATCATGAAAAGAGAAAAAGTCACAAAAACTCATGTCAGGTGTGTAAGGAGGCTTAGGGCTGATAGTTTTTTTTTTAATGATCAAAAACGGTAACGGACATTGTTGTATGACTGGACGTATTGTCATGATGCAGGATCCAAATTTTCCTGATGTTTGATCTCACACGCATGATCTTTTGAGTCAAGAACCTCTCGTTGAAAATGTAGTAAGCCTTATCACGGAATGTTTTTAACATTTTTCAAGAATACCCTGAATGTTAAACAACCATTGATCATTTCATAAGTATGGTAGATTAATGTTTATCGATTCTCTGCACACCCGAGGTAGTACCAACTTCTCTTGCTCAAAAGATACCCCGTCTGCTTGCTTAGTTTGTATAATATTTCTTATTAAAGCGCTCTAAATGTTCTAAATCAACTACCTGCTTTTTCATAACCGAGTCTCTCCTAAATCTGCTTTGCTTCTTTTTCGAAAATCCAGCAGCTTTCTTTCGCAATCAATCAATCAATTCGTTTAAAGAGAACTACTTCTTTTTTCAAGTAGTGTACTCACACACGGTCTTTTCTACACTATTGTGATCCATTTCGTAAATCCAACTCTCCTTGAACGCAAAAAAATTATTATGATTCAAAACATTTGAACACTAACAACCTCAAGAGTAAATGACAGAACAAAAACTGCTAATGGATTAATTTTCTCAAAAAATCGACAATCTTAAAGTGGAAAATGCGACTGTAGAGAAAGGGATATACAGTCGGGAACAAGCTATGCGCAGTTAAAATAGATGGATCTTTGCTATGAAAGTCTCTATGGTTGATATTCGGAGCGATTGCTAATGCAGTTTGGAAAATCAATGATATATCTGATGTATACCTTCCTTATTTACAGATTGAAAATTATATGTACTGATATTTTAGTTGAGTTTTTGGTGAGGGCCAGATTTTCTTCCATACCATTCATTTCGACACTATACTTACAAAAAGGTAGAGAAATCTGATGCCATTTATAGGCTAATGAGGAAAGAGTATATGCTGCAACTATACAGTGCGTTTTTTTTTAAGACGGAACATAGGGATTTCCATGTTATATTTTCAATCCCATGTTAGCAGTACTTCTATTCAAAGTACATAGCTGAAACTTGCCGTGGATGAACTTTGGTGCTTCGAGATTGTGTTAGTTCATCAATAACGCCAGAATAAGTAGAAAAAAGACTCAAAAAAATGCTTTAATTTTTCAAAAAGTGATACTCTCAACATGCCTTGTATATGACGATGACAACACATTTTCTGAAGTGACTAACTTCACTGTCAATTTTCTCAACCAAAAAATTTCATTCTCATTTTTATGACCGTTAAGAATACTGCTTGGCCGTGAATAGGGCACACTTTGAACAGGTTATCCAAGAAATAATGTTTGATTTTTCATTGCATGTATTATACTGTTGGAATTAAAATTTAATGTTATCACAATTTGACAATGAAGTTATTGGTTGACAGTAGCATATACAAGGCTAGTAATAAGGTACTACTTTCCAATAACTATTACAAGCATTTTTTTTAACTTTTTTCAATTTATTTTGTGCTTATTGATGGAATAACCTGATCTCTAGGCACCAAAGTTAATGTACGGCAAGTTTCAACTGTGAATTTTGAATAGAAGTACTGCTAACAAGGATCTGAAAATTTAACATGGGAATTCCTATGTTCCGCCTTAAAAAAACCGCACTGTATTTCAAACGCATGATATAGCTTGTGTGTTTAGAAAAATCAATAGAGATATATATTTCTGAATAATAGACTTACGAAATTCATTTTGTTTTTTCATAGTTCTTATGATGACCTAATCTTGAAACAGCGAATAAAAAAGCAAAAGAAAAGATACTTTATTGAAAATTAATCAACACTAAAACAGCGCTAAGACACATCCCAAGTAGTACGAAAACAAATGTGAAGTAAAAACTCAAGGGACATAAGCGTTAATCAATATTAGAGAAATTAATTTCAAATTTAGATCAGGACATCAGTCCCTTTGTGTTTTCCAGAAAAGTTGAAGTAGGTAAAATAATTTTAATGTCATTGAGTTCAGCTGGATTAATATCAGCTTAATCAGGAAATATGAATTGTCCGTCAAATTTCTTAGCCGTTCGCAAAAAGAATTTCAAGATGGCCACAGAAACTAATCTCATGTTAGCTCATCATTACCTATTTGTTTACAACATGAGATATTCTATCGCAACTGCCATGGATCACCAAAGAAAACAACAATTATTGCTAATCATGTCAAGTAACTTTCCTGTCATAAAATGATTTGTTTTCTTGGGTTTTCCATGGTTTCTTATGGTTGTTGTGATACATTATTGCATTGTTCGCCCATAGTTCAACTACACACTGAGTTTTTTAAAGTGAAATAACTCGAAAACGACCTGTTCAAATATACAGGGTGGTGCAACCAAGATGGGGTGGACAATTGTGGGAAAATGTTGAAAAATTTGGATAATTTTTTTTTGTATATCATAGTTAGTCAAAAAGGCTATGTTTTAAAAATATAGTCATAGTACAGGGTGTCCCAAAAAGTTTATAGCAAACCAACCTTTTTTTTTTTAATGGAACCCCCTGTATAATAATTGATATTCCAATTCTTCCTTCAATTTTGAACAAAAACTGTGATACAACTAATTTTCCTAAATTCAACCGTTATCGAGATATCGCGTTTTAAAAATGGCATTTTTGCAACTTTGACATGCTATAAAACTCAAACTATTCAAGTTAGAGAAAAATGGATTGCACATTTCTGTCATAACTTTTCAAGAGCTATTCAAGGAGATTAAATTCATTCTTGTGAAAAAATGTCAAAATGTATTGAAAAAAGTTGACAGTTGACGTTAACTTCTATCCAAATGACAGAAGAGCTCTTGAAAAGTTAAGACAGGAAAGTGCAAACCATTTTCCTCTAACTTGGATAGTTTGAGTTCTATAGCATGTCAACTTTGCAAAAATGCCATTTTTAAAACGCGATATCTCGATAACGGTTGAATTTAATGACATTAGTTGTATCACAATTTTGGTTCAAAATTAAAGGAAGAATTTGAATATCAATTATTATACAGGGTGTTCCATTTAAAAAAATACAAGTTTGGTTTGCCATAGACTTTTTGGGACACCCTGTACTATCGCTATATTTTTAAAACATAGCCTTTTCGACTAACTATGATAAACAGAAAAAAAAAATATCCAAATCTCTCACCATTTTCCCACAATCGTCCACCCCATCTTGGTTGCACCACCCTGTAGGCAAACTATGAATTTCTAAAAATGAGATCTCCAGTCTGCAATAATATAGAGGGGCATTCCAATCAAAAAATTCTTGATTTCTGAAGGTTATTTGTAGTCTTGCTTAGATATTCTAAAATTTTCAAAAAAAAATAATTCAACTTTTATTTGAATATTTCTGCCATATCTCTTTAAATAGGAGTGACAAATAATGATAAAAACCTTTTACGCTAAATATTGGTTGCTACTGACAGGCCGCGGTGGAAAATCAGTGTGGCTGTTAATGACATAGGGAGCATAAGCACTGATGAATTAGAGATTAGAACATCACTAACTATACAGAATTATAGAGGTATCTCATCGTGGCACCTGTCTCAAGGTGGCTCATTCTTCCCTACTTCCAGTGTATGTTTTTATCATAAATTTCTAAGGATTACAAGCAATTTCTTGCTGATTATTTCCCTGATTAAATTGTCCGAGAAGTGCGATGATGATTAAATCAGGGCATGTTTATCTAATAGACTTTTGCTGAATATAGTTATGAACCATAGCTCTGAGAGGGTCACTTGAACGTTAAGTCAATTTTTGTTGGTCTTAAATATTGCTGTTGATGTCGATTATCACATTATTTTTTGTCAAAAATGTTGATGATACTTTCCATCCCGTCAACAAAGCAGACTTTAATTTGTTTAGTGTCACTTACATTAAAAAATCAGTGAACGCTTTCTTAAACTCGATCCAACTTTCAATACCAATTCAAAGTTCTAAATGCACTTAAATAAAAACAAACAGAAGTTTTTGCGTCCACATCCACTGTATGATCATTTTTTTTTGTTTTTTTTTGGACAAGTGCTGTTTTCGCACAAAACATCCAAACTTTTCTGCCTCCGCGTTTCAGATTAATCTTTTGAAAAGTTATAACTCCTCAATAAACTTGAAAAATTAAAATCTTGAACAAGTTATCAAAGAATCTACTAGAATAAGTGCAAGGTAAAATATAAGTTATGGACTGGACTGCTTCTTGGCAAAAATCGATATTTTAAGTATCGCGAGTAAGGTATGTGTGCATAGACAATATTTGAACATATTATACTCAATCTTGAACTTCAAGTCTAGAAATAATGACAATACAATTTTGATCAAGACTTGCAAATTATCATGGCATGATGTTCTTCTCAAAAGCTCTATGAAAGAAAACATCTTGAAAGATTTTCTTTCACAGACATCGTTGAAAATTTTCAAAACTCTTATGAAACGGTGAGATTTCCGAAAAATGAGTCTGACTAGATTACTTGGAAATAATTTGATGCTTGCGAATTTTAGAAGAAGAGAAAAGCACTATATGGGCTCATGTATCTAACTGAAAGATTTTTGAAAAATCGTCCACCCCAAGAAATCTCATTGGGTCAAGTGATAACTATCCAATTCCACATTTTCAATGTTGTAGCCTCTCGGTTTATGAATAGCCTTGGAATATTTTTATAGGCAAAATACTTCTCCATCTTTATGCATTGATATGTCCCAATTCGTATTCTACCAGTACACCCCAAAATAAATGGAAAGGGGAAAACAATCGAGAACCTACAGATCTCGCACTCAATATCGCACAAGTTATTGATACACTTGGAGCTTTCAAAAGTATTCGATACAATGCATCATTCATGATCCGTTGGTATCAAACTTGAATACTATGAAGTTACTGGTAAGTCCAGAAAACTACTGGACGTGTAAAAATTGATCGGTTTTGTAAAAAGTTAATTAAGTTCTATTTCAGTTCCTCATTGATCCTTTATGCATTTCCGGAAATTGATAATTCGATTGATTGTTTACATCGCGTGCCCAACCTCAACATTGAAATTCTGATTTATTTTCATAGATTTCTGGTACTCACGTCTTTCGCATTATCCTGCAATGAAATCAGTCCTGGCACTTATTCCACATAATAATAATATAGGCTATGATTTCCAATTGGCTGCCTTCAATCTGTTGAAACTTGTTGCGTAGCTATTTATTTCTTGATAGCTGATCAGCAGAATATTGTCTTACGCTGAAAAACTGTCCGTATGCGCGAACTAAAGATTCACCAAAGAGAATTCTCGGCAACAAGACCTTAAACGCCTTTCATGAGGACAAGCGTGTTTTTGGAAATTCTTAGGAGCATTAACCTTAGATCAAAGGTATGAAAAGTGAACAGTTGGAATTATTTGTCACTCCAAACGTCTTTCAGAGGGTTCTTTTGTGGAGTGAAGGTTACGGTTAAACCAATGAAGTCAATACTGCAACTAACATGAATGGATGTCAATGAGGTGTAGGTAATCTGGAGAAAGATAAACACTCGTATTGAAAGGATAATTTCTTTAGTGGAGGAAGCTCCCGAAGTTCCTGGGAGAACGTTTTTACTATGATTTGTATATTCTATCTATTTCAAGTTCCCTGTTTTGTTCAACTCAATTTTCACAAGCGAGATATCTTTTTTGTAATGAATACAACTTCAATCAATTTGGTGATTTTTTAAATAATGCTCGTTTGAGAAAACCCAAAGTTATCTAATTCAAATACTTATCTCTCACAATGCCTATTACTTTTTTAGATCAGGAAAAAAAATGAATTGTTCAAAGTACGTGGTATTCGATAATACCGGGGATGCTATACACCGAGCTATACACCATCACTCACTTTAGAACCTCCGATATTCACCCATGTTAGGCGCTTAGGATCATGAACGTTCTGGCCTATAGTTAATAGCGATACTTTCATTTATTTATTTTTTTGAGAACGTACATTACCGTTATGATAGAATAGTCGAGCAGATTACTTTGTTAGTTATGAACAAATCACTGGGTATATTGACTTTGAACTTTCACCTTTTTTCAAATTTCTTTAGTTGATGGATAAAGTCAGCGCTGATTAAAATCTCGAAGTATTCTGACTTATTCTGTCTTGAGTCAGTGGCGCTATCGAACCCTATCCTTCTTTTGACATTTTGAGCCAAAGCCTGATTTTTTCACTGTTGAAAAAAAAACAGTCTAGTAACAAAGTTCTCAAAGGATCAACTATGCATCCGTATTAGTTCTGAACTGGTTCGTAGACGATTCGCGAAAACAGCTAATGATCTATGAATATTGAAAAACACTCTTTTGAGAAAAAATCAAATAGAAATTATATTTAACGATCTTCTCTTTACAATTAACAGAATAAAAAATCTGTTTTCTTGGTTATTCAACTTTCTAATGATTGTGAATCTCTGGAGAGTACAAAAGTACACACAACATGTATTTGTTGCATTCATGGTTTCAGAAGACTGATCATATTGCGTCAGAAATATGATCAATCTCAACTACGCTGGAAGCTGGGAACGAATTTTATTTTTGCTGTTTTGTAAATAACAATCAAGAAAATCAAGAATCGCCGGTTTCACCGAAAGAGAAACTTTTCTGTTGAATTCTATAGCGACATGTCACTCTCTACTTGAAATGATGAAAAAGCAACGTGTCACAGTACACGGAATCCGGCCCCTGGACCCGTTAACCGTGTACTGTGGAATTTCATAGCAACACGTCGCTCTCTGTGTAAGATGATGAGAGAGCGACGTGTTGCTAGAATTCCACAGGTACATGGAATACAGGTCCTGGACTCAGATCGTTCTGTAGTGTGCCCAACTGAACTATCCCACATAAAGGAAGCGCTTTGTTTCAAAAATCTTTCACGTTCAGTGCCACGTGAATTATCATTTACTCTATTTGTTAGGCTCAAGTGAGTAACCTTTTCAAGAAAATCAAATGTAATCTTTGGTTACGTTTTTTGTCGTGGCTGTAAGCGCTAGTCATAAAGCCAAAAAAAAAAAAAAAAAATGTGATCTATAAAATCCATACATGTCTTGATATTTTGGGTCCTAGTCTATACGCAAATTTAATTTATACCATGCTCCACAAGAGATACCATATTACCTGTTTTTTAGCATACGCAAAAGTTTCAAGGCATCGGTCATATTTTTTTCAACGTGAAAGGTTTTAGAAAACCTACATTTTAATATCAGACTAGATAAAGAGAGAGCGCGGCGTAACTTTTTTTATGGGCAGATAACAATTGTCAAACTTGACAAACTATAACTAACATAGAACAGTTATTGGTCGTAGACTATCCGGATTTAATCAGTAGCTGAGAATGACCGCAAGGGTGTTTCGTGTTTGTCACAACCCCGTTCGGTATGGTAATGCATTGAGCAACTACGAGGGGCCTCAAATGATATGCGCTTGCAACATAATTAAAACAACAGTTTCTGATAGAGCCTAATTTGAATACAAGGCGCATTGGAGCTACGTCGACCCGTACACCCGGAATAAACACTAACCAATTAGCGCAAATTAACCTTAGCCTGTGAGAAACTGTTTAGATTCGGGGAATTTTTCGAATTAATTTCGCGAGGCTCAGGCGATTAATATTGGAGCTGTTATTTCAGGAAGTTACTTTCAGATGAAGCAATCTTATTTTGATCATATAACATGTTCTTTGAAATATAGAAGAGACAGTTCCATTGAACACGATCTTGACAAAAACACAAAGTGGATTTCAGTCGTCCTATTTACCAACGAGGGTACATGGTAATTGATGTGTGATAAATGAAAAATCATTGAGAGAAAAAAATATGACTACAAAGGTACTCAGAGTTTCAAAGCTTCTCAAAAGATCTATATGTTTGCAATATCTTACAAAGCAAACATGTCCCCTGATGGGGTGACCCTGCAATTTGGCAAGAAAAATCACCTAATTTTCGGAACAGAGGTCTGGTTTGGTACATGGATGTCTCAAAGGCAGATAATGCTAATGAGGCCGGCATAGATGTCACTGAGCCTTTCACCAACATCAGTATCTATCTAGCTAGAGGATACTACAACCGTACCATGCGGAAATTCATGCGAAAAAAGTATGTGCACATGAGATTAATGAGACGGAGCTGCGGCAATATCCTATATTTCTTAAATATTCAGAATATAGTGGAAGCTCTGAACTCCTATAACTTTACATGGAGGATGACGATAGATTCTTCATGACCGAGAAAAGTTGGCTTTAAAGAAAAACAGAGTGGATTCCCGGCCACTCAGGAATAGAAGTGAACATGAAAGTTTATGAGCTGGTGAGAGCCGGCCAAGCTATACCGCTCAGAATAGCTGAACCCTTGATAGGAGAATCTAAAAAGACAGTTGACGTGACAATATAGGGATGAAGATGTTAACAACATATTAGGAATTGGGATATAACACCGGGGCTAAGACACTTCAAGGAACCATTCGCTAAACCAATCGAAAAAAAACCAACTGACGAAGTACTACTAAGAGAACATATGCAGAACAAAATATACATGTTATATCCGTGGAAACTCTTCTGATATTGCATTCTCTTTTTTTCATAAATACGATTGGAATAATTTCGTTTGTAACTGTACGTCAAGATAGCTTGTAAAGTAAGTTTTTGTCAACTTGAATTTTCAAGTGATAAAAGTGTTTTTTAAAAAGTGTCTTCGAGTTTTTGCGATCCAACATTGGCGCTGTCGGTAGGAACAGGAAAATTCCAACTGTAAATGGCAGATTCTCATCCCTTAACGGACAGAACAAGTGCACTCCAAACTGAGGCGTCCTCACTTCACGACAGCAACGAAAGGAACACCAAGTAACACCCCTGGTTGCTACAATAGTCGCCGAGAACAAGACAAGTCATATGTGCCTGAGATTGATCGTGTAAGTAGTATTGAATCATATCGTTTTGTTTTTGTTGATATGCTGATAGTGCTGTTCAACTTATCCACTTATCCTTTTTTCTATTTTTATTTTTATAAAAATAATATAAACTGGTCGAAACACGAGCACAACCTGCTGCCGCTGCTGATATCAAGCCTTATAAGTTATCTGAAATTTTTTCATTGATTCCGGAGTTTGAGGGAGATCAGATCCTTAACGCTAGTGATCTGGCGAACGGTATGGCAGTAGGGAATCAGAAAGTTTTATAAGTAGTTTTTATTAAAGATAAACCAAGATGCAGAGCTGCCCAATTGATTAAAACTTCAAAAATCCTACAAGGTTAAACAAAATCAAAGAATTACTAACGTTATATTTTCAAGTTTCGAGAGACGTCTCTTGCTTGATACAAGACCTTCAAAGTATTCAACAAATCTTCAACGAATCACCCCTCACATTTTTTAATCGACTTCAAGTAGTGAATGCAAAAATGCATTCAAGCATCCAAAAAAATTCGAACCCAAGTGCTGAACAAAAATTAGCACAGTGTCTACTCATCGATGCTATGTCCCTTAATACCCTTCTGACAGGCTTGGAACCCCGCCTTGGACAAGTTGTCAGAGCTAGTAATCCAAGAGACTTATTAGAAGCTCATGCCAGGATTAGACGTGAACTTCAGCCTTGCTACTTTGAAACCCAAAAAGTTTCCACCCCAAACAAGCTCCTTAACCCAAAATCAGCCCAACCAATGATTAGACGACCAGCACTACAACCCCCAAAATGTTTCAATTGTGGACGTTTAGGACACATGGCAAATGAGTCCAAATTCCTTATCAAACGGCAACAGCTTCCAAAGGCCAATTTTACAACAAAGTCAACAGCAAACCTCCTTTCAATCTCCACCTCATTTGAGGCCCAACAATTCTCACCAAAATCAATCTAAATTTCGTCCTTCTGTAAGTCAACGAAATCCAAATCATCCACCCCAACATAGAGCTCCCACGTGAATTATAACGCCCCACTATCATACGATGATCATCAAACACTCAACGATAACTATCAAACGTATTGTCCAGACTATATCCAAGAACAAGACTACCATTTCGATGACGAAGAATTTTACAGAAACCAAATCTTAATTGCTGATAACCATGAAAATTTTTCGAGCTTTCGAACCAAAACCACCCTCCGATCAATTCACCTCAATAATTCGATATCCCAGAGGAAATTCAGGATCAAATCCAGACCCTAAACATGGAAGACGACTTGAACAGCGGCATCAATTTTCCAGAACCGACATTTCTCTAAACCCTTTACTGACAGCAAATTCCAAAAACTTGTACTCTATCAAGGACGCTTTCAATGAATTAAAACTGTCAATCGACACAGGAGCTGGCATTTCAATTTTCAAAGAAAAATTAGCCCAAAATTTTAAACAAAGATCTCGCGAAAATGTAACAATCCAAAGAATTACCGATTAAAAATTACACATTACTAAATCAACTTTAGTCCCATAAAATACCGGGTTGGAAAACTCAAAGTCAAAGTCTCAAAATATTTAATTGATGTCTACATATGTTTCGCCCAGTTTAAGGGCATCATCAGGCCTAACAATAAAAATATTATTGTAAAATAGTTAATGAAAAAAGGAAATACATACCACAAACGTCTTTGAAATGATTAAAAAACATGAAATGGAGAAAAAGAAAACATCGCAGATAAAAACATTAGGAGAACAACAACATTATAAAACGTAAATATAAAAATGTAAAAATATATGTAAAAAAGTGAACTGGTTAACAATGCCTGAACAAAACAAGAACCACAGGAACATGCCTGTGACAACTACAATAATTACTCAAGTCAACACTGTCAAAACCCTGTCAATACTGTCAAACAAACAGCTGATTCAGTAAACAATCTGATAATCAACAATATTATTAAAGATCAAATGGGGTTCAAAGTTGAAGACCTCATTCACGCAACACAATACCGGACTCCTCTTCTCTCTTGAAATTTCCATTTTTTCTAGAAGGTCCAATTTCCTGCCCTTCGAACACTCATGGAGAACAACGGAGTTATTTGAACTACTGAAAGTGTGACCTGTCGAAAGCAAATGAGTGGCGAACGCCGACTTGGTCTCCGTTATATCCGAATTTCTGAATTTATTTACCAGAGAAATGTGTTCATGGACTCTCGTGGAGATTTTTCTGCTTGACTGGCCCACGTAAACTGTCGGACAATCGTCACATTGTAATGACTATACTCCCGACTTCGACAAAACCTCAGTAGCATCTTTTGTCTTGACTATATATTTACTCAAGTTGTTAACGGTTTTGTAGGCCATGGAAAAATTGCAGTTCTTAAACAATCTGGCAAGGTTAGTCGAAATGTTACCAAAATATGTCATACATCTAATTTAGACTTTTGGCTTAAAGTCCACCTTCCAACATGTCATGGACAACATCCTTCTAGGCATTCAAAACGAGCCATGTTTGGTTTACATGGATGATATTATCATCAACTCCCCAACCATCCACGAACACTTGAATCGCCTAAAAGAAGTATTTAAAAGACTTCGAAAGGCAAATTTGTAAATCCAACCAGACAAATGTTAATTCCTTCGAAAGGATGTCGCGTATCTTGGCGACCTTGTCACAAAAGACGGCGTCAAGCCAAATCCATCCAAGGTAGATTGTATCCGACAATTACCACAACCAGTGAACCAAAAGGATATCAAATCTTTTCTTGGCCTTGCAGGCTACCACCGCCGCTTTATTCGCAACTTTGCAAAAATTTCTAAACCCCTCACGCGACTCCTGCAAAGAGACATTCCTTTCCATTTTGATTCTGAATGTGAACAATCTTTTGGTGAACTCAAAAACGCCCTCATTTTTGATCCGATTTTGATCTATCCTGATTTCGAAGAACCCTCCTCACATCCTACAAGCGCATATCATGCAATCGGTGCTGTCTTGTCCCAAGGTCCTGTGGGAAAAGATCTTCCTATAGCGTTTGCCTCAAGAACACTCTGTAGTGCAGAGACCAAGAACTCTACAATAGAGAGGGAGCTTCTGGCAATAGTATGGGCAGTGAAACATTTCCGTCCATACTTTTTCGAAAGAAAGTTCACATTGCTAACCGATCATAGACCACTCACTTGGCTATTTCCAATCAAAGACCCAGGTAGCAGATTGGAGATTCTTCTTTCTGACTGGCCCACGTAAACTGTCGGACAATCGTCACATTGTAATGAGTATACTCCCGACTATGACAAAACCTCAGTAGCATCTTTTGTCTTGACTATATATTTACTCAAGTTGTTAACGGTTTTGTAGGCCATGGAAAAATTAAAGTTCTTAAACAATCTGGCAAGGTTAGTCGAAATGTTACCAAAATATGTCATACATCTAATTTAGACTAACCTTGCCAGATTGCTTAAAAACTGCAATTCTTCCATGGCCTTTTGGCAATAGTATGGGCAGTGAAACATTTCCGTCCATACTTTTTCGAAAGGAAGTTCACATTGATAACCGATCATAGACCACTCACATGGCTATTTCCAATCAAAGACCCAGGTAGCACACTGGACAGATGGCGCCTGAAGTTAGAGGAATACAACTACAAAATTGAACATAAACCAGGAAAAATAAATAAGAATCCAGATGCATTATCACGGATAAAAGTTAACCAATTCAAAGAATGTGCCAAATTTCAAAACAAAATGTTTGCCCTTCCACTGAACGATGACCCAAATGACATTAAAGATATTGATGATGATTCAATAGACGAAGAACAAGTCGACGAAGATAAAGAACACATATTGGAGAAATACAATAACTTCGCAGAACTATATCAGTCCAAATTACTCATCGATTATTCGAAAATAAAAATTTGAAACCCCCAACTTCTAGATAAAAACTCGAAGAGATACATGATAAAATCATAGAGGATATTTTCAAAGAACATTTAGATCAATTAAATATCGCGAACAGTAAATCTGTGAAAGATAGGAAGTACTACATCATTCCATTACCATATGATCCGGAAATCATTGTACAACATCTATTCTATATTCTTTTCAACGCCAAAAACGAGTTTAATGAGTCCAAAATCTATTATGTCGAAAATAATTTAGAACTACCCATATTAGAAACGTTATGTTACATTTTATCCGATAAAGGGATAAAATTGAAAATCTGTCAAAATATCATAACAACTCCAGATGAAGACCAAATACCCATAGTTCTAGACAAATATCACAAAGGAAAAACAAATTTACACAAGGGTATAAACAAAACCGTGAGACGTATCCGAGAAAAATTTAACTGGCCCAATCTTGTCAGACATGTTGCAAAATTAATAAAATCTTGCGAAACATGCCCAAAAGTTAAAATTTGTAGAAGAAATTTGAGTAGAACCCTGGTAATCACCGAAACCTCAAAAACCCCTTCCGAAAGAATCAATATCGACATCTTTGAATATCCGACAAGAAACCATGCACTCACTATTCGCGACTAACTTACCAAGTGCACCTTAGCTTACCCCGCTTCAGATAAAACGGCAAAAACCATCGTACAAATGTTGATAGTGTATTTCCAACACTTTGGTACGCCCCTTAGGATCCACTGCGACTCAGGATGTGAATTCAATGATACACTCATGAAAGATCTCTACTCCTTGTTTGACATCAAACTAACATTCTCCAGTGTTGGACACCCACAGTCGAACGGATCTCTCGAACGATTCCATGCTTCTCTAGCAGAAATAATTCGAGCAAATCTAGTTGAAGATCCAAATCAACATCCCCTCGATATTCTTCCATACGCTGTGATCTGCTACAATGATACAAAAAACAAGACACATGGAATTTCTCCGTACGAACTCATTTTTGGACATACGTTCACCAGATCACCAGAAACATTGTATAATCTGAAAGAATTAATATCAAAATACTAAGTTAGAGATCTGAATAACCGCATGGAATATTATTATAAATTCGCTAGACAAAGGACCCAACCGCAGAAAAAAAAGCCAAAACAAGATTTGATCAAACTGTTCTTAAGAATCTTCACGATTTCAAACTCGTCGATAGTGTATTTGTCAAAGACTCGCGAATCAAATCAAAAGCTGGAAACAACAGTCCATTTGAAATCCAAAAAATAACACAAATTTCGTCTATCGTCCTCAACCCCGAAACAAATCAATCTGGCAAAATAAATTTTGATAGAATGAAACTGTATTCTGAATAAGAAATATTATTTTCAGAAATTCCGGGCTGTTCGGACTAGCCCTGTCCCAATTCTCCATCACGCCAATAAATAATACTGTCGGAATCTTCCTCCACGAAGAAGGAACCATAAAAATTTCAAACACCAAATTAACTCTTCTTGTTTACAAACAACTTTCCCCAATAGAGGAAAATATCTCGAAAAATGACGAAGTTCTAAACATCTTCAAAGATACATTCACCACAGCAGAAAATAACCGAATGCTCGCTTTCAAGTCAGATATATAAACATACGTTAGTCTTTTACAACAAATTTCTGATTCGGTTAAATTAAAATACAGAGAAGCTACAGCCGATACTAGACATTTCAATGATCGGAAAAGACGTGGTCTTATAAATGGATTAGGAACCATCTGGAAAACTATTTCCGGCAACTTAGATGCCTCAGATGGGGAGTTCTTCAATCAATGTATCGAGAAAATCAATCGCGACGAAAGACATCTGTAAACACTTATGAAAGACCAAATATCCGTGACAACTTTCGTGATGAGAAGGTTCAACTATACCATCCAAAAACTCCAAATAGACGAACAGACATTTAACGAAAACATAAACAACATCCAAAAATCGATCTACGACATCTCCGATGACCTAGGATTATATGAATCTGAAGTAGGTGTCCTAGATATGCTTAATGGCATTACATTCGCACGTCTGAAAATACTTCATAGCTCCATAATAACGCCTGTAGATCTGATCGACTCTCTAACAAGAATATCAAAAACACTTCATAAAAGTGACCTACCTCTTCCAGTTTATTCTTCTAGTATTGCAAAATATATCGATGTTATCGAACTAGAAGCATATCAGTCAGACACCAAAATAATGTTCGTCCCTAAAATCCCTTTAGTAGAACCCGAAACCTATACCATTTTCCATCTCTACCCCATTCCTGTATTAGATAGTGGACCATCACATTATTTCCACTTTTCGTAAATATATTGCGAGAGATGATGATTCAATGCTGTTTATATCAATGCAATCTCTGAAGACCTGCAAGAAACTTGGAGAAAACCAGATGATCTGTTCGGATATACTTCCACACCCTATCGATAGTGACTCTATTTGTGAGGCACAATTCCTGAAACCATCCAGCGACTCTTTACCAAAGACGTGTCGAGCAAACCTGATACTGGCGAATGGCTACAACGTTCAAGAAATCGACCAAAATCTTTGGTTGATAACTATTTCGGACCCTCTCTTCATCACTATCAAGTGCGTAGGAAGAGAACCATCAACAAAAACTGCCAGAACGAATACGTTGCTACACCTTGAACCGACGTGCAGTTCGCCTATAGGCAACACTAGAGTCCACGCCAAGTACATAGTTGAAGCGCCACCAACCATCACATACAATAGCCTTCCTGTTCAAATCACCTACAAGTGCTGCGAACATCTACCAGATAAAAATGAGCTACCGCCGATCAAGCCACTCAAACTTCACAAGATCAACCTTGATGACCTCAACATCGCCCAGCACAAGTAAGATCAATATTCCGAAGAATTGGACCAGATGATGAATCAACCATTCATCAACAAACATCTCTCTTGGTTTGCACTGATCGCCATAGTACTCATTGCACTCCTGATCATCATCTACTGCATGTGCAAATGCAAACGAAGATGGCTACCCATGGTCCAGGAATCTTCCTACCCCGATCCACCACCCATTGCTACCAAAAGAAAGAACCTCTTTTGGCTCAGCAATATTCTCCAGCGAAGAAGGCCCAACATCCATCCAGATGACATTGCTGTAGAAGTAATCGAACTTGAACCATCAAAGTTACCGCATTGCAATAACTTTTTATTAAAAAAGGGAGTTGTTATATCCTCTCACCAGACGCTACATCAGCAGTACTTGATCAGTTCTCCTAATTTTGACGCCAGACGAAACATCAGCAGTGCTACGATACCGTGGGAACTCCGCTGATATTGCATTTTTCCTTATTATATATACGATTGGACAATTTCGTTTGTAACAATACGTTAAGATAGTTTGTAGACTAAGTTTATGTCAATTTGAATTGTTAAGTAATAAAAGTGTTTTTTAAAAAGTGTCTTTGGGTTTTTGCGATCTAACATACATGTTATAGTGATTGTGAGAATTCCAGTGATTATGTGTAATCACTGATGATTGTACACATTCACCAACCAAACTCGTGAAAGTAAGAAATGGGGTACAAAAGAATATTGGACTCCTACGTTTCCTAGGAAATGTATAAAATCACTAGTTATTCTACAAAATCACTAAAACGTATCAGTAATTGAATATAAAATAGGTAACATTGTGCCTACTGTACCACCCTCCGACTTCTTGACTAGATGAAGTTGTGGTTCAGGTTATTTGGATGTGGGATGTTCCTCTTCCTCGAATTTTGCTTTCAGTTCTTCGTATGTGTTCTTTACAACATGAGTTTTGATATTCTTAAATAATTATTCATTTCACAATAAACATTTTCCATCTACAACAAAACCCAAACAAATGCAAATTCACCCAGCCTTATCCGCCCGCCATTGTACCCTTTTTGTGTACTCCGATATCAAGCGATATTTTACTCCAAGTAAAGACAGACAGTGATTCTATGAAATCACTAGTGAAAGTAAGTAACACCTCTAATGTCTCGACTAGATTTGTAAGGTCAAGTTAGTTTGTTTACAATCTGTGTTTCAGCCCTTTTGAATTGTCCTTGTACAACATGTGTTATACTATTTGTTTGAATCTGTAAGTACCAATGCCTGGAAATTTTCATTTTTATGTCTAACAATAATTATTCTTTATCAGAGACGTCTTTTGAATATGGCAATTTGAGCCAAGAATCTTGAGTTGAAAAATATTTTTTCATGACTATTCAATAATAGATGTATTATACCTACAGTTCCTATTGGTTAATGTGACTCGTTACTCATACCAGTGACTTTTTTTTCATCTCTTAATTGTTTTTAACCAATGAAATGATCTAATGTCATTACTCCACTATTTAAGAGCCAATCAGAACATTCGACAAAATGTCAACCTTCAAATCCATCATTTTGAAACAGCCCATTTGACCGTCCATACTTTTTCAAAGTCATGATCACATTGTGTTAACAACCTAACCTCACTTTAAGTACAGTCTTTGTCAAAAAGTGCCATCCAAATGAAATTAAATATTGCAATGTTCGCTTCAATTATTGAATAATCATAGAAAAAGTATAGTATTTTACTCGCGGTTAATGGCTTTTACTTACTCAGATGATTACGCTACTCGCCTAGAGCTCGTAGCGCAAACTTCATACTCGTGAGTTATATCAACCATTTCCCACTCGTTGAATAATATACTATTCTCTACGACTGTCAAGTATTATCACTATTGTGCAATCGATATCGATTCGTAAATAAAGTACATTGTAGAACTGAACGAAAATAAAACTATTTCCCACTAGTTGCTAGGCAACGAGTGGGAAATGAGCATGAACTGGCACATCCACCAAAAAAAAAATTCAGAATCGAAATTAATCACACAATAGTGATATTAATTAACAATCGTGGAAAAAGTATAGTGTAAAACTAGCATGGAATGATCATTTCCTACGAGTGCAGCGATTCATACGCATTCCATGCTTGTTGTACAATATACTTTTGTGAAGATACGTGGACTCATTTTCCCAAATATACATATAATGAATCTTCAACCTGGAAATCTGATTGATAATCTTTTCAAAACAAGCTGACTTGAGAGGATATGCAAGGACAAATAGGTAATCTTATCAATCAGTGGTAATCATTGTTCTAATCAAAATGACAAACTACGCGTCCCAGTTTCAATTTTGATTGTTGTGATGGGTATGGAATCAAAAAGAAAAAATTGTACAGTTTATTCTTAGTGTATGCTTGGACGTTATTTCCTGAGTCAGCAAAAAAAATTAATACTTAAACGGGCAAGAGAAAAACCTGGAAAATATTTTTAAGTTTTTGAAATGGTCGTAACAATCAACACCATGTAGAAAAATAGGATTTCTATAGAATTTTGCTCGATGAAAATATATCGATGATATTATTTTCATATTCACTAACTATTCACCTACTCTTTTTGTCTCAAATGTTTTTTCCTATCTATCAAAATAAAGAGGTGCGGGAAGTTCAACTGTTTTTTTAAACAGACGGAGATTCCTCCAGTTTCGCTTGACCGATTACAACAAGCTTGGGCTCATATGAAAGATCATGATCTGCACTTCAAAATAGTTCTCTGGTTTTGAATTTTTGACCTTCGTCGTCTAAGCTAGATGCCGTTAACTGAAATGGTAGCGTATTTTTGAGTTTTATCAAAAAAAATCAAATGTAATGGTATATTCATTTTTATATATTTGAAAAAAGGATACATTTTTCTATTAAAAAATTCAAAAAAACAAGGAAAAAAAATATTTTTTTCTCTAATTTTTCAATAGAAAAATGTATCATCTTTTAAAATATATGGAAATCAATATACCATTACATTTGATTTTTTTGGAAAAAACTCAAAACTATGCTACCATTTCTGTTGACGCCATCTAGCGGCGACGGCGAAGGTCAAAAATTCAAAACCAAAAAATTATTTTGAAGTGCAGATCATGCTCGAGCCCAAGCTCTTTCAAATCGGTCAAGCGAAACTGGAGGAATCTCCGTTTGTTGAAAAAAACAGTTGAACTTTTCCCACCTCTTTATTTTGATAGATAGAAAAAAACGTTTTTGACAAAAAGAGTAGGTAAATAGTCAGTGAATATGAAAATGATATCATCGATATATTTTCATTGGGCAAAATTCTATATAAATCCTAATTTTCTACATGGTGTTGATCGTTACGCCCCCTAGCGACCATTTCAGAAACTTTAAAATATTTTCCAGATTTTTCTCTTGCCCGTTTAAGTGATATTTTTTTTTGCCGCAAGCCTCTACGATGAATAGTTCACGAGAACTGGCACCCTGTCGCTGAAAATGAATCACCCTGTACATAGGCATACAGCCGGTAAATAGTCTCAATCCGGTAAATTCAGCACTAACTAGTATCAAATATCCAGAGTCAGTGAAACGGAGGGATGAGTAGTCCTACTTGCCACAACCCATTAAAAAGGGACAGGATTAGTTTATGACGTGTAAGAAACGGCCGCTTAGTGCGAAATAGCATTTTTATTACGTTTTATGGCGGCAACTTTCCAGAGATAGTGACAGTGCAAAAATAGACTTTTATATTTCCGGACTGCCATAAAACTCAAATTACAGGATTGATGGCAGGTCCTTGTGTAGTAGTGTACTATAAAATGTAGGTATGTCATGACGAATATGATTATGTCCATGATATATGAGTTTTCGATTCTAAATGTGAAAAACGTTGGAAGATTAATCAAATATCTAAGCTCAAGTTGACATAACTCCAAAATTACTGCTTAAAACTACCCATACAATCATTTTTCTCAAATGGAGTCGTGAACGTCAACAGAAGAGGTTTCATTTCAGAAACGTCTTTGAAATATTATATTCCTGTGACAGATAATTGTATAAATAACAAATATATACTTTTGTTATTTTAATATACGGAGATTTTATTCCCTCCTCGAAAAAATTCAAGCTTATCTACTTCATATTGCAGTATATTTTTTGATCTCAGAAGCTTTTTCAGAAATGAACTCAACATTTACATGAAATGTCGCTTGTAGTTATTTATTCTTACTGCAGCAAAATAAATGCTTGAGAGCTACACCCAAAACCTTGATGATCTTAACTATGAAGATAAAGTGTACAGAGTTATTGATTATAAATGCCCCCTCCCTGTAACTTTTTAATTTGACGGTTTAGAAAAAGATGTTCCAAATAAAAGTTTCATGTTTGAAAATGAACTTTTTAAATAACCTGTTTTCACATATACAGGGTGCTCCAAAAAGTCTGGGCGAGGTCCAACTTTCTTATTTCAAATTGATACCCTATTTTTTTTTGATATTTGGATTCTCCTTTTAACTCTAAACATTTTCTATGAAGCATATCCTATACCTAAGTTTAATGTATAAAAAAATATTTGATATTTATTAATTGAATAATAATAATTTATTGTTGTGAAAATGTCAAATATATCTATGATTTCGAATGGCAACAAATTAAATGGTCAGTATTTCAACTTTATGGACAGTACTCTTTGCCATTATTTTATGTCCCTTGGTCAGTATGATAATAAATGGTCGGTTGAAATAATGAAGGGTCAGTAACATAAAGAAGTGGTCAGTAAAAATGATAAATGGTCAGTATAATAATAAATGGTCGGTTGAAATAATTAACGGTTAGTAATATAAAGAAATGGCCAGTAAAAATAATGAAGGGTCAGTAACATAAAAAAGTGGCCAGTAAAACTAACAAATGGTTGATATAAATAATCAAGAGTCCGTATCATAAAAAAACAATCAGATAAATTAGTAAATGCCTGGTGAAAATGATGGACAGTCCATAAAATTAATGAAGCAACAGTAAAATAATGAATGGTTGGTCATATATTTTACTTCGTATAAATACAAAAAATTATACAACGGAACAAAACACAACTTAGTAAAGAGAAAACACTCTGCCTTTATGTCATGATGAAGTAGTCAGATAGGTTCCTTTGAGAGTCGGATTTAGTTTGGGTTAGTTAGGGTTAGTTTGTGTTGGTAATAGAAATTGATAAAAAATATGAAGCGGCTCGTTGGTAAGCACTAGGTTAACATTACAATTATTATTGTATATTGAAATTGACGTGTTGTGTATTGGTTTTATGTGGATCAAGTTTGGGTTAGTTTGTGTTGGTGATCGGAATTGATAAAAAATATGCAGCGGCTCGTTGGTTAACCTTACAATCATTATTATATATCATAATTGACGTGTTCTGTATTGGTATTATGTGTATCAAGTTTGAGTTAGTTAAAATTATTACTGACTATTGCATACTGGCCATTTATTATTTCTTACTGTACATTTGTGGAATTATTACCAGCTAAGTCATACTGACATTTCATAAATTTTTACTGACCATTAGAATCACAATGGTGAACATAGAAATACAGGCCAAATAGTACTTTTACTGCTCAAAAATTCCATTTTTACTTATCATTTTTAACAAAAATACCGAGTCTTTTACAATATTTTACTGACTGCTTGTGATATTATACTGTACAGGGTGTCCCATTTTGGGTACTTTTGCGGGGCATCTCCGTTATTCTTATAGATAGAAAGTTGCGGTTTTTGCGACAGTGTGCTACTTTTTCGTGAAACTGAAGATGCCGTTAACAAAATTTTCATAGCCCTTTTAGTTTTTAAGATACAGGGCTAAACTGAAAATGTTGCATTTTAAGGTACCTCTCGTATCTAAACTATCAGATAAGTTATGGAAAATGTGAAAACTGTTTCTTATATAACTTTTCCCGTAGAACTCGATTCTGCCTTCGGAATTAGGATATACGGGGTGAGGTTAAAAAGTTATCGGACCCAACTTTATTTTTTTAAATGGAACACCCTGTATATTCATAGTCCATAAGATTTGTCTTTTCTTTACCTTTTCAAAAATATATAAGAGTATGCACTTAAAACAAAATGTTTAGCATATAACTTTTTGACCTGACCCCGTATACTAATTCTGAAGGCAGTATCGAGTTCCACGGGAAAAGTATATAACTTTCGATTTTGCCTACGGAATTTGTATACAGGGTCAGGTCAAAAAGTTATAGGCTAAACATTTTTTTTAAGTGCATACTCTTATATATTTTTGAAAAGGTAAAGAAAAGACAAATCTTATGAACTATAAATATACAGGATGTTCCATTTAAAAAAATAAAGTTGGGTCCGATAACTTTTTGACCTGACCCCGTATTTCCTAAGGCAGAATCGAGTTCTACGGGAAAAGTTATATAAGAAACAGTTTTCACATTTTCCATAACTTATCTGATAGTTTAGATACGAGGGGTACCTTAAAATGCAACATTTTCAGTTTAGCCCTGTATCTTAAAAACTAAAAGGGCTATGAAAATTTTGTTAACGGCATCTTCAGTTTCACGAAAAAGTAGCACTCTGTCGCGAAAACCGCAACTTTCTATCTATAAGAATAACGGAGATACCCCGCAAAAGTACCCAAAATGGGACACCCTGTACATTATGAATTAGATACTGTTCAGTTTATTACAACCAGTTTCGAATCATTGACGCTCGTATTGACGAAAATGTCACGTCATGAAGTACTTTTAAAGTGTAAAAGTATCAAAGTATAAATAATTCTGCATATCATTCAAAAGATTTTTTTTTATAGATATATATATATCTAATATATCTATCTAATATATCTTTTGTTCATTTTTTGGATATCAATATAAAATCAGAGAAGTTTTATCCTACACACACAATTACGTCAATACTTCGAAACCATAGATATATTTCACTTTTTTATAACAATGAATTAGTATTATTCAATTAATAAAATATCAAATATCTTTTTAAACATCAAACTTAGGTTTAGGATATGCTTCATAAAAAATGATTAAAATTTGAAGGAGAATCCAAACATCAAATAAGAAAATAGGGTATTAGTTTGAAATAAGAAAGTTAGACCTCGCCCAGACTTTTTGGAACACCCTGTATATGTGAAAACAGGTTTTTCAAAAATTTCATTTTCAACCATGAAACTTTCATTTGGAACACTTTTTTCTAAAACGTCAAATCAAAAAGTTAAACGGAGGGGGCATTTATAATCAATAGCCTAGTTTACATCGATAACTCGTTTAGTTCGGTCCGATAGGACCAAGCTGGTGGGGATAGTACGGTAGGACCAATGCTAGCTTTCTGCCCGTTTACACCGTCTTGCAACGCGTGAACTAAATGTGTACGCCCGCAATTCGTCAAATGTCAAAAACAAGTCGAAATTATTCATCAACACAATTCGTAACCAAAAAAAACATGAGTAAGTACGCTCAGATTGCCTTAGAAACTCAGAACCAACACAATTCACAATAATAACAATCAACATAACCTCATAATTTTGATCCAGATCGAACCAAATTTAGTTCGGTACACTTGCTGGCGAGTACCGAACCAAGAGCGGACCAGCTTAGTCCACAACTGTTTACACCATTCGAACCAAATATTTGGATCGGATATAGTCCGAATTTGGTACTTGGTCCGCGGACCAAGTTGTCGGTATAAACTAGGCTAATAACACTGTACGTTCAGCTGTGAAATATTGTTTTTGAAGAGTGCACGACAAAAAATGTCGATGCAGATTTCTACTTTTCTTCTATAAAAACTGAGACATCCTTTTTGGAAATACGAGAATTCTCTTATAG
Source organism: Orchestes rusci (assembly GCA_958502075.1). NCBI lineage: Eukaryota > Metazoa > Arthropoda > Insecta > Coleoptera > Curculionidae > Orchestes > Orchestes rusci. Next base: position 23,983,131 of record OY293303.1, read on the forward strand.
AAAGATATTTTCGGGCTGGGTTTTGGTACTTCTATCTAGATCAGTAAGGTAGTCGGGAAATGATGCAATCAACCTTCTTGACATATATTCTTCAGCAGATCAATTTTGAGTTCTCAATAAAAACGACTGAGAATCTGCATTGTCTAGAGTTAATTGAAAATTGAGGATTACTGCCAGTTTTGAAACGTCTTAGAATTTGTAGAGTACCTATTTCTCATGAAAACTTTCCGTACCTGATGGTGTTGATAGGAGGATCAGATCAATTGCATAATAATATAGTAGTTATAGAGGAATAGAAGCTTATTAGGTATGCAAAACGACCAACCGATTATGTTTATCTTTTCCATGGTTTGACTCATCATCTCTTGATCTGATAACTTCAAGGATGTGCCTTAGTTTCATTTGAGTGTTGTTATCGGGGATATGGTTATTTGAATGGTTTTGGTCGCAGTGACTTCGGTAGTTTCCCATTTTCGGTACTCTTGTCGATTTTCTTTTACATTTTTTCTCATGCAATATTTCATTCTTACACGAGCCTATGCTTTTTTCTAAAAACTTCTGTCATGGTCTGACTCATCAGCTTGTTGTTCTTTTTTATCCATGAGTGGCCGGGAACCCAGATATGGTTTAATCTGTGTTTTCTTAGAGTCAACTCCACTAGGTCGTGTAGGCAATTTATCGCGATCTCCAGTGTTATGTTCTGGTTATTGCAGCGCAGCCTATCAATCTCTCATGCACATTCTTGGATTGCGTAAATTTCCGCTTGGTACACATCAGTTGTAGCATCCTTTAGAAGAATACTAAGGCTCGTGTGGGGTTCAGTGGCATAAAATAGGCCGGCCCCTATGACTATCATCCATCTTTCAGGCGTCCGATTACCAAACCAAGCCTCTATTTCAGAAGAAGCATTTTCTGCCAAATTGCAGTGTCACATATCACATCATATGACTTCCGGAACCTGTATATGGCTACCATGTGGTCTTATCTCATTCTCAGAATGTCATCATCAGTAAGTTTGTGGCTGTCGCGCGACAAACCTTACAGTGGGCTCGAGCCATACTCCGATGACCCTTGCTATGTTTGCGTTCAGCATGATCACCTTGTTGATGTGTATGTTAGGGGGGATAACTCTACAACAGTTTCCAACGCAACCGTGGGTGCATCGAATAAATGCATAGTTTCACCTCTATATTTCTCTCTTGTCCAATAATTGAGTTATCTACAAAAAGCAATAAACAAGAAAAAAACGTTACTTTACAAGATTACCTATTTGATTTTCACGGAAACCAACCCATTCCTACATAATTCATTTTAGTGCAAAATGTATCACAACCACATAATTACTTAGGTAAGATCATTCCGGCAGCATTTGAGCAAAATGTACAACGGATTAGCAATAGTTTGAATTCGAAAGCTAATTGGCTATTACTAATCAAATGTATTTTGTTTTTGGAAGTTTCGCAGTGCGCATATTAGCGTGTACAATTGATGTTGTCTGAGTTATGGCAATACGTTCGGCTGCACGTTAGTTCTATGTGTTTGCAGTGTCAAGCAAGTTTGGGTTGATTTTGGTCACTTTCGATTGGTTTGTTGGTAGCTGCAAATATGGTATCAAGATGGATGCACCAAGTCCCAGCTTCGAAAAATCAGAATGTGTCATCCTGAGTGAAGAAAGGAACAGGACCAACAAAGATATCTGCTAGCTAGGAACTACGGTGAAGAAAGACATATGAAGAGGTGAATGGTTATATGTATGTGGTAGCAGAGTTCATCGTCATCTATGAGGCTCCAATTTGAAGGGAACTGATGAAGATTGGAAGATACAAAGCGATGTTGAATGGATTACAGCGGAAGCCTCCGTTCAAGGTGGTCTGCGGCCTGCGGCTATAGAACCAAAGATTCCGAGGGGTACAAGTTATAGCTGATACCCTCCGATTGGACCCGCTGGAAGAAGAACGGGTCAAAGTGTTCTATGAGTAAACTCAACGAGGCAAGAGGCGACGATCTGGAGGATAAAGGACAGTGGGCAAAGTTCAGAAATGAGTACGAGGTGGAGGCCAAGAACAGGATCATGAAGCCAAATTTGACAGATGAAGGAGGGGAATGATCAGTCAACTGAGCAAAAACCTTGAATTACCTCCATAAGGTGGTTCCAACCGCTGGCGCAGTAGGGAGGACAGGCAATTCAGTTGGTTGGTCTAAACGAATCCGACATTGCCTTTTGGCAAACTGAGGCCTTGATCCAGCCAAAGGCAAAAGTCTGACAAGCAGATTTTACTGAACATATTTTTTTTTAAATGGAAAGCGAGAATAATGTCCATTGCATTGTACGTTTTGCCTTGAAGGTAAGTGCATAAAGTAAGGCGTATTAGCAATTGCCAATCAACACTCGACTTCAAATGGCTATTGCTAATCTGATCTGCTTGGATGCTTTCTGGAACGATAAGATACTTTCAAGAGTTCCAGAGGGTAAAACATTTGATTTAACGTACGCAAGATTTTCTGGGATATATTCATTTTTGCTCCATAATCATAAATAAATGTTTGCGGCTCTACAACAAAATCAACATGAAATATTCACAGACGCATACGATGTGAGAAAACAAAAAAAGTGTTGAAAAAATATAGTATGCATTATCCGAACCCATTATACAGAATCTAATTTTTCATTCACTGATCTATCGCTCTATTTTGAGCTTCTCATTGACAATGAAACCTAATGGAATGTCATGTTCATCGCAGGAATCAACAAACTGTGTGGCTTCTTATAATTAATTGGCTTCTTATTAATAATTGTCAATTCTTTCGATAAGCTGGTTTTCGAGGTTTGTATTGGAATTCGAATCCAACATTTTTTGTTATTAGGAACCTAGCCACATCAGTTCACTAAATAGAATAGTCCGCTTTGTTGACATTTGATTGATATTGTTTACAATTCATTTGATTTTATACGTCGTTCCACCATGCACCAAGTATTTTTGGTAACGAGAATTGATTGCCTATTCCGCATAACAACAGCATACTGTCAGATAAATTTGGACCAACTAATTTGTGGCAAAACATGATTGCTAATTGAATGTTTGTATTCAAGTTGAATAATTGGGGCTTGAAAAACTTTTTCTTTTTCATCTTGGTGACAAAATCTTGTTGAATATTGGAGTGAGAGCTTATTTCTAAATTTTAGATAATTATTATCCACGTATGACCGACAGATTCAAGGTTTCTGAACTCACCGTTGAGCAATCTCAAATACAACAATATCATTTCAATACATTGCAAGCAAGATATCTTGACACTCTAAATACATTCCATCATCAGCAACAAATGTTTATAAAGTAACTCATCCATTATCTTGGACAGTAAATGGAACAATTTCAAGAAAAGCTTCCATAACTGTAAAAGGCTTGGTTCAGGAAATTACCGGGTTGGAAAACTCAAAGTCAATTCTCAAATCTTACAGAACAATTGCCTACTTCATATTCCAATTAAACTTTGAAAAGAGAAAGTAATTTATTGGTGGCAAGATGTTTTTTCGAGTGTTCTTTGTTGCGTTCAGAAGTGAACAGAATCCGGAAACACTTAATCCGTCATGAGTTCTGTCATGTGAAGTTATATAATACGTTTCAAGTATTGCATTCCAAGGAACAAACAAATTTTTTAATACTGATAATTCTTGACCAGAGATGTTACAGTGAATCACACATATTTGTTGACTGTTATTCACATCGTGTGTATGTTTTCTTTTAAAACGCCGGGAAACATAATTTTGCTATTTGATAGAGCTAGCATGGTGGCTGTGCATGAAGAACATTTGTGCAATCAAGCAATCTTAAATCGACTGCGTATTCCAAAAAGAATTATTCGTATCGTGGATTTGAGTGAAAAGACTGGCAGACCTTGATCAAAAACATTAAACTGGTTGCCATTGAGTAGCAACTGACTAGAAGATCATTATGTAACAAATTTCGTTCGAAGAAACCGTACTGTTTCCGTTGTAGCTCTACGAGATCATTTTTCAAGGACGCTCAATAATCAATATTATCTAACACGGAGGCTTTATGCTCCTGATTTGATATCGAGAAGAGTTTAACATAAGGAGTTCAGAAGATGGCTTTTACCTCAGTGACATAACGTGTTTTGTTTTCACGACCAAACAAAACTTGATTTGGCAAATTGGCAAGTTATGTACATTCGGCGTCATCGAGTGTGGACAACATCTGGAAAGGAAGAAAGCCTTGCTGTTCCTGAACAAACTGTTCCATACCAAGCGAAAACGATTTTGTTCTGGATTGGTATAATGTATAATTTCATATTTACGTATGACAACGCAAGGCCCCATCGCACTAGAAGAATACAAGAGGCAATAGAAAATGAAATTATTGAGAGAAAATTAACAGAAATATTCATGATAGGGATGAAAAAGGAGAAATAATAGCAGCTCAAGAGACATGGATCAATAAAATCATCAATAACCTTATTGTCTCCAAGAATCATTCCCAGGAGCCAACAAAGCATACAAAAACTGAAATGGTAAGAGAGTGTGGAGGAGTAAGAGCTACAATATGTTCTTAGAAATCATTGTTTGAAATAACGAATCAGTGCAGTTATCAATAACTTAAAAAATATTCAAAACTGAAGAATAGAGTTCAAGGAGATTGTTTGTAAATGTATGACAAAATCGTTCAGTTGTTCGATAAATTAAATTTTTGATCTGGAATAATTATTTTTTCCGAATAAAGTGGAATTTCATGTTTCAATAAGAGAACATTATTGATATTTTATTCAAAAGATATTGAGAATGTATCGTAATGACCACATTTTTGGTACTTGATGATACTGATCAATATGAACGTTATTATATGATATAGATTTATCTCAAAATTACAAAAAACACTTTTTTCCTGCCAATATTGATTTTGCATGTCATGAACATTTTTCGGGTTTTGTTTGATATTTTCATATTATAAGTATTTGTTTGTTTTTCTTCAAATTACGTGAAAGAAACGGAAACGGAAGCATATCAATGACAAGGATTATTGAATTAAAAGAATTTTGAAAAATGAAAGACTTGCGAGAACTGCAAAATGATTTTTTTCCAAGACAAACAAATCTCCACTATAATGGGACTAAAAGTTATCAAACTACTCTACTTGCTTTTGCTTCAATCAAGATCCTGATCCACCCCAAGTAATAACTTTTCCATTCCAAACTCAATATAACAGAATTATTATTCTTGTACTTTTATGAAAAAACGCCTTCGATGTAATGAGCTGTAATAAAAGTAAGTTATAACAAAGTATTACGCCCTGTATTCCGCAAAACTTGAAGAAATTACCGCAGAAAGTTCTCTTGTCGCTTATTTCCATTATAATAACAATGAGTTTGACTCCAAAATAAGACTTTGTGTGCTTATAATAGGAAACTTAGTCTGTTTTGCTCAAGTTAAAATAAAAACGTGTTATGACCCGTATCTTTTGGCAAATAATTCAGGAAGTTTGAGGACTTCCATATTCTTTTATTAATACCTGAACCGTTCTTTTTGTAGAAGGATAGCTCATGTGTCGGCTAATCACAGTGAAGTTTTTTGAATCATTATTGCCATTTAAGCAGTGGCGTCTTCAAAGGGAGGATTGAGGAAACAGCTTGCTCCCCTTCTTCATGGGATCCATCCCTTATCGCCCGAAGTTTATAGAAAAAAATCACATATTTTTGTCATTTGACAAAAAACTGCCATACAGTTTGTCATGAACGTCTATCATCCTATCTTTGGAACGACTCAGCAATCTGTGCCATCGGATCGGATTCAGTTCATCATATCAATCAAGACAGTGCATTTCTATATACGTGTGCTATTATGATTCAAACACAAGTATTTTGGCTTTGACCTGGGGTTTTTGGATTTTTAAAAATAACAGACACTAATAATGATGAACTGCATTATAATATTATCAATCCTTGAAATGGAGAAAGATAATTTTCAATAAATTGGAATGAGAGAACCCCAATTGGAGCTCTCCAAACAAATTGTCTCCACTGCTTTCATCAGCTGGGTACACCACTGGTTTCTGTTGTATTTTTTAAAGAGTTGTCAAAGTTAAATGAGAAAAAGCAATCTATCATAATAGCCATAGGTAATCGACAATCATTATTCAAAATTTCGATGTAATCTTGTCCGTCTGTTCGATTTTCCAATGCTTCGGAAGATATAGTGTCCCGGCATTATGGGAGGATAGTATTAAACCACTAATTAGTACTTGACAAGCACGGATTTATTGGTAACAGGTTCAACATTGTCCTCGGAACGCCACAAACTTTCGGAAGATATATTAGCAATTGAAGCCATTGCAATTGTCTGTCTTGTTAGTCTCAAATGTTATTAGATCTGTTTTAGCCTGTTCGGGATGTAGTGATAAATTTGGACGAGTTTGTCTTTTTTATTGGTTTTTCATTCAATAAATCAATAATAAATAACGACAAGCATTTTCTTTGTAAGCCTCTTAGAGTTTTCCATTGATCAACCCTTTTGAGTTTCACGTTCAAGTTTACGGATCATGAATTTACGGGATCTGTGTTGAAAAGGTTTATTTGTTCAGGTTAGTTTTGATCTGTACTCATCCATTTTCATCAAGCCAAGATCAACCAAAACGGAACCAGTTAGATTATGGTTAGGCTGGGTTGATTTTTGAATGATGAAAATTAGTAGATTCGAAGCTCAAAACTTACTAGAAAAAAAAACAACCTTTTTGCCTTGAATCCCGTAAATGTAAAACAGGTATGTCAGTTGAAATTCGGATTTTAGACATAGGTCTTATCCCCATCATTCCATTTCTTTGGATTGGCAATTTAATATGAGTAGCGTTAGGTGTAACGGCATCCAATAACTGAAAAACTGATGGAACAAGAATTTGTTTGGTGTAGGATAAACATCGCATACATGTATGAAGAAAGCCAACAAGAGCAGCTCAGCTTGCTCATGCACACCTCGTGTCACCCTTTGCAAGAGAACTGTCCGATGGTCGCACAGAATGAATTCAAGTTTAGAGCACAATGACTGGAGACAGATACATAAGAGATATTCCAGGTCCTCACGTCAGACTATGATGGGAAGCTGTTGGTGATGCTTTGTTTCTATCGACCGCAACGCCCGAACTGACCGTACCAGAGGATTTAATGAATATCTGGAGACGAAAAAGACGAATTTCCAACTGACCCGCACTGCCAGATCTGGATCCCGAAAGACATGCTTGGGACATGCAGAGGCAGCACGCAGAAACCCGAACAAACTTGAGAAAAATGGCAAAATATTCCTCAACAACATTTCATCAATCTGATAGAGAGCATAAGCATGCGTCTCCAGGCGTGCATAATAATTGCTACAGGTGGAGATACCCAATATTGAACGGCTTCAATTCAATTTGAAGAATCCACGGAAGAATGGCGAAATGACATTTTTATTATTTTTGGGCAAAACACGGTCACATGTAGCTTAGTCTTGGTTTAGTTTTTTGCTATACCCAAAAAGGCAAGAAACGCGAAGCGTCACAGCTTGAACTTCGTGTGAAAATATCGTATCATCGAAGAAACGCGACATGTCTATGCAAAAAGGCAAAAATTCAACATCAACTAAAAGTAGAGATACGAAATTATGAACATGTAGCTGTTTTATTTATTTTGGAAACGTTTAAAAGATTCTCCTCCTGAGGACAGAGTTTGTTTTGCCAACAAGGTTATGCACCAGTTAGCATGCTCTATCGATCATTTTCGCTTTCTATGCACTATTTCCTCTACAAAACCTCTAAAAATATCAAATCAAAGTGGCAACAATTTAAAGGCCATTTTTCATTTTTCCAATATGGGACATTTCGCTTTTTTCCGTATTGAGATTGATTTTTCTTTCAATAAAGGTTTTTTTTTTTAATCTTGAGTTTCTTTGAATTTAACATCTATCAATTATGAAACAAAACTGCATACAGAATATCCTAGCACAAGAGAAACCAGAATTATTCAATTAACAGTCTGCTAGTTATTGCTCTGAAGATTAAAATTTGTATTTCTCGGAATTATTTCGCCTTTCTTCCGTGAACTCTTCATTTATGAATTTTGATTTAAAAAAAATTCACTGACAAAAGATACTTTTGGAAATTTAGGTTGATACAAAACTTCTGAATCTATGTGTATTTTGTACACGTTGGAGGAGCGTGGCAAACATCACAGTACTTGAGCGACCCGGCGCCGGCGGGCCCATTGTGCGCCTTGAAGAGGAGAGGTTACTCTCTTGGGTCTTCATCGTCAAGCCTTAGCTAGCAACTCAGCTTAGGTGACGATAACGGAGGACATCATCTGACCTCACCTGTATAGCTTACGGGATAAATAGATCTATGTTTATTTTTGAGAAAGGTATTTGTGGAAAAAGGTGTCCTGAAGATATCAATTTTCTAGAACCAAAACCCAAAAAACGTTGGTTTTTTTGTATGATGGTGCCTGTCGGCATTAAAACTATTCCACTGTACTCTGACCAAGGTTATTTTGGTATCTCGTAGCCACAATGTTTTTTTGTTAAAGATTTTTTGAAATTCTGGATAGATCAAGATAATATATATATGTATATGTAATTAAGCGTCAAATTGTGTTCCAGCTTGATATGACCCACATGTTGATGTGGATCGACTATTTGAAATACTTATACCTCTCACCTAACGATATTGAAATATCACCACAGAATTTCTCTTAGAGGTTATTTTCCGATGCATAAATTGATTTATATTTCAAACTACAATAAAATACATAATGTTCAGAATCAACATACCTCAATACCTTTGGGAAAAGAAACGACGGTAACTGCATTTTCAATTATAAAGTATAAATTCCCACCAAGATTTTGGAAAAACCTTTTATCTTTTTAGGTATAACACGAACTATAAACTTGATGAGTTTTGTTACTCTACCTTATATCAAGCCTTCAACATTTAAGGTCAAACATTATGAAAAAATAATGTTATTTTGAAAAGTAACATCTATATTATTGGAGTCAAATAACGATAAATGAAGTATTTGAAAGTACTCTTCTAAGTACGAGTAAAGATCAGTATCATCGTTTTGTTACTCTAGATCATATAAGGTCACTTAATCATAATGCCTACAATGTAGATTTTTTGCCCTCAATTGGATAAATTTTAACATTTGAAATAACATTATTATTTCATTATTTTTTAAACGCTAGGTATAGCTAGAATGACAAAACTTATCGAATGTATAGTTCGTGTAATACCTGAAAAAATGACTGAAGTATTTTGCAAAATTTTTGCCAAAATACAAACAGAGGTTGGAAAAATTGTTTTTATTTCAAATTTGGATATGCCAGATTCAGAAACGCTATTCGTTTTCGAATTTAAAGAACGCCTAATAACTTTTCACGTTTTTGGGGCTTTTCTATCAATCTAGGAATTCACGGAAATGACATGTAATTTTTTTTATTGAAATGATAGAGATTTTTGAGTACTCTAAACTAGAAAAAAAAAATCCAATCAGTCTATTTTAAATAAAGCACACTGTATATACCTTCAAAGAATACCAATCGTCCTTGAGATTACAGGAGACGTCAATGCCTACTAATAGCTTCACGAAATACGTTGATTTATAATTTAATGGCAGTCTTCTGGTTCTTGAATGAATGAATTAGGATAAAGATGATGTAGTCAAAATATGCAGTGATAGTGAGAAGAGAACAAAAATATGATGCATTTTTTAGCATTATGATTTGGGTTTAGTATGAAACCACCAGTTTGCTCGCTGAAAACAATTTTCCACCACATCGCCTAATAAATGGATACCAAATTCTTTTGATCATCAAATATCAAAGATTTTTGTTTCATGGTAATAGATATCCGTTTTAGACCATTCTCTTTCACACACACGTGAGTAAATGTTATTGTTCCAGACACTACTAAACATACTCTGGAGAAGTACGATAACAATATGAATCTTTCAAAGGAATATGGGGAAAAGAAAGAATGATACTAACGGGGATGAAGATCCTATTGAGAAAAAATATGTGTTTATCATGATACGATATTGTCATATGCAATGAAGGAGACCTGGAAAAAGAGGTGCCAAATATTTCGCCACATAAATCATATGCTATTGGAAAAAGAAATTATTTTGAAATTTGCATGGTACACACATATGGTCAAAGGATGATGTGACCGTAAATATTTTCGAATGATTTGTTAAACCCGATGTGAATGCATTTTAGCATTTTTCGTTGTTATCACTTTTCAGCAAGAATTGGAAATGATGTAATAACACTTACTCCATGAGACTGTAAAAAAGCTTAAAACAAATCCAGGTCTCACTCGATTCCAAAACCATTCGCAATATTTTGTATATATTTCTAAATGTATTAAGAAACATATGAATAAGAAATATATGACATCAAAACAATTTGTTTCCAAAATAGACACTATCCCATTTATATTCTCATTAAAGTAGTTTGTTTCACTATATTTGTTGTATTTATCCAAAGATAATACCCTGCGTTGAAGTTTTATTTTCACGCGATATACGTTTAGAGCAATTTGAAGTTCTCTATAGTTATTTCACCATTCTGATTTAAAACAAGCATCTCTTTCATCACTATTTTTTTATCATTGCAAGTTGTCCAATGAAATTCAACAAAATCTTCATTTGAAAGTGGCGGCTCTTGTTGAAAGTATTAGTTATGATATGTTATGATTTCACAGACTAAGGACAAGATTTCGATACATTTTGAATTAAAAAATGAAAAATAAAAAGGTGTTGCATCTTTTCTGTTGTAGATACCAGATAAATCAAACAGTTCAAACAGTATATAACCACACGACAATGAAATGATTGAAGAAATAGAGCTGTACTTACTAAAATGATTCATCCCTCGGCCCCCTTTATTTGGTAAATCTCAATAGTAATTGATTGTATGACAAAAACAGACTCGTAAAGTACACGTCAAATTACAAATCATTGGAAACTACATACATCCAAATTGAGAATTGATAAATAATTCAAGGCAAATAACTTTTATCGTGCATTCCTTTGGAATGAATTTAGCCCCAGATAATCCTGACTTCCTCCTGCCCTTGCAAAATAACAAATTCATTCTCTTTCGAAATGTAGGGAAGCTGATGAAAATCATACTGGGTGAAATTAAGCTCTATAAATTTAGTCGTGTTAATCATAAAAGTTTTTAATAAATTCTGCGAATAAGGATTATGTTTTGAACATCGTAAGAAGGCTGAAGAATGTGCAAGCAAAATAAAATCGCCCCAAGTTATTTATTCGACTTTTCTGAGTTAATTTCATCTCAATAAATTTAAGCAAATTGATTTAATGGCAAAGGAAACACGTGTAGACTAGACGGTTAATGGAAAAACTCCCAATATGAAGAGAAGTAAACAGATTTTGTTTGATGATGTTTAATTTGGGGTTTTTCTTATAACATTATCAAGATTTCAATCCGATGAAAATGGATAATCAGATCATTTAAAATTTGTGAGAGTAGTCTGGAAGGTTTTCGACCTAACAAGTACTACAAAATATTTTTTTCAAACATCATTCTTGTTCAAATAGTACTAAGCGTCTTTCTTTGCAAAATAATTTTTGTTGATGAAGATGAGAACCAAAAGGATCTAAGTGACATTTTTTATATGAGTTAAGTGCAACTTTCGATAGTTGAAGGATTTGCGGAATGGCAAAACGATCCAAGAGCACTTGCATCTTTTTGCAACTTAGAACCTTCAAATATAATAACAAATTGCCAGATGAAAAGGAATGAAGACAGACAGGTTAAGTTGTTAACAATGGATCAGTACCACAATAGCAATATTATTGGTAAAATGTCGTTGTGCGCTGAACATTCAAAATAGATATGGTATTGGGAAACCCCTTGATGCCAGAAAAATCATGAAGGTGCTGCACTATTTCCAACGATTCGTCCTTCTGCAAATGCGCAATATTCATTATCGGGTATTTTTTCATGCAAATTGACTCCTTGTTGAGCTTTATTATCTGGCCTATAGTACTGTGGCGAAGGCACTATTTTGGGAACAAGTGTATCAAGAGGACATTTTGGTTTTGTCAAGTTAGTTGATATTTCATATAGTTGTTTGGTGTTTCTAAAATAGAATCAAAAGTAGGATAACTATAGTAAACGCCAAACAACTTTGGATTCACGTCATCGTTGCTACCATTATGACGTGAATCGAAAGTTGTTTGGCATTTGCTGTAGACATTATCAGCAGTTAAAGAGCTGAGGGCCGAGCTTGAGGAGCGGGAGATGGATATCATTGGCGAAAAGACAACTTCAATAAAGCGGTTTTTGAAGGATCTGCAGGACTGTGGGGAAGGTCCAGAAAGCTTTGTATTCGTGATCTTGTGCATGAAAGATGATCTCAAACATCTAGAGGTGTGGGAATGCTTAGAAGCTGAAAAGCAAGTAGACGTCAAAGTAAAGACAATCAAAATTGGATTTTCAAGGTGATTACACAACTTTATTGTTCATAGTAGGTCCACACTTTTTTCAATAAATGATAGATGTATCAATCAATACAAGTTTCATGTCAATGGTCAAGCATTGCGGAACTTTTCGGAGGCATTGTCCAGAACTCAATGTTGTTCAACAATAAAAACACAATATAATATATCTGGATACAATTTCTTTGTATACTATCATTCATCTTGAAAGGTAGTACTTATCATCATTTCTCTTTGAGAACAATGTAATGACAGAAGTGGAAACTTCTGAAAAATCAATAATGTTATTATTATTGTTGGTTTGACAATATATTCAATATCCAGGAAGTCTGATGTTATCTGAGGTTACCTAGCTATCTTGTTTAATCCAAAACCCAGTGAAGGTGTTTTAAAGAAGTTTTCACTACAGATATTTTCTCAAATAACAATGTGAGTTGGACTCTGCAAGAGAGGGAAATTAATGTAAATGGTTTACCTAAGAGTGATAATTGATTATTCGAGTTCAGTCCTCAATATGTCCTTTAGGAAACAGACAATTGGACGATCAATGTTTTATATTTTGAATGTCTGTACCTATATTGGTCTTGATATTCGAAGTACACATGACATGTTAAATTTCGTCCACTGATTACAATGCAGGGTTTTTGAACCGATAGTGAACATGGTAGCAGCAGTGAATATAAAACCAAAGTTATATTACTTGTAATTCGACTAGCGATCTTCATCAATATCAAGTACAGTCAATCTTCGATAACTCGAAGTGGCATTTGTTCAAAAATAAAATCGAATAATCGAAACTTCGACTAAACGGGAACAAAATATATATCTTCCATACCTACTTGAAGAAGGATCAGTTCGAATCATCAAAAATGTATTGATTTCAAAACACTACCTGAATAATATAGCTCACTGGCTATAGCTATAGTTTAGGCTACTCTACGTATTGTCTTTATTTGTATGCTTTGTAGCTTAGAAACAAGTTTAGTCGGTTAAGGTGAACTTGTAAGTATCTTAGTCAATTGGGCCATTGAGTTTTTTTATTTCTGTACTTTCATGTAGTATAAAATTCACAAATTCTAAAATTAAACATTTTTAAAAAAACAACTCATCTTCATTTATTTAGCTGAATGCCTTTTTAATAATTGATGGAACATCAGATACGATTTCTAACGAGAAATTGTTGCCACATCGCCAGTACCTGTGATTTTCTAACGGTCTAGTTACTCTTGGAAATGCTCATTTATGTTTTGTTTCAGTAAACACCAAAGTTAGCTGTTATCCCAAACTCGGCAAATGTTCATGAGCATACATTATGGATACATAATATGTCTGAGAAGAGTTGGGTTTGTTACGTACGTATTTTTCCTTTATGAAAAAATAAATCTTTGGTTACAACCTGGAGATTTTCTTGTGATTTTGCTGTTTATTTTTACCCCCTTCCTCAACTACAGATTGGAAATTCTATGTTTTGATGTTTTGATAATTTTTATCAGTAAGGTCACTTTTTTGACTGGCATCATAATTATTTTGTCACCATCATAATACAATGATTATTTGACTGATGCTGCGATATTATCAAAGCAGTTTATCCATTCAATATATTCCCAGTAAACAGGATAGGGTAAGGCATTGTTGTCAATTTCAACTGATGGTGAGGACTGTGATGATACTTTTTGTCCGAAACAGCTTTTTGAAGATGGTGGTTTCTTTCATAAAAAGTACATTGAACGTGGGGACTTTCATAACATATCACGTATATAGTTGTTTTTTTATCAAAAGTAGATGAACTTCTCTGCCTTGGCGAAAGCGATATTAACGTTAGTATTTTAAATTCTGATATTCACTCAAAGAAAAATTTCAATTGTATCATGATCATTATTATCAAAACAAAACACGCTCTACTCTGAATAAGCTCAATATTGGATCTAGTGATAACTCTCCAATTCCATTAACTTTAGGAAGCATTCATTTCATAAATTTAATTTTAAGCCAATTAGATAAATCTGAATGTCTGTAGAAAATTGATGGTTCCATAGAATTCAATTTTGGCATAATAAACTTTCTAGAAATCAACAAATACATGAAATTCATGGAAAGATTGTAGACCTTTTATCAATAAACTCTACCTTCACTCTACTAACTCTAAATTAGAGTCGATACTGAAATATTCCTGTAGGTTAGACATTGGCAAGAATACTCATTCATATTTCTTTTATTGATATTCCTAAATATTGATATTCCTAATTATAGTTTGCATTCTAGCGCTTTGGAAAGTAGATGAATGAGTTGGTTTTAATAATGATAATGATAATAATAATAGTGATGGCTTCATTTTCAAAGAAAAACGGCGGTTCATGACAATAATTCACTTAACAATAATTGAGTGACATCTTGCAGATGCTACGTTATCTTGAGGCGGATTTGAATTGAGATAGTAGAGAAGCAAGGCAAGTTAGCAAATAAGTTCAGCAGGTTTCTGCAATCGCCAGAGGAATATTTTACAAACTTGAATACTTGAAAGAATATCAAAAATATTGATACGAAAATCCGTGGAAAAATTAGAGGATACAGGATATTGCACTTCCACTGAAAAAACTCCACATGAAAGATCCACCTGAAGTCAATGCGTTTTTTTAAATTGTAATCTTATGTCGTGTATGCCAATCAAACACCTAATGTACTGAATTGACTATCCATCAGGCGGAGTATTGTACTGCGCCAACTTGACCTTGATCTATAAAATTAAGCAAGGACATCAGATAGCATAATTTAACGTTTTCCTCCAAAAAAGGAGTAACTTACATAAATATTTTGTTCGATCCAGAAATAACTACAATAATGTACATACAGTTTGCAGAGAGTACATTTTAACAAAAATGGTTGTTATGTGAGGGAGTTCGTCGTTCTAATACTTTTTTTGAAAAGTTTAGAAATACGCCTAATTTACACGTTTTCAAGAGTGACTAGACGACTAGACATTCAAGTGATTAGACAAACTTGAAGGGATTTCACACTATTGTATTGTGATTTGTTGTTGATTGTCTCTGTGAGTGGGGTGAAATGGAAAGAGTGATATAACAGTATCAGTATAAAGAATAAAGTATATTACACTCGAAAGTTTCAGAGCTAAAAGTTCTTGAAGTCTCTACATCTTATGGCAAAAAAATATAGATCATTCATGACACAACTCAAAAATATTACCGATATCAAGCATGAAACCTAGGAGAACACTTGAGGTCAAACTACGAATTTACCCCCATTTCAAGTTGTTGGATGACAATATCCACCATAAATAATAAGTTAAGGGCCCACTAGAATAGGTACAACAATTTGCACTGCTGGAAATTATTTTCAAGCTATATGGTTATTCTAGTTCGCTGTGACACCGCTCCGAATCAGATATAACTTCCACGTAAGAAAAGAGATGCAAATATGATGAGTATTGCAGGTGACACAAATACATTTTGCGGCGAAAAATTTCTAGAAAATTTGTTTAAGAAATTGAAAACTGCAGTGATTTCAACGCTGGACCTACTCGAAATGGATAAGAACCGATCAGCATTAGGTTCGGACAAGAGAAGTCAAAACTAATAGACATTATTCGAAAAATATCATGTCAGCATGCAAAGATAGATTGGTTAGTGTTCTGAATGAATTTATGCTGTGGTGTTCGTACAATCTTCCTCAAACGAAAATGCGAAAGTCTTAAACCTCCATCCAATACACTAAATATATCCTAGTTTTCATTGCTAAATGTTAATGATTTTCACTGGAATCAATAGATTGGCCAATAAATCAGTTTGCAAATGAGCGAAACAATAAAACCGATTAGTATGTACATTTAATCGTGATTGATATTCGAACGGCGATCCAAATTTGAATTTGTACATCATAATAAGAGTAATGATAGTCATGATGTACCAAATTCTGATATATCTTGGCCATATTCACAGAAGAGACAACAGCCAATTCCACAGAATACAGAGTGAAAGCGGATCATACCCATAACATTTTTATTGATGTAGTGAGTACTAGATCATATTTAGAGGCTGAAAAATTCAGAATCCATATTAACAATTTTGAAAAAAGCATAAAAAAATATTCAGAATTGAAGATCAACTTTATTATGCACCATGAAGCATTTTGCCTTGAAACTCTTGCGATACCAAATCTATATCACAACAAATTTATCGAATAACAACATTTATCAGATATTCTCATGTCAAAATACAATGAAAACAAACAAACGAAACTGACAAAAAAAAAAGAAAAAAATTCACACACAGGAAGAATATTTCTGAATTGAATATTTTTTCATGAAATTTGGTACAGACACATTTCAGAGGATGAAAAATCTAGTGGTGTAGGCAAATTTTCTCTAAAAAGATCGCTCTTATGTTTTCTGGATTTTTCACCCTCTAAATATGCTCTAGTAGGCCTTGGTTTTTGGAAAAAAAACTGGGCGACGGGGCGTATGGCCTCAAAATACACCTTTTCCCTCTCCACATGTCAAACAAAAATCGTCAAAATCGAGCTATAAATTGAAATGTTATGAGAGTGGCCCGCTTTCGAATGGGTCACTCTGTAGAGTCGTTATAAATAATTCGACAAGAATATTATTATTGCTTTGACAATACGAATAACAGACATAAATAACTCACATCAGGTGTCAGCTGAGCCGCGGCAGATCGGAAAAACATGAAAATAACAGCAGACGTTGATTGGAAAACAGATTAATGTATTTACGATGATTATTATAATTATTAATGGTCTAATGGCCGTTTCATGTGAATTTAAATCAGTGATGATCCTGAATGGTGTTTTTAATCCAGATGTCAATGTGGTACTTCTATAATTATCCAGAACACTTCGTAACTAACTTCTAGCTGATAATGAGACTGGGAAAAATTAAATGAGCTTGGCTTGAAATTTGGATTCGGGGAACGAATTCAAAACTGTGTTTCATGTGAGATAGTGAGAGTGTAGTTAGGATCATCAACTTGCACTTCACTTCATATCTTGGTTATTTTCTTATTATGAGATCTCTATTTCCTTCAATTAAATCAATGCATCATTGTCGAAAAACAAAATATTTTTCAAATGTGCCAAGGCGCGTATTTTTCCGCAATTAAAAAAAGCGTTCCAAAGCCAATATACGCTCTTTGAGAAAAAAGTGTCTCAATGAAAAAATCCTCAATTACTTGTAAGCCGGCTCAACGCGACACGACAGAAAATCCTGTCGAAAACAAACGAAAGCTCTAGGTGTATTTACCTTCGACTTTAAAAAGCTTACATAGCCAGGTTTTCCAGACGGAGTTAGAGAAAGTTCAAGTGGATCACCGCGGCACATAAAACAACATCGGAAATAGTCGAGGGCGAACGCGAAGTCAGATGAGTGCGCGCCCGTCAGGACCGTATAAGTGCAGGGTCGGAACACGAATGGCAAGATCGGTCGCAGATTCGGTGGCGGTGGAACGATGACGGCACAGCTTCGAGAACAGTCGGGGCAGTAGTGAAATTTCAAAACGGCAGCAGAAGAGCCAAAACCGTACCGATACGATGCACTAACCCCCGGAAAGCAAACTTTACAGCTAGCAGACGTCACGACAGGAGAGTCAAAACGCGCGCCCTCACGCATCTGCCTACTGATTAATTACAGCTAGAACGAGGATCCCCGTACGCGGCGAACCTCAATTACACCATTCCTGCAGTTCCTCTTGAGGTCTCATTTCTCATTATTGTATCAGTCAAGATCGACCGTTGTTTTCCTGCGGGACTCGATTTTGCTGATCTTACTGACCCTTATTTCAACCCGTAATTTTCATTATTCTGTGAATGCTCTGGTGTCTGTGTACTATCCCCATCATCAGATTCCTACGAGAATTCCTAGAAACATGATCAGAATTGTCAATACGATCAATTTTATTCAAAAAGTATTTCCCAATTTTTCTCAGGGCTCTACACTGCGAGATTTCTGGATAAAAACTGAGCTCGAACGATTGCCTAATATATTTACTCTAATAAGATAATGCCTTATAATATAGTCTTGAGGACGGAACGAATAAAAAGGAAAATAGGAGAAATAAAAGATTATATGACCAGGTATATATTTCACTCGACTGTTTGCGGTTTGTTTATCTTGGAATACCTTGGTAGTGTGAGCTGCCTTATTTTCTTGAAATAATGAGATGCTTTATATAGATAAAAGAATTGATCGACCCACGCAAACATACTACATCAACCATTTGCACCATCAAATGCAACTTTTCATAAAGAAATGTTGGAAAGCTACAACATAAATAATGATTATTTTATCCAGACTTCATGGCTCCAGTATCACAAACCTCATTTCAGTATCCCTTCACCATTGACCATTGAGAAAATTAAACCAATTGTATGAAAAAACCCAACAACAGAACTCCATTATGTTTTATTGTTTATGCTTAGGTTTCCTACATCTATATATTCGGCAATCTAGCAGCTATATAACACTTTGTGATTGGATAACACTGCTGCAGCCGCAGACTTCCAACATCTGATTCACTCTCTACTTTGACCTATTACAGAAAGTATGTACATACTTCTAGAGACTTTCATATTCATCAGCAAAATTGAATTAATCTGAAAATCAATACAGCAAAAAATGAACCTTTGAACGCGTCATATGAATTTTTGAACAAGTTAGACGTTCAAGATTTCCGACTTTGAAAGTCAAAGAACGTAACAATTTGTGGATCAATTATAAAATTATCGCAGTAAAGTTCACTGAAGCTTAGCGGAATGATATTGGGGGGAGGTAGTTGAAGGAGTAGGTCAGGGAAGCGAGAGCTTTTTTTCATCACTCCAATTATTAATATTATAGATAAATGATTGTCCAAAGGGACCCACGATACCTGAACCCAATAACCGATTACTCTAGATATATTTATGTTCCAGTGTCCCAAGACGTTTTTTCGGAAAATATGCTGTTTTGATGAATAATGTCCTAATGAAAGAGGAGACTCGAAGGTATTTCGTGTTTCTTGAGCTACTGCTTGTAAGTAAACATTAATATTCAGTGAACGAAAGGGTGTTTTAATGCAAAGGGTCGAATTCTGATGAATGAGGCATTACAAGCGGAATACAATATTTTACTGGGGTAGACAAGTATAACGGGCGGAGATCTCAGCAGGGATATTTTCATTAGTGAATTATAGAAACACCAATCGACGTGTGAAAACACACTATTGGTTGCCATCGGCCTTCGAGTTAGGGAACATCATAGTTACTTATATGAATTGACAATTCATTTGGATTAGGTCATTGGCTGCTAAAATAATAGTCTGTGAGGTGTTCGAAATTCCAAATCAGACTAACAAATAAGTCATGATACTACAACAGACAAGATAAGCTCACGCGCATCTTTCCCGGTGACCGCTGATTCAAAATGCATAGGGTGTTTGGTGCCCATTGCTAAGTTATGTTTTTAACACTTATTTTCCCATAGATTTTCTATGCATGGTAACTGAAATGGTCGCCATGCGCGAATCGGTTTCAATTTCGACCAGCTAGTGAGCTTATCTTGTGTGTTTCAGTATCATGAAAATAAGTTATTTCAACATGAATTATAGCGATCATTTTCTCAAGATTCTTAAACAAGCCCAAATCATGCATCTTGTGGGGAAAAGTGTTGTTTTAGGATAGCGATTTTCCAATAAGTTCATACTTGCATTCTGAATTCAAATTTGCCTTCAGAAGTCACCAGCCGTTAGAAACCAAAATGTATTATCCATTAATTAACGATTCTGGATTCAAATATAATAATACATACATGTGAAAGGCTGTTAGGATTGAGTACGGTCGACTCCAAAACGAGACTCACAAAGACAGACTTCTTGATAGACGAAGTAATCTTATGTCAGAGCACGTGAATCATTGGATTCTGACGTCCATGTTACCGTGCCACCTAAGTTTCACGCTGCTTAGTTCAGGACATAGGGTGTTGATGCTTATAGGTCCATCCTGTGATTGATGAGCCCACGCACCTGAAAATAGAAAACATAAAGTAAAATCTCTTGGCGCAAATAGTTATTTAGCAATGCTAGTGGGGCTGCCACTGCCAAGACTCAATTTTTATTTACCAGATGGTACTGACACCATCACTTCATTATGTCTTCTAGTTACAGGTATTACTGCCACCTTTCAAGCATATTGGTACTACCACTAACTTTTTTTTTTCCATAAGTACTAGGTACTAGTACTAGTTCCCTTCACGCATAGTCGTCCTTCTTTTCAATACCAGGTGGTGCTGCCACCTTTTGCGCATAGTGGTACTGCCACTCTCTGCACTTCATTATTTTTTTTACCAAATATCACAACTATTATTGCGAAAGCATAATATTATAGAATTTATGCAGAATCTCATTATTCCAATATAAGAATAAATTGCTCACTTTTGTTCAATCGATCAATCAATCTTGAATATTACTCACCCTTTCATTCTGTTCATGTGGTCCTTGCTTGTTCAACACATACCTCTCGAATGAGTGTAAACAGTGTAGTGTAGGGTCCCTTATAATTTGCTTTCAATTTCCTACTACCAGCCAGCTTTCCACTTGCACCAAATCGGGATTCATCGAAATGCCGAGCTTTTTTATTGGTATTGGACGTTATTCCAAGTCGGACTTTCTCAACAACGGCCTTGTATGGCGTCTGCCAGGATCTGCTGAGTTTACGCTGATCTGGAATTGTTACTAGGTTTTGACGTCACCAAATGGACGTTTGAATTCAAGTTTTCTTCTATGGTGGTCAGTGCTGTAGTCCCATAGTTTTCCTTTTTTGGCGTGATGTGATCTGGTGTCTTTCTTTTAGAAGCCATCAGCAATATCTGTACTAGCACTCTCCAATCATCTTCCAAGTCAATTTGGTTGATTTTGATCTCAAATGAAGGCTTCAGAGTGAAGACTTTCGGGATATTACCCAGGTTGTGGTATAACTCGAGAACCTCAGCACTTTTCTGAACCCGCAAGGAAAGACAACCAAAAACATCTTAGCCAATGATCAGGTAAACATTATCAGGCATTACACCAACAATAAGATACACAAACGATGGAGCTTGATTTTCGAAAAGGATTGTGTTAACTGGTGTTGTTTTGAGATGGAGTCATCAGATAATCGATGTTTAATTCGTCTTTTAGATTCGAAGCATCTTGTAGTCATTCCTCAATAGAATAGGCACACAGAGAACAATGTCACTTCTGATTTAGAAGACTGGTAGGATTGAATACGGTTGACTCCAACAGCAGACTTACAAAGACAGACTTTCTGATATAAGTTGTAGGTAATCTTATGTCAGAGCACGTGAATCACTGGATCCGGACGTCCATGTAACCGTGATGCACAAGTTCCACGCTGCCTAAATGAAGGTTCGGGGTGTTGATTTCATATACACACTTGATTATTGGACAGTAATAAAGATCCTTGGATAATATATCCCAGAAAAATATTAGACAATGCGCCTATGTGCTGATTTGAAGAGAAACCCAATGTTCTCTATTATTCACATACCTACCCAAGAAAGATTTTTCTAAATTATAAAAAAATATATATTCTTGATATATCCATAACACAAATATACACACGACAAGATGATGAGAAACAATAAGGTTAATATGAAGGATTGAGTTTTTGTAAAGAGAAAATGAACAAACAATTTCTGGAGACTTGAAATAAAGTCCTCAAAAATAAACAAAATGGGCCAATTTGTGTCAAAATTGTCATTCGGCCATTACTTTTTATTCTAAACAACTTTTTTTCGAAACTTTTTTCGATATGTCTTTGAACAAAGGTACTTCACTCCTCCAATTTTTCCTAGTCCTCAAAAAAGTCATAGTAGGCCAGTTGGTATGAGAATTGGTATTCGGTCATGACTTATTATTCTTTCATTTATATCTTTTTTCAATGTCTCGTTACAGGGTTATTATTTATATTTTGAACCCCACTCACAGCCCAACTAACACAGACTGTGCCTTAATAAACTAAAATGCTATATAACTGATATATTAGGGTCCATCAATATACAATTTTATCATTTAGTGACGTTAGTTGAGACAAAATACTCTCAGAGACAAAAATATGTTATAAACATGTAATATAGCTCTCTACAAAACCATTTAATAAATCTTTTATAAAACGGAAGAAATTGAATTCTTATAGCATACTATAGTACCAATGTTATAAGAGTAATTACTCTCTTAGTCTAATTTGTTTTATTATCGGTTCATTATTGTTTTAAAAAGAACTTATAAGATGGTTACAAAATATTTTTATTAGAGATTTATTATATTATCATATAGCTATCTCTAATAAAACAGTTAACTCGCAAAAGTATTTAAGACTGAATTGGCTTAAGAGAATATGTTATAAAAATGTTTTATAGGATGCCTGATCTAGAAGTACAAAACAGCCCAATAAAACCAATATAAAACACAAAATAAAAATGGACACAAAATAGCAACACTGACTTATAGTTTATCCCAACCAACACAGATTGTGCCTTATCAAACTAAGATGCTATATAACTTATTTATTAGGGTACTTCAATAACAATTGTATCATTTAGTGGCGGTAGTTGGCACAAAATACTCTCAGAGACAAAAAGTGCTATAATCATGTAATATAGCTCTCTAGAAAACCATTTAATAAGCCTTTTACAAAACAAAACAAATTGAATTCTTATAGCATATTATAGCACCAATTTTATAAGAAGAATTACTCTCAAGTCTAATTTGTTGTATAATTGGTTTATTAAGGTTTTATAGAGAACTTTATGAGATCGTTACAAAATATTTTTATTAGAGATTTATTATTTTATCGTTAAGTCGCAAACGTATTTAAATCTGAATTGGCTTACGAGAATATCTTATAGAAATGTTTTATATAATACTTGATTTCGAACGTACACGACAGCACTATAAAACAAATAAAATAAAAATGGGCACGAAATAGCAACATTGTCTTGAAGTATGTCTTGCCTAAAGATCCCCACCCCGTTTGCGATTATACAGTGAAATTCGCGTTTTCTTTTTCATTTTTTTTGTATATTTTTGGGTATTTTGGAAAAATGTATTTGCTGGTGACTTTCAAATAATGTCTAGAGTACGTATATAAAATTTCAAGTCATTTGAAAATGTATGCAAATTGTCAAATACCTATATAACAAATTTGTCGCAACAAGCACAGTTATAAGAGTTCGCCATATTTGGTAGGCGAACTTTGTCGGTCATTTTTTAGGTTTGGGAAAAAAAAACAAATATTTATTAAGAAAATACGATGATAAGAACGTCATTATAAGAAAAACATTGTAAATATCCGACAATTATTATTTAATAGAGTAGTTTTTGTTTGTAATTAAGATCTTGAGGTTATGAAATTTAAAATATCAGGATAAAAAGTCTTGAATTGCCTCAAAATGCAGGCGCATGAAAATTTAGTTCATAATGTACCCATATATTAACAGTAAAATCAAATTCGCAAGTCAAATCAACATATTATCATGCTTGAATTTTCAATATTTTGCAATATGCTACTTGTCTAATAGTAGGATAGACTCCATTAATTTTTCGACATTCACAGTTGATATTCTTTTACAACAATTCTGATTTATTCTGCTCTGAATATACACAAAATTGCAGTGTAAATACCGCGAATATATCAACAACAAAATATATTTATAACTGTTTTATAAATGTGTAACTTGGAACACCTTCACTCTTATTAGAGCTCTATAGCAGTAGTAAAGTCGCTAGAACCCCTATAAACATTTTAATACGACAAAAATATTTTATAAAGTGGTCCTTTTTCGTGTTTATAAGTGTGTTATTAATGTGTATGAAATGATTACAAAAATATTTTTACGAGCAAAATGTTTTACGAAACTATTATATAACGGTCTATAAAATACCTATAAACATATTTGTGTTACTTGGGAGATTTTATTATGGGTAAAAAAGTGTGAAAGACCCTGTATATTATTAGCTGAAATAAAAGATCTTTTTGTTCTGATTGCGAAAATACATAGTTTGTTGGCATTTAGTTCAGCCTCTTTTGAAATACCTATTTGAGATTAAAAGAAATTGGGTAAACTACCCAATAATTTGCACCACTTCTTGAAGATTGGCACATCTTATTCCGGAACTGATTTTATTGATTTTAGGTGAAGCCTTCTAGGATCTTGTTACTTTTCTTGAAATTTTGCAACATTTACTTCAATATCAAATTCTTCGATAACTGGCCAGGTGTTAATATACTCAATACAGAACATCCCATCAGGATCGTGTCAAATCTGTAAGGTGATTGCCTCAATTTTCATTTATATTTTGTGTGATTTTTATGACTGAGAGAGGCCAAATTGTGAAAACAGGCAACAAGTGGGCAATCAACGGTGCTAAGGAAAATCTTAAAGGCAATGGATAGCCAAGAGGCGAAGCTGCTACAAACGGCAACAGACTACATGGTGACCAAGAGCTCTTTTGAGAATAAGGTAGTGGTTAAAATACCTACCAGAGAAGACTGAAATCAAGACTCAATTATAATGGAGGAAGAGGTATCCATCTTTACAGACGCAGCAAAGACAAATACAGGCCAGGAGCGGAAATATACTCAAAGGAACTGAACATCCAAGAGTCTATCAAGTTTGAGAAAGGATGTGGCATTCTGCATGCAGAAATCATTACCATTAGGGAAGCAGCCAGCCTGCTGCAAAGACTGGACAACACAACAAAAGACGTCACAGTCTATGCAAACAGCAAAGTAGCGTTGAGACTAGTAGAATCAGATACAGTGAGTTCAAGGGTAGTGATGAGTTGCCGTGAAGCATTGTCCTGGATAAGGATCAAGAAGCTCGCTCTATGCTGGGTTCCTGGACATAGCAATATTGAAGGATGGCAGATGAACCGGCGAAATTGGGACTAAGAAAGGACGAAGCCGAATTGGAAAATACATCGCTACCAACGATCAAACTATTGGAAGATACAGTAGATAAAAACATGGTAAAGCTACACAGTGACAGGTGGAGCAATCGAAATGACTGCAACACATCGAGAGCTCAGTGGCCAAACTTGGATATGAAAAAACAGGAAAATCACTAAAGCAGAGCAAATCCTCCGTGGGCACCCTTGTGGGACACTGTGAAATTGGAACCATGCTCCGAAGATTAGGCCTTGGGACTGATGAGCTCTGCAAGGACTACATCGAGGAAGATGAGACGATAGAACATCGACTGTGCCACTGCCCAACTCTGAAGAAAGGACGCCTCAGGAATATGGGACAATACTACCTTGAAAACTAGGAGGAAACGTCAAATGTAGACATCGTGCTAATTCTGAACTTTGTAAAAACCATGGGATGGTCTAGAACGATAAAGAGAAAGGCTGCAGGCTAAGACCGAGGAGACACCTCTTCAAACAAGGGATCACAATGCTCCGAGTGAAAGCAATGCGAAACAGGAAACTGTGGGCCAGGGCATACCCTTCGAAAACTAACCTAACCTGATTTTTATGTTTTTAGGATATGTCATTGTTTTGTGGAATAATGAAATTCAATGTCCAAGTTATTGAAAACATTTTTGTTACTTCAAAATACTAGTCCCTTGTAATTATCAGCATGCTAATAACTGGGTAGTGACAACGACTGAAATCTAATAATTGGCAGGTATGCCAATGACTAGTCATTTGCCATTTTATTCATCAATCTAATAATTGGCACTTTAAAGGATCGAGTTTTTGATGAGTCTTTGCTCTACCTTTCCGACAAAAGACACTAAGATCTCTCCATCCAAATGCCAAAAGTGAAGAAAGGCTGTAAGTACCATAAATGATACATCGAAAGTAATATCGCGTCAGCACGCAATCTGAAATTGGCTTTCAAAGAGTCAAGCTGCCAAAACCTATGAAGTTTCTCGTGGTATGTTCCAGTTTTTGCTTTCCAAGAAATCAAAAAATAACTTGACATGGTCCACCATCAGTTTTGACCCCAGCTGAAGAGGAAATTTTGGTGAATTATTCCTGGAATCACAAAAAAAAGCTTTTCACGCAGAAAAGAGGATGTAACGGAGTTTCTTGTGCACAACATAGATCATATTCCAATCGTTACCTATAAGGAGTTATTCGCATAACTTGGAACTTGTGAGACCTCCAACTACAGTGATGATGGTACCAGAGGAGACCCAATAAGTTTTGTTAACCAAGGACAAAGTGAGAGCACAAATAACAATTTAAATGACATCGACAGCAAAGGAAAAACGGTTAAGTGAATGTATCGTTTAAATCTTCACTAGGAAGGCCAAGAGAAAACAAAAGGAATACCCTGAAAACAGCTATGTGATTACATCGTCAGGTTGAAATAAGGCAGAAACCTGAAGGAGCTAGAAAAAAAAATTGGATCAGGGAAAAAATAGCAGGAAACTAGTTAGGATCAGTTAAAAAGACAAGCAAATAAACGGAAAAAAAAAGAAAATATTCTTGAAAAAATATTATAAGTTGATGAGAAA
This sequence comes from Orchestes rusci, assembly GCA_958502075.1. Taxonomy (NCBI): domain Eukaryota; kingdom Metazoa; phylum Arthropoda; class Insecta; order Coleoptera; family Curculionidae; genus Orchestes; species Orchestes rusci. Next base: position 24,010,162 of record OY293303.1, read on the forward strand.
ACTGGAAAAAAGGTCAGACATGAGAAAGTGGCATCGACAACTGAGCCCATTGACGAAATCAAATCCAATCCCCTGTGGTATTTTTATGAGAACGAACTACATCTAAATTTCTCCACAAAAACTACTGTACAACAAAAATCAACGTTCTGCCCAAGATAATGGGAAGCAGCAGAAGAGATTTGTAGAAGAAGAATATTTTTCAACAATATCCTACTGATGATGATCATTACTTGAAAAAAAAACTCTGTGGACACAGCACTTTGTTTTTATTGTGTATACAACATAACAGTAACTAAGTCTGGTTTTAGATGTGAAAAGTTTTTTGGAAGACAGTTTCATTTGATATGTTTGAGAATACAAAGCGAAAATCTCAATAACGTTGTATGCTTAACTTGTTGAAAATTCAAGTTTCAATAATTGTTAAGAAAAAGTCGTAGGTGTACCAAAAATAAATATATATTTTTTTTTAAATAAAGAGAAACCTCCCACTTATCCATGTAATGCTAATGCCTGAAATTGGACCTTATTATGTAAATAATTGCCATGCCAATGACTGGTTAAATGCAATTTTTGTATAAATAGGTATTTTTTTAATAGAAACGTTGACATTTATTTTACAAACTTAATTGTGTACATTTCATTGAAGTTTTTTTCACATACATAGTAGGTTCAATCTCTTCAAAAATCAAACTTTCATATTTTTAAATGAAATATTTTCCAATAAGATCCACCTGCTGATGCCAATAATTGGGTGGTTTATCCTGTATTTCAAATAATTTGAAAACAAATATCTACAATACTTACTTATTCTCATAGTTAATGATATTATTCGTTGCCATGATTACGATTATTAAAAACGTCGATGATTTCAAGGCAACTTGAATAAATTTCTAGCAAGAAATTTTTATGACCAATGATATCCAATTATGAAAAATCAAGCTATGATCTCAAATATTTCAAAAGTGGCTGAACCAAACATCAACAAATTATATATATTTGAAATTCACAACGGTTGGTTTTTCGATCGTCAGTTTTTTTAGCGCATGACGTTGTAGGTGACTCGTTGACATGACAACGCCCGAATCACAGCCGACAGTGATGTCAAGTCGTTTAAATCAGGCTGTCTGTCTACCATCAAACTCGAAAGAATTATGTTAGTTTCTGCCACAAAAAGCAAGATCTGGCAACAATGACTATCACGAAACAAGAAACCATGGTAACCTCTTGCTTATCATTCAGTGACGTCTACGCTGGATGCGCAAGGACCGTTATGAGTGTATCGTGGGCTTTTCTATTTGAAAAAATATGACTTTATCAATTTTTTCAATATTGTAGAGTCGATTTTTCATTTCCGCTATCACCAAAAGACACTACGTGGAAAAACCTAGAACTTTTGAATTCGAAGTTTTTTCTATCACTCATAATAAGAGCTGTAAGCGAGGGTCAAAATATGATGAATAACCCTGAACTTTACTTTACTTTTACTCACACCTTACGAAGATTCAATCCGTGGACACACTATGTGCGAAGCCATATTTTATTGTTCAATAATTATTTTAACTAAGCTGAAATAATCAATCTCAAAACCCAAAGACAGCTTTGATGGTCACCACTGACTTGTCAAGTGATCTGTTACTACGACAAATTTTGTCATTTTATGAGGGTTGCTCAAAATATTATGTGCGAATTCCAATGCTTTCCGCTGTGCATACCTACAATGACGAACAAGAGATATGATCTATGATTTAAATAAGTGAGATATTGACAAAAACATTGTTTTGCAAGATAAAATACTTCATAGCTTTGTGTTTTACTAAATTATTGCTTCTATTCTATCTCCCGCTCTTTTTATTTTATCGAAGCAAACATCTCACAGTGAAATTCGCTTTTCCAGTGGGAGTCATGAAAGATCCTGTTTTGTTCAGTATTTTTATTCCTGAACCCCGGTTCACATTCAATTTATATGCCAATTTTACCCACGTATCAAATAAGTTATGTCTATGGTTTTACTTTTTATCTATAATACAAGATTCGATACGTCAAGTACAGAATCAAAGGCATGCACACAGCCATTCAAAGCTCTTGACATTCGCGCATGCATGCGGAGAAAGCCGTGATGTTTGGTACCTAAAGAGTGACCCATTTGAAACCGGCCACTCACATAACATTCTTATTTATGGAGCGATTTTTTTTTTGAAATGTAGAGAGGGAAAAGGTGTTTTTGAGGCCATACGTCGTCCAGTTTTGTCCAAAAACCAAGGCCTACTAGAGTACATTTGGAGGCTGAAAAATCCAGAAAACATATAAGCGATTTTTTAGGAGAAAAGCTGCCTACGTCACTGGATTTTTCATCCCCTGAAATGGGTCTTTACCAAAAATATTTAATTCAAAAATATTATTTCTGTGTGTAATATTTTTTCAATTTCTTTTTGCCAGTCTCGTTTATTTGTTTTCATTGTATTTTGACATGAGAATATCTATCAAATGATTGTATTAAATATTTTTTTTTTGAAAGATTTGCTATTGCAGAATTTTCGAAGTAAAATACTTCTTGGTGCATGATAAAATCAATCGATAATTTTCAATATTTTTCCATGAAATTTGGTACAGATCCATTTCAGGGTATGACGAATCCAGTGGCGTAGGCAGATTTTTTTTTTTTAAATTGCTAATATGGATTCTGGATTTTTCAGCCTCTAAAATATGATCTAGTAGGCCTTGTATTTTTAAAAAACTTGACGCTATCTGGCCTCAAAATGAACCTTTCCACTCTCCACATTTCAAAAAAAAAAACGTCAAAATCACTCGATAAATAAAAATGTTATGAGGGTGGCCCGCTTTCAAATGAGTTACTCTGTAGCTTCTTGTGCTAAACAATGGGTAGTTTTGTCCCATATTTATGAGGCGTTCTCCCTTTAGAGCTGGGCAGTGTCATAGCAGGTGTTCTATAGTTTCATCCCTAGACCCCACTTTCAAAGCAGTGTTCTGTGATTCCTTTCACCCTTATGCTTACAAACCATTCATTCATCTTCTCTGAAAAATATTTCAACCATGCACTGCCTTTTTCTCAAAAGAGCCTTTTGACAGATTTCTGTGCAGCAGTGCTTTTCTTTGCTTCAAATCTGGTTTCATTTGATAAATATTTAATATGATAGACCCCAGGTAAGTCTTCTCAAGATAAAGCATTTTGATCACATTTGGCTCATTTGGTTTTCCAGGGACGGTCAAGCTCTAACACAGTGATGTCATACTTTTTTGAAACCCTGTATGATACAGAAACATCAATGATATTCGGACAGCTTATACCTTGAACTACAACAAAGTGTCTACAAGTACTCTTCATCGAATTAGATGAAGTGAACAGTCCAAAGAAAATGAGATTTTTTGTGCAATATGGCTTTTTGCGCTGATTGTTATTCTCATAAAATACCTGTAGATAAAAAAATGCCTGAACGAATATTATTTATGGAAACATAATTTCTTGTTGTATCTAAAACCTGGAAATTGTCCACATATTCTGTGATACCCCGTATACTGTGACCAGAACAATTCTCATCACAGACTTTGGCATACCGCTTCAAAAACATCTATTTTCAATATTGAAAGCTAAGTGAATTTTCATAACAGTCACGATTTCCGTGAAAGAATATTTTTATATCTGTGGCCAATTCTCCAAACCATGCTGTATCATCTGACAACTCGCCTGAAAAGTTTGGACCGAATAAAAGTTTTTGAAACTATTTAAAAGTTTTAATAGTGAATAAAAACGTTTTCAGAAGTCATCTTATGATCGAATTCTCTTCTCTAACTCCCAAGATGTATGAGATTTTTGGACGTTTGGAATTATGTGTATTTCAGCGATCGTATTTCTCTCGTGATTCGATGATTATGAGAAAATAGTCATGTAAGGCGACATTACAATATCGTTCGACAATCATAAAAACTATAACTGTTACAGCGATCACAACAATATCAGTAAAGTAAAATAAAGCTCACCTCGAAGCTCACCAAAAACGGCAAACAAAACTTGTAAATATTATTCCCACAGAGAAGTTTTATTTCCTTGCGAAAATATGCTTGGAACTAGCGTTTGGCATCAGAAATGCATTCAAATATGCAAAAATTCACATCAAAACCATCATGCTGATATTGCGAATAAACCGATGTAGGCGAAGTTTCCATGAAAGTGTCATAGACATAATAAAGAGTAGCGTTCATGTTGTTATCTGACATTAGACTCAGTCGAAACTCAGCTGTATAGCCTTTGTGCAAAGAAATGGATTTTAAGTTGAATAACTAATGGCTTGGTAAACATTCTGTAGCACATTGATGATATCATATTTTTGTGGAAAAACAATATATTTGTGCCAGAATCGTAGTATTGGCTTGATTTGAAAAGCCTCCGTTCATTGGTTTTCTCAGTCCAGTTAAGATAAAATTATTATGATCAAATATGATCTCGAACAAAGCCTTGATTCCGAATGTCTTACTCTTACCAGTAACTCACATTCCTTATTTTTAAATATCATCTTCAGTGAACTGTTAATAATAATTTTTGCCTCACCATACAATGAATTGAAAGAGATCATCACTTCAGTAAATCTAGAGTGATGAAGGTGTTATTCTGTCTCCTAAGAATAACAAACCTCAAAGTTTGCAGACACATCACTATTACGCAACTCTTGTGTTTGATAGTGCTTGACAACGCGTTTTTACGCGCTCACAGGCTTGAATGTCTATTGGGGGAATCGCCAATCGAGTAAATCGAAACTAGTGAACTTTGATGAGCAGTTGGAAATGGTATCAAGAAAAATGAAATGGTAATTAATAGGGAGATAAAGCCAAACCAAAATTTTTAACGTATCCGTATACGTATCGAACTGCGCAAGTGCACAAGGGATACGTTGATAGATTTGCGTTACGTTGTACGTAACGTAACGGGCCCCTACGGTATACTTAACCGCCTACGAATATCTGTCTTTTGAACGACAGACGTCAAAAATGTGTCAACAAAACAGCTGATAGATTTTGTTTACAAAATTAAAACATTTCATCAAAGCTTAAAAATAAGTACGGAAATAAACATGTCGGCAGTTATGGTACCTACTTCCTTCCTTAACCGAAACAGCTTCATACACTTAGCATTATTCAAATTGTTTAAATTAAAAGCTCCATACAATACAACAGCTCTATTGCCCAATAATACTTCATCATGTAATATATGCATGATGATGGCATCATCCAGATCATCATCCTGATCGTCGTCATCGGCAAACACAGAGTGGTCAACTATAGCATTCATATTTTTCAAATCAAAACACGAATATACCTATTTAGTTCGAATTCAAATGATGGAACATCACAACATCACATGACATATGTACCTGACATTTAAAAGGAAGATCGGCATACGTATGAGCGATACGGTGATAAGTGGCTTTATATGGCTTTTTTCCCCATTAACGTAACACGATGCGTTACATATACGTATACGGATACGTTTGAAAAATGGCAATTGGTTTTATCTCCCTAATATCTTGTTCTACATTCCACATCCGTCAACTCACATTATCTAAGCATCCGGTGCCGAAGTGGTAACATCATATTTACGATGAAACTTTTCTGGACCGCTATGAAAGCTACACAAAAGAATCAGTGAAAATTGTAAAGCCTTGTTTCTCGTGGATGGATACAATGAATGCAAGTAGTGGAAACATATCAGTAGAAAATGTGATAGATTGCACAAGAAAATTTGGAAATGTCCACTGAACTTGAATGACTTTGACAGTTCAATGAAACAGTATGTAGGGTATAATATGTGTTTCATACAATACTCGAATTTGTGGCACCCGAAAAAAATGCACAAAACTAGCTTTGACCAACAATAATTTTCCAAAACTGTTTTTTCAAACTAAACTGCTGGACACTCGAACTTATACATGCACATTTTTGAGTTAAAATCAAAGTCCAATATCTTCAACGAGAATAGAGATATTTTAATGCGGTTTACGAGTTTTTGAAGCAAGTTTCAGCCGGATTAAGCTAGATGGAATGAATCTCTTGTAGAAAATGGCTAGCATCATTTGAAAGGGGCAAAATTTATGTTATTTCACAATTACTGAACCAAGGATAATGACATTTTAAATATGACCAAAATGGCCCATTTTCCATGATTTATTCAAAATTTTGCCAAGTTTAAAATTTCATCACTTTGTTCAATTATTGTGAAATTTTCGATTGGTGCTAGCCATTTTTATCAAAAGTTACACACAAAAAAGATTTACTCTCAACATCTTTATTTAAATGTCAGATATTTCACAGCTGGATGGAATGAATCTCTCGTAGAAACAAAGAATTATGATATACAGAGTGATTCATCGAGTCATGCAAAATATCAAAATTTTTGTGAGTATGCCGTTCCAATGAGCATTGAAATCAAGCGATACAATATGGTTTGTTGATTTACCTATTCCAATATCTCCAGACATTTTTGTCAGTTTTTGCATTAGAGCTCGTTGTTATTGGATACGCTAACAAACATCAGGGAGATGGAGTGAAATTTTGAAATGGTGTAACTTCACAATGGATTGACGGATTTCTACGATTTTTGCAGAGTTGAAGATCTCAAAAGAAAAATAACAATGAACATTTTTTTTAACGATAAGGCACCTACACTCATTGTCAGATAAATAGCACAAGCGTAGAATTTGATAAAACCTTCATATTGCATCAGTTTGCAAAAAAGTATTGGTGCATTTGAAAACTTCAACCCATTTGTCAGTTAACGGGAACTGGCGATTTGAAACAAAAAGTTGTCTGGGGCCCTTTAATCACGTTCAAAAAAGATGTCAACAATAAAACTTTTTTCTATGTAGCTTCTGAGAAAATGGCTAGCATCATTTGAAAGAGGGGCAAAATTTATGTAATTTCACAATTACTGAACCAAGGATAATGACATTTAAAACATGACAAAAACGACCCATTTTTCATGATTTATTCAAAATTTTGCCAAGTTTAAATTTTCATTGCTTTGTTCAATTATTTTGAAATTTTCGATTGGTGCTAGCCATTGTTATCAAAATTTACACAAAAAAGATTCACTCTCAACATCTTTATTTGAACGTGATAAACAGGCTATAATATTTTTTTTGAAAAAAAATTCCTTGGGCCCGTAAACTGAGAAATGGGTTCAAGTTTTTGAATGCATCAATTATAATTCTGATAATGTATCAAGGTTCTAACAAATATTGGGCTGGTGCTATTTATCCCACCATGAGTGTTAGTACCTAGTCGATTAAAAAAAATTGTCTATTTCCATTTTTAATTAGTGAATAAGGTCACCATCTCTGCGAAAACCGTAGAAATCCGTCAATCAATTGCAAAGTTATAGCGTTTCAAACATTTTGCTACCCCACCTTCATGTTTATTAGGGTATCTAATGACATCGCGCTTGTATTAAAAAACTGACAGAAATGTTTGAAGATTTGAGCATTAGTAAAGTAACTAACAGTATTGCACCGCCTGAATCCAACTGTTATGGCTTACTCACAAAAATTTTGATTTTCCACATGACTTCATGAATCACCCTGTATACCATGATTTTCTTTATTCACGGGAGATCCATTCCATGCAGCTTAATCCGGATGAAGCTAGCTTCAAAAGTTCGCAAACCGCATTGGCATATATCTCTTTTCCCGTTGAAGATATTGGACTTTGAATTTTACATAAAAATGTCTATGAATAAGTTCGAGTGTCCAGCAGTTCCGTACATTTCTGCATAACCAATACTGTATCTGCTTGTTTTATTCCATCAAGGTCTGAACCCGAATGATTTAAACGTGTAGTTTGGATTATTTTGAGTTAGTTCAGGTCAGTTTGACTTGGTTTGGGTGAGTTTGAGTCAGTTTGGGTAATCTACACCTTTTCCACATTCATTTGCGAATATACCAAGTTATATTGCGAATATATCAATTGATTTTGGAAATAATCAAATGATATTGCGAATCTATAAGATGAAATCAAGAATTGTCAATTGATTTTACGAATATATCAAATGTTATTGAGAATAGACAATTGAAATTGCGAATAAATCATATTTATTTGAGAATAATCAAATAAAAAATTGGGAATATACCAAATAAACTTGCGAATTTAGTAGATGTGGTTGAAACATTTAGATATCTTATTCTACCAAAATCACCCGACACCATTTCAAATGGTACAGTATGGGGTTTTTTGATAATATATATATATTCTATCAAAAGGATACTTGATTTTGAAATCAAATAAGAGTTTCAATTTTTTTGTATGTGATGTTTTCCACTTTACAGGGTGATTGTTTATATTCAACCCAATATCTACATAGATAATCAGCCTTATCTGTATCATTCACGTTATATTTAACATACATACGTTACCCGAATATAAGAGCTGAGGATAACGTGTGTCATAACGTAAGATGCCGAAAATGCATATTGTGCGCATATACGTATTATTAAAATATACCTCGGGTTCCCTATTTCATCAATGAGCGGCAAGTGAAGCCGATTTTCAGCCGATGAGAAAGACAGGAATAATCAAGCCTATACCAATGCCTCATAAGTGTATTTCATGTGTATCTGGAAAAGACTGCGATTGTGCTAAAAGCTGTTTCCTATAGGTTACTCGTGATTTTGGGCCTATCTGATGCTGCCGCTTTGGTGCCGATACTCCCGTTTTTCACGGTAGATCTAACATTAACACATATTTTTTTGGTAGTTAAGCGTTTTCGTCGTGAGATATTGAACTGCCAAATTTATGATATAGTGAAATAGAATGTTGCTGTACGCGGAAACGTTCTTCTGAAATCGTAATTTTGATGGCTTTTTGAATTACAAACTCAACGTTAAGGCGATCTAAAGTCTAGGCGGTTTTAAATCTGGCAGCGCTGTTGCACAGTCTCTGTTCTAATCGATAACAGCTGATGACCGTACCTTCCTATTGGTTGTTTTCCAAATTCGGACTAAAAATATACCCGCCTACCGACTAATCCTGAAAATTTATATTGAGGCATGTGCATTGATATGTGAGTACACATGAAACATACTTATGGGAAATTAATATTTTTGTCTTTTCCGATTTGGAAGAATTTGGCTTCACCTTGGGAGGACTACGGTGGGTATATTTTAATAATAAGTATATGATTGTGCGTTATATCTCGACTGTTAAAAAGAAAATAAGTTTTTCCACCAGTAAGAGAGATAGCGCGTAGCTCAAACGGTACAGGTGTGAAAAGGATGGAATAATTTAGCAGCCCATCGATCGCATGCGTCCGGTTTTAAAGGTTTAGTTTGAATTTACTTTTTGTGTTGATCACAGCTCTGCGTGCCGAAATGTTGAGATTGAAAAAATGTAAAAGGAAAACAATACGAGGATCTTTTAAAGTTCGGTGAAGAGAACAAAGTTACTCTTAACGGAGAAACGAAGCCGTTGAAGGCGACAAAACTCCAATAGGTATTTTATGAGAAACATTTTCGCAAATTCAAAAATTCAAGAGGCCAATAGACCGCAAAAAAATGTGGAATAATGGAGAAAGGTACCTGAGTCAAATAGTGTAATATTTATAAGTTTCATAATGGAAGAAATTGGCCTTTTAGTTATCGAGTGGAAAGTTGATACACGCCGTAAAGCCGTGGAATTTAGCAGTGCATGCATGGGACCGGTGGAATAGTAGGTTCCTACAAAAAACTCGCTTTTTTTCAACTGAAAATCATCACTACTATTCCGTTAAATGCTTCGTAGTTCTCTTGACTGAGCGACACAGTAAAACAATGATGGCAGAGAAAATCACATCATCATTCACTGGAAGTCTACATGGAAAATCATAGAGATCATGATGTCTAAAAAAAAACATGGACAGATGCTTTGTTAGATATACGCATGCAGGGGCTCTTAGATGTGCGGATTGGACAAGTACTATTATCATTGATCAATTATTAAATATATAACCTCACTTTTTGGTTCCTTCTACCACCTAAACTTGTTGACTTTCCAATTCCTTTCACCAATTAATTCTTCTGCAATAGCTAAACGCAAAACCACACTAAAATCCATACTGGTGCGTTTCTGAGGAATTTGTATCGTCAAACTGTTTAGCTTGTCAGCTACTTAACTCCAAAAACGCTTCAAATCTCTATACGTTATCTCATAACAGCATCTTAACTGCACACGTTATACGAAGCCTGTTATTTCGACAAATAGCATTCGAACATAACGTATATACGTTATGTAGAAAACGTTAACGCTGATACAGCATAGCGATTTTAGCAAAATAACATATTAGGCGCATAAAGTTCATGTTATATTTAACGTAAATGATACAGCATACGGCTGAATATCTAAGTTAATTTTGATTTTACAAAAAAAGTGAATGAATTGAGCAAATTTGAAGTATTTTCAATGGGCATTCAGAAGCAGATACAAAGAAATGCAAAAATGCATCGAAAACGTGAAGACAGTGAAAAATATTTTCAGATTTTCAAGATGATCGCAGATTGCGTAACAGCCATCTCGAGCTTTTACAGTGATTTTTCACTGAAATCCACCAAGTAAATGTAAAAAAAAACATAAGTTCTGTAAGGATAAGTTTAGTCCAACTAATTTTTGTTGAACCCTTTTTGACGTTTTTACTAAAATAAAGTGGTGGGGGTGATTCAATTTTTTTGGGATAAATAGCTGTAACTCCTAAACGACTGAACGGCCTTGAACAAGTTTGGTCTCGTTGGAGAAAGGTCTATCAAACCATTCTTATATCGTGATATGTCTTCATAGTGATTGATTTGACTAGAGATACTTTTTTGATGTAATAACAGAAAATTGGAAAATGTCTACATCGTTATTGATGCCGTAAGAGCGAGTTTTTTTTTTCTGTTATAACAGAAAATTGCCAAATTCTGAAATCCGTATCTCGATATTTAATCTTTTTTTTTCTCTTAGTCTTTTTAACTAAGAATACACTACTTTGATTGAAGAGAAATCATAAAATTATGAAGTTTTATCAATAAATCTTGAAAAGGACCAATTGATTAATAATAAATAAAATAAAAATGGATAATAAATACCGGTGATCGCGGTTTTTTGGAATTTTATGATAACTACAACTTCATTCTACGTTATTTTAGGCTAGGAATGAGATATCGAGAATATCGAGATACGGCTAGCACAAGTCTATTTTTAGTAACATTTCACTACATTTTTATATAAAAAATTCATACTATTTTATTCGATTTTTTTGAGAATTTTGCAATTTTCTGTTGTTACATCAAAAAACTTGCTCTAACCGAATCAATAAGAACTAGACATATCTCGGGTGAAATAGTAGGATGGTTTTGATGGAGCAATAAATGCTCTTTCCAACAAGATCGAACTTGTTCAAATTCGTTCAGTGGTTTAGGAGTTACAGCTGTTTATTAAAAAGAAAATATATCGATGTTATCATTTGCATATTTACTGACTATTTACCTATACAATTTTTGTCGAAAAGGTTTTTTCCTATCTATAAATTATAGCCTATTTTTTCTAACTATCAATAAAGAAGTGGCAGGAGTTCAATTGTTATTTCAAACAAACAGAGATTTCTCCAGTTTCGCTTGACCGAACTTGGGCTCATATATGGAAGAGCATAACACAGCACTACAAAGTGCTTATTTGCTTTTGAATTTGTGACCTTTGGTGGCGTTAACTAAAACGGTAGCATATTGTTAAGTTTTTTCCAAATAAATCTAATGTAATGATTGATTCATTTTTATATACAGTGTGTCCAAGATAAGGATGTCTATCATGGGGATCTTGGAAACCGTAAGAGATACGAAGATGGATAAATCAAAGAAAAGTTGCGCATTTTCAAGCTTAACAATATGCCGTTTAGAAAGTTTTAAAATTTGTTATTTAGAGAGATATGGGAAAACAAAAAACACTTTCTCATGGCATCTTTTCAAGCTCTACAGAACAGCGTTGGGAGATTTTCCGTACGACGTCTCGTTTCGGAAAAACCATCATCAACTTTGTTTTTTTAAATACGGTCCTGGATTTTTTATGACGGATTTTAAAAGCCTCTAATAATTCTGAGCCAACAATGTATCGCAATTATTCAAAAAAATTATATTGATGGATTTTTCTATAAGAACTCATGTGTTAGAGAGACAAAAAATACATTTTTATAAGGATTAAAAACAAACACCTCTTTTTTTGGACAAGGAGGCTCTTAAAATCCGTAATTAAAAATCCAAGACCGTATTTAAAAAAACAAAGTTTATGATGGCTGCTAATAGACGAAACGTCGGTTCTTCAATTAATAATAATAATGGCCTTTATTTAGCATCTGCTATAACAAATCATTACAATACTTACAATAAAAAATTACATTATATGTTAAACTAAATCAGGATTACAAAAAAAACAATAATGAACAGATCAAGTATGACTAGAGAGAACATGCATTCTTAGACTAATTTTGAAAGTATTTAAATTATTTGCACTTTTGATATCTCTAGGAAGTTTATTAAATTGCGTGAGACCTTTATGGAACAAACTGTTGCTGGTTATACATAGACGTGTGGTTGATACATAAAAATTTTCGGCATTTCTAGTACTATAACTATGAATATCACTTACATAAACAAGTTCTCTAGATAAATATTCTGGCACAAGTCTGTGTTTCATTTTATATATGAGAACATATGTTTTAAATAAAATAGTTTGCTCTACATTCATTAGTTTTAGCGTATCAAGCATAGTATTGATAGGAGTGTATCTACTACAGCATAATATTGTACGTAGACATCGATTTTGGATTTTTTGAATGTGATTCATTTTCTCCTTTGACAGAGTGAACAGCATGGTCGAACAATACTCTAAATGTGGGGCTATTATTGTTTTATAAAGAAGAAACTTAACATACGTGGTGAGATTTTTACCAACTCTTTGAAGAAAGTAGGATTTTTTTGCCATTTTCGCAGCTATATAATCAGCATGATTCTTAAAATTAAGATTTTCATCCAACATAACTCCCAAATATTTGATACAGTTGACTCGTTCTATATTTTGTTCATCTATACTGATTTTTATATCCCTATCACTTAACTTTTTTAACATGTTGGGTGTACCAAATATTACATATTTACATTTCTTTACGTTCAAGGCCATACTGTTATCACCCAACCACTCTGCTACACTACTCATATCACTATTTATTTTTTGCAACATTTGTTTCAAATTATACCCACACATATACAACATAGTATCGTCCGCAAATAGCTTGATATTACAGTTTCTGACATGCTTGACTATATCATTTATATACAGTGGGAACAAAAATGGACCAAGCACTGTACCCTGTGGGACTCCAAACTTTACCTCTTGCGGATATGACGTGATATTATTGAACTTGACTTTTTGTGTCCGATCTGTCAAGTATGATGCAAACCACTTGTGAGCAGTGCCTCTTATTCCAATTTTATACAATTTATGCAACAACAATTCACGATCTACAGTCTCGAAAGCGCGTCTAAAATCTAGAAATACAGATATAATGAACATTCCCTTGTCTATTTTTTGGAGCCAATCGTTACAAACATTTAGCAGTACCGTTTCACATGAGTGATTGTTTCTGAATCCTGACTGGCAAATTATACAGGGTTATTCACGTTATTCGACACAAAACATTATGGCTGAAGTATCTCATTTTGAAGAAGTTTTTTTTTTTTGGATGGATAGGGTCCCCTTAAGGCTACATTTTAAAAATATTTTCCTGTTATACAGGGTGTCCCTAAGACACGAAACTCATCAAAGTTGTATTTTTTTAAATGGAATACCTTGTATATTATTTGATTTTTGGTTTGTATGATCAAAATTAAGGTGAGTTTGATTGAGGTTTAATACACCTAAACCCGAAAATGTAGTATTCATTTTGATGCTTAATTTCTCAGCTGTTGTTTTCTTTTTTTCAACCAAATTAATAATCAAGTCTACCAATTGATCAAGTTTGAAGTCACACTTATGAAACTTTTAATAACTTATACAGAGTGTCTAAAAATTATGGTTAAATAATTAATATCTGTAAACGGTAATAGCTTGTTTAATTTAGGTGAGATACCCTGTATTTTATGTCAACAACAGATGTAGAATTTAATTATCTATCAATTATCATTATACGTTCCTATAGCTAACTTCTCACGTTTTCAAGTGAAGCGAAGAAAAAGAAAAAAAATAGGTTTCTCATTAACACCAATAGATGGAGATGCCGTCTCCAAACCCTCGTTAGGAACATTATTTCACCTATGGTTTTTTGACAACTTCTAATATTATTTCTTTAAAGTTGTCAGTTATTAATTAATATTTTCAATTACTTATCCATATTTTGCGCTATTTGGTTTTGACTTATATGGGGATTTTCGATTACGGAGGTGATCACCGCAAATTGAGTATCTTCATTTCCAGTCATAGGTTTCCTTTTGATGGGTTTTTCATACTGAACACTTCCAGTTTCTCTAAATTGTGTTAACAGTCTCTCAAATACTGCCTTATTTGGATGGTTTCTGTTTAGAAATCTTTCAGAGTAAACTCTTGATGCTGAGAGGTAGTTTTGATGGCATTCTCCCAGTATAAAAATCCTGTCGATCCGTTCTTCTTTTGGATAAATTAGCATTTTTTCTACAAAGATCACAAGCTATTGCTAGCACTAATAGAACGATTAGTAATTGAAAATATTAATTAATAACTGACAACTTTAAGGAAATAATAATAGAAGTTTTCAAAATACCATAGGTGAAATAATGTTCCTAACGAGGGTTTGGAGACGGGAGATGCCGTCTCCAAACCCTCTATTGGTGTTAATGAGAACCTATTTTTTTTCTTTTTCTTCGCTTTACTTGAAAACGTGATATGTTAGCTATAGGAACGTATAATGATAATTGATAGATAATTAAATTCCACATCTGTTGTTGAAATAAAATACAGGGTATCGCATCCAAATTAAACAAGCTATTACCGTTTAAAGATACTGATTATTTAACCATAATTTTCAGACACCCTGTATAAGTTATTGAAAGTTTCATAAGTGTGACAGCAAACTTGATCAATTGGTAGACTTGATTATCAATTTGGTTAAAAAAAAAGAAAACAACAGCTGCATTAAAATGAATACTACATTTTCGCAAAATTGAAGATATCTCAAAAACCATAAGGTTTAGGTGTATTAAACCTCAATCAAACTAACCTTAATTTTGATCATACAAACCAAAAATAAAATAATATACAAGGTATTCCATTTAAAAAAATACAACTTTGATAAGTTTCGTGTCTTAGGGACACCTTGTATAACAGGAAAATATTTTAAAAATGTAGCCCTAAGGGGTCCCTATCCATTCAGAAAAAAAAAATTCATTGAAATCAGATACTTTACCCATAATGTTTCGTGTCGAATAACGTGAATAACCCTGTATATTATAATAATTTTAAAGGACAAAAAGTGACAATGAAGAAGCTCCATTCATTTTAAAATATCTCTTCAAATGTGGTCAGAAAAAAATGAAAACTATTTTGAAAAATTTCTTTTTTTTTCGGATAATTTCGGACGTAGTCGGAATTTCTTGGCTTTTAAAACGGCATTTTGTTAAGCATCAAAATACGCAACTTTGACTTTATTTAACCGGCCTTGTATCTCTTACGGTTACCAAGATCCCCATGATAGACATCCTTATCTTGGAGACACTCAATTTCAAAAAAGGATACATTTCTTATTGAAAAATTGAAAACAAAACAAAAATGTCGCAAAAAATCAATTGATCTTTTTTTATTTACTTTTTTTCCAATTTTTTAATAGAAAAATGTATCCCATTTTGAAATGAATGAGAATTAATACAGCAATACATTTAATTTTTTTAGAAAAAACTCAATATCAAAAACTCATATCCCTCTAGATAACCCCGTCTAGCTTCGACTGCAAAGGTCACAAATTCAAAAGCAAATGAGAATTTTGTAGTCCAGATTATGCTTCTTCATATGAGCTCAAGTTTGTTCAAATCGGTCAGGCGGAACGAGAAAAATCTCCGTTTGTTTAAAAAAACAATTGAGCTCTCCACACCGATTTTTTTTGATAGATTGAAAAAAACGTTTTAGACAAAAAGTGTAGGTGAATAGTCAGAATCTATGAAAATGATAACATCGATATATTTTTATTGGGCCAAATTCTATTCTATCTTTCTACTTGGTGTTGGTTGTGACGCCCCCTAGCGATTCAGAAACTTGAAAATATTTTCCAGGTTTTTCTCATGGTCGTTTAAGTAAGTAATAAAATGTTTTGCCTCAAGCCTCTATGGTGAATTGGTGAATAGTTTCCGGGATATGGCCGCTCGCTATTCTCAACTGAACACCCTGTACATTTTATTAGAATACTCTTAATGATAGACATTTATTTCTTCCACTTTGTAAATTTCCATATATTTTTTTTTAATGAAAATCGCAAGTAATAAACAAACATATTATTTCATAAGATTAATATACGACATACACTTTTCACAAAAACAACGGCCTATTGAAATGAAAAAAATGAATCAAAGCGCCAAAATTAACGACCAACTGGCATATTTTCTTCAGCTAAAGTCGCAGCGTGGTGTACTGTTGAATGTTGCGCTGCACGGGCACAGTCTTCCCCTACGATGGTTTGCTTTGCTTCGTATATGATTTGCTCCAAATATTGCAAACGTTGTTCAATTACACCCGGACGGTTGACGACTGACATCCGTAAATTTGCTTTCACAAATGATTTAATTTTTGACCAAATGTTCTCAATTGGGTTCAGCATTGGAGAATACGGTGCAAGTCTGAGGAGTGTGGCACCTGTCGGATTTACCACATCTTCCAGATGGGTATGACATGGAGCATTGTCACACACTATGACCAAATCTCCTTATTGATTCCTTTGGTTTGAGCAGATGTCAAGTACTCGTTGCATCCAAATGTTCGCCGTCTCTGACATGAACGAGCCACGTTGCTGGTCCATATTGATCACACCCGCTGCGAAAATAGCGCCAATGATATGCACATTAGGGCCTTGAGATGCCGGCAACTGTTGGACAGATCTATTTTCTCTCCTTGTCCGTCCTCTGCTCCGCCGACAAAAAAGGTTGAAATTAGTTTCATCAATCCAAACTAATTTTTTTTCTTTTTGAATGAAATTATTCAAACATCGGACATATTCAGAGCGCTTAGCTCGATTTTCTCCAGAATTCATCGTGGCTGACTCAAAATGTCTGTTTTTCATTGTATACTGCCTTCCTTGTAAGTAGTTTCCGATTGTCGAAACTGACACCTCACGGTTAAGATGCTGTTGAATTTTTTCTCGGATTTCTTTCAATGTAATTGTGCTATTTTCCTATATCCATGAGATTATGAGGTCGACTTCGAGTTCAGTTAAACATTTTGGTTTGTTACCGCCTCTTTTATTCATTTGTGGACGCCCAGAGCGTATCCAATTTGACGCAGTCTTGTGATTTATTCCCAAGTCTTTTGCCAAAACCCCCTAATCGTTCCCCTCATTCGCACTGGTCACTATTTATTCTCGGTCTCGGTTAAAGTGCCTTTTATATATCTTTCTTTCGATTTCCTTTTTATCGTTGCAATCTTGTCTACAAATTGGACATCTCACATTGTCATTTGCATCGAAAAGCAGCTCAGCGTAAGGGCCATGAAGAAGACGCCTGCATGGTAAAAGTCGTATCACTTAGTTTCTTGCCAGGGATGATCTGCACACACCACAATTATCGCGAAACTCCATTTTTTCAGTTGAAAAATGTAGATGACATTCAATAGGTACCTTTATGGTCACCTGTAGTCGAGACTCAAGTCAAACTCAGTCTTGACATCTGCTTGAGATCAGAAATGCGTATTGAAATGAATTTTGGGAATAATATCAAAATGTAATAATGACAATTTTAATGTAATAATTGAGAATAGTCAAATGTTATTGCCACTTTATCAAATGTAATTGAGCGTTTCAAAATTGTATTGTTCAAATAAGTAACGATATTATTGTATGAATTTATTACTGTACAGTCAGTTGAACTCCTGAAAGAAGTTGAATTTGACAAAGTCAGTACTAATTATACAGTGCGGCTCTAAAAGGTCCCCCTCCCCCCTTTTTTTTTTTAATGTGTGCACCAAAAATTTTGAAACTTGGCATACTTTGATTGCTGTCGAGATGCTACTTTTTGATGGTACTGGCGTACTTTTAGTTTTCGATATGGCGGCTGGGCGCCATTTTAAAACATTTTTTTAAATGGAAAGGGGGGTCGTGTGACACATCATTTGAAAGGTCTTGTCGAGTTGATTATTGTGTTGAAGTTTCATAGGATTGAACGCATCCGTGCGGATATGACAGACTGTCGAACTAACAAGATAAAGAAATTCGTGAAATAAGAACAAAGAAAGCATACTTCAATACTGCCTTACATTTCTGCTGAAATGAGAAGGCGCACCATCCTGTTGAAAAATTGATGCCATGCCAAATTCGTTGGGATTATTCTGACGTATTTGTACAATCAAAGGCTCCATTGTAGTTTCTGACAAGTTCAAATACAGGTCCCCTGTCAAATTTTCATGAATGAAAACAGGACCAACAATATGGTTCCCCAATATGCCAGCCCATAGGTTAACCTTCTCGGGATATTGCGTGTGGGTTTCCCTAAAAACATGCGGATTTACGTCACTCCAATAACGAACATTTTGCCTGTGTACACGACCATTTAAAAAGGAAGTACTTTCGGTCATTATTTCGCAAAATTCCACACTGTCAGGATCATCCTCAGTCAACTGGTGCACCATTTGAAATTTATAAGGATAAAATTTCTGTTTTTTCAGCAATCGTTTCACAGAAGCAGACGAAGTATCACAGATGTCTGCAACCTGAGAAGTCGAGTGTTCAGGATTTACCACCATCTCACCAATGATTGCAATTTGTTTATCTTCCGAAATAGATGGTCGCCCTTGATTCTTCAAGCTATGAACACTACCAGTCTCGCTAAATTTCCGCACTGATTCGCGAAGATATTTCCTGCATATCGGACGATCCGGAAAGCGCTCATTGGAGAGGGGACGCGAATTAGGAATTTTTGTAACACTTCCTAATCAACACAATAATCAATCAACTGACTGATATCGTTTCAAGATTTTCAAATTTGGGTAAACTTTAGTGCTGTGGCGAGGTAGTGTGGAAACTGTATCTCCATCTTAATTTAGATTTCAGTATTATAATGCTTATAAAGGCTTTCCAAATTTTTTTGGTCATCTTGAAATTCTTTATCCGCTTTGTATCAGCATTCCTATTTGTTAACCTGTACTGTTTTGCTCAGGTTCACCATCATTTTTCCGGAATCTGATGTGGCAGCTCGTTAAAAAATTGAAACTAAATGTCAGCGACATTTTTAAAAACTAAAAGTTTGGCAGGCTGTCATATCCGCACGGATGCGTTCAATCCTATAAAATTTCCACACAATAATCTACTCGATAAGACGTTTCGAATGATGTGTCACACGACCCCCCTTTCCATTCAAAAAAATGTTTCAAAATGGCGCCCTTTTAGAGCCGCACTGTATATGACCCCCAAAAAGTTGTTTCTGTGGAAGGGGTGTCACAAACTTTACAATCCTAGATTAATGGTGCACAAACGAGGTAATCTGTTTAAATAAGGAGAATTTGTGCTGCTCAGGTCATTTCAATTACATTTCCAATGACAGCTTTATCATTCAAGTATCTTCATTGTGTAGATGCGTAACTGCATCGCAACATTCAACAGTCCACCAGGTTGCCGCAGTGGCAGTAAAAAACATGCCAGTAGGTAAACGGAAATCAAAATTCTCCTTTGATTTTTTCGCAATTTCATTTGGTGTATTTCCAACTTCATTTGACTATTCTCAATTACATATGATATATTCGCGATATTGATTGTCTATTCTCAATAATATTTTATAAAATCGCTAAATCAGTTGACTTTTTTGAATAACATTTGATAAATTCGCAATATGATCTGATTATTCCCAAAATCAATTTATATATTTACAATATAAATTGACATATTCGCAATTATTTGTGGAAATGAGTATAGTTGAGCAAGGAATGGTGAGGAAGCAGTCAGTAATTGAAGTGGGCAAAGTGATGCTCAATTTATTGTGATAGTCAAGCTTTCGGAAGCATTCCTTTCCTCATCAGGACGAACTATGTAGTGTAAACATGGAAACAATTATATCACTAACCATCAGGACCAAGTACATAGTTTGTCCTGATATAGGAAGGAGGAAAAGCTTCCGAAAGCTTGACTAACACAATAAATTGAGCATCACTTTGCCCACTTCAATCACTAACTGTTCCCTCACCATTCCTTGTTCAACTTCAACTTGGCCAGTCACAAACCATCCAACCGAAATGAGTATAGACAAATCTTTGCTCGGTTTCATAAAAACTACGCCTGCGTTGTTTGAGTCGTAAGTTTGGTCAGACCCTATCTTGAGCAACGATTTAGAGTTATTTTGACAAAAATGCGGGGCTATGTCATGTTATAATAGGTAACTCGAAAAAAATAATATTAAAATTTTTGAATGCTCAATTACATTTGATATGATCGCAATTACATTTGACTTTTCCCAATTACATGTGATTTATTCTTTATTACATTTATCTTTTCTCAATTAAATTTGATGTATTCCCAATTTCATTTGACTATTCTCAATTACATTCGATATATTCGCAATATCAATTTGCTTTTCTCAAATACATTTGATTTATTTCAAATGTAATTTTACTTTTCGCAAAATCAAGTGATAAATTCGCAATAACTTGTGAAAAAGGTGTAGGCTAGTTCTGTTTAGTTTGAATTTTTGGGTTGGTGTGAATAAATCAGTTTAGTCTGGGCTAGCTTAGATTATTTTGGACTCTCTGCGTTGGTTCATGTGTTTTGGTTCATTTATGTTAATTTAAGTATAATTTTCGGCAATTTCATGGTTCGTTTCAAAACTGTACAAAATTATTTTGTTTGTGTTGAAGAATAGCCTCGCGAAAGTGATCACACCTACACCTACCTGGAAAGAACCCGGTCGTTGATGACAATGAATCGTAGCTTTTTTTTTTTCATGGGATCCGGCCCAAGGGTGGAGAATCTGACACCAGACACCCTTTGATCCGAGACCATAGGGTAGTGTGGGGTTCGCCCACTAAACTCCACCCACGCATTAGGACGTCAGGGATAAGCCCTTTAGTGTCCCAATCTCTTACTTAAGTTTTAGCTCTTTGGTACCGGGTTACCTTCCAAAGGCCTCTTGATCACAGGGTAGGATCGCGGCAAAACTCGTCCTACCCGTGTGTCTCCGCACTAGTGGTTACGAAAAAGAAAAGAAAATAAAATAAAAGGGGTAAAAATCTGGAGCCACTACCAGAGGTGAATACACGGTTGCGACGCGTTTGTCCCAACTCCGCTCTCGCTGCGGTGAATTCTAGACGCTGTCTAGTTGTTATGTGCAGCCTTAAAGGCTTGCACTCTTTTCTTGACTTCTGCGTCAACGCAAGACTCAAACGCAGCTTGGGCTCTCTTTGACCAAAAAGCGTATGCTTTCGTCTTCTCTTTCCCTTTTTTGGGGTTTGTTCTGCCCATGTACGATGGGCACGCCAGCTTGCGGGGTGGCCTTTTACCCCGCAAACCACGCAGCTCGCGTTGCGTTCATCGCTAGCGAGTCTCTCGAGCGTGCAGTCTCTGCTGCTGTGCGCACCGGCACACTTGACTTAGCGATGTGCATGGTGACACCTGCTTTGGGTGTGACCCCATCGCTGGCACTGGAAACACTGCCGTGGTTCCGGTGACTTCTTTTTGGGTTCCACTTTGACATCGACGCCGAGCAGCTCTTTGAGCTCAAAGATCCGCCTAGCGTTGGTTTTCACCAACACTAGGGGCATGACTTGCCGGGTTTTCCGGCTAGTCATGCGGAGCGGCACAGTATCGATGCCAAAGCGGGTGGCGAGCTCTGACCTGACTGTTTTCAAGTCTGCGTTGGCAGTTAGTCCGCGAATGACTACCTGCAACGAACGCTCCTCTGGTCGAGAGAAGGTGTGGTAGATCGCTGCCATCTCATCCAGAACGGTCTGGATGTTTTTGTGACCATCCAGTGAAGCTGGAATGATCCTTACGTCGTCCCTCACAACGGAAGCCTTTGCATACGGTATGCTGGCTGCTTGGAGCTTTGCGCGCAGCTCACTACACAAAGGAGTTTCCTCTAAAAAGATAGCGGGAGCCCTCTTGCAAGCTGCTGAGGCAGAGTCCGTCGCGGCCGCGGGTGGGGGTACGAGCGGGACGTGTCCCGAACGTTCGTCGACGAGGGTCGGTACTGTGGGCACCGGTGCCTTCTCTGCTGAGGGGGGCGTGGCGACATTTTCACGGACATGCTTGCCCTTAGGCGAGCCGTCTGGAGACATGCCGTCACTGCCCCCAGCTTCTCTCTTAACTCCAGCATGGGGATCAACCTCCATGCCATCAGAGACCCTTGTATGGGTCTCGGAGACATGGACTTTTGACCCCGATACCTTCGTTTTTATCTTCTTAGCCGGCAAGGGGGAAACGCGTCCTTCTCTCTTTCCGAGACCGTCATTTGGACGACTTTAGGGGGGTCCGGGCGCTTTGCGATCACCTGTGCCTCCTCCCTTGAAGAAGGTGAAGGGACCGGTGAGTCTCTCTTTGTTTGTTCCGTCTGTTTCGTCTTTGAAGTAGGCTTCTCCTCCACCTTTGAAGAAGGTGTTGAGGCAGCCTTTTTTCCCCCTCCCTTTGAAGAAGAGGGGGGACTGCCTACCCCTGCTTCATCACCTTTGAAGAAGGAGGAGGGGCAGGATGAGCCTTCTTTTGTGGCTTCGCGGGCAACTGTGTTGACTTCGCGGCTTTCTGCACCTTCCCTTCTGAAAAAAGGGCAGGGGCAGGCTCCCGCTTCTCACCCTTTGAGAAAGAGTTAGAAGCAAGAGCAAGCTGCAGCTGATTGCAAAGGTCGTCTACCTTAGCAGTCACCTGCTCAATAGTGGTGGTCAGTCTTTCAACGACTGCGTCTTTTCTTCGCGAATCCGCTTTGATTTTTTCCGAGTCGCGTTCCTGCTCAGCAAGCGATTTCGCTAGCTGTTCCTGGAAAGCCTCCATTTTCTCAACGACAAAATTCCTTGAAGAGGACGGAATGGAGGGGCGTGTCGCGAGTTTTAGTCACGGAGGGACGAACCACACCAAGCTCAATCGGTGACCTACTACCGCCGGTTTTACCCGATCACGTAGGGGTTTCACGATCGAAGGAGCCTAATGTGGGAACAAAGCCTGGGTGATTCGATTCACAAGAGATTCACTGTTTTATCAGTAACTCTCCTGGAAATAAAACCAAGCAGGTTAACTTTGCTCTTGGTTTTACCTTTCCAAGAACCCTTATAGACAAGCTATAGTGCAATAGGGTTTCATCAGCTTTGAAATGAACATGGAACGTTAACAAAAGGGAGAGAACGAATTGTCTCTTCTTCGTAAAAACGAAGGATTCGGGGTACGGGTGGCCAGATCAAAGTCTAACTCCTCTACTCTAAATATTAACCAGGTACCTTCGGGTCTTCTCAGGTAGTTCTTGTCGCTCTCGGGTCAGGACCTCTCTTGACCGCAGTTGGGACGGAACTGATGTGATGAATCGTAGCGTGTCATTCCTGTCCATATATATGCCATCAATGGGTTAAAAAGAGATAGATATCCGTAACTATCGCTATTTCTCTCTCTCTACTCCATGCATATAGGCCAATGAGTTGGAAAAAGATAGAGAGACTCCAACCATTCTTCGGATGGAGTTGGGGTACCTGAGCTGGGATGACCTGCTCCGCTTCACAATGAAGACAGAAGGACTGGAGTGAAGAGGGTTGGAAGCACGGGGTTGGCGAAAAGAACCACTAGGTCTACTCGCCGGGCTTTTGTCCCCCCCCCTAACCAGTACCATTAGAAAGAGATAGATATCCGTAACTATCACTATCCCTACTTGCTCCACTGACAATAATAAGCGGTTCCGTTCCAGGTACGTAGTATGGATCTTTCTTATCTGAACTCATGGATCTTCACCCTGGAAACGTAGTATGGAGTTTCATTTGCTATACTGAAGAAGAACTAAGTCACACAAACCAAAACTTAACCAAGCTAGCTCAAATCAACCAAGATTAATCGAAACTAACCCAAAAGATTCTGGACTCCTTGTTTTTATTCATTGAGATTTGGGCGTTGATTGAACAAAACAAGCAGATCTATACTACAGATCTGATAGATTTGGTCATTTAGAAATATACAAAACTAGTTTTGCGTTTGAAAATGCTCAATACCAGTTTTGCCTATTTTGTCACGCTATATAAATAATCAATGAGAGAAACAAATTTGGGTTAGGAAAATAGTTGTTGACCAAAACTTGTTTTGCGCATTTTATCGGGTATAGTCCGAATTCAAGTATTGAGCGTGGTATACAGGGAGTCGAAGATCGCAACACTGTATATCAAACAATGTTCCGAAGTTATGGAGTAAAGCGGAAACTATGATAAGATATGTGTTATCCTATTATACCTAGAAATACCCATGAGTATTGTCTATAAAGCTTCGTCAATCAGTTGTCAAAAATTTTATGGAACAAAAAAAAAAACGATCAATCGTTTGTAAATGGGAAATGAGAAGTTGTTGATTAAACAGTTATCTTTATTGCTGGATGAACAAATATTTCATAAAACCGAGTAACCAGTAACCCGATCAAAAAATATCCAAAATAGCACCAAGAAATTTGTTATTGCTAAACCTCGAATGGAATATGCTGAGTAAAGTTAGATTTTCCTTTGCTTGAGACAACTTTTTTTCCTGAAAACTCAAATTATCTTTAATTAAACTTATGGCATCAAAGGAAATACTTATGTGACCGGGTTTTCTATTTATAAAGAACTCTGGAACGCGATTTTTGTGTTATCATAGAAATTGGTGCGAATTGCACTTTCTCAGAATACTGCATATCTGATTACTTTCCAGCTGCATTTTTATTGATTGATCACAGACTATTTACTCGGGATAATCATTCATCGCTTGTTAATTATCTGGTGTGAGCTCGTGATATTTTTTTGCCATTCAGTAGGATCTACTTACATTTCAGAATAATTGTGTGTTCCTCTTATCTGAAACGGTCCAACGTTTATTTTTGTCAAAACAATTTATTCAACATTTTTAAAAATAAAAAATGACGTCTTGACGATCCGTATCATTTTTATTTTCCCAACATTAACAAAGAAGAACATTTTCAGGTAACCTTGATCTCGATGTTATGACACACTTGACAAAAATTTAAAAAAACAGTTTAGTCTATTGAAGTTCAGCCAAAAATATATGCCATAGGCTCAAAATCCCCATTTTGGACGAGAATCTCATCACTTCCAGAACAATATATTTTGAATGGCAGTAGGTTGACATATTTTTAGCTTCTCTAAATATAATGTGTATCTTGCACGGGAAGTGTACTTGTGCCATTCCAATAAAACGGCAGTAAAACAAGCACATCTATTAGCTAGACAGGCAATAATAAAATAGAAAATGACGTGAGACTTTGGCCAAAAGCAACGTTTGTTCCCAATGGATAACGTTGGTATGCGACACGCGAGACCGCCTATGGAGAAAATCGCATGGGAATATATCTACAGAAGGGTGGTTACCGAATGAGGAAACCTGCACCCTTTATGCTAAACTTAAGGGTTTTTGTATTCCGAAATCGAAAGTCTCTTCGGCGATGATTGAAAGGAAACCACAGGAAGTATCGAACTTATTTTGCGTGCTCGAGTATGATTATTGGGTTGAGATTTATCTGCACCCTTATATATGAATATGCAATGGATACATGTTTCGCGCCATATGAGAGTTGATAGGGATGATAGGGAAATTCCTAAGAGCATTTTTGAACCGTGCTCTCCTCACATGATCACTTGTGGAATAATTGGATATTCAGAGATGATCTACAAGATTAAAAAATTGGAATATGCCAGGTCCCAGAATATTGGATTTTCGCAACCTTATCATCATTATGTCGACTGGCTTCTTGAAATATCACAATATCAAGATGAAATTGAGAAAAGACAAATATGTCATGCGTATGCAAGCTCGAACCTACTCTGTGACCATAATTACAAAACTTCTGTAATATTCGAAAGTAGACAAACAAAGCAATTAATGATCCTAATCAAAACCAAGCATGGTTTAAGCGTATACAGGGTGTCCCCGATCATATGGTCAAGTCCACTCGAGTATATTGAGAAACGATAGCGAATTGATTTGACATAGAAGACCGATTACACTTTTTTTTTCAAACAATCATTTTTTTTTAAATAATTCAATTTCCAATGAAAAAGGTCTCTTGAGTTTTTTCTCCGCGACGCGATAAGTGAAAGAATAGGGTTTCCTACTGTTCCTAAAACTAAAAATTCCCAGTTATCAACGCTTTGAAGAATACTAGTACGGTTTTTATTTTTTCACTCGGAAACTGAAAAAAATATTATTTTTCTAAAAAAAATTATGCTATACTATCTTTTTCCAATATTGCACACATGTACTCAATCTCCGGCCACGGACAAGTTTTTATTCAGAAAAACAAAATCATTTCCCAGACTATCGACTTTTGAATAAAATATATGCGATTAATAAAATACGTGAAATGACAAGCTGAATGCGACCAAGACACAAAGTACAGAGAGTGCTATTCAAAACAATCAATCTATGATGCTTTGAAGTCAGTGCTGGGTTCGGATACAGGTAAATCGTACTCGAGTATCGGATACGGATACTCTTTGATACTGGATACTGGATACAATAAACTCGGATACCGCAGTCAAATTTAGTATCCGGATACATGTATCCGGATACTTTCTTCGGATACACGTATACAAATACTTTCATTGTGAAGTGGTGCAGCAAGCAATAGTGATCTGCTCGCTAAGGCTAAAGGAAACATAATATTAAAGATTAACGAGGAACTGTATATTCTCATTGGTTTTAGTAATTATATTTAAACGAAGAACGAATAAAAAAACATCCACTATTCCTAAAGATAAGTGTAAAAATATAAAAACATAATATTATTTTTCAACAAACACACTTCATAATCTATAGTTTAGGATGAAAAAAGACAGCAATTGAAAAAAAACAATTAATTGACGCATCTAAGCACTTTTTTAAAAAAAGGAAGGTCTCCGATCTGGTATTAAGCAGGTACCTACTGAATTTAAGCCAACCTAAAGACTGTATAATGGTGATTGAACAAAAAAAATAATAATAATAATAATCTTTATTAGCATAAATAGCTATACAAAAAACTGTCTGTAAAATAGATAGAATAAAATAAAATAAATAAACATACAGGATCCAAAATATTAATATTAACAAAAGCATAAAATACATCAAGTAACAAAAGAAGACGTAAGGACTGAATAAAATATCGCAAAATACAAGTACATCAAAAAGTTTCTAGTAGATGTGCACGAATCAGTCTTTTGAACACTTTTAGATTATCACAGTTTTTCAACTCCAAAGGCAAACCATTAAATTCTGACAAACCTTTACACAAAATAGAACTATATAAGTTATGACTAGACGTTGTTTTTATTTCTAATTTAAAATCAGTCTTATTTCTAGTATCATATTTGTGCAAGTTTTCAAATCTCGTAGTTTTATCACAAATATAGGATGGAAGCAGCTTTCGTTTAATTTTAAAAACTAACACAAATATATTAAACATAACTTTTTGTCTTATTGACAACATATCAAGCACATGTAACATACTTGTGATTGGCGCATAACGATTACATCCAATAATGACACGCTTTGTCTATTATGTATAATCTGAAAATCGTCTATGATGTACTGTGGCATAGTGTATAAAAGGGAACTACAAAACTTCAAATGAGGAGCCGCAATACTCTTATATAACAATAGTTTAGTATAAACCGACAGATACTTTCCTGCCCTCGAGATGAACCCAACTTTTTTTGCATATTTCCCCATGATATAGTTGGAATGCGATTCAAAGTCCAGACTTGAATCCAAAATAACACCTAAATATTTAATTTCTGTAACATGCTGCAGTCTATTATTATTCACATACACTTTCATATTGTCCAAGTCTCCATCTGACAGTTTTCCCCTCTTACTAAATATAAAAAATTTACATTTTTGAGTATTCACACTTAAACTATTGTTATTCAACCACTCAGAAACAAGAGTCAGATCTTCATTCATTTCGACACTCAGTTGGCACAAGTCCTTTCCCACCGCGAAAACCATCGTATCATCAGCAAAAAGTTGAAGTCTGGTATTCTTAACTACATTTACTATATCATTGATGTAGATTGAAAATAACAATGGCCCCAACACTGTGCCTTGTGGTACACCATGTTCTACTTTCACAGGATCAGACAAACTATAATTGTACTTAACTACCCGTGACCTTTCAGTTAAGTAAGATTTAAACCACTGCAGCACGTTGTTTCTTAGTCCTATTTGATATAGTTTTTTCAGAAGTAGATCCCTATTGATAGTTTCGAACGCCCTTTTGAAAAAACTGCCAGAATGTAATTATTGTCATCCATTTGTCTGCGAAAATCGTCACAAATATTCATGATCACTGATTCACACGAGTGATTTTGTCGGAATCCAGACTGATTATGGACAAGCACATTGTTTAGATCACAATACATCTGAAGCTGGTCTTTCACACCAAGTTCAAGTAATTTTTCGTATCCTGGCACTGAATTGATAGGTCTGAACTCGCAACACTTTACCGTGTTCGGTATTTTTGGTATTGGGGACACTGTGGAACACTTCCAATTATCTGGGAACTGACCATATTCCAGAGATATGTTTATAATATCCAGAAGACGATTAGCTGCGACGCAAAAAACATCTTTTAGAATTTCTGTCGATATACCAGTGACTCCTCCTCCGCACATCTTCATTCCTTCCACGTATTCCTTGAGTTTCTCCATGGTGATTTTCTCAAAATTACACATAGTAGCATTCGTAGGTGTTAAGATCTGTGCAATGTTCTTAGGGCTTGGGGAGCATTGTATATTTGCAACTATTTCTTCGATACTCGTGATGAAATACTTGTTGAATTCATTTGCAATTGATAGCTGGTCCTCAGTGGTAAGATGTTCAAATTTTATTTTTGTTGGTAGGATTATCTTTCTA
This sequence comes from Orchestes rusci, assembly GCA_958502075.1. Lineage (NCBI taxonomy): Eukaryota > Metazoa > Arthropoda > Insecta > Coleoptera > Curculionidae > Orchestes > Orchestes rusci. The sequence goes on from OY293303.1 coordinate 24,039,437, forward strand.
TTTGGAAGTAAAGTTTTCAAGTCTTTCCAGAGTTCATGCGAGTTATTTCTGTAGTTATCTATTTTTTCTCGAAAGTATTTGTCTTTTTCTTCCTTGATCTTTTTAACAATTGCATTTCTCACCTTTTTGTATCTATTCCAAGTATCTTCATTTTTTTCACATGTGGCTCTCACATAGAGACGATCCCTTTCCAGCATCATGTTCCTTATATCTGCGGTGATCCATTTTTTATTTAAATGCTTGGGTTCGATTTTGAAGGAGGTCTTTGGGCACATACTGTTCAAACCATCAAATATACTGTTGGTAAACGAGTCTGCCAATTCATCAACGTTTGTGCTATTCGAATTCCATGGAGTATCCATTATCCTTTCCTGCATCCTGTTAGCATCATAGTTCTTCATACTTCTTCTTAAAATGGTTGTAGATGGAGATTGGTCGGGATAGTGACTGGCGTTAATGGATATGACACTAGGATCACTGATTTTCGGGGATAAGTGGACTTCGTGTTTGAGATGTTTATCATTGGATACTATAAAGTCAATCAATGTTTCGCTAGTATTGGTGATCCTCATTGGTTTCTTGATAAGCTGGATGAAACCATAGTTTTGAATGATATTGCTAATTTTATCACCATAAAAGGAAGTCAAAATTAAAATCACCAGTGATAACAACAATACCAGCAAAGTCACTCACTTTGTCAAGATAGTCCTTGCAATAATCGATGAATAAACCATTTTGTTTGCCAGGCGGGTGATACAAAACACAATAGAGGAATTTTGTGTGGCCTGTAGAGACCTCTATGGACAACAACCACAAGTAAGTATCGATAGTCCGCTTGTCTTTGATCTTACATCTGGTTCCATCTCTTACAATTGCCATTACTCCACCAGTTCTTTTGTTGGTTGTCAAACATTGCTCCATTTGATATCCATCAATATGAAGCTCACTATCATACACATCGCTTGACACATGAGTTTCCGATAACAAAACTATATTTGGGCTCCAATCCACTATTAGTGCTTCAATATTATCTTTATTGTTCAAAAAGCCCTGGCAATTGAAGTAAACTACAGTATTATTTTGGCTATCACAACACTGTAGTTGCTATTGCAGGTATTTGTTTCTTTGTATCCGTTTTATTTTCATATATGTTTCGCCATATGCCATATGGTCAGTTTTCAAACTCAATCCATATTTACTATTTGACAGAACACAATTTGAACATTTAATCACAGTACCTGGGCAGTCTTTAAGTTCATGGTTCGAACTACACTTTGGGCAAACTTCGCCTTCTTTGCACTCCTTCACCATATGACCATAACGATTACATTTAAAACACCTAATGACCCCATATTCATTGTATACAGGACAGCGAGACCACCCAATATTCATTTTTCCATTTTGTATAAAATAATTGTGGATTTCTTCATCCAGTTCTACTATGGTATTAAATCTGTTGTTATACAGTTTGGTTTTCCGAGTAATTTTCAATCTAGCGTCGTTGTTTAATTTGTTTTGTTTTTTTATCATGGAGATCATTTGTTCATCACCAATCTTCTCTTCAGATTCATTTAGTCCCACTACTTTGATTCTGTACTGCAAATTTTTTGGTCTGTCCAAAGAATATTCATCACCAAGTTTCTTCTGGATTTCCGTACGAATATTATTAATTTCATTCTCACTGCCACACTTGAGAATAAGAGCCCCATTTTTTGTTTGTCGGCCTAACGAAATTCCAGCGCCCAGATCCATTGGATTGACTTTTTGTTTTAATACAGTTTTTAAGTGATTTCCGTCTTGAATTTGTGATTTAGATTTAACAACAAGGACTTTATCAAAATTTTGTTTCGATGTTATGGAGGCATAAGTTGTTGTGCCATTATTAGCATGATTGTTTGTTTCTGTAGTTAGCTTCTGTTTAAGGTGAGTTATCTCCTCTTTAAGGTTATGGTTGTCAGCCAATAATTGGTTCATTTTCGCTTTCAACTCTTGGGTGGTGTCCAGTAGATTTTTTAAGGACAATTGAATGAATTCTATTACACTTTCATCGACACACAAATCTTCCTGATGGCTCCTTTTTCTGCTTCTTTCTTTGTTTGTAGTAGCTTCAAACTGCTCAGGACACGATTTGCACCTCCAGCCATTTTTCTTCATGTGGAATCCACGAAGCTCCACTCCCACACACTTTCCATGATGATAACTCTTGCAATTATCACACATAATAACCGATTTTATATCATCAAAAGTCTCTTTACAGGTAAAACAACGAGAGTCGTCCGAACACGCATCCGTACCGGTCGCCATCATACATACATCTTCTTCTTTTCCATGCCAAATTTCAATTCATCAGGTAGTAAGGTTCTTCTGTTTTTTTCTTCCTCAACTTCGTCTGATGAGAAGTGAGAACAGTCAATTTATCAGCATCAAAAGACGCTCACGCGGGGTTAAAAACTCTTTTCTTCTGCTAGCCTAGTACTAGTACTAAGTACTGGTATAGACATCAAACTATAGAACTACACACATTTCCACAGCAAAACGTAAAAGGCTGTTTGAAGTTTGGATTAAACTCAGAACAGACTGGTACAGAGAGACAAGTGACAGAAATGATAGAGAGTACGTTCACATCAAGGATTATGATCATTGCGTTCACATCGCCTCCCCCGAAGTGACTCATCATCATCTCTGCAATCCGATAAATTTTGATTCAGAATTGTATCCGAACGATAAAAATGTATCCGGATAATTATGAAGTATCCGGATACATCTATCTCAAGTACTCGAGTATCGGATACTGCTTTTTTCCAGGGGATACGGATACCGAATACTATGGTTTGCTAAGTACTCGAATACCGTCTTCGGATACCGAAATTGTATCCGGATACTCCCCAGCACTGTTTGAAGTTTACCAACATTGAAGTGCCACAGCAAAGTGGTACCAGAATGCAAATATGATTGTGAAGACATGATTGAAAGAAATGATTTCTGTGCCAATTTTTCCAATTGACCTTCAAAACTGCACTGTTTGTTTGCACCCTCTATGAGAGTCTAAAATCATATCTTTCCGGTTTGTAATAATTTTATATTTTTTTTTTCTTTTATTTTTGAGTAGTGATTCTCAGTTGCCGTGAACAATGAACCTAGGGACTTTTGACAATGTTTGCGACTTTTTCCCACACTCATTCCAGGAATCCTAAATCAATACTTAATTTCTCAGTCGTTCTGTGCCAAATAGCTATGCCATCTGGTGAAATTGTGTTGTGAAAGGATTTTTGTCCTATTGGTGTACATTTTGAAATGAAATGAAATGAAAATATTATTTATTTTTTTATTCTAGCATTAGCTAATTCTCACAATAATAGGTTAATAATACAAACTAACTTACAAAGTAACATGCATTCAACCTCGTAACAAATAGGCAATAAGTTTTTTACAAAAAATACTTAACGTTGAGGCAGTTTCTATGTCATCAGGCAATTCGTTAAATTTCTCAAGTCCTTGATAAAATAATGTTTTCTGAAGCAAACCAAGATGAGGTGGATGATTGTGGAAAAATGGTGAAGAATTTTAATAATTTTTTATTGTATATTATGGTTTGTCAAAAAAGCAATTTTTTTGAAATATAGCCATAGTACAGGGTGTCTCAAAAAAATTGTGGCAAACTAAACTTGTATTTTTTCAAATAGATCACCCTGTACATAATAACTCTGATTATTTCTCCTATCTCGTACGATCATTTAGATATAAGGTTTGTTGTGTCCAAGACTAATAATAAAGGAATGGGAGGCGATCAAAGTCGAAAAAGGGCTCATAATTGGGCTATTTTTCAAGCGAAATGGAAAAAAGTTTCTAAAAACCAACTGACCCATAAAACATCACTTATCCTTGAACACAATAATCACATACATATTAAACAAAATCACTTGTTTTTCTACCGGTTGGTAAATTTTTGCAAATACGACCTTTACTCAATTTTTTCAAATGGAACACCCTGTATATTATATTTCCATCTTGATGATAACATCATTAGCTTTCCAAAAACACCATACATCATACCTTTCTGATAAAAATTTTTTTGGAAATCACCCGCGAATACAAAATTTTCTCATTGTAGTACAAATTATTACCCAGTTTATAAAACTATAGGTGGCCATGCATGAAGCCATGACAACATCAGGAATCAGTTGATTAATGAATTAGCAATTAATTATTCAATTGATTACTTAATTAGCAAGTAGGTAACCGAAAGTTTTCTTTTTAATTCAAAGTATTGTGGCACTGACGCTTAACTTGGAAATAATGGATTATGTTTGATTATACCACCGAATAAATAACAATAAGATGGCTCACTTTTCACTCTATTGTGTAGCAGTATCAAGAAACAGGCTGCCGAGCCATTCGGGAGCACATCGTTTTCGTAGCACAGAACCTACGTGGCCGATATTTGAATATCATGAGCTAACAGCGCTTCTCATAATTAAGTTTGCAGTCACGTGCCAGCCATGCAATTTCGTGATTTTGGTGAAGGCGTCATCTCACAATTCACTCCATCAGATGAAAATCATCGTACCTAACCCCAACCCGTGATAATCTACGAAACTACTGATCGGCGAAGAAATTTTAAAATTAGATATTTTTCAGGTAGGTTCACAGATAAATGGACCCCCCCATTAACTTTTTAATTTGATGTTTGGGAAAAAAAATTCAAATGAATGCTTAATGGTTCAAAGTTAATTTTGTGAAAACAAGGTCTTCCCATATACAGGGTGTTTCAGAACATCTGGGCGTGGTCCAACTTTCTTGTTTCAAATTACAACCCTATTTTTTTTATTGATTTTTGCATTCTCCGGAAATTCTTAACATTGTTCAAATAGCATACCCTTTACCCAAATTCAACCAATAAGAAGGTATTAACGTCAGAAGTTTGCTATTTTTTCGAGCATGTTTTGAAATGTATGGTATCATTTGAAAACCTTGGAAACGAGGTAATTGTAAATTGATGTCAACTTCTCAAAAAAGATTTGAACAACGTACAGGGTGACCCAATTTTCTCCGATAATATTCAAAATTTAGATTCTACTAATTAAAATGAACAATTTTTATTCTATGGACATATTCTGAAAGACGACGAAATAGCCCCTCGAAGCATGACAAAATCCAGTCAAACAATAGGAGTTATATTCATTTTTAAAAAAGCTTCTAAAAAGAAACTAAATATTTTAAAGGTTTTCATCGAATAAAAACTGATTCTTTTCAATTACTCAGTAGAATCCGAGGTAGAATCTTAATTTGAAATATTATTGGATGAAACTGGACCACCCTGTATGTATAAAAAAAATATTCCAACTTTCTCCTCTCCGCAAAATAACGTGTTCAAATCTTTTTTGTCAGGTTGACATTTATTAACAACCACTTCGTTTCCAAGGTTTCGAAATAATACCATACATTTTAAAACATGGTCGAAAAACTATTAAACCTCTGACGTTAATATCTTTTTATTGGTTGAATTTGGGTATATTGTATGCTGTATAAAAAATGTTGAGAATTTTCCGGAGAATGCAAAAATCAAACAAAAAAATTGGGTTGTGATTTGAAATAAGAAAGTTGGACCACGCCCAGAAGTTCTGAAACACTCTGTATATGTGAAAACCTTGTTTTCACAAAATTCAATTAGAAACATTTAACTTTCATTTGAAAAATGTTTTTCCCAAACAACAAATTAAAAAAATAATGAGGGGGTCCATTTATCGGTGAACACCCTGTACATGTGGGGCATATTTTATCTGCGGGTGCGGATATAGGATATACGACTTAAGTAGTTTTTCTGGTTCCGGAAATGAACATAATTGATTTTTACGACTATTTCTTGTTGAGGTGAGTTTTTGAAAGCATAGGTTATTTAGATAGGTATCATAATAATATACTCTATCATCCGAGCTTTCATTAATATATTTAAGATTTTATTTATTACATACTATGTACAAGATCTTTGATTATATTGACGCAGCTCATAGAGCGTTTATTTTTCAATATGGAAAAAAATGTTTTATATAAAGTTGTCGGTTTTTTCCTATGTTATCTTCTGCAGTTTTCAAAAAAATTGTGATATCGATAAGTGAATGGAAAAATCTAGACAACTTCATTTTTTTTCAATGGAATAGTCAGATAATATTTACGGTTAATAATGCACTTCCTCGAGATTTCGTTACAATAATTGAACAAAGAATAGCTATAAAATTTTGAAGTTGGCAAAAATTACTGCCAAAACCAAAACTTTAGACCTGGTCTATGCTTTGTTCAATTAGATATAAGAATATTTTCAGGAAGTGCATTATTTTGCCCTAGTTTCGATAGTGCTAGAATCAAAAGTTTCACAAAAAAGTTTTTTTTTCAACCTTTTTTTTTAACGTGACAAGAAGGCACTAAACAATGTTTTGGAAAAAATCGCCAGGGCACGTAACTGAACTGACAAACGAATTGAAGTTTTTGGATGCACCATTACTTCTTCGATAACTGATGGAGGACCCAAGTTTTATCAAATTTTGGGATGTTGCTTTACTTTTGCTTAGTACTTATTGTGGCTTGATATCTTTCTGATGAGCCTTTTAGGACATTTTTTAATTCAAGAATATTTGAGTGAGTTTCGAGATGATACTTTTTTCAACACAGCATGGAATTTGATAAAATTAAGCCGATTTTTCAAATAAACTTGGGTCCGAAAATATTAGTTTCCGATATACAGACTGTCCACGGATAGGCGGGTTCACAAGATCACAAATGGATACAAAATTTCATTTCTCGGAAAAAACTCATTCTTGATAAAAAAAATTGCTTGTAAAAAAATACGATTCACGATGAGGTTATTTTGATTTTTTATATAGGGTTCGCAAAAACTTAAAAAACCCGAAATTTGTCAAAGAGCAGTAAACCACCTTTATTTCTATGTTCAAGCTAACTTCCAATTCAATTTGTTTTTGGACAGCATTAGAGGTGGAAATACATACAGCATTGATGAATTTTTCGTTAATACAAGAGTATCAAAAAGTTTCAGAGAATTATTTTTGTGTTATCAAAAATATTTGTTGTGAAATAAAGAGTCCGTGTGTACACAAAAGGTGGTAGGAATGCATTAAGAAATTTGAAATGAGAATCTACCGTTAAAGTGTAGATGTTGACCAAAGATTTGAAAAACCAAAAAGATTCAAGATTTATTTAAAATCCCAGATTTCACTACTTACAAACGTTATTCTGAATAACTTTTCTAAATGACATTCAGCTCAAAAATTCAAATGAAGGCAGTTTACTCTTTATTAAAATAGAGGTAGTTATCCATTTGTGCACTTGTAAACCTTATCCGTGGACAGTCGTAGTACAAAACATTCACTTGATTTTTTTTTTGGCATCTCCTTGAATAGAAGGGGTGACAAATTACGAGGAAAAATCCTGTTTTCACTTGAATATTAGGTGGGTATCATAATTATTATAGGTATTTGATATTCTTTTCGATTCAAAGACAATTGGCAATCACCAGGAGGAATTATTATTGTTACTCTGTACTTAGTATACACAGGAAGAGACAATGATCTTTTTGTCGAAAAAATAAAACCTGACGTCAAATTTTCGCAACAGAACATGTTGCCAAAACTAACAATGTTTCACGTCCACTGTGATCCTGTGAAGCATTGGAAATTATTTTGAATAGAAGATCAAAAAATAAGGAATATTAAGATTCTTCACATATTGTGGCAGTAAAGGAAAAATGTTCACAGAAACGAGAACATCAGAAAGAAGAGAGGTATGTATATCATAATTTCAATGCTACATGTGTTAATATCCCTATTTCTTTTTCAGCAAAAGAACAAAATTAGTTGTGAGTTGTGACAGTGTTGGAATATGTTTATGTATATTTGGAAAAATTGTGTATCTTATGATTCACAAAACCATGCAAAAAAGTAAATTCAGATTCAATCGATTTTTTGATTCACACTTTCCGAATATGAACCACTGATATTGGATTAGTATCAGTATTTCTACCTCTGGACCCTGAATATAATAATTTGTAGGTATATTCATTCTACTCGACAAGATTATCTTTTGAGATTCCCTAAGTAAATCTTTCACTTGGAAATAATATTTGACAACTCTAAAAATGTCGCATATCCATGGATTTCTCTCGTTCTATACCTTGAGTTTTATCAGCAGTACGTAGCTAACAGGTACTTGATAAAAATAGATTGCATGCTCACTCGCACCACAGCTAATGAAACAACCTCGCACTCGCACAAACATTCACATCTATACATACAAATACACCGGCGAATAAAACCGAGCAAAGAAGCCGAGAAATATCGTTCCAGCTTGTTTTATGACGATGAAGTGATGAGATAGACTGGGAAAAATCACGGTGTTGGAAAAAAATCTCGATTTTTTTGGAAGAATAAAAAAAACACACTGATCCTCAACTCAACAAATTAACCACACTCGTCTACAAATTTGCTGGATCGTTAAATAAACAAAAACTAAAATCAAAAAAAAAATGTGGATAAGTCGAGATTTTTGTATGCTCATTTTTCCCTTATGGCAATAACAAACATTGAAATTACGTTTTTTCATTATTTTTCTTTATTCGCCTGAAAATATTTGTAGATTTACTATTGAAAAATATTCTCCGAATCATAAAAAAAAAATCGGCAGCGTGCCGCAGTTTTCCTATTGGAGAAGGTGGATTCCTTAGCTTTGATAATGTGCGGGTGTGAATTGAATACCCATCTCACACACAACCTATGTAAACACTCATTATCATGAAAATAAACCACTTATTCCTTCCTTTTCGAATTTCCTTAAAAGTTATAATTTTATACAGCGACTTATTTTACAGCAATTTATATAATTTGGTTCAAATGATTGAAAAAATCAGTTTATTTAAATCGTCGCAATCCTGAAAAATCATAATAATATAAATTATAATACGTATACTTACCTATAATTAACAGACGAATAAAAATATTTGAGGTCTTGATACTCAATTCATCGTCATATTATTATCAAATCGTGGAAAATGTAAATATGTAATAATATTCTTATTTCATTCTCATATCTTCAATAGGTAGATACTTCAGTAGTTTGAATAGAAGAAGGTCAATTACCTAGAACCTTTGATTTGTAGGCCTGAATATAAATAGGTAACTGTCAAGTCTGAAGCTAAAGTGCTGAAGTCGTTTTCATTGAAAAGTAATTTGAGAACTTGAAATAAATAATGCGCTAAATGCCAAAAAATCGGTTTTTCATTATTCACATGAAAATTCGTGGATTATAAGTAGAAGATTGGATCACTATTATTTATTTCTATTTCCAGTTATTGCCCAGATGTGCCCTTGAATGCTCGTCCATTTTCTCTTATAAATGGAATAAGTGAAAAACAAATCTATTCAAGCTTCAATTTAATTCAAATGGAGACACGTGTTTCGCCAATATATGGCACCACTTACCCAAACAAAGTTCATGTACTTGATACCCAATGAATTTATTTCACATCACTATTTTCAGCAAATCCATGAGGTATGCGAACTGCGAAGACAAAAAAAATGTCATTTCTCTTGGTCGCCCATTCTTCTGTCTCGAGAATCAGGTCCCAAGCAAACCCATGTTCTGCAAAATGTAGAATACAAACATAGGTTATACAGGAATCAATGAATACGAAAGCCCCAAATCAAAATGTTCAATTCACAGTATTCTGTAAATCATCACACGCCGCATCTATGAGTTGAGGTGGGCGTATCGCAATGCTATTCTCCTATACCCGACATGGACTAAATGTTTTAATTCGGGAGAACAACACAACTTTGAGACGCGATCATGTTATGTACATGATTTACAATGATATACTATTCCAATGAAGTAACATGAATTAGCTAGATTCAATTTGAAGAGTTTTCTGGGCAATCAAAAATGACCTATTTTTGGATGTATCGAAACGGTCACATCAATCGCTGTTTTCTCGGCTATTTCTTCATTTTTCATCACCAAAATAACTTATTCGAGGCACATGGATTTGCGTATCAATATAACATTGCGATTTTAATCAACAAACAATCCGTTCTTGGATGGGGAAACTTTTTGTGAAATATTTTGGGATTTTTCCAAGGTTTACAGACAAAGAAAGAAGATGGGGCATATTGCATAGGATAACAGAGATGGAAAGGAATCATCTGTGGGTAGGTCAGGTAGGAACCACGATTTGGCATTTTTCTGGGGTTCAGCTTTTCACTCGTAGATGCGGCGAGTGATGATGTAGAGAAAACTGTAATTTGAACATTATCGATTTGGGGGTTTCGGAAATTCGTATTCATAGATTCTCGATTACCTATGTTTGTATTGTACGTTTTGTATTTACAGTACAGAACATGGGTTTGCTTGGGACCTGATTCTCGAGACTGATGAATGGGCCCAAGAGAAATGATATATTTTTTTGTGTGCTGTGATGAAATTACCTATAATAGTAGAAAATGTACTCGAGTGAGCCGTTTTATGAGACGGCCATAGAAAAATAATATAGGTAGGTACAGGGTGTTTCATTATCTTTGATAACATTCAATAAGCTATAACTTGTTTGTTTTTGAATGTATCGAAACGGAACAAATACCATATTGTATAGTTATCTCGTGAGTGGTTTTCTGTTTGAAAAATAAAACAAAAAACTGACATTTTTCCGAGATAATAACCTAACTTATATTTTTTTAAATGAAATGCCCTTGTACCTATTTGTATTATTGGACATTTCTAAAATGTTATCAAAGATAATGAAACACTCTGTACCTAATCTGAATACTAATACAGGGTTTCCCTCAAAAAAAATCACCACCCGCGTCCAATGGCATCAAGCACTGGGTGTTGGGGAGGTTGAACTAGCACCATCCAATTTTTAATAATAAAACTTCCCCCCAATAGATTTGTGAATTGTTTCGTCGAATTTCAAAAATCTGTCTAGTTTCGCACAACGTGGATGGTAACTTTTTAAATAAACACTCTGCCTATAAAAAATATGAATTACATATCCATAAAAATGACTTAGTACTTCAGCTTTATATTTGACAGTTACCTATTTATATTCAGGACTACAAATCGATGGTTCCAGGTATTGACTTTTTTCCAAATTACTAAAGTACCTACCTATTTAATTTATAGGAATGAAAAAAGAATATTATTATTTACATTTTCCACGATTTGATAATAATATGACGATGAAATGCAAGTATCAACACCTCAAATATTTTGTTTTCTTTTTCAATTTTCATCGTGATTTGATTCTAATTATGAATTGCTGTACAACAAAGTCGCCGAATAAAATAATAATTGATAGGAAAATTGAAAAAAGAAAGATTCGTTATAGATTATTTTCATAAAAATGAGCGTTCACATAGGTACAGGGTTTTTTCTTATAATGTGTCACCCCTCTATATGAACAAAGGATAGTAAGCTTTGAAATTTTGAACTTAGCAAAAAATGTCCCATTTTTGAGGGAATCATGAAAAAGTAACTGATGCAGGATTCAAGTTTAATCAAATTTCAGGCTGTTTTACTTCATTTGCTCAGTCCTACTGTATGCATTATGTATTTTTATTCATACAGTTATTGTTTATTTACCCCACCCAGCACCACCCCTATTCGCTCCGTGTCCATAACTTTATAAAAAAACATTCAGTTTTCGCACTTTTTTCTCTCACAAATGTCTTTACAAATCAATATGATTTATATGAGTTTGCTTATTTTTACAGGACAATTGTTACTTTCGACTGCGCTATATGTCGCGTCACCCCGATTTATCATGCAAATAATGGCCCAACGCCCAACACTAAAATACCTATAATTATTGACGGATCAAGAAACATTCATACGAATTTCTTTTAGAGTAAAACTAAGGTAATCGAATAGAAAATTAATGAACAAGATGACCATCGAGGACATAGAAGGTACAGGGTTATTCGCATTATATTTTGACACCCAACTACAGAGCTCTTTATTATAAATGATAAAAAAAAACTCTAAATAAAAGTTTTAGGTTTTTTCACGTGTAGCATCGTTGGTGAAAAAAAAATCTTTGCAACATTGAAAAAATTGATTGAGTGATTTTTTTTTTAACCCTATTCAAGTTCAAAGTCTCATGAAAATTACATTGCGTTGAACTGGATTCTACAATATCTTAGCAACCCAGATTTTTGAAAAAAATATGAATAATTATTGGTTATTTTTGCCTAGTTCAAAATTTTATAGCTAGACTATCTTTTGTTCAATAATTGTGCGATTTTCAGAAAGTATATAATTTTATTGTATATTTCGAACGGTGATGGCCATTTTTATCAAAAATTACACAGAAAAAAGTTTTTTTAGAAAAAGAGCAAAACACAATCGCCAGGACACGTAAACTGATGAATTGCGATATTTATGTATTGTGCTCGTACATACATATGAAATATATATTCATAAATAGTGATATTATGTTACTTATCTAATGATTACTCTTTCATAAACTTACCTCAACGGAAAATACTCCAATGTTCGTAAAAATTAATTGTCTATAATGTTTATTCAAAGATCCAGAAAAACCTTGCAAAGTTCACAAAAAGCACAAACTCAACGGCAACCACCTTCGACCATACACGCTTGGTATGGTCGAAGGCAACCACAAAAAAATATCCGCATCCGAAAATAATATTCACAAGAATACACACCCAGAATAAACCAAGTAATAGCGGGGGGTGTACGATTTGCCCACAAGATAAAATTTTGTGTATGTACCTGAAAAAATATCTCTAATTATGGAATTTCCCCGTCGGCGTCGAGGTGGTGTCAGACACGTCAGGTTTATTTTCCCTCGAATAATCTACCTCTGGCGCTTCCACCAAATCATTAAATTACATTGCCGACACGTGACCGCGAAACGCCCACCTTAAGGCTTAGAGTTCCGGTCTTCCGATTACAACAGGGGTCCGGCGGTAAGACGGGAGGTAGCCTAGCGGGCTGCAAAAAAAGTGTCTACCTTCGTCTCTCGCATCTCCTCCGCTGCACAAATCTGAATAAATTCAGAGTTCCGTGGTTTGAAGGTGGCGTGAATTCCAGGACCAGTCTTGCGTTATTCTATTTACTGGGTTGGACGATGTTTTTCCCATAAGGGTTTGCGCGTGATTTCATAAGTAATTCTCAAAATTAAAAACGCCAATTTGAAGGTTTTCATGTTAAATGTTTTTGGTTTATTTTTCTATTGCTGTTAAACAGTGATTTGTGTGTGTAATGCTTATATCAAAATTAAGCCTACAATTAAAATGAATAAATACAGGGTGTCCCAGCAAGGGTGGCCACTGGCCATATCTCAGAAACTACTGGACCTAAAAGTTCAGGAAAAAAAAAATTATCTCTAAAGTGGCCACGAGAAAATGCTGGGAAATATTTATAACTTCAAAATTTTTCCGCTAGGGGGCGCAATCAAAGCTTAAATATTAAAATTCGAAATTTCTCCGGAAATTCTTAGATTGAGGTATATCTTTATCAACATGGTTAGAAAACCTAGACAATTTCACGTCTTTTTGGTACAGGGCTCATTGGCGTACCGATCTTCGTGTGAGTTTGGGAAGGTAGTGAAAGTGTAATTGTTCAAGTAGCTGTAACCTATTAACGACTTGTCCGATTTTGTTGCGTATAGGCTTGTTTAGAAGATAAATGTGAGTACTTTCGAACATCGTATCCAGTAGTCCGTGATTGTCTCCAGCAAAATTGCTAGAAGGGGTAACTTGAATTAAAAACAGTGTTTTTCATTTTACCGCAAAAATTCAAATGGTATGGTATAATTCTGATAAGAGCATCGAAAGGTACATTAAATTTACAAGAAAAAACCTTTGAAGCGCAGGTGGATATCTTTTTTCGTTTTCGAGTTATTGCCGAGAAAAGAGATTTTGACACTCGAAAAGTTGTTTGTTGTGTAGTTCTATTGCAACCTGCTTTTTTTTTGGCTTCAATAATAATAACTAGTTCAAATCATGTAAAATTTAATGTTTTCATTTGTTATTTCAATAGAACAAAACTCATAATAAATGAAAAATATTTTGATGAGCATAAATCCCAATCTAATTATGTATTAAATATTGCAATGATGGGTTGAAAAAAAATCTAGGTAGCTGTGGAAAAACATCGGCGGGCTTTCATGGAGATAATTGAAACAGATATTGCAATCATAACAATCTCTTAATTATCATTTTAACATTCTCTGTTAAAATGTCTTACACCAATGCCGAGGCTTTTGATATGCTCGCCGTATATTTTCAATGTTTTGGAAATGCTCCGATTGCGGCACGTGAATACGCTGCAAGGTATCCTGAACGAAGGCACTACAGCAGAAAGGTATTTCGGCGAATGGCAATACGTTTAAGAACAACGGGAAGTGTACAGCTCAATCCAGTTCCAATCAGAAGACGTCCGGTAAGAAACCATGAAGACAATATTATAAACGTTCTCGCTTACGTGGAAGCTTCACCGCATTTGAGCACAAGAGAAATTTCCCACCATCTAGGATTAAGTCGTTCTTCAGTGCTCCGAATTTTAAGAGACTTCAAACTTCGTCCATACCATCTTTCTTTACACCAAGCTCCATCAGAAGATGATTTCAACAGGCGGCTAGACCATTGCTATTGGCTTCGAGAAATGTGCATCGAACATCCTCAATTTCTCTCCCAAATTTTATGGACCGATGAAGCCCGTTTCTCTAGTTCTGGAAATGTTAATTTGCATAACATGCACTTTTGGTCGCGGGAAAACCCACACTGGATGCGGGAAGTGGATCATCATAACAGGTGGAGTGTAAACGTCTGGTGCGGAGTGTTAGGAAACAAAATTATTGGGCCGTATATTATTGATGGCCATTCAAATGGTGAATCATATTTAAACTTTTTAGAAAATGACTTGCAAATACTTTTAGGAGATGTTCCCATTGGTCTTATGATGTCCATGTGGTACTAACATGACGGTTGCCCAGCTCATTATGCACGGAGAGTTCGTGATTTTTTAAACAACCGTTATCCAGATCGCTGGATTGGAAGGGGCAGTTTGTTCCCATAGCCACCGAGATCCCCCGATTTAACTGTGTTGGACTATTACTTGTGGGGACGAATCAAGGACATCGTTCACAAAACTCGTCCCACCACAAGAGAAAATATGATTGAGCGGATTGAGAATGCTATACATTCCATTGCACCAATTGAAATAGAAACAGCTGTTTCTATTTGTAGGCACAGAATTGAGAAATGTATTTTACAAGATGGAGGACAATTCGAACATTTATAAAGGTAAATGAAACTACACAACAAACAACTTTTCGAGTGTCAAAAATTATTTTCTCGGCCATAACTCGAAAACGAGAAAAGATATCAACCTGCGGTTTGGAGGTTTTTTCTTGTAAATTTAATCTTCATTTCGATTCTGTTATCAGAATTATACCGTACCATTCAAATTTTTGCGGTGGAACGAAAATAACAGTTTTTAATTCAAATTACGCCTTCTAGCAACTTTTCTAGAGACAATCACGCATCACTGGATACGATATACGAAAGTACTCACATTTATCTTCCAAACAAGCCTATACGCAACAAAATCGGACAAGTCGTTTATAAGTTACAGCCACTTGAACAATTACACTTTCACTACCTTCCCCTACTCACACGAAGATCGGTACGCCAATGAGCCCTGTACCAAAAAGACGTGAAATTGTCTAGGTTTTCTAACCATGTTGATAAAGATATACCTCAATCTGGGAATTTCCGGAGAAATTTCGAATTTTAATATTTAAGCTTTGATTGCGCCCCCTAGCGGAAAAATTTCGGAGTTATAAATATTTCCCAGCATTTTCTCGTGGCCACTTTAGTGATAATTTTTTTTTCCTGAACTTTTAGGTCCAGTAGTTTCTGAGATATGGCCGGTGGCCACCCTTGCTGGGACACCCTGTATATTTGCGAGTATATTAGTACCAACACAAAAAATACTTATTTACATTATTTTTTTTTGCTCCAACCTACTCACCACAGTATCAAATAATGTAAGTAACATTTTATCTTTTTATTTAAATAATTTGTTGGTTTGTTATAAACTGTGGAATACCTAATATTTTTAAACCCAATAAATATTATGTAAATTGAAAATTTATTATGTAGTACAGATTTTTTTAATTATAAACTAAATTGAATGTTTCTCGTTCATGTAAATTTTAGGGGTTTATTTCGTGAGAAAACGTTTGGACACATCGGTTTTTATTTTTGATTGCGGTTTATTTAGTGATGATGATTTTTGTCAAAGTGAACAAAAAATAAGTTACGACCATCAACTTAATTTTTTTCAAATGGAAACCCCCATTTTTTGTTTTATTGTCGAATTCTACATCAAATTCCAAGCAATATTATGATGATGATAATTTTATGTATACAGGGTGGACCAAAAATAATCTACGACCATCAACTCAATTTTTTCAAATGGAAACCCTTTCTTGATTTTATTCACGAATTCTGCATCAAATTCTAAGTAAGTTTCATGTACCATGTCCTTAACCTAACCCCAATGACAGTTATCAAGAATTTTACGATTGTTCAGAAATTATTTAAATTTGATCAATCGTGAATTTCTCGATGACTGTTGGTGCGTTAGCTTAAAAACATGGTACATGAGACTTACTTGGAATTTGATGTAGAAGAGATAAAAAAGGGGGTTTCCAGTTGAAATCATGAAGTTGATGGTCGTAGCTTATTTTTCGTCCATCCTGTAACACATGAAAATATCGTCATCATATTATCGGGAATTTGATGTAGAATTCGAAAATGAAATAAAAAATGGGGGATTCCATTTGAACAAATGAAGTTGATGGTAATACCATGAAAACGATATCAACAAACTCAAAAGTTTTCGTCATAGAAAAGTGGCTAAGATTATCATTATATTATATTCCGAGTTATATTCACTTTTCTATGGTGTCAGTGTTTAACGCGTATTAAGTGTTAATGTATTTGTATTGAGATGGATGGAAATTTGAAATATGAAATAAATAATTTATTCGTAAATAAAGTTGAAGGGTATACCTACTACTCGCAGTTACTATCCTCTGGATTAATAGCTATCATTATAGACGAGATTATAGACTTGTGGTATATAATACTAGTTTCATGATCTATTTATCCTTGTTAACACATCCTGTAGGTATAAGTACTTATAACACCTATTTCATTTTGAAATAGAGTATAAGATATGCATAGCTTTCTTAGCCATGTCTACGCCAAGATTTTTTTTTTGTTTAAAATTATTCGGAAAAAAAACAAAAGTAAGTCGTCCAATGATAGGAAATATTTCTGAGGTAGGCAAACAAAATTATTAACATCAGTTAGTACTATTGAACTTAGTACTTCCTGAAAATAAAATACCCGAGTATTTTGAACCAAAAACTACTCCGGAACCAAAACGGCTGAGTCATGTGAACGAAACTAAATGTTATTCATAAAATCTTATATTGACCATTCCAAGAGCATCAATTCTCCGATATATCCTCCATAGAACCTACATACCTAATTTACCTATATACCGAATTTCAATCAAATTCATTGAGAAATAACAAAATTATGCGGACATAACTTCACTAAATTGAAAATACATCAACTATATTCCCCTCCTTCATAGAACCTACATAATAATATACTTGATCACAACAAATCCATTGAAACAAAATGAAACTATGGAAAGATAACTTCACCACATTAGTTTTTTTTCACTTTCCAAATTGAATTTCAAATAAAACCTATATACAAACATGATCTAAGCAAAAATAATAAAACAATGCGAAAGTAAACTCATTGAATCAGTTTTTTCAAAATTTACTTACCCTAAAAATCACTGAAACGTTTGTTAAAACATTCTTTGGTCGTATAAGAAATGGCATCCCATTTTAGAATGAAATATAAGACATGCATAGTTTTTTTAGCCACGCCTAGTATAGAAATATTGTTCAAACTGTCTAAAATTCTTTGGCAAAAAAAAACAAAAGTACGTCTTCTAATAATAGAAAATATTTCTGAGGTAGGTGAACAACATTATCAACATCAGTTAGGGAAATCAATGCTGATAATCAATGCCTATCAACAAAAAATCCTTATTATATTCTATTATCTCGTACTTTGATCAAAACATTTTTTCTCATTTTGAGTAGGTATACTTTCCGAAAATTAATTATCGGAGCATTTCCACCAAAAACTACTCCGGATTCAAAACGGCTCAGTTATGTCGACGAAACTGAATATTGATCATATTCTCTTATATTGGCCATCCTAAGAGCATCAATTTTCCAAGACCATTGAAAAACACAAACCGGTCCTGATATCATAAGACAAAATCCAAGCTAAACAGCTGATACTTAAACTACGCCCCAATGTCGAGTTCGGATAATAATCTTTGATGTTGCCACTGAATGGTGTCAAAATGAGTGATAATTAGCAATGTGGAGGTTTTGAAATACGCACTTTATTTGTACACGGCAAAACATTTCTTTATGATTTTTGTTCAAGCCTTTCACCAAATGTTCAATACACGTCCTATACTTTATTTCGACCAGATAAAATAAGTACAAAGTTAAGAAAATGGCGGTTAAAGTTGATCAACTTTGAGCAAAAAATCTTTTATATTTCTGATCAATTTTAAAACTTTTTATAAAGTATAGGACATTAATCAGGGCTTCGTCTATAAAAAGAAAAAAAAACTTTTTGGAAATGTCAACAGATGTGTTAGAAAAACGTGTATTTCCGAACCACTTTTAGGCCGCTCAAAAGCTCTCGGGACTCTGAGCCTCAAAAGCTGATCGCAAAATGCCAATTTGTGGCTCCTACCTGTCCTTCCCACAGATGATTCCTTTCCATCTCAGTTATTCTATACAATAAGCCCTATCTTCTTTCTCTGTGTTATATTAATGAGCATATCCCTGTGCGTCGGATGAGTTATTTCTTTGAGAAATAGCCAAGAAAACAGCGATTGAGGTAACCGTTTCGATACATCCAAAATAGGTCATTTTTCAATCCAGAAAAGCCTTCACATTCAATCTAGCGGATTCATGTTACTTTATTGGAATAGTACATCATTGTACATCATGTACATAACATGATCGCGTCTCAAGGTTTTGTTGTTTTTCCGATTTCTGATATCTAGTGAGGCCATGTCAGGAATAGGAGAATCACATTGCGATACGCCCGCCTTAACTGATAACGTCGGTCGTTGAACAGACTGGCATTCTTGGACCAGGTGATCGGGGTATGGTGTTGAGAACTTTGGCACTCCTCGGGTCGGTTTCGCGCGCCTGACAGAGTGATCCTTCTTAGCGTTATCTGTTCGATGATAATACGTATAAGCTCTGACTATTTATCAATATTTTGTTTCATTCGTGATATTGTCATGCTTCATAATTTTATAAACTGAGTAAATAATGATGAAACTTTTTGTTCGTGGGTGATTTCTGGAAAAACTGATGATCAGAAAGGTATGATGTTTATGGAAGCTAATGATGTTATCTTCAAGATGGAAATATAATATACAGTGTCTTCCATTTGAAAAAATTGTGTACAGGTCGTGTTTGCAAAACTTTACCACCCTGTATAATAACAGATAGTTATGTGTCTAATAAGCCCTTACTGAGCAGCATCATGACTGTGCAGCCGTCAGCAGTTTCTTGGATACTTACGGCTAGGAAACGGTCCGCTCGAGGAGAAACGGCGTAGACACAATAGAGATAAGTTCAAAATTTTATTTTTCCATTTAATTTTTCAAAATTGTAAAAATAAAAATCATTTTCTAAAAAGGGTTTCTTTATAACCAGAAACATAAAGTGGCGCAGTCGTGGCGGATTTTGAACGAGCATTTCACAGTGAAAAACTCGTCGGTTTCAACCGTTGATTAAAAAATCGAACCAGTGCTTCAGAAGGACTCACGGATCGAAAACGTTTCGTTAATCGGATCGTAGTGTGTTTGGTACCAAAAAGAAATCCAGCAGTGCAGCAGAGAAAAATGAAGATTTTCTTCCGGTAAGTCATCTTTTTCCTATTGTTATCCGTCTATGTCTTTCCCCTCCATTCTTCTGATTCTCAAGCAGAAAACATTGAATTCGAGTTAGATTTGGAAGTTGCTAACTTAACTGATCAAAGTAAAAGTTTGGAAAATAATCTTGTAAATTTAGATGGTCTTTTTTCACGCCTTTCACTTTCAAATCAAGCAAATAATTCAAATCAAGCATCAAATATGCCTTCTCCAAATTTTGATAATTAACTATTAGATATTGTTTCAAAATTTGACGGAAATCCTCTTGAATTATCCGCATTTTTAGAGATTAGTAATAAGCTTATAAATACTTATTGGAACAATGCGACGTTAGATTGTGTCCAAAATATTACTATTATCTATGGAATCTATGCAAAACTTATCGGTAAAGCAAGGGAAGTTTATAGCATTTGCGTTACTAAAGATTGGAGTACCGTTATAGCTGCGCTTGTTGCACATTTTGGTGACCAACGAGATGAAAACGGGTTACTCTTTGACTTGGATCAATTGCGTCAAAATGGAAATGAACAGCCTTTACAATTTCATACTAGAGTGATGGGTAATTTGAGTGCTCTTCATAATTACCTAGAAACTCATAATGACGATGAGAATGCTGCTAATGTTGAGAAGAACTTTTATAATATCCATGGTCTAAAAATATTTTTAGCTGGTTTGAAAGAACCTTTGGGCTCAACTATTAGAGCAATGATCCGGTCGATCTTGCGAAAGCTAGAACTTACATAATATCTGAAACAAATATCGGACACTTGCAAAAATCATTTCATCTTGAAAATTACAATAGAAATCAATCGAACAATCAAATTGTTCAAAGGCAAAATTTTGGCTTCAATAACAGAAACAATTTTCCAAATTTCTCAAACTCCTTTCAAAATGTTCCAAATTTTAATCAAGAAAACTCATTTCCTCGTGGGCCGGTTAACATGCCACAACCTAGATTCAATCAACCAAATTTTTTCACCAATAGACAAGTTTTTGGTCCTCCAAGGCCTCAAACAAACGTTTTTAGACCAAACCAACAAAACGTTAGAAATATGCCTAGACCAACACCAATGAGTGGAATTTCTTATAATTCAAATCGAAGTAATAATAATAGTAATAACCATAGATCAAACAACTTCCAAATGCATAATGTCAATTCAAGCCAAATGTATAATAATCATACATATCTAGAGTACGAATATCCATATTATTATAATAATCAAAGTTTGGATCAAAGATCATTATCAATAGAACCCTACTATGACCAACCCCACGATGACTACCCTTATAATGACAATCACAATGTTCAGCAAATAAACGAAAATTGTTCAGTAGAAATCGTTGAAGAAAACGCCCAAAATTTTCAAGAAGCCCCGCCTCCAGAGTCGATAACGTAGAAATTCATTCAATGTACGACAAGAAAGATCTTCCTTATATAAAAATCGCCAATCGACCGTTAAAATTACTGATTGATACAGGTGCGACAAAATCATTTTTAAATCCGGAAATAGCCGAAAAGTATTTTCCAAATTTCATCAACAAAGAACCATTTTCAATTTCTTCAGTTTTCCAAACAACAACTAGAGATTTTTGTGTTGAAATTCCAGCTTTTAATGAATTTGATTCAGGAAAATCAATCAAACTCTATTTATTCAAGTTTCATCACTTCTTTGATGGTTTACTTGGATACGAAACCTTAAAAGATCTCAATGTCGAAATTGATTTGCAAAACCACCTCTTAAAAGAACCAGAATCAAAAATTCCTTTGAGTCACTATGAAGCAATATACATAAACCGGAAGTAGAGCGGCATATTCACGAAATGCTGAATCGAAACATCATTAGACCAAGCGATTCACCATGGTCTTCACCAATTTGGATCGTACCAAAAAAAACCGGACGCTTCTGGGAAGAAGTGGCGAATTGTCGTAGATTTTAGGGGAATTAATTCCAAAACTATTGATGACCGTTATCCAATTCCAAATATCACTGACATTCTTGATAAATTAGGCCGTATCCAATATTTTACTACTCTCGACTTGGCTAGTGGATTTCACCAGATTGAAATGCACCCCGACGACATCAAGAAAACAGCCTTCAGCGTTGAAAATGGGCATTATGAATATATCAGAATGCCCTTTGGCCTGAAAAATGCGCCCGCAACCTTTCAAAGGGTCATGGATAATGTTTTGAAAGGACTACAAAATAAAATATGTTTCGTCTATATGGACGATATAATAGTGTTTTCCACCTCACTACAAGAACATACCGTCAATCTCGAACATATTTTTCAGAGACTACGTGAAAGTAAGTTGAAAATCTAGCTTGATAAATCTGAATTTTCACATAAGCAAGTTGCATTTCTTGGACATGTAATAACAACCGAAGGAATAAAACCTAATCCTGATAAGGTCAATGCTATTCTGAAATATCCAACCCCAAAATCAACGAAGAAAATTTAAAGCTCTCTCGGACTTCTCGGTTATTATCGGAAATTCATACCAAATTTCGCCAAAATAACCAAGCCATTCACAAATTGTTTAAAAAAAATTCAACCATAAACATCAATGACCCCGAATATCAGAAAACCTTCCAAGACTGTAAACTACTTTTAACAAATGACCCAATATTGCAATACCCGGACTTTTCTAAAGAATTTAATTTAACAACTGACGCAAGCAATGTAGCCATTGGTTGTGTTCTTTCACAAGGGCCTATAGGTCAAGATAAACCGATTGCCTACGCATCAAGAACATCAAATTCTTCAGAACAAAACTATAGTACTATTGAAAAAAAACTTCTCGCAATTATATGGGGAACACGTTATTTTAGACCTTATCTTTTCGGAAGGAAATTCAAAATTGTAACAGATCATCAACCCCTTCAGTGGTCAATGAACCTTAAAGAACCAAACTCTCGACTCGTTAGGTGGCGTCTTGAATTAGAAGAATTTGGTTATCAAATTATTTATAAGAAATGCAAGAAAAACACCAATGCCGACGCTTTATCACAAGTAGAAATTCATGTGAACGAAACAAATATCCAACCGTCTAATTCCGAGGAAAACCCAAGCGAAACTAGAATAAGGTCGCAAACACCGCAAGTATTACGTTTCATGCAATCTTATAACGAGAATCCCATACAAGATAATCAGTCTATTATAGCACAGGCTGACCCAGACGAAAATGATGACAACGAAACAGTGCATACGAGTAGAGAGGATCCAATTCTCACCATTCATATCACTGAAAAACCAATTAATTATTTTCTCTGTCAGATTTTCATAATTAAAGTTGATAGAAATACACTGCCTCGAAAAGAAGTCAAGAAAATGTTCACAGATCCCGTTAACAGAACTCGATGGTATATTTACGTGAATGACAATACTTTTGAAAATCAAGTTATTCAATTTTTAAAGGAATACGGCGAACTCAAGAGACAATACGTTTTCTATTCTCAAAACGACAACAATGACTAACTTTATGAGAAAATGTGTAATTTTATCACCCAGACCTTCAAACACTCAACTTACAAGTTACTTAAATCAAATAAATTATTAGCTGACATCACAAAATCCGACAAACAACGCGAAACGATCAAAAAGCAACACGAAGGTATTATAACCAATCACAGAGGTGTACATGAAACTATCGATCAACTTCGATTAAAATTTTATTGGCCAAAAATGAATGATGATGTACGAAAATTCATCAATAACCGTTCGATTTGTCAACAAGTAAAGTACGAGCGTCATCCACCATTAATCAAATTACAACTTACCCCTACACCTAAGAAACCATTTGAAACACTACATGTAGACACATTCAAGTTTGACAAAAATGTTGCATTTACAATTTGCGACAGTTTTTCAAAATTCAGTCAGGCTTTCATGTTGCCAGGCCTTTCAGCCCTCCAAATTTACCAATCACTTGTTCAATTTGTGTCAAATTACAAAATATCCAAAAATATAGTTTCAGATAATGGTACAGAGTTCAATCAACATCTATTCAAAGAATTCTGTATAATATAAATTGGCATTACACCTTACCCTTGAACCCAAATAGTAATTCTATAGTAGAAAGATTTCACTCAACACTTCTGGAACACATGAGAACTTTAGCCTTGACAAAACCAAATCTAAGCCTGCACGAAAAATTAAACCTCTCAATAATTGGATATAATAATTCAATTCATTCGGCAACAAAGAAAAAACCAATTGATTTAGTATTTGGTCATATAGAACTTAAAGATCCTATCGATATTGATAGTAACGCACAGCTAATAAATAATCAATTAAATCAACACAAAGAATCGATGGGAGAAATCTACAAAAATATTCACGAAAACCGGTCCGCTAACAAAAGTAAAGTAATTGAAAAAGCGAACGAAAAACGGAATGATCCACCCGATATCCAACCTGGATTAATCGGTTATCAAAAATTAAGTGACAGAAAATCCAAAACCAATCCACTCTATGAACCAGAACATATTTTAAAACTAATGACTTGACAGTAACAACCGCCCAAAATAACTATCATGAACAAATTTTCAAAAATCCCCGAAAAATGACAGAAAACCCTTTGCAGGTTGATGACCTTACTTCACCTGACGAAGGCACAGAACGTACAGATTCAGAATCTTGAATCCAACCCCGGCATCCTTCCATTCAAATTAGGCACTGCCAAAATCAAAATTGCAACACATACATTCCTACACTACATTGACCTCATTTCACTAAAAAATCAAATAATTGACATAACAAGTCATTATATCCAAATAAAAACCACAATTAACAACTCTTCAATCAAATCAAAATATCTATTGCTTGAAGCGTATCAACATCTCAAATATGAAGTAAATTTGGTAAATCAGAAAATCGATTCTTTCCTACCAAATGGACGAAGTAAAAGAGGCTTAATTAATCCAATCGGATCACTAGTCAGATTTATAACTGCCAATCTTGACCAAGAAGATGCTAAAGAAATTCATGACCATATAAAAACGCTTGAAAATAGTCAAAATAATGTAATTCAAACAGTCAATCAACAAGTGTCTAACAAGTGTCTAACAACCAATTTAATGAAAAACATCAATCACACCATGACAATTGTGAGTAATAATCAAAAAGCAATTGAAAACCGAATAAATGGTATTATTGATGATATCAAAAAGACACAGTTCAGCTATTTGCACTACCTTAAAATCCACGAAACCATTGATCAAATCAAAGTAAATCTTGACGCATTGTTGAACTTCATCAGCGAATTAGAAAATGCTATCACCTTCGCCTCGCTCAAAACCTTGCATAGGAGTATAGTAACTCCACGAGATCTCAAAGAAATAGTGGATGAACTCCAAAAACAACACAATGTTTTCCAACTTCTATTTCTAAGCGATAATTTCGAAATGTATTACCGTGTAGTTGAAACAAATGTTTGAAAACAAAATAGTTTTCTCTTTAAATTTTCCGCTAGTGAATCAAGATGATTTCGAGATTTTCCATCTCTTTTCCATCCCAAATAAAAACAATTTCCTCTGTCTACTCACCTAATTCTGAGCAACGACAAGTACCAATACCAAAACGAAAAATGCATGGCCCTGAAGAAGATATACTACTGCAAGAACAACAACGTTCTACCAACACATGAAAATCCTGATTGCGTTACGTCCCTTTTGTCCCTCAAAAATCACTCGGACACAAATCGACAAATACCAATCCATACGAAAGAAGACGAAATCGCTCAGCTTCATGGAACTTACTTATTCATAGTTCCACCAAGATGTTCCATTCAAACATCAAGGTCCGTCTACAAGAATGATCAAGAAGCATTCCATGGCCATCCAGTCACTTTAGATGGCGTCAAAGAAATCCATGTTCCCGTTGCCCAAGTAGAAAAAATCCACCTTCAAAACTTACCTCTGGATCAACTACACCAATTGCAACTACAAGAGTCACATATCAAGTCTCTGTACTATGTAGTAGAGCATAGCCCTTATCAACACTGGTCCTTCTGGATCCTGATTCTTCTGATCCCGATCCCGATGGCAATTTACCTTGTCATGAAAAGGAAGCCAGCCATTATCACGCCCCAGCGTACGAGTACCATCGATGAAACTCAAGTGCTACCCCCTTGAGTTTCTTTTAGGAAGGGAGGAGTTATGTGTCTAATAAGCCCTCACTGAGCAGCATCATGACTGTGCAGCCGTCAGCAGTTCCCTGGATACTCACAGCTAGGAAACGGTCTGCTCGAGGAGAAACGGCATAGACACGTTAGAGATAAGTTCAAGATTGTATTTTTCCATTTAATTTTTCATAATTGTAAAAATAAAAATCATTTTTAAAAAGGGTTTCTTTATGACCAGAAACATAAAGAGATAATTTTATTTAATATGCATGTGATAATTGTATTCAAGGATAAGTAATGTTGTGTGGGTCAGTTGGTTTTTAGATACTTTTTCAATTTTGCTTAAAAAATAGCCTAACTTTGAGTCCTTTTTCGACTTTGATCGCCTCCCATTCCTTCATTATAAGTTGTAGACCCAACAAACCTTCTATCAAAATGATCGTTCAAGATAGGAGAAAAAATTAGAAGTCTTATATACAGGGTGTTCCATTAAAAAAAAAACAGTTTGGTTCACCACACATCGTCAAAAAGGCTATGTTTTAAAAATATAGTCATAGTACAGACTATATTTTTAAAACATAGCCTTTTTGACTAACTATAAGATACAAAAAAAAAAAATTCAAATTCCTCACCATTTTTCCACGATCGTCCACACCCCATCTTGGTTGCACCTGTGGACAAATGTCGATAGGTCGAGAAGCGGTGAATTTGACCTTCTATATTTTTTGAGTATGCTTTTAAACTTGATACAAGTTGTGATGAATTCACGCTAGCAATATTCCTATTTCTATAGTCTTCAAACATTTTGAAATTTTTGGCGCAAAGATTGAACATTGAAAAAATGTTGCTTTCATTTATGGAATGTTTTGGTCAACACATACTTTTGCAGAAATTCATAATTATTATCAGATTTTATTCACGTTCTCAACAAAAATTTTCATATTAGTGTTTTCTTTGTTTTTTATACTGGCCAATAATGAACAACACCAATATCAAAGTACTGAGGGAATCCATTTTTTGAGTCTTACGATAGTCGTTAGGCATAGGCAAAAGCCTCTCTTTTTCAGAAATGATTTCATTTCAATTACTAGTTTTGAACTGACTCAATGCAGTCGTTCAACAAATCTCTTTAAGAGAATACAAAGTGAATGACAAACAGTACATTTCAGAACAAATGGGCAAACTTACATCAATTCTTATCAAGAGAACTCCCTTTGATGATGGGGGACAAAATAGCATCACAAAAAACATATTTAAAACAAACAGTTCAATTGATCAAAATCGGATGTGTATTTAAGTTTTTGATTAAAGTATAGAGTGTACACAATTAAAATACTTTAAACTTATATGACTTAGCTTGGAAGCTCAAGCATGAACATTCAAGAAGATAGATTTTGACAATCTTCATGCAAACCACCAGCAACTCATTTAGGTTGCGGTGCAGGAGTTGACTATAGTTCGTCATCCAAGATGTTACATTTCTGTTGTGAGAAAAAATGTTTTATCACCCCAAGTTTACAAGTTGATGGCTTAGCCTGCGCCGAGTGTGAGTCATACAGTTATTGTTGCTGCAGATGTGTTTCACACATACCATCTAAAAGTCACATTGAAATAACCATTAATGCAGTTCGTATCAATGGTAATTTGCGATGGATTGTGAAACGTTACTGTCACTCTACAAAATCAAACATGGGTGAATTTATCTGCGATAAAAATCCAATGATTCATCCAGAGATGTTGAGCACCACCAAAGTGGGGGGCAGGCGGATCAGTTGTGTTCGAGACGATGGACAAAACCACAACAGTTCTAAATTAAGGTTGAATGCGGTTTTCTTATCAACAGTAAACAGGATGTGGTTTTCACGTCACACTCTTATCGACAGTTCTAGATTTAGGTTGAATGCGGTTTTCTTATCACCAGTAGACAGGATGTGGTTTTCACGTCACACACTCTTATCAACAGATCTAAATTTAGGTTGAATGTGGTTTTCTTATCAATAACAAGTCTCAGTAACTACAACAGCAAGAAAACAAGAAAACAAGAAAAGAAGAAAACAAGAAAACAGGAAAACAAGATAACCAGAAAACAAGAAAACAAGAAAACAAGAAAACAAGAAAACAAGAAAACAAGAAAACAAGAAAACAAGAAAACAAGAAAACAAGAAAAAAGAAAACAAGAAAACAAGAAAACAAGAAAACATAAAACAGGAAAACAAACAACGAAAACAAGAACAAACATCACCAAAAACAACGAAACAAGAAAACAAAGAAAACAACACAAAACATCTCATAAGCAATTGTTGCAATATGAAAATAAAATGTACAAATGTAGCCTGCAGTATAAGTTCACTGATTATAAAATTTCAGGTATAAATTCAGGATCGGTTGCTTTGTGATTTTCAACAAGACAGGTTTTGTTTAATTCAATCACATAAAGATGATTCACATTGAAAAATAGCTGAATTTACAAAATAATACCTGTAGGGTGAAGTAGATAAATATTGTCACAATATATCCATTAGTATAAAAATTAACAATGACAACAGGACTTCCAGCAGGAGTATTGTTTCTGAGCGCATTTCTTAACAATACCTTGTATATACAAGTAGATTTAAATAATACAAGAAACGTTTATCTGCATATCATCCAATCATAATGACTCTTGACCATCAAACTGAGAAAAATTAATTGTTAATAATGGATTGATTGGCTGAAAAATTGATGAGTCAATTAAAAATTTGTCATATTTAGCTTTTAAGTTAAGACTTTATTTTGTGGATGAAAATTTTGAACCAACAAACTGGAATGTACTTATTGATTCGTTTGAATGTAAAAATCATATAGAATTCGCTATTATATCAATCTTTGCATTCATTTTTTGTATCATGCTACCCATTCTAGGAGTATATTTGTATAGAAATAAAATAATTATCTACTAGCAAGTGTTTTTATTGAATTACAAGATATTACAATACATTATTTTTCAAAACCCATGAATTATGTGAATTATTCATGCCCAACCATTTAACATAAACTTTATTTCCCTTCCGTCTTAAAATCTTTTCTACCAAATACACGTCAGGATGTTTAACTTTTTGCAACTACTCCTTATAAAATGCACCCTGTATCTCTTCACCTCTATGATCCTCCAATATGTAGGTTGTTGGATTTGTGTTGGAGAATGTTTGGTATTATTGTATTCTGATACTATCTCAGGTAATATTTTTAACCATTTATAGTTTCCATGCAAACTGAATTTTTTCCACATTCTGTTTTTCAATGTTCTGTTCTACGATGCTAGCTTTCATATTGGAAAATGTTGAGAAGTGATTGATGTTGAATTTTTTCATCAAATCTTGAAACTCTGTATTAAAAAATTCCTTTCCATGATCTGTTTGCAAATTTTCAGGAGGTGTTTTTACACTGTTTGAAATTAATTTCATGGCTGTGCTTACATCTTTAGCAGTCTTTGTTCTGACAGGAATTGCCCAAACAAATTTTGAAAACACATTAATTATGACCAAAATATATCTATATCCTTTGTTTACTTTTGAATATGGTTGCATTTCAACTAAATCTGCTTGAAAAAGATCATTGATCCCCTTTACAATTACTGCTCTTCTTTTAAAAAATCTTCCGGCTGGTTTGTGTAGCTCATTCACCACATCTTCTTTGATAGTATTCATCATTGAACTGTTTTATTTTTAATCAATACAGGACATTTTATTTGTAAGTCACCATAAAATTCTGTTATTTTACTATTAGCTTCACGTCTAAACGCTATAGTTTCGGTACGATTAATTAATAGCATTTAAACTCTCTACTCATACTAAATGGTTAGATAAGCGAAGCTTCAATTCTGGAGACATACTGAGCATCATTTAGAGAAATAAATGCTTTATACAGGGTTATTCACGTTATTCGACACGAAACATTATGGCCGAAGTATATGATTTTGAAAAAGTTTTTTTTCTCTGGATGGATAGGGACCCTTTGAGGCTACATTTTAAACATATTTTCATGTTATACAGGGTGTCCCCAAAACACGAAACGCATCAAAGTTGTATTTTATTGAATGGAACCCCCTGTATATTAATTGATATTTCAATTCTTTTTTCAATTTGGAACAAAAATTGTATCACAACTAATGTTCCTAAATTCAACCGTTATCGAGATATCGCGTTTTAAAAATGGCATTTTGGCAACTTTGACATGCTTTAAAACTCAAACTATTCAAGTTAGAGAAAAATGGATTGCACATTCCTGTCTTAACTTTTCAAGAGCTATTCAAGGAGATTAAATTCATTCTTGTGAAAAAATGTTAAAATGTACCGAAAAAAGTTGACAGTTGACGGTACCTTCTATCCAAATGACAGAAGAGCTCTTGAAAAGTCAAGATAGGATAGTGCAAACCATTTTCCTCTAACTTGAATAGTTTGAATTTTATAGCATGTCAAAGTTGCAAAAATGCCATTTTTAAAACGCGATATCTCGATAACGGTTGAATTTAGAAACATTAGTTGTATTACAATTTTTGTTCAAAATTGAAAGAAGAATTGGAATATCAATTATTATACAGGGGGTTCCATTCAAAAAAATACAACTTTGATGCGTTTAGTGTTTTGGAGACACCCTGTATAACGTGAAAATATTTTTTAAATGTAGCCTTAAAGGGTCCCTATCCATCCAGAAAAAAAAACTTTTTCAAAATCATATACTTCGGCCATGCTGATTCGTGTCGAATAACGTGAATAACCCTGTATAATTATTTGAGAGCATGCGAATTACAACTGTTTGACTAATTTTGTCAAAGGATTATAGCTAAACAATTTATCATGTAAAAATCAGACAATATACTGATGTATTCTTTTTTGTATTATTATTTGTTTCAAGTTCAACTCTCAAAACAAAACAGTGCCTGCTTGAAGTGTTTCTTTGTGATGAGAACAATCACTGTGTGTGATTGGACACTTGTTTTAAAGTTTTGAGGGTTGAAAATTTGTGAATACCTACCTGTAAATATTTATAAAAAGTTGTTTGAAATAAAATAAAAAATGTGATCAAAAATGTGATATATTTAATCACTAAACATGTTTCATACAAATTATAAACATTAGTAAGTGCACACATTGCAGGTGATGATAAATGGTATAGAAAATGTGGTTTTCCCAACGATAAAGGTAGATTGTCATCAAGTTCGATAACGGGCTTCGATGAATATTTCCCAATGTATTGCACCTTTTCTTTGCCTTTCACGTACACATGATCCACGTTTCTTGTTATATTTTTCACAATGTCGGAAAACTTATGTGATTGCGTAAATCCTTCATTCCATAAAATACAATGATGATTTTTCATGAACCAGTTTGCTTGTCTACGCAGTTCTGGAGACAAGTATTCCATAGAAAAGGGGGATCTAAATATATAATGGCATATTTTTTCTCCATCATAGGCAGCCAGTTCTTTAGAAATAATTTTTTTGTATTTAATTATAAATCCTTGTACATCCAAAACGAGTAGTTTCATATTTTCAATTGTGAGAATTTCACCATCATCTGCTTTTTACCACTATAATCTTGAATTTGTTTTTTTCGATCTCTTTAAATGGTAAGATAAGCAAAGCTTCAATTCTGGAGACATACTGAACATCATTTAGAGAAATAAAATGGTTTATATAATTATTTGAGAACATGCGTATCACAATTGCTTGACTATTTTTGTTAAAGGATTGTATCTAAATAATTTATCATGTAAAATCAGACAATATACTGATGTATCCTTTTTTGTATTATTATTTGTCTCGAATTCAACTCTCAAAACAACAGTGCCTGTTTGAAGTGTTTCTTTCTGGTGGGAACAATCAATATGTGCTATTGGACACTCATTATTAAAGAGGGTTGAAAATTGGTTCGTTTGGTATATCATAGTAGGAATTTTTAAAGTTTGCAAACATTTCATAGATAGCTGAAAACTTGTTATTATTGAAATTCAAATACAAATCATGATATGGATATCTCTCAGAATTCAAAAATACTCTAATATTTGTGAGATTTATATTATCGAATTGACTAGCATCTTTCATGATGCGTCCTTTTCTATTTTATTGAAAACCAATTATTATATGACGAGGTGCTTCAAGTTTACTACTTGTTTAAACAGGCCAAGTATGACGGGTCGCTTCAGGTAGCGAGGAATATTCAACAATTTCCCAACTACGAAATCCAAGTAACAGATCTTTATCAGTTTCAAGAATGTGTGTTAAAGCTAGTTGTTGTGGTATATCAACTTGAATATGAGGTACTTTCCAATAGATCTTGTCAAATGTAACTTTTGGATTTTCCGCTTCGGGTGATTTATTTTGCGCATCTTCAACATATAAAACTGCATCAACATCATCGCTGGCTTGGATCAAAACCAGTTCTTGTTTCATATTCAAGATTATTTTTTTATAGTCTTCAAAAAATCCCATCAACATTTTCAAAGGTATAGATACATTAAATTTTCCTTTATCATCAACTAAAATGTTTTCCTTTTCATCTCTATTTAAAAACCATCCAGCATTTTGCAGCTTCAAGCTTTCATTTGTATTATACGAAAGATAACCCTTCAAGGTTGAAGCTAAACCAACATTTCTTACAGAATCTATAGTAACTCCATCAAGTTCATAGCGAATTTCTTGAAACTAATAAGCTATACCAATGTTGACGAATTGTGATTTTTTAGAATAGGCACCCTTATTGTTGGTCAAGGTACCTTCAATGTAAGATGACTCCCTGAAGGTAGTGTGTATATATCAAGTTCTTGAACAGGTATGCGAATTTCATCATTGTATTCAAATTTTGAAGAGACAAACGGTATGAATGAAGCTCAGAGCTTATTATTGAATTATCTACAGATAATTTTTCATCAACGTTTAATATATCCATTATTTCAATACTTTTGACCCCAGAGATATAAGAAATTGGTGATTTTGTGATGTTAACTTGTTGGAGCCTCGTCTTGGACTGGTTTCTTGTGATGTTAACTTGTTGAAGATTCGTCTTGGACTGGTTTCTATAGATAGCTTCTCCTTTTTATATGGCGATTGTTTGAAATAGCGATACTTGTATTTAATAACCATAATATTTTCTAATTTTTAAGATGTAATCGAACTGTCATGGTCTCGTTTCGGAAATTAACCAAATCACCGTCTTGATCTACTATTCTAACAGTGATGTTGTTGATTGTCTTGACGCTGATGGGGAAATAAAGTATTGGTAATGGTGATTGCACTATTTTATACCCTGGAGGAACAGATGGAAAAAACTGATGAATTATATGAACGGGTAGACCATTACTATATGATCCAATGCAAATGTCGCAATCAACACAAATTGCATTAACTTTAAATATATTAACAACTTCATCCGATTCAGATAATTTATTTGATGCAATTTTTCGGTTCTTAAAACCCAATATTTTCGCTATGGAGTCATTTGGTGTGAAATCTATTTCCTTTGTGCAATAAAGCTGACATTTCAATGTATTGGGGTTTGCTTTCATCTTAAACCCAACTTTTTCTCCAAAAATGTCATCAATTACATAATTAATATATGTTCCAATATCTTCTAAATCGTAAGTTCCTTCTGGAATTGTAATAACTTTATCTGCTACATATATTTTATTGCTGCCCGGTTGTATGTTAGGTATACTCATAAACGATTCAAAATCAGCTAACCCCAGAAAATATTCTTTATCTTCATCCAAAAACACAGGTGGATTGAATTCTGCTTTCAACACAGAAGTATTTCCCGTTATTGTTATAGTTCTAGTCATGATGACACTCTCAACGTTACTGTTGGTTCTTGATCACGTCATATTATTATATAGAAATTCCATTGACAATTGTCCACAATTATTTGTATTGAATTTTTGTACTGTTTCATACGAATACCAGATTTGGATTTTGTCATAAGTTTTCAAATAATTAACGAGTTTGATAGGTGGTCTCAAGTTTCCATAACTATCAAAATAAGACGCTTAATTTTTATTAATTATGTATGCAGTACAATGAGTTCCATGATTTTGTTAACATTCTAGATTCAAAATACCACATTCCTTCACTTTTAATTTTTTGGGGAGGTTGCCACGCATAAATACACCTCTTTAATGTGGGATATTCAATATTATCACATATTTTAGTATATCGTTATTTGAAAGGGATCTCTGCTAAAATTTCATTTGATTTTTTTTATGGTTCTCTTCTTGATAGTGCCTTCTTTGTAGGGTTTAATGCATAATCCACCGCCCTGCTTGAAAAGTTTTTCCATTTCTTTATTGTATCGATGTAATTCTTCGAGTTGCTCGAGTTGCTCCTTTGATACATGGATATCATTAACGGCCTTAGCTATTCCAGCTGCACCACCGCCTAAAGCTCCTAGTGCACCCAAAATTGGAAGTAATAATGGAAGAAATCCACCAATTTTTTTAGGGGGTTTGATAACTCGTGTTTTCTTTTTTCTTTTGGTTTTCTTGATCCCCATTCCAAGTTTCCGTCTACCTTTCCTAATTCCACTTACTGTTAGAGCAGCAATTCTTTCTCCTACCGAGGAATCTTTTGTCCAACTCTCTGCCAAGCTTTATCTGCTAGAGCTTTATCCGCTTGATGTCGTTGAGGTAAATCAGTTGTTTGTGAGTATGCGATATCGTGTTCTCGACACGCAGCATCCAATGGATTGATACCAGACTCTTCCCTATTCAATGTTTCTTCTAAATTTGTACCAGGACCACAAAATTGATAGCCAGGAATATGAAGCTCAACAGGTAGTCTATTGATTAGAGTGTTTATTAAACCTCGACCTTCCCTCTTGGAGTGTTTGGAGGAAGTGTACTTTCGTGAAGCGTGTACAATCATTTTATACCTATAGAGGTTTGTGTGTATAATTTAAATACTATTTTCTGTTCAAAAATTTGCAACACGATTGTCTATCGATTTAATACTATCTAATCAATTTGTCCATCTGATTAATGTATAAATACTTTTGCAAAAAAACAATTCTGTTTATTGATATCTAGAATGCGGATAGAAAAACAATCGTTTTCCTTACCCATCACAAACCATGATGTGAAGAATTTTACGAAACCAATCCAAAAACATGGTGATTTATTTGGTGGGGAATCGAAAAGATGTCTCATTGTTGGACCATCTGCTTCAGGTAAAATCAATGTGATGTTGGCTTTACTTGAGCATCCAAATGGAATAAGATTTGCATTCGTGTACCTTTATTCCAAATCATTACAACAGACAAAGTATGAATGTTTAAGACAACTATTGGCACCCATGAAAGAGATTGGATATTATATATTTCGAGTATGAAAGCGATGAAAATATCATTCCTCCTCATGAAATAGCACCAAATTCGGTCATCATATTTGATGATATACCATGTGGAAGTCAAACTATAATAAGGGACTATTTCACACATTCGAGGCATAAAAATACAGACTGCTTTTCTATTTTTCAAGGTTATTCATCAATTCAGAAAAGACTTATACGTGAGAACGCTAATTTGCTAATTTTATTCAAGCAGGATTCTATGAATTTGAATCATATATATAATGATCATTGTATGCTGGATATGTCATTTGAGCAATTGGAGCAACTCTGCGCACACTGTTGGAAAGTCCCTTTTAATTTTTTGGTTATTGATAAAGATTGTGAACTGAATTGCGGAAGATATAGGAAAAATTTTGATTCATTCATATATCTATGAAATGGATAATGAATATCTCTCAGATATATTGGAACAGTCAAGGCAATCGGTTCAAAACTCAATCGAGACGCAACCATATGAAATATGGTTACAAAGTGATCCAATACCAAGAGATTATATTGATGCTAGTGTGAAGGATACTGAACATAATTTTGATCATCATTATGGAATAGTACATGATATAGATACTGATAAATTCTATTTGGGGACCACACTCAAATTTGTAGAAATTATTGGAAAAAATGTAAAATTAGATGGAAAAACTTATGATGGTACAAAAGGATTGTACGAATTACTATTTAAAAAATATCCTTAAGACTATGAAGATGAGGATTTGGATAATTATATGGATATTTTAGCTAAAACCAATGCATATCGAAGAAATTATGATCCAAATGAACGTGTGCAGGGAAATGGTTCTTCAAAATATATAACTATAATAGGACCATACTTACAAAAACATGGCAAAACAAAAACACGACACATCAAACCATTATATTCTCGTTTCTTAAAGAAACTGAAGCCTCCAATAATTAGAATGCGAACGGGAAAGGGGTTGTGGAATATTAATAAAAACGATATAGATTATGTTTATTGGGATAATATCAACGAACTTGTTGATAGATTGCGACTAATAACAGCTTCCATGAGAGCTGGTCATACTGGTCATAATAATGAAATACTATCAATAATCGAAGAGTTACGTGAAGGTAAAGTAATTGCATAAATACATCCTCAAATACGTAAAACGAATCAATCCGAAAATGTCACTTAACAAGTTCGGTTCTCATTTATTCAAGAGAGATAAAACAGAAAACAATAACAAACTATTTGATCTTTCTGAGGTTAATTTATCTTATGTAATGGTTTTACCATTTATTGGTCTATATGTAGAAGGCGAGACAGATTTTGTTTTAATGCCGGATGGAAAACAATCATATAGATTTCCTTTCGAACAGGGAAACTTTTTGTATGGAGAATATTTAAAGAAAGATGTCTCATTGTTAATTAATGGTAAAGGGGAAAAATTACAAAACAGAAGTCTTAAAAAAATGACTTGATAGCGTTTAGACGTGAAACTGGTAGTAAAATAACAGAATTTTATGGCGAATTACAAATAAAATGTCCTGTATTGATTGAAAATAAAACAGTTCAATGATGAATACTATCAAAGAAGATGTGGTGAATGAGCTACACAAACCAACAAACAGATTTAGATGAAATGTAGCCATATTCAAAAATAAAAAAGGATATACCTAGTGTATTTTAGTTATGTAAAAACCACATTTTCTATACCATTTATCATCACTTGCAATGTGTGCACCTACTAATGTTTATAATTTGTATAAAACATGTTTAATGATTGAATAAATCACATTTCTGATTACATTTTTTATTTTATTTCAAACACCTTTTTATATATATTAACAGGTAGGTATTCACAAATTTTCAACCCTCAAAACTTCAAAATAAGTGTCCAATCACACACATTGATTGTTCTCATCAGAAAGAAACACTTATATACAAAAAGGATACATCAGTATATCGTCTGATTTCACATGATAAATTATTTAGCTATAATCCTTTAACAAAATTAGTCAAGCAATTGTAATTCACATGTTCTCAGAAAAGAAAATAACTAGATTGAAGGCTATTTGTGATTGACAGCTCCTTGATTTTAAAATCTTGTGCCAAATTGAAGCCCTGCATGTCTATTGCAATGATTTTCATGATGGATTGGTTCTGAAAAAATAAATAAAATTGAAATGACATAATCTTAAATGGATAAATATCAAACTATAGTTGCTGAGACTTGTTATTGATAAGAAAACCACATTCAACCTAAATCAAGAACTGTTGATAAGAGTGTGTGACGTGAAAACCACATCCTGTCTACTGGTGATAAGAAAACCGCATTCAACCTAAATTTAGAACTGTTGATAAGAGTGTGACGTGAAAACCAATTCCTGTTTACTGTTGATAAGAAAACCGCATTCAACCTTAATTTAGAATTGTTGTGGTTTTGTCCATCATCTCGCACACAACTGATCCGGCTGCCCCCCACTTTGGTGGTGCTCAACATCTCTGGATGAATCATTGGATTTTTATCGCAGAAAAATTCACCCATGTTTGACTTTGTAGAGTGACAGTAACGTTTTACAATCCATCGCAAATTACCATTGATACGGACTGCATCAATGGTTATTTCGATGTGACTTTTACATGGTATGTGTGAAACACATCTCACATGCGGAGCAGGCTAAGCCATCAACTTGTAAACTTGGGGTGATAAAACATTTTTTCTCACAACAGAAATGTAACATCTTGGATGACGAACTATAGTCAACTCCTCCACCGCAACCGACTTAGACACGTATAATTCATAGCTGATAAGCGAGTGAATTTGCAGGTAATGCACTCACAAAAAATCAACAGCTCGAGCCTAAATATATGGCTCTCGCTATCAAGCAATGGGGAGATTCTAAATTCTCATTGCGGATGTGTTGCTGACCTGGGAGAGGCCTGTACGCATGTAGCTGCAAAGTTATTTGCTTTAGAATATGCCAGCAAACAAGCAGAATCTGTAATTGATGTCCTTGCTTATTGGATAGGACCAAAATCCAAGCAAAAATTTACATAAAAAGATAATGGATATTGAGTTTGGCCTACCCAAAAACTCACTTCAACCATTTGTGGAAAAAGAGATACCTATTGAAAAAGAGGTAATGCCTGAAATACCGGATGTGAATGTGGAGGATTTTTTAGCAGCATATAAAAATGGTGGAACAACATGTGTATTACATGTTTTATTGGAGAAACCTTCAAGTGAAACCTGGTCTTTATATCTTGATCATTTTGACGAAAATATGACGACCAGGACAATTGGGGAACTTCAAACTGTGGCTGAAGTTATTCTCATGGATGCGTTCGAAGAAATGATTTGTTAAATCGAGAAGTACACGCAGGATCACCACATGGTTGAGTTTTCCAACTCACTGGGGCGAACACCGCGTGCTAAAATGTCTGCAGGATTACAATGAGTAGGTAAATGATTCCAATGATAAGTCGACGTATGCTGTTGAATTTGAGAAACTCGATTACTTACAAACGACTGTAATCTACTCGGTTCAGTTTTTAACCATCCCAGTACCACTGTGGAATCAGACCATAAGAATATTTCATGGAATTTTAATCGCATAGATTCAACCACCTGATTTGTTAATTTTGACAAAATAAAAGCAGCGCACAGTTTTAGACTTTGTACAGTGAGGGTTTTGAGAGGAGCGACCATTGATTTTGCACAAAGTAATTTTGTAAAAACATTACCGTTTTCGTCAATACATCGAATGTATAGACAACCACCATAGGCTTTTTCCGATGCGTCGGAGAATCCATGTGATTCAATTCTCACGGGGTTGTTACAAATCGCATGTCCAGGAATTTCTAGAGTATTCAACAAAGGTTATTCCTCTCTCAAAATAGTCCAAGCCGTGTGCATATACAACGGGAGACTTTCGTCCCATGTTAACTTTTACAACCGAAGTTTTTGCAGAAGAATTTTCCTCACAATTATGCAAGGACTTAAAAGGCCCAAAAGGTCAAAAATCTAAGAGATTTTATACAAAATCTCGCTCTTTGTTATGGGCTCGTCTAAGTGTTATGAATTTATTTTGTACATTAGTTTATCTGAATATGGATCCCAGACCAATCCTAAAGTTTTAGAATTTTCATTTTTACTCAAACTG
Source organism: Orchestes rusci (assembly GCA_958502075.1). NCBI lineage: Eukaryota > Metazoa > Arthropoda > Insecta > Coleoptera > Curculionidae > Orchestes > Orchestes rusci. Next base: position 24,079,153 of record OY293303.1, read on the forward strand.
ACAATTCTAATATTGTCTCTATTACCGGGTATCCTTTCTAAAACCTTCTTGCTATTGGATACAAATTTTCTTAAATTGAAGCAACCTTGCTGCAAAATACTTGTTACGCCATTACAGATGTGCATTGCATCTTGCACAGTATCACTACCTGTAAGCATGCGTCATCGACAAAGAAATCTGACCTTAGTATTGCCGAAAGATCCGGAAAGTGTTGTTCATTTTCCACCGCTTACTCAAATAAACATCGAATTGACTTATATGACCCAGCGGTGGTGTCACCGTTTGCAATCCATATACCTCAAGAGGTTCATCGGGATCACTTCTCCACACTTTGCGTTGTAAAGTTACGTATTCTTCAGCAACATTTACATTCCTATACATTTTTTCAATGTCCGCAGTAACTACAATAGAATGTTGCCGGAATCTTAGAAGAATAGATAAAAGACTTTCTTGTAATATGGGACCATTCATGATTGAGAGAGTAACCGGAAGTACTTGGGGCACTGGCATCAAAAACGGTTCGTAGTTTAGTAGTTCGGCTCTCTTTTCGAAGCACACCGTGATGAGGAAGATAGACTAATTTTCTTCATATGCCCCAATTCGATGTACTCCTGCAAAAAATTGCAATATAACTGTTCACAACTAAAATCCTTTTGGAGTTTATTTTTCTCCAAATTTAAAAATCTTTTTTTTTCTACCGAGTCTTTTAGCGGAAGAGCAACTACAAACCTACCACTTGGTAACCTTTGAACATTTTTGGTAAAATTATATTCACACAACATTTCCTCTTGCGAAAATACTTTGGGGTTGCTACATTCCTCGACTTCCCAAAATCGAGACAATTGTGTTTGGATATCCGCTTCAAAACTTCTAGCAAAATTACAAGAAACCGATTTTGATTCGTGATTTTTCATCGGTCCAGAAATAATCCGACCTAATCTAGTTTTCTGCACTATTTTATTTTTACCAAGAACATGCTGTCCATTGCAAATTAGACGCCAAAACAGGTCGGCTCCAATAACCATATTGATTTTTCCTGGTATGTAAAAAGTCGGATCGGCAAGTTTTTAATTTGTTAGAATATCCAACGCACCAATATTTATTCTCACATTTGGCAACTGCTCGGTGATTTCAGGTAATACAAAACAAGAAATATTTTCAGAAAAATTATAATGTTGCGACTGTATTGGAATGTTACATTTGAAGTCAACTGTGCATACCATTTCATTTAATCCTTTAACTTTTATGTACGTTTTTTTGACGGGCATACATAACATGTCACTGAGCGATTTGGTAATATAACTGGATTGAGTTCCGCAATCTAATAATGCCCAAATAGTATGCTGCTTGTTTTTAATGTCAAAGACGTTAACGAAAGCAATCGATAACAAAACGCCATAATTTACAATACCCGCTAAAAGAGCGTTTGTGTTTGTACTCATTGGTGAAATTTCAGAAATTTCAGGTGAAGTACCCAATCCAAGAAGTGCTGTGGAATCAGCGTTGCCAGATGGGAAACTATTTTCCATATTAGGTGAATTGTTACTATGAGCCGTATTTTCTGTATGCAGTGATCTATGATGTTTTCTATGACATTTTTGACATGTGGAATTTCGACACACTTTTGAATAGTGTCCAAACCGCAAGCAATTCACTCAAAGTCTCAATGTCATGACCCTTCTAGATCTATCACCAATAGACGAACGCAAAAATTCTGAACAATTTTGAATATAATGAGAACCTTTGCAAATTTGGCACACAGGAGTACTTACATTCTTTTTGCCGTCACTTTCAGTAGCTAGGAACCCAGGAGTAATATTTGTCTTGCGCTTATCTATTTGCTTATCCACGTTTTTTTCAAAGAGGTTTTGCTCTAAAAATTCAAGCAACTCCGCTCCACTCTTGAGAAACGCTTTAGACTCTTCAAAAGTTGGAGCCGAACTTTTGACAGTTTTTGATTTTTCCCATTCAAATTTGGAAGACTTATCTAATTTTTCTACAGACAAAGCAATTATTAAAACGTCCCAATTGTCTGTCGGTTGCTCCAACTGTTTAAGAGCCCGCAAGTTCGTAATAAGTGTGTCTAATAAACCTCTTAATTCTGATGAAGAATCTTTTTTTATGGTGTCAATATTCAATAACGCTTTAACGTGGTAGTCTAATAACAGACGAGGACAATTGTATCGTTCCGTAATGCATGCCCAAGCCGTTCTTTAGTTTTGAGCACTGAACTCCATAGTTTTTATAGTATCGGAAGAAGGTCCCTCTACTGAGGCTCTCAGATAATGAAACCTTTGAATAGCGCTCAAGCTTTCATTGTTGTGTATCAGGGATTCGTTGGTGTCACGAAATTCAAGCCAATTTGAATTTTCACCACCAAATGTGGGTGATGAAATCTTTGGTAACTTGATTGAATTGTTCAGGTTATCATGCTCACCCTTGACACTAGCAGCACAACCAACATCACTGTGATAGGACATAGGTGGACTACTATTTATGTTGACTTTTGACAACAGATGTTTCGCAAGGCTCAATTGTTTGTAATAATGCTATCCAAAAGCTTCTCTTTCCAAGTCCTCAGTATTTAGTAGTTGATCTACGTCCTCTCCTAAAATACTACATTCGATTTGCATTTGTAAATTGCTGTACTCATTTATGATAGGCTCAAACTTCTCACACCTTTCCCTGATGTTTATAGCATCTACAACAGAAATTTCCTCGATGTTTTTGTTTTCAAAACCAGCAATAAATTTTGCAAAAATTGTAACTTTGCCTTTAATGGCTCTCCGTTTCCGCTTTAATTTGTCCGTGCTAGCCATTTTTCAAGTAATATAGATCAGAAAATTCAACCCTACAGTAATGTACAGAAATTTGCACGACGAAGTAATATTTTTTGATATCGTATTTGATACCTTCGACAGTTTGCAACACACTATTAGACAAGTAAACGCAATAAACTACGGTATTCTTATAACGCCGTGATGTTTACAATGAATAACTTATCGGATAAGTACTTGGAAAATAGGAGATGAAAAAAGGAATTCTCTCACTCAGCTCTCTGTATGATACTGCTGCCTCTTCTTCTTCTGTAGCAACCATCAATCCATCATTAATCGACAGATAATTGCGTAATGCGGGCACACAGTACAAACTTCAATCTTCTATGGACTATTTTTGCTATTATCCGGCTTCAAAGGACCAAATTATATATTTTACTTTACTCATATTCTGAATAATAGCAATAGTTTAACTTTTCAAAGTGTATTTGACTGGATTCATTTATATAATGCAACAATGAATAATACTGACAAGTCGCCCGTGGTTAAAACGACCCTTGACAACGGGTCTTGAAACAAAAGTCGTTACCCCGCACAACCAAACAGAATGTTCGGAAATAAAAAAGAACTTGAGTGTCAATGAACACAGTATTACATAAGAATTATGAAGCAAGATGTCTTCATCAGGTGTGCCTATCTGTACAGACTTTTCAACGTACAATGGGCCAGTGACTGCTGCTTCTTTCTCTCTGGACCTGCATTTTCTGGTTCGGGATTGACCGTGTTTTCTTCACAAGACTTGTGAGTCTTTTCTTCCTGGATAGATGAACAAACAATAACAAAATGCGATAACATTCAAGATGTTCTCTGCTTAAAAGTGGAAAAACAAATTCTTGTACTTGCTTAAAGAATGTAGGATTTTAAAAATAATTCGTTACTTGCAGATATAGAGTGTGAATTTCATTATGGGTTTTATGTTTTGAAGAACTTTTCTCATTTTTAAACAGAATAACTCATATTTACCTCCAGACTGCTCCGTCGCAGCCTTCTCGTTGTTCTGTTGTATCTATCAACAGCAGTAGTCTGGACTGAGGAGCTTGTTACATCACTCAGCTTTTGGGATGGAACATAATCCGGATGATTAACTTCACCCTCTGGAGATGGATAGCCAGTAAAACATTCACTTTTCACATAATAACTATAAAATAACTGATAGAGAATAATTATTTTGTGGAATGGAGACTACCCTGGAATTTGTGGGATGAAATAAGAAATAACACGTCGATTTGGCCTGTTATTCTTACCTGTTATAAATTGAACTGAGCATACAGTTGCATATCGTAACTTTTCCTTAGTTAAGTCTTCGCGATGAATCGCGAACCCAAAGGGTTCTTCTATTTTCACCCTCCATTAACTCACGATCTCTCCTGGGCGCTGCAAGTGGGCGTGCAAGGCATGCGGGGCAGGCGGGCGCCTTTCTTATGGGGCGCTCAAAGTACTGGTGACATATCATTGTATAATATTCATTCCTAGAATAATATCAAGAAGATACTTTTTATCCTTACTTATAAACAAATAACTTTGTCGACATCACCACAAGCGATTACGGCATGCAACCATCATTTTAAAGCTATAATTTTAAGGATAAATTTTTTCACCAATTTTCAGATTAAACTTCATCATCTCTTTGTATCAGGTTTAAAAAACTCCAGACATGTGACAACATTTTTTTTCTTTCTAACTTAGGCAGTCACGATGAAGAATTGCTGAATTACTTACTGCAAAGATTTGCATCTAAAACGCCAACATGATGTCTCACGAAGAGTCAGACATTGTCGAGATCGACTTGTTTGATAAAATAATGGCTTTGGTTGTACAGGGTTATTCATTATATTTTGACACCCATCTACAGCTCTTATTGCGAGTGATAGAAAAAAACTTTAAATACAAAAGTTTTGGTTATGGGGGTTATGTAGAAAACATGTAGCTTCGTTTTTAATGGAATGTTGATAGTTTATATGATTAAGTTAGTGTTGTGAATATTTGTTGTAGTTTAAAAAAATATATTTTTTGAATTCAAATAGGTTCAAAATGACTGAACCAAATGCCTACAAACCATATATATTTGAAATCAAATTAGAGAGATCTTTCATTTTAGTCAATAATATACAGGGTGTTCCATTTAAAAAAATATGACTTAATGAATTTTTTCTATGTTATGATTTCGATTTGTTGATTCCGCTATCACCAGAAGATACTACGTGAAAAAAACCAAAACTTTTGTATTTCAAAGTTTTTTTCTATCACTCGCAATAAGAGCTGTAGATGGGTGTCAAAATATAATGAATAACCCTGTACATTTGAAAAAACCGATTTTAAACGACTCAAAAATCTTGCAATATATTTTTGAAAATGATCGCATAACGATGTTGCAAATGTTACCATAGCTTCAAAAATACTACTTACATTGGCGGACATAAGTTTAGAAAGGCCCTCAAATTTGATAAAACCTTGCATCAGTTATCAAAAAATTGATTGTGCATTCAAAAACTTGAATCCGTTTGTCAGTCCACTTTTCCTAGCGATTTAAAGAAAAAATTCTTGGTGCCCTCTTTTGTCGTTGAGAAAAAAGCTACTTGTCAAACTTTATTCTGTGTAACTTTTCATAAAAATGGCTAGCACCATTCAAAAGAGAAACAAAAGTTTTGTATTTTCTGGACATTTCATAAGAATTGAACTAAGGATTGACTGCTATAAAATGTTAAACTTGCCAAAAATAACCCATTTTGCATGATTTTTTCAAAAAATAGCAGATTCTATAATTTTTTTTTGTGGTTTACCATAATATTTCGTGATTTTTTTCTTATACTCACAAAATAATATTACTTACACTGTGGGCCAAATTAAGTAAGAACATAATTTGACTCTTGATTACTTTTTTGTTTGTTCATGGATTCTAATGATTTTTGGATATGATGTGAGTCAATATGTCCTGACTATTACCCTGAAATTGAGCCTCCGAATTTTAACCAGGACCGGACTTAGAGCGTTTTTAAGAAATTGGTTCATCTAAGCTCGTTGAAGAACAAACTGCGCTACTCACAGAAAAACTGATACATTTTTTGAAAAGGGCATTATTGAGAAAAGGTATCTTGAAAATATCAATATTCTAGAACCATAACCTAAGAAACGATGTTTTTTTCTGTATGATGGTGCTTGTCGGCATAGAAACTATCTCACTTCATTTTCATCAGTTTCTTGAAATTTCATAGCAACGTGGATTGTTTGTTAGAGCTTTGTCGATTTTTTCACATTTAAGAATTTTTTATTTGGAAAAAAAAATTAAATAATTTTTTTTTTCGTTGAATAAACTTTGTTTAATTCTACTCGATAATTTGAAGGAAGTTGTGACATTTCCGTGCATCCATATTCTCTTCCATTAATCGTTTAATCGAGATTTTATATTTCAAAGATAGAACCATATCTACTTATTCAAAATCAAACAGGCAAACTCTAGAATCTCAAAAATGTTAAAAATGTTTAACAAACAATCCACGTTGCTATGCAATTTCAAGAAACTTTGATCAAAATGAAGTGAAATAGTCTTCATATCGACAAAGCACCATCATACAGAAAAAAACATCATTTCTTAGGTTATGGTTCTAAAATATTGATATTATCAGGATACCTTTTCTCACTAAAGTCCTTCTTGAAAAATATATCAGTTGGTCTGTTAGTGGCGCAGCTCGTTTTTGCAACGAGCTTAGATGCAACAATTTCATAAAAACGTCGTTAGTCCGGTCTTGTCGAAAACTCGAAAACTAATTTTTGGAGAAACATTCAGAACTTATTGGCCAATATCATATCCAAAATTCATCAAAATCCATAATCAAACAAAAAAGTAATTAAGGATCAAACTATGTTCCAACTGAATCTGACCCACAGTGTACATTAAGTTTTGAGTTTATTGGAACTTTTATTTTAAAAAACATGATTCACCTACTATACTTACTTTGAAAAAATATGCTTAGAATTAGAAAATAGGGCGCCAAAAATGTGGTTGCACGCGAGCACCCTAAGCTCAAGCGCCGCAACAAACACACTAATCAATACACTAATCAGGTACAGTCAACTCAAAACACTTATTAATAAAAAATATAAAAGCCACACAAATCTCACTATGAAACGTCCAATTCGATAATCTCATCTAATTTACATATGAAGACCCCAATCAGCTGTTCTTTGACAGTCGTCACATGGAAGACCTCTATACTCTGATACTATTATAGATACTGGATGTTTCATAGTTCTCTTGATTTCAGTTCTTCTGTAAAATTTAATTTTCTGTTTTGTCTATTGAATCTCTTGTCTTTGACTTGAGATCTACTTCACTGGAATAATATTATTAGGTACATGATATACTTCATTTTTTCGCTTTATTGAGATTTGACTTATGGTGAACTATCAAAATACACGAATACTGCTTTATTGAAGAGATTAACTGGAACGACAAGGTCAATCAAAAAATCTGAAATCACTGAGCGCCTCTGCTCAAACCATGTTCGAATTAAATGTTACTGTAATTGGTAAGATTTTCAACCTCAAGCTTGAATGACCGCTGGTCTTCTACACAAAGTTCACTTCATTGTTGGATGACACACTTGAGATAAATGCAGCAGCTTTTACGTTGAACTTGATAATTTCCTGCAACCTCACGTGTTTTCAAAATTATCAGTTCCAGTACTGATTGTTCCCATCTTGTATAAGTTTAATAGAGATAAATTCAAAGAAGTATGCGCCAGGAGTATCTTACAAAACAATATTGCCTACCTGCTTCGATCTGCCCAATATTTGCGGTCTTTGTTCAGTATGACGCACCTGGCCCTTATCTTTAATCTCTACATATCAGCAATACCGCTCATCAAAACATCACCCAGTGGCGGCTCGTGGCCAGAGGTGAGGCCCATTACATTTACATACTGCGAAAGGGGAAAGCACCGCACCCGTGCCACCCCAAAATTAGCCAAAATTTGAAATAAAATAGGTGACTTTTGTATTATTAAAAAAAACAACTTATAAAAAGAAAAAAAAGACATTAGTACGAATGTATCATTTGTTATTTTCTGAGACTAGAAAAGAATACATTTTCACGTCGCCAGGAGGTATGATAGGTGTTCTTTGACCTGTTGACTTCTTTTATGTAGATGTCATACCATTTACGACAGTATTTTTATTAAAACTATAAAATAAATAACGTGAAAACACTCAAGATTGAATGTAGGTATACACTTTACTATAACCAATGATCCAATAACTAACTATAACAAACCCAAATTGGCGGGCCTCACTTTGTACAAAAATCCACGCATCTAAATCGACGTCTCGCTAGTTCTCAGTGGTAGGGAGCATGGCTGTTGCCCGACGATTTGTGGCGTGCATGTAGCCCAAATTTCTGGGATAACTATTTTGTTATGTGGTATAATATGATTTGATTAGGCAACGATTGGGCGATTTTGGTGCAAATTTGGTGTTCCGATAAATCTTTATGATTGAGATTGAATCGGCCATTTCGAAAATACGCTAAGTCACATAAAGTAGTATTGTGTGTTCTTTTCGCATAGACTGATGAGTTCTGATGCCAAAGTCATCATGGCGGCAAAATTTAGTTTTTGCCCAAATGTGGACTTAGCTTGTTTTTGGAATGACCGATTTAATTATTGAAAAACATAATAATATTTTCACAAATAATAGTTCAAAATCAATAATTTTGTTATACATTTTACCAGTGAGGTCCAGCCTCAGATGCTTCATACGACCAGCCGCCACTGCATCACCCATCAATACGCACCGTAGAGCAAATCAACCAAACCCCCCAAAGGTAAATGACATATGATCGATGTAGATTGGAAGATCAAGAACTACACCTGATTTGATGTCGGTGGATTAAATCTTGGCACATCATTAGAGATCGAAAACGCTGGATGAAGCGTACCGATGAAGGGAATACTTGGACCGGCTGTTTCAAACCATATGTTTTGCTCATTTCATTTGTTCATGTATGGAAATTATTGTCGTCGTGATAATTGAGTGATTACTTGTTATACAGGGTATCACAAAATTAGACATCAATATTTTAACCACGTAGGTATTCTACGCCTCAAAATAGAGATAGAACTTCATATAAACTAGTATCCACCAACGACTCGTTTTTAAGATACGGGGTGTCAAAGGTGAAGACCTGATGACGGATTTTTGTAAATATTTTCGAAACCTGTTAGGGTGATTGAATAAAATTTGGTACTTTTTACACCCTAATCTGATGAACGAAAACTCAGTATCACATAACTTTCATGAGTGAAGTTTACAGTGACGGGTTTGAGAAAAATTGGCCCCAAATTTTTTGATTGTTGATTTTTTAAGGTTTTGTCTACAAATTTTCAAAATCTGGAGTCTTCTACACAGATAAGGTACTCTTTTATAAACTCGTTTGAGAAAAATGCATTTGAAAATCCTTTTTTGTACAACCTACACGTGAAGTCCACTTTTCAATGCATGCAAAGCAGGCGGAAAGTCGCTAATTTTGGCAGCCGGGCCTAAAAGTACTTTTTCTTCCGCGGGCGCAAAAGTAGGTCGCTAAGCAACGGTTCCTTGGATCTCAACGCCTCTGAATTCAATAAGCACGTGACATTCTAGCATACTAAAAGGAACTTGTCACGTGACAATCTCGGTGACAATGAATCCGCACCACAAAAGAATACGGGAACACACCTATTGTAACCATGATTTGACAGTTGTCACTTGTCAGTTGTCTGACTTGTCAGCAGTGTAGAGTGTAGTGCAGTGTATCGATTATTTATTTTTGATTTTAATAATTATTCTTTTTTAAATGATTACAAACTGGTTGTACAAAAAGCATTGTTTGCACCACGGACGAAAGCTGATTTTAACTCGGCTAATATCTGCCCTCGCTTCGCTCGTGCTGCTACTTATACCCTCGTCAAAATCATCTACTCTCCGCCCTTGATTCAAAATGTACTATCACACACTGATTTCAGTAAAAAAAGTCGTGTGTCAGGCTAGACTATCACGGATAAATCCGTGCTTTGGTCGAGAGCTTTGGTTTACGCAATTTTGTCTGTAATATGATTTTCGAATTAATTTTTCTTGAAAATAAACGTCCAAGCGAAGTATATACGAGAAAAGAACCTTATCTACGTAGAAAACTATGTAGGCAAAACAACTTAAAATCAACAATCACAGAATTTAGGGCAAATCATGAAAAAAAAAATTCCATACGTAAACACATACGGAAATGGACGTAGACACAAAAGTCAACTTCGAAAAAACTACCTATATAGTTTTTTCCAAGTTAATAACTTGTTAATCTTTATATGGCGGAAATAATTCAATATAACAATAATAAAATAATCTTCAACCACATGCCTTTCAGATTGTATCTGGTTCACGTTCACTTCTGCATTATCAAATATGGATAATTTGAACCATCCTGCAAGAGTCTCATTTCTCGTGATTCTTCGTTTCGTTTCTTTTTCATTTGCATAACATGGCCCGTATTCCCCGTTCGTACTTAAACTCGTTCAAGATTGGATGGCGCCGGCGTTTAAATACAAGATTTCGTATGCACTGGCGAAATCAGACAAGTTCAAGTCCGTTAAACGTATTCAAAGTTGAGCGCCTGGTTTGGAGCCTTGCGTCTTGAAAAAATACATGACATAAGTTAAACTAATAACATCGAGCATATTATTCATTATATAATGGATATTCGGTGCTGATCCCGATCATCTCACTGTGAGTATGTTTATTTTATTTTTCACTAAGGTGTTTGAAGACGAAATAACTCTTGAAGACGATATTTTCGACATAATAATAGTTCTTGCATGGATGTAAATAAAAATAAAAAAGGACCTGTTATAAGCTGGGCATTTTAATAATTCAATGAACGTTATGTAATTTTTCCGAAGATTTCGTTTTTTTCGTGTTATCTACAAAGTCAGCAATGCCAAAGCAGATGTTTGTTCAAGATACATCAAAATGCCATTTGCAATAATTGATGAGAGAACTAAACTACAAAATGGTTGATTAATTCAAAAAATAACACGTTTCCTGAGATTTTACGGATGTTCGTAAAATAATTCACCACTTGATTTAATTTTTATTCATTTGCTTCCTGTCCTTTTCCCGTATTCAATTTTATCATTGGCACTGGTTCTATAGGTGGTGCTGAGCGGACAAGAAAAATCAAGCCAAAATCGCATATCATGAAAGAAAAATCAATAACTCTATGCGTAAACACATACGGAAATGGACGAAGACACAAACATACAACTTGGAAAAAATCTGGGAAAAATATATGGGTTCAAACTTTATATGGCGGAAATAGTTCAATATAATAATAAGAAAATAATCTTCAACATGAATGCCTCCGAGATTTTATGTGGATCAAGTTTATTATTGCATTATCAAATATGAATATTTTGAACCATCTGAAAAAAAATCTCATTTCTCGTGATTTCTTTGTTTCGTTCCTTTTTGATTTTCTGCATTTTCTGCATAACATATACTTACCTATAAATATCATAATGCCTGATGGTTTACATTGAATTTCACTTTGAAGTGGAAGTGACTGATTTTCACTTGCCAAATGGAAATCATATGATACCATCTACATTGTATTTGGCAATAGCGTGATTCTGAACACAAATTCAATGTGGATGGTAACTTATGATTCCCGTTTGCCAAGCGGAAACTAGTTCTGTTCCACTTCGCAGTGAAATTCAATGTAAAGCTTACATGACTTTACGTCCAAATGTCAAAACAATTTATCAAATATTAATAATTTCAGCTGTCAACATCATGGTTGCCAATCAACTTGAACTACACCAAAATATTCCTAGAATTTTCGACGTTGACGACCTTTTTCTAGGTTTAACTAAACGTCTCGAAAATAAGCACGGTGCATACCAAGAAAAAGTCGAGGACATTTAACTATTTGAAAAGCAGCGTTGACACTACTAGAATCAGATACAGTAAGGTCAAAGGTAGTGATGAGTTGCCGTGAGGCATTGTCCTGGATCAGGAACAAGATGCTTGTTCTATGCTGGGTTCCTGGACATAGCAATATTGAAGGGAACACGATGGCAGATGAACTGGGGAGATTGAGACTAAGAAAGGACGAAGCCGAAATGGAAAACACATCGCTACCAACGATCAAACTATTTAAAGATACAGTAGATAAAAACATGGTAAAGCTACACAGTGACAGGTGGAGCAATCCAAACGACTGCAACACATCAAGAGCTCCGTGGCAAAACTTGGATATGGAAAGAACCGGGAAATTACTAAAGCAGAGCAAATTCTCTGCAAGCACCCTTGTGGGAGTTATCACAGGACACTGTGAAATCGGAACCATGTTCCGAAAATGGGACCTGGGGACTGATGATCTCTGCAAGGACTGCATCGAGGAGGATGAGACGATAGAACATTCACTGTGCCACTACCCAAGTCTGAAGGGAGGACGCCTCAGAAATATGGCACAATACTACCTTGCAGACTTGGAGGAAGTGGTAAATATAGACCTCGTGCTAATTTTGAACTTCGTAAAAACCATGGGATGGTTTAGAACGATGAAGAGAAAGGCTGCAGGTTAAGACCAAGGGGACACCTCTTCAAACAAGGGAACACAATGGACCATTTGGCCTCCAAGTGAAAGCAATTATTTGAACGCGTTCAGTTGAATGCGTATATCTGTGGAATTGGAGAATACGGGCCTACCCACTGATCGTTGTTTAGATCAGTGCATTAACCTAAATAACTACATAGAAATTACATGCCTGATGGTTCACATTCAATTTCACTTCGAAGTGGAAGTGGCCAATTTCCACTTGCCATCTACATTGAATTTGGAATAAGCGTGACATTGAACACAAGTTCAGTGTGGATGGTAACAGATGATTCGCGTTTTCCAAACAGAAATTTGACAGTCTCACTTCGAAGCGAAATTCGATGTAAACCCAAATATCGTTGATATCAATTGTCAACATCATGGTTGCCAATCAACTTGAATTCCACTAGAATACTCCTAGAATTTCCGACGTTGCCGACCTTTTTCTAGGATTAACTAAACGTTTTGAAAATCAGCACGGTGCCTACCGAGACAAAGTCGAGGACTTAAAACCATTTAAACGCGATTAGTGGAAGCCGATTATTTGTAGAATCGGAGAATACGGGCCCTGAGTATTTCAGTTTTCAAAATATTGTCAGAATTTATCCACGTTGCGATTTTCTCTAGTTTTATTTTATATTGGTTGTACTTGTTTCCAGTTTTCTCTTGTGTTTTGCTTTTCATACCTAATAAATTTTATCAAATTGGACAAGTTTGTTGGAGCTACCTCAAACGATCTTTCAAGGGTAGATATATTCAATGTTACTGATACTGATACTGATAAACGAAAAATAGAAACCACTGACACCAAAAGCAACACGTTTCAACTAATGCAACGAATTAGGTTAGATTGACATGAAATATCCTTAACGAGTCTTTAAAACATAAAATACAATCACGGTTAGGATCTTGACCACGCCCAGAATATTAGTGCGTTTTAGTGGAAGCCTCTGTTGACCACTTTGTTACATAGTCATAATTGCCTCGTAAATTCATGGTCGCCTATTTTGAATATTAATGATTTTGAATTGTGGTTTGGTACCTTATCTTGATCGTTGACTTGATCATGGATTTTTTTCAGTTCAAGGGTATCTTGTGATTGGTTCCATTGAATTTTCTCATTAAAATCAATAAACTCACCTAGGTTAAAACACTGGGTTCAAGATAACAACAGTCGAAACGTGTTGGATCAAAAGTAAAATCAAGACAATGAAAGTGAGTAATTGACAAGACATTACTTTTACTGAAGCTTCACTAGGACTGAGTATATGTCTGAAAGATATCAACTATCTATCGCTATCTATTAGGCTTACTTGACAACACTGTGGTTTGCTGGACGAAGTAGATGACGTTTTCATCATGACAATCCAATCGAAGACATTTCTAAAATGCCTCATCCAGTTGCGACTCATCCACGCAACGACAAAGATCAACGGATGTACTACGAGTATTTGCTTTGTAAAATTTTCGAATGAATATTCCATCAACAAACACTCAACCAAAATGAGTTTCTATGGTCAACCCTTTCTATGGGACGTGGACGGCACTGTCAGTGGCACATAGTAGCTTTTTCAACTGTTCCTGGATGATTAAATAATATTACGTGTACAAACACAAACTGTAAACAGCGTGCCTGGTTCTTTAGAGGGGTCAACCTACTGACGTCATATTCCATCATCCGGAAACAGTCAAAAAAGCTACTTCGATTTATAAAGGGTGTCCATGATATGCCTGTACAACGCCCAACCACAAATTTCTTTATCAAAAATAAGGTGATCTAGGCAAACTTACCTATATACAATGTTGCTTCGTTTTGCAGCTCCACAGGGCGCCAAAGCTTCCATTTTATTATCATGTTTTCGACATAATTTTTAAACGCTTATATCTGTTTTCATTAACGGAAGAAACCATTATCGCATTATTTTCTCCGCCACTAGTTTTCATTTTGGGACTTGTATGTCTCTTGAAAATATTTCGCCCGACATACAGTTTCTCTGCAAAAAAGTAATTTTGGAATTCCTTGCTATACATAAAAAAAGTTTTAATTCCAAATAACACCCAATTTCACTGTTTCCTAGTGAACAGAGAACCATTTTTTCATGTTCATTGTTGGCACATCAATTATTATCATGAATTGCAAGAAATAGTGAATCATTTCTCTGCAGAGAAACTTTATGCCAGGCGAAAATTTCACAAGAGACAAAAGAGTTTTGATAGTCAGCTGGCAGCAGATAAGAACTTAAAGTCATGTATACGGGGAGTAGCAAAAATACAAACTTTTATTTATGAATCTCGCGATATTTCTAATATTTCCAGCCAATTAAAAAAGATCGCGTTTGCATCAAAACACGTCAACTTATAAAATAAGTTGAGTGACAATTAATACAGGCGTTTGAAAATTATTGCGAAAAAATGATATCAAATTGTGCCCTGTGGCGGCAAAAAAAAGCAACATTGTATATAGGTGAGTCTGCCTTTAGATCGGCTCATTTTTGGTAAAGGAATTTGTGGTTAGGGAATGTATCATCAATTCCGGGACACCCTGAATAGAGGACTACTCTGATACTTAGAACATTTGACTATATGTGCCACAGATTGACACTGCAACCTCATTCGCACGGCTCCGGTCATATTGAAACTTTGGTGAAAAATTTCATACGTTTTTATTTTCGAACAAGCACGAACACTCACTGAGTTTGAGCCCCCAGCTTTTCACTGCTGAAAATTAAGAAATATCGACTGTTCTGGCTTGTCCTTATTCCTCTACTTGCGAAATCCAGCAACGTGCCAGGACGCGTATTCCGTGTACTGTGGAATTCCATAGCAACACGTCGTTCTCTGTGTAAAATGATGGGAAAGCGACTTGTTGCTAGAATTCCACAGGTACACGGAATACGGGTCCAGGTTTAGTTCACTATAAAGAAAATATCACAATCCAGTAGCAGCAGAAAATCAAGTCAATTCCCGAAAATAAATATCGATTCCGTCAATATTCACAAACCTATTGGTGTAACATTCTGGAGAAACGACATAGTACTTATCTACGTTATAGAACTCATTATGGAACATAACCTCGATTTTCTCATAAAATACTAGACGCTCAAAGTGAAACGTATTTTTCTATTTTTGCCCCCTAACTACCATTCTTGTGCAACAATTTTTTATTTGAGGACATTTGCAATACATTTTGCTGTTTTGATTACATATAATGTCAACTGCAAAGCATTAAATGGAGTCTGAGTTTAGTGGATTACTTGTCAATAGTAGAGAAAGGCCCTATGGACTCCAGCCTCCGCTTTTTTAAATGATCTTCAGCAATTGCTTTTTTCCTCTACATTATACCTTACAAATCTCTTGTTTTTGCGAATCAGACAAATCTGATTATTGACCAATATCTATTATCTTCAATTCTTGTGAAATATCTGAGTGTCTATTGACAAAAGAATTGTTTTTCTTGAGAAAGCATAGACCGACTTTTTTCACAAACTTCATATCGAAATAAATCTTGTATCCTATACCTACTATATTTATGAGTCCAGGGATTTCTAGAATCAAGTTGAAGATATAAATTCTTCTTTTCTTCTATTTTCTTTGCTTTTTTTTCTGATTAGTGTTTGCAGCCAGGATTGCAGTCGTGGTTAATAGAAATTGTTGAGGATAGAATAATTCACTAAAGATAATTTTTTCGCGTGAGTGTTTAACAGGGTGATTTCTAAGTTGATACTTTTTTTTAACTGTGTATACAGGGTATTTAGCGAAGAGCCAGACGAGCATTTTGATTTTTTTTTCTGATTCTAAAACCTATTTTTAAGTGATCAAGAACACAAAGAATCAGTTCCAGAAACAGTTGAAACAAATGATCATAGATGAAGTAACGTCCATTTTTGTATAAGGTGTCCCATTTTCGTTGTCTTTGCGGGGTATCTCCCTTATGATTTGAGATGGAGATATGCGGTTCTCGTGATGCTGTGATACTTTTTCGAAAAATAAACGATGTCACAGATAAAATTTTCATTGCTCACTTCGTTTCTGATATACAGAGCGATATTGGAAATTGTCCATTCTGGGCACCCCCTGAATCTCATTTGGTAAGTTATCAAAAATGTTAACATGGGCCATGATAGATACAAACATATGCCTTTTAAAATGAGCAACCCTGTATATATATTTTTTTTCAAATAAGCTCACTCTGAGCTTTCCAAAAATATAATACACTTCATCTTTCTTTCCAATGGTAAGGTAAAAATTAACAATTTTGAAAAAATCAAACAGGTTCTGATAAAAATCGAAAGCTAATGGAAACATTGGAATCGAACAAAATAATGATGAGATTAGGCTCGCTAGGAGCATTCTAAAAATAGGATACAATCAACACTGCAAAACAAGCAAGTTCTATATGATAGATACTACTACAATGAAGTATAGGCCATGGAAGTTGATAGAAACACTGAAACCAACTGAACGATGAATAAATACTCATTTTGATGACTTAATATACTTTACTTACAACTATAAAATGAACGTATTTCAAGTATCGACTAGAATAATTGAAGATATTGTTCCAATTGTTTTCCGTTGTGTCACACATATTTGACACTTGTTCTTATTCTCCGTGAGGCATTCAGTATAATTATTTTGGGAGGTAACCATCGACTTACTATGAGAGGGGAATGCTCCCACCTCCTTCAAGTGGCAAGTCATCAATTGTCTGATCACAATATTAAAAAAACTCAATATTCGAACACTTGAGATAATAAATTATAACTTTTTCTCAGAAGACAACGAATATGGCTCAAAAACATTACTTTTCCAACTCTTATAGGCCTTTGAGGCAACTCACATATTTTTTTAGTTCAAAGTCAAATGAATTAAGAGAAAGAAACTTCAATTTCATCATGAGAAATAATTTCTCTTCCACCATCAAGAAGTTGACTTAGGATTAAGCGATTTCCGACAAAGGACTGCATAATTTACAAATGCATAATTTTTCAAGACATGGCATGGTTCTTGTTGATGATACAACATGTATTGACGTACACCTATTACCGACACTTAAAGAAGAATACCGAACAGAAAAGTAACGTTTGGTTAACAAAACTTCAACACGCATTCTTTCAAGTCAAAGATATATAAACAGAACCTTATCTTCCTACACTATAATCACTTTTTCTAAGCGTTAACATTACAGAAAACATTGTAAAAATATAAAATTATAATGAATTATCAAATGCAGTCTTTCTTTTACAAAATGTCAGAAAACTAATTTGTTAAAATGTTAAACAAATTTGGATATTGATTTTTTGGAGAATTTAAAGAGTATACTTTGAAAACTGCTTAACTTTGGTGATCTTCCCCATAACACTGCAAATGCGATGAAAAGCCAACAGTATCTATAAGTAGACTCTGGAATCTCAACAAATAGTTATTTTTTTCCAGAATGATAATATGATTGTGGATAATACCAAACTTGTGTGAAAAGCTGTAAGGCAAAACCAATTTTATATAAGCTGATATTTTCAATACTTGCCCATGCACATACATCTTATTTTTCAAATCTAATCTAGATAAGTCGAGAGCTTCCATGGCCTACTACACACCTCCAAAAGTCTTGCAACCCCATGTTTTTGCCCCATTTCTACAGATATTTGAAATCTGGTCACATAGATAATTACTCTATACTTTTTCTCAGTTTAGGTGATTTTGATTTTGATTTAAGAGTGGGCACATGGTCCATTCCACCACGACCACTAGTGGGTCTATTGTGGCTCACATGATTGCCAGGATATTCACCCATGAGGCCCAGTCCTTTAAACCAACTGATTGCTGCCCTGGGTGAGTTCAAATCAATTGCAGTAATCCGACAAAGAATGTGTCTGGCTGTCTCTTCCTCCTCCAGGTACAGTCTCCATTCAGTGTTCTCAGTGAGCCCCATTCTGTGCATAAGCATTCTCAACAGACAGTGACCGGTGTATGAACCCACCGCCACTTGGATTTCCTGTCTGTTGAGTTCCAGAATTTCTCGCGGTTCTCTTGTGATTCAAAGATAAATTCTTTTGAGTGTCGCATACCTGGCAGGTTCCTCCAGTATTGTGAAATTTGGCTATTCATCCATGTGGAGATCTTGAGTCCTCGAAGAGTTCATGTGGGATTCAAGCGCCTGTTGACTGTTTGAGAATATTTTTATTGTGGTAGCCGTCCGTGGTCGTGGTTGAGCATCCATTGATCGCTAAATTCAATAGCTGATAGTTCAGCTTGAAATATTGTAGCTAATTTTCCCAGGCTTCGTGATATTTCAACTTTTTCCTGCGCCAAAGGGCGTTTTAGATCCGTCCGTGTATCAGCAGGTGCCTACTCTTCTTAGGCTGAAAAGGTTCTGTGTTAACTCTTTTCGGAAAGGGATAGGTATGTCATAGTTTTTCCTGCTGATGGTCTTGGTGGGCATGACATCAAAGAAAGCACCTATGGTACGATTGTCCTCTATTTCTCTGATCAGTCTGTTGGATGTTACTGTGTTCCATAGATGGCCAGGCTGGCTTGATGCTGTAGACTTGTTAGTTTGGCTCTAGATGTGCTTTGATTGTCCGTTTTATACCAAACCATTACACCGTAAGTTATCATCGGCCTGACGACTGTGACATATAACCAGAACATCTGTTTGTAGTTGATTCTCCAGGTTTTTCCACAAAATCGTTTGCCTGTCCATAGAAACATTTTTGCTTTGCGGATGACATTTTCCAGATGAGCATTCCGAGTGAGGGTTTTGTCTAGCGTGACGCCTAGATATTTCAGCTTTGTCTCAAATGGAACAGATACTCCATTAAAAGTAGGGAGAAGCAGGTAGTGTTTCTTCCTTATTCTAGTGAAGTTTATTATAATTGTTTTGGCAGGGTCAACAGACATTTGCTCTCTCCTGCACCAATCATTCACAAGGTTGATGATCTCTTGGATCTCCCCATTGATTTCTTTATCCGAAATATTTCTGATCAGGACAATTACGTCTTCTGAATAGCCGAGTACGTCCACCTCCAACAACTTCACCATGGCTAGCAGGTCGTCAATAAGAAGGGACCACAAGAGAGGTGAAAGTACACTCCCCTGTGGGCATCTCCTCGTGGCCCTGAAACGTATCTCTGCGCAGTTGAGGGAGGTTTCGATCACGTGGCTTTCCTGTGCGCACCTAATAAATGTTGACACTGCAGATTCGACCCCTTTTGAGCTTACCGACTCGTAGAGTGAGTAGGGTAGTGCATTATCAAATGCTCCTTGCATGTCTAGCAAAATACCCACAGCGATACTTTTGGCCTCGAGGGTTTCGTTTATTTTGCCTAGTACGTTGTTGAGGGCCAATTCCCATGATTCTTCTGCTTGGTAGGCATATTGATGTATGTTTAGGGTTGTCGCCATTAGGGCTCCTCCCCTGATGTCCACGTCCGTCCAGGATCTTTTCAAAACTTTTCAGTAGTAACGAAGTGGGGCTTATTGGACGGAGACATTTTGAACTAGGGTCCGAACGTCCTGCCTTTAGTATATAGACAACTTTTACTCTGGTCCATTCCTTTTGGACATAGCCCCAAGCAAGACAGGCTCGAAAGAGTTTCATTCAGAGGGAAAGAAGGCATTCCAGTCCGTGCTGAAGTAGAGCTGGAAAGATTTCATCCTTCTCGGGAGATGTGGATGGTTTAAAAGACATGATAGCCATTTCGATCGCGTCGGCTTTTATCATCCTTTTGGCCGTTATCCAATCCTCGTAGGTTGGCCTACGTCCAGAGATGATTGGATTTGGTGCTTGATTTGTATCAAGAAACAGGTTACCGGAAAAGTGATGTTTGGCCAGGACCTCCAAAGTTTCTTTTTCCGTGGAGGTGAACGTGCCATCGGGTTTTTTTATAGCTCCAAGATCCCGACACGGTTCTTTCGCGAGGATCCTGTGGATTCTTGAGGTTTCCGGAAGGCTGTTTAGCTCTTCACAGGAGTTTTTCCAAGAGTTTCTTTTAGCAGCCCTGATCTGCTTGTTATACTCTGTTAGTGCTCTTCTGTATCTTTCCCATTTATCTGTTTTCTTCCCACACACCCGTTGTTGCAGCAATCAGCTTGTTGTGGAGGCATGTTTTGAACTCACTCCAGTCAGTGCGCTTGGCGTCCCTGAATAAAACTGATGGCTTCTGACCTATCCCGATGGTGAGTTGGATGTGTTCGTGATCTGATGTTGAAGGCTCATTGGTTACTCTTCACTCGGTTATCTTCCTACTTATAGTATTCATGGTGATAGTAAGATCTAGAACCTCATGCCTGTTTTGGCCAGTAAAGGCTGGTTTGGAGCCAACGTTTTTGATGAATAGTCCCTCCCCTAGAAAGTATTGTCAAAAAGACTCACTGATGTCAGTGCTGCCCCATGCTATGTGATGGGCATCACATCCCATGATGAGCTGTTGGTTTCTTGATTTGCAAAAGGCGACTAGGTCGCGGACTTCTTGTGAAGGAGGCTGCGGTGCTTGCCTGTCTCCAGAGAAGTGAGCAGAGCAGACTATCAAGTCCTTCATACTATCTTCACTCGGGAAAATTACTCGCAGTGCTACCATGTCATCAGTGCAGAGAACTGAAAGAACAAAGTAGTTGATATCCTTCCTTAGAAGAATGGCTGCCCGTGGTCTGTTACTGGGGCTGCTTACTATAACTTTGCCTATGGAGGATCCCATTCCTGCCACCTGATTTGTACTCGTGAGCCACGGTTCTTGGATCAGTGCGATGTCTAGCCGCTCCTGCTAAAAGATTCTGCCAAGAGTGTACGTTGCCGTCTTGGTATGGCGTAGATTTCTCTTAAGGCATTTTAGGCCCAGATGTGATTATTATTTTTGGCCTGCCATTTAACTCACCTCTCTAGTTGATAGTCTGGGAGCGACTTGTAGTATAACAACCCCGGGTCCGTTGAACAAAGTTGAATGAGGTAAGTTTGATAAAAAAAAAACACCTACGTTGTGATTTGCATAAAGCTACTTACCTCGAATGCGCCCGACAAAACAATAATTTGGGAAGTTTGAGTTAGAAGGTGGAACTATCAAATCAAACACACATTTGTAAAAAACCCTACTTTATTGAAAATATGGTGAAAAAGTGCAGGGAAAGAGCTCGGCAGAGAAACCCACAATCTCAATTCCAAAAACCGAACCATGCTGTACAACCGTTTTGTATTTTGACTACAATCGATAAAATACTCATTTTCCGTATCGAAACTTGAAGTTTCACGCTCAAGCAAATAGACAATTCATGGGGTAGAAATCAGGGAATACTGAGGTCCCGTACGTGAGGCTACTCAGCTAAATTGAATCAATATTTCTAGATCGTGGCTAGATGGTTTGTTGTTTCACTAGAATATTCACTGGTCAGGGTGGTAAAATGTTAATCAGTTGAATCTAGAGCCTATACATGAGGTCCCATAATACGGGAGGCTACTCAACTCTAGTCAAGGATTTCAGTCAATATAAAGCAAGCATAAAGCATCAATAATTGTAGTACCAAAATCCCAGTACGGAAAGAGAGCAATTTCTTTTCCTTGATTTTAATTTAAATCAAAGTTGTTCACAGCATAAAACAGTTTGATTAAATACAGTAAATACAATAACAGAACAATAAATCAAAAACATCAGCACAAATTGGACAATTAACATTATTATAAATTTCATCTTACTGACCTGCAAATATCTGATTTACCACTACAATTCACAATTATTTTCCTTCAATCAATCGAAAATCTCCAATTCTCTTACTGTTATCTATCGTTACCTAGCAACCATCCATTATCCCTTTTTTTCTCTGGTCACTATTTTACTTTTAGGAAATTACGGAACTCTTCTAATGTCACAGAAAATCAATGTCATAATAAGTGGAATGATCCGTTATTATACAGGGATTTTCACTTAAAACTCCGCACGTCAATATTTCGGAAACGAATAGGAATATTTGATTTCTGTAAAAAGTAGTCAATGTATGGGGTCAAGTAGTTATTTTTCACACTTAAAAAAATTCGACGCCTATCAAGAGTAAAGCGTCGCGACGCATCAAAAATAATAATCGATTACAGGGACTTTGAAATCACGCGCATGCTAAAGTACATGTCATTTATAAACTTTTTTGTTACTCAGTCGAACTCATTTATTCTACTCAGTTTTTGGATATACAGTGTGTCCAAGATAAGGATGTCTATCATGGGGATCTTGAAAACCATGAGAGATACAAGGTTGGTTAAATGTAGGCAAAGTTGCGTATTTTGATGCTTAACAAAATGCCGTTTTAGAAGCCAAGAAATTCCGACTAAGTCCGAAATTATCCGTAAAAAACCGAAATTTTTCAAGATTGTTTTCATTTTTTTCTGGCCACATTTGAAGAGATATTTTGAAATGAATTGAACTTCTTTATTGCCACTTTTTGCCCTTTTCAAGAAAGCGTTATTGAATTGAAGAACCGACGTTTCGTCTATGAGGAGCCATCATCATTTTTGTTTTTTCAAATACGGCCCTGGATGTTTTATTACGGCTTTTGAGAGCCTCTCATGTTCCTAAACCAACGAGGTATCACACCAGTTGAAAAAGAGGTGGTTGTTTTTAATCCTATTAAAAATTTATTTTTTGTCTCTCTCTAACACATGAGTTCTTATGTAAAAATCCATCAACATAATTTTTTTGAATAATTGCGATACATCGTTGGTTCAGGAACATAAGAGGCCCTCAAAATCCGTCATAAAAAATCCAGGACCGTATTTAAAAAAACAAAGTTGATGATGGCTGCTCATAGACGAAACGTCGGTTCTTCAATTTAATAACGCTATCTTGTAAAGGGCAAAAAGTGGCAATGAAGAAGTTCCATTCATTTCAAAAAATCTCTTCAAATGTGGTAAAGAAAAATGATAACAATCTTGAAAAATGTTGGTTTTTTTCGGATAATTTCAGACCTAGTCGGAATTTCTTGGCTTTTAAAACGGCATTTTGTTAAGCATCAAAATACGCAACTTTGCCTCCATTCAACCGACCTTGTATCTCTCACGGTTTTCAAGATCCCCATGATAGACATCCTTATCTTGGACACACTGTATATCTCAAAACTGAGTAGAATAAATGAGTTCGACTGAGAAACAAAAAAGTTCATAAGTAACATGTACTTTAGCATGCGCGTAATTTCAAAGTCCCTGCAATCGATTGATAATTTTGATGCGTCGCGACGCTTTACTCTTGGTAGGCGTCGATTTTTTTTTTACTGTGAAAAATAACTACTCGACCCCATACATTGACTACTTTTTACAGAAATCAAATATTCCTATTCGTTTCCGAGATATTGACGTGCGGAGTTTTAAGTGAAAAGCCCTGTATACAAGTTGTATGGAACATCCAGAAACAAAATTAACATGAATCAAAAATTATATTTTGAATAGGTGGTTCTACTCAGACTCTTGCAACGACCATCCCCAAGGGGACCGCGACGCAGCGACAGCATTGAAGTAGGCCTTGTGACAAGGATTCTTCAACACTTGACGACGGACGTGACATTGGAGGACCGCTGACGCTTGGAGCTTAAAAAGCTTTTACACTCCTCCACCACTGGCTTCAGCACTTTTTTCATTGATAGCCTCCTCTTGTTCAGGTTTATCTGAGCCAGTGCGTCCACAGTAGAGTCGTTGTCAGTGGTTTTGCTGTCACTTTCGAGCAGTTGGCGTTACTGCTCCGGATCTGGCGATTTAGTATGGGTTGGAGTTGATGAAGTCTACAGGTCCATGAGAGTCTCTTCGACATTCCCTGGTTGGTTTGGGGACATAGGCCTATTCGGCTCTGCTTCCCCAGTTTGTGCTTCTTGGTAGAGCTCGGAGCTGTTTCCTACCCCGTGAGGAGAAGGCTACCGCCGGCATAGCCCCAAGGTTCCTAGAGGCGCACAAGCCACCCCACCGCGTCAAGGTTAAAATGTCAGGGGGTGCCCAGTTTAGGTGCTCGTACTTTTTTTTTTGTTGTCATTGACGGTTTTTCAAAGTGGTTTTGGAAAAAAATTAATAACCCCATTCGGAAGAGGAAAAGAGGGTCAAAAATAATACTCATCTCAAAAATAACAGCACGATTGAATTCTTGAAAGACTAGATATGCAATTCAAAATATGTCGAAAATTTCCTAAAATCGACAATTTTGGCTGAAAGCTTGAGAAACGTATCATTTCAAGCATCTTCAAAAACGCATATCAAGGCTATGAAATTGTCGAACGTAGTGTGATTTTCAGGATCGGTATAATTTTTGCCTTTATTTCGAATGGAGATATTCTTTTTTTTTAAGCACTTTGAAAAACCGACAAGAGTGGCTTTTTTTAATTTCGGAGGTCAAAAATGCACAATGACTTGTTAAGTCCGAGCACCTAAACTGGGAAAAAAATAGACTACTTATTTATGTGACCAGATTTTCAATATCTGTAGAAATGAGGAAAAAACATGGGGGGTGCAAGACTTTTGGAGGTGTGTGTATTATCCAGAACTTGTTTGATTTTTTTAAAAATTGTAGATTTCCACTTTACTATTGAGAAAAATTTTCGAGTTTATCATATTTTTGGAAAGCTCAGAGCAAGCCTATTTTCAACAACCAAAAATATACATAGTTTTTCATTTGAAAAAACATATGTTGGCGTTATATTTCCGAATCGGTTAGTTCTAGAGAAAATCTGATTACAACACAAAATTCTACACTCAAAACAAAGAAAAAATCAAAATACGTTTTCATTTTGTATCTATATTATATGATAGCTGAGATACAAGGAATGCATGAAAATAGACAATCATCTTCAATCTCGCTCTGTATATCAAAAACGATGTGAGCTATGCAGATCTTATTTGTGGCATTGTTCGTTTCTTGAAAAAGTAGTACAGCATCGTAAAATCCGAATCCCCCTTTCTTCACACATAAGGGAGCTACCACGCGAAGGCAACGAAAATGAGACACTGTACATTCTTGAAAAAGATTCATCCGGGACATTTCGGACACAGGTCTTACAAAAAAATATCTTCGAAAAGGGTCAATTCACATGGCTAAAACCTTGTCCAATTCATTAAAATAGAACTGCTTCTTTTATAAAGCTAAAGATTTTGCGAGAGAGATACAGAATAAAGAAAAATGAAATCTGGGACTGCGCATTTAGACATACGACCTAGTCTGTTTAGGTTCAGTTTTTGCCCGAGTTAAAAAAAAAGTTATAGTTTTTTGAAAAAAGTTGTTTATTTCAGAATTTTTTCCATGGATAACTACATGAATGAATCAGGAATCAAGTTATTAAACCGATCAATGAATATTTAGTACTTGGGAACGTCATTGCTTCAAATCTGTGTTTTGGCCATCCACCAATGAAGAGCTGGAAAAAAAGATCACTGATAAAAAATTAAAACTTTTCACAATCTATAGTAACCTCAAGCACACAGCTCGTTCTCGTTAGAGTGCACAGCGAAAACAAGAAAAAAAATAGATTTCGAAAACTAGATCTCAATAGGAATTTTTTTTATTGAATTAGGATGTATTTTTACCATTTTCATATTGCTAAGAGCCCCACAAAAGTGCTAACATATTGAATCTACACCGGTTTCCTTCTTTTGGTGGCGCACACCTATGATCACTCTTCACAAGGCAACTCTGTAAAACAGTGGATATTTGCGTTAAGATTATTATTTAATTTTTTTTTTACCTGTATTAGCGGTATTAGAGATTCATATCACGGAACTGTATCCTGAATACATACAAGCAGCTGAATCTCATCAGGTGCATAAAAAGAGTACTCTCAGAGCCCGAATGACAAAAAGTTGACAAAGCTGATTGAATAGAGAGTTGATGAGGAGGTCCCAAAAGTTTTCACATTCCGTTAAACTTTGCACGATCTTTTCCGTGGAGATTCGTCACAAAATAATGGAAAATTTCAACAAAGTCGTTGCTGTAGACGATTATTGCTGTACTATATCACGTGGCCAAGATGCTCACGACACTGATCTTGCAATAAACGAGGCCACTTGAATAGGCTCTGGAAATAGAACATGAGTTTATCTTTAGAAAACCAAAATAGGCAAGAAATGCTATGAGTGAAGAATGTGGTGTGTTAATTCACCTATGATTAGTATGAATGTTGAGGCTAGAAATCATATCAAGATCAAGATGACTCATTGTGTTGAAAGTCGAGTAATCACTCATCATGATTTGATTTTGAGCTATTCTGTTGGGGAATCTATTCCAGAGTTATCAGTGTATGAATTTGGGAAGATTTTAATATTTGAATAAAAGTGACACTGGAACGATTTTTTTTGTAAAACTTTGATCATTTGACAGCTGAAAATATCAAAATAACAGCAGTGCACCACTTTGAACAAAAAAGTCAATTGGAAAAGAGGGTCGAGTGATACCTCATTTTTCAAGGTCTTTTTATCTTCATTACACCCTGAAAGTTTATAGTCACTTTCTAATTTTTCAATATCAAGGCAGTATTTTTTTTTCAAAATGGTGCCCAATGGCTGTTTTGACATCCTCTGCTGTCACCACTGTGCTGACAGATGCAGAACGTGCTCATGAATTGGGAATCACATCACAAAATCAATCCTTTGATGTCTCCTCCATAACTTGAAATAGTTCAATAAACCAGAATGAAATTTGGATTCCCAGTATATGAGCACGTTCTCCAGCTCTCAGCACAGTGGTGACAACTGAGGATGTCAAAACGGCAATTGACCGTAATTAAAAAAAAAACAGCCTTCATATTAAAAAATAAAAAAGAGAAAGCGACTGCAAACTTTCAGAGTGTTATAAGAATGAAGAGACTTTTCAAATAAGGTATCACTCGACTGCCATTTCCATTTGATTTTTCCGATCTAAATGACGCACTGCTGTTATTTTGCCATTTTCAGCTATGTCTAATAGAACAACATTCGCTAGCAATAGAGCCTCTTATGTAATTGATGCGGTGGGGTGTTTCTTCACAGTCTGTGAGGTCGAGTGGGCATACTTTTGACAATCTTTGCGATTCTCACATCGTGATCATTTTTGTTTGACACTCGGATGCCCACAGAGGTGAAAAATCCATGGAGAGGTTGGGGAGATTAAAAGAATCACTCAGAGAGGGGAATGGAAAGTGTCTTTCTAGAGAAAGGCTCTACAAACAATGTCAGTGTCTTGGGCTTATCACTTTCTTGGAGGGTGTTATTTGGACATAGTCCTTCATCGGCTTTGTGTCATTGTTATTATTTTTTTTTAGTTCTCTTATCCACCTCAATAACTACCCCGAGATAGTAAGAGTTTTATTGGGAACGAAAAAACATAATGCTGCGACTAGACTAAATTGGTCCTGATAAATATATAAACTGAAAGTCCCCATACCTCTCCATAACGAAACGTTAGCAAAGTGCCGACGCCATATTGAATTTTTGACATATTTGCTCGAATCACATTATACTCAAAAACTACTCACTTTCCGAGAAAATATGTGAAGTAATTAATTGAAGAACACTAAAAAAAACTTGAAATATTGGCATTTTCGAACTTCTCAAGTATCTCCCTTAACCAGATAAGAGCCAACAAAGTTCCGTCAAAATAGATACCATTTTCCGCTCAATTTTGTTTTTACTTGAAAATTACCCACTTTCCGAAAAAATATTTGCAAGGTGAATTGAATAGCGCTAGAAATTCTTTGAAAACGTTCATCTCCAAACCAACTAGGTACTACCCTTGTCAGCATAAGAGCCAAAGAATCAACATTAAAATACTGTTTTTCACATGCTCCCAATAACTTGAATGTTGTTGCGTTTTGTGGAAAATCTAAATAAATACATTTTAGAACCTTCAGAATAGCGTTTTGTGCCACTTTTATGAAGACTTCAGTTTTGTTTAAGTATTCGTATAAATTGTTTTCACAACGAATGCAGTTCATGGAACATACTCACTTATTTATATACCCACATAATGATATATATTATCTTCTTCACTCTCAAATCAAAGGTACACAGAGACAAGAACTCCGTCCTGCGGGCCAACGAGCCGTCCCATCGTTATATCACCGAACCTCAAATACTCATCGGACGACTTTATAACTTTGCGGCGGATCAAGAACTTCAATGACTTCACCAAAATTCACTGCCTGACAGCATATCCGAAAAACCGACGTTACGGATGTAGTAGATCTGACACGTTCCATTCGAGAAATAGAAGTCTTGTTATCTGAGTTACGCACCGGTCAGTCAAATTTCAGAGCCTGATACTGTCCGCCTGTCGATATATGAATGACCTACGACTCCTAGAACACAACTACCCAGTGAAAGCCAACACCAAATCACCATGCCTTCGAAATTCAAGAGCTGTATGTACCGGAAACCGACTCCGTTCAAAGGCCTGCTGGAGATGTGAAGAAAAAAGTAGCGATCAGAAGCAAAGGGACGAATTTCCGCGAAGCTATTCTGCTCTAGGTGTGGAAAACAAGGCATCATGTCCCGAGATTGCTCTTGCGCTCGTCCTGGTTGCTCGGGTCAGTATAATGCAAACTGCCTGCATAATACTGGAAATCATGTGTGCATATGGATCGATGCCACTCTCTTCAAAGCACTGATACTGGAGCAGCCTCAACCAAAACAATCAGCCATCTACCGCAACCCACTAACATTGTATTGGGTATGGATATCTGAACCAGTCATCAGTTCCGACTCGACTTGAGACAAGGGTGTCGACCTCAGAATCCGTAGATACAAGAGGCAATGAATACAAAAGTGAGGCAAATGATTATTATATGTTTTTTGTTCCGAATTGACCATAATATGAGAATTTTCAAATGTCTTGGGGTGAACTTAGAATGTTACAGTGATGAGTATCCTTTGTCGTT
Organism: Orchestes rusci; assembly: GCA_958502075.1. Classification (NCBI taxonomy): domain Eukaryota; kingdom Metazoa; phylum Arthropoda; class Insecta; order Coleoptera; family Curculionidae; genus Orchestes; species Orchestes rusci. Next base: position 24,108,472 of record OY293303.1, read on the forward strand.
TTTGTTTTAACTCCAGTTTTAACTTGTTCGATTGAGATATTTATTGCACCTGGACTATTGTTATACTTTTTATGATTTTTTACGGTAATGCTTTATTCATGAGTCGTTTAGGACTTGAGATAAAGCTAATTTGATTGATTGATTGATCAAAAACATAATGCATAATGACAAAGTGTTAAGAAGAGCGAATTGCCTGCGGGGAAGCTAAAACGATGAGGATACTCTGATTGTTGGGACAGCTGAATCCTTGGCTTCAAGCCGTCAAACTGTTGCTGTTGTGGAAGAGGATTTAGATCTGATCTACTGGTGATAATGATGATTCTCGGCACTTTCTCAATTGTCTATCTTCTAAAGCCTAGAGAAAGGAGCACCGTCTTCGTATGTAGGTTTGCCGTATCAACCACAGTCTGGAGTAAAACGTAATCTTGCCAACCACATGAAGTTTCTGCTCTCGGATAGTAGATTTGATACCAGGTCATCATACAACGCAAGAGTGAATTATCTCTAAACATCCAGAGATTGAGGAGTCTGTTGAGAAACTCAAGGGGCCCGTCTGCCAGTCAATGGCAATTTTTCGAGAAAAAATGGTGCTCCTGTAAGGTGCCAATCATTTAACAAATACTTTGAATCTCTTGCGATAAGCAGTACGTGTCATAATATAATGTTTTCTTCAACGATCTGGATAATTCCAATTAGAGTAAGGCTGATTGATTTTTTTTTCCAATAGTGTCTTGATAGCGGAAGGTATGTATTTTTTGGTGAATCGTCTGTCACCTCATTATATTGATTCAGACTAAATCTGGACTTCCATTTGGGCATTGAAATGTCTGATTCATGTTGGGCATATTGGCTTCGTTTTGTAGAGATACATTCTCGTTTTAGTTTAACGTTCTCATTTGCAACTTAGCCCAAACATACTTCTGCCCTGAATGTCACATTTTTTTCAAATCACTTGGTGGCTGAATGATGGGTATTGATCAGGTTTGGGATCTTATATCCCGAACACCTTTGATGTTTAATAGATCTTTCAATTGAGTAAATTTATTCTTGACTCATATTTCTCTTTGGTTCTTAGAAAGTCCGCTTTACGGCTTCACTAGCTGTTTTTTTTTGTGATCGTTCTGTTCTTGTTTTATCCTGAAACTGAGAAATGAAGAAACCTTCACCTCTAACACCACTTGCAACATATACCGTATGTGAGACCGGCTCCTCACTATGTGGCGAACCAGGAAAACGTTGGCAATGCGTGGAGTTTGAAACATGTCTTTAGGTTGGTAAATGAGATATACAGAGTGACCCGTTTGAAAGCGGGCCACCCTTCTAAAATTTCAAATTATTGATCGATTTTGACAATTTTTTTTTTGAAATGTAGGTAGGGGAGAGGCCAATTTTGCGGCCATACGTCGCTCAGTCTTTTTCAAAAACCAAGGCTCACTAGAGCATATTTAGAAGATGAGAAATCCAAAAAACATATCAGCGATTTTTTTGGAGAAAATTTGGCAATGGCACTGGATTTTTCATCCCCTGAAATGGATCTGTACCAAATTTAATGAAAAATTATTAAATTCGAAATAATTATTTTTGCTTGTATTCTTTTTTTGTCAATTTCGTTTGTTTGTTGTCATCGAATTTTAAAATGAGAATATATATTAAATGTTGTTATTTGATAAATTTGTTGTGATAGATTTGCTATCGCAAGAGTAAGGAGGGAAAATGCTTCCTGGTGCATAATGAAGTTAAACGTTGATTCTGAATATTTTGTTATGAAATTTAGTACTGATCCATTTCAGGGTGTGACGAATTTAGTGGCGTAGACAGATTTTGTCTAAGAAAATTGCTAATATGAATTCAGTATTTTTTGGCTTCTGAATATGATCTAGTAGGCCTTGAATTTTGGAAAATCTGGATGCTATCTGGCTTCAAAACAAACCCTTTCACTCTCCACATTTCAACAATAAAAATCGTCAAGATCGTTCCATAAATAGAAATGTTATGGGGGTGGCCCGCTTTTGAATGAGTCACTCTGTACATCAAAGAATGATTTTCTATACGGGGGGGGGGGGGGGGGAACCCACCTCATATGGCATATATTCCATTGGGTTTTATCTCATGCACCGACTTCCATCAGATAGAAAGTTGGCCGCATAGTGTGGAGTTTCAGATTAGTGATTCCATGATTAGGAAAAAAACACGTTTCGACCTTTTAATTTATTGACTGCAACATTGTTCATTTGAATATCTATCACATACACCAAAGCTTTAATAATAACCAGCCATCAACAATTACAATTAGTACGTAGAATAAGATGTGAAAGTTTGTCATGTCACCATTATCATTCACAACCATTTTATTAAAGTATCAACTTATACTTACCATTTAGATCAGGATTGATATCTTTTGTCACAAATTCTGATTGAAAAAACGTCTACGCGTGCGCACTTTATATAAAGTGAAAACTGATAACAAATGCTCTATCATCAAAAAAGGTGAACGGTTATAGTTTTGCTTATGCGGGCTTATACGGTTATCCGGCAATTTTAAAAATTTAGATTTTACTAATTAGAATTAACAATTTTCATTCCACGCATGAACTTTTTCCCATGTCTTTTTCAGTTTCGAGATATACATCTTGAAACAGTTGAATTACAATTTTGTATAAACCAAATTTGGTTGTGACTTACTTCTTGTGTTATTCTGAATGATGACGAAATGTCCCATCGAACCATGATCTTCACTCCCAATGTGTTTTTGTTAATTTTCCAACATCTATACAGGGTGCCACAGATTCGAGTGCATGCATGGGGATCTCAGTTATTATAGGAGATACAGGGTCGGTTAAATGATTGCAAAGTTGCGCATTTTTATGCTCAAGAAAATGTCATTTTTTAATTTGAAAAATTGCGACTACTTCCGAAGATATTCGAAAAAAACCGAAATTTTGCAAAAACGTTTTTATGATTTTCTGCGTTTGTTCGAAAAGACATTTTAAAATAAATTACACATTGTCATTGCCACTTTTTCTCCTCTAAAAGATGGTGGTATCAAATTGGTAATCTGACGTTTGATCTTCGAGCTGCCATCATCAAATTAATTTTTCAAACACGGACCTGGATTTCTCATTTAATTTTTAGTTATCTTTTAACGTCCTCAGAGCATTGAGATACCGCAACCGTCAAAAAATATACCAATCTAGAAAATAATATCAGAGAAAATTAGTCAGGCAACCCTTGTCTCCCTGAGACATAGTTTGGTTCATAACTCCATCTTTATTCGACATGTTATTCTTATGAAAAAACCTGCACAGCTAAACAAACCTAATTGACTGAACCAAAATCGAAATAACATCCAAGAACGATAAATTTAATTAAATTAAATTCAATCCACAAATGACATGGAAAATAAAAAAATTACATATAAAAAACTGAATCAATTTTTGCTAAAATGTTTAAAAATATTGCCATTTCAACAAATGATTGGAAATAACAATAATAGTTGAATAATATTTGAAAATATTGAGGTTGCTAAGGCAACCCATCACTCTACATCCTCATCCAATCACCTCAATGCCTCACGGATGTCAAAAGGTAACTGAAAATAAAATAAAAAATCCAGGTCCGTATTTAAAAAAATAAAGTTGATGATGGCAGCTCGATGACGAAACGCCAAATTTTGAATTTGATAGCACCATCTTGTAGAGAAGAGAAAGTTACAATGACAAAGTGTAACTCATTTTAAAATGTCTTTTCAAAGAAACGCAGAAAATAATAAAAACCTTTTGGCGAAATTTCGGTTTTCTTCGACTATCTTTGGAAGTATTCGGAATTTAACAAATTTCAAAATGGCATTTTCTTGAGCATGAAAATGCGAAACTTCGCAACCATTTAACCGACCCTGTATCTCCTATAATAACTGAGATCCCCATGCATGCGCTCGAATCTGTGGCACCCTGTATAGTCATTATGATAATCTCGCAGACTCTAATGTATAGAAAAATACAAATAGAATCGCTCCGTTTCGTTTCTACTCGATACTGATAGAATCGCTTTTTGGTACGCTCATCTTCAGAAGTAGAAACAAAGTTCGACCATTTCCGGAAATACTTGGGGATTTTTGTGTTTTAACACTCTCACTCCGCTTATACATTTTGACCAAGTAGGTTCAATCACTTCGTTTCTATTTTACAGGGTTATGAAGATTACGGTAGAAAACGCTATGAGAGTATACCAATTTTTGATCGAGACGACACTCTTCCATGCGATAATACTTTTCTACTCATCAGAGTCCCACTGCATATCGGGTATCTTTTCCATATGGTTATATTTAGACAAGATTTTAGAGTAGCGTTTTCTCATGATATTTTCCCTACTGATAGACACTGTGATTAGACCCTTATCAGCCATGACAGTAAAAATGTCGCAATTTTGTTTCACGAAAAAGCTGCTATCAAAAGGATTTGTTTGAAATAGGTAGGTACTCAATATTGCACGTAGTCTGATACAGTTCTTACCTAACTTGCAACAAAGGTTCAAGATATTGTTTCTTTTGTACAACTACTTTTCTCATATTATTCATGATTAACTTTCAACCGTTGCGGAATATGTACAAAATACGTATGTTATAGACATACATTTTTCATATTCGTCGCTGAGGCATGATAGACAGACAAACCTAAAATAGTTTAACTTCATTTGCACCGCGTATACAGGGTGAGTTATATCAAAGTTACATTTTTTCAAATGGAACACTTTGTATATTATTGCATATTTGTATTTCTCAATTTTAGTTTGACTTTATGTACCACATATTGTATCTTGAACGAACCGTTTATCCACAAATCATCATTTTGAATTTTTTAATATTAAAATTTGTTAAAATGAATAACGCATTGATCCGAAGAGTTGGAGAATCGGAATTTCTTGACTTCACTAACTAATATACTCAAAATACTTTTCAAAACCCCGTTATCACTAGTCTTGCCCGGTGGACCATATTCTCTGTTTCCCATTTCTGGCAATGGTTGGGTCTTTCTGATCATTTGACATTGATGACGTTCTGGAATTATTTGATATTGAGCCGGTCTATGTCGTGTTCTATCAGTTATGATATTTTCAGGTCCTTCCGTGTGTCAGCATTTCTGACATATCATCGCGTTGCTGAGACTAGTCTTTGGCTTTCTTTTTGCACTGTTTCTGGTCACTGTATGCATCTTTCATCCATTGAGGACGAAGATGGAGATCCGTATGTCAGTATTGGACTCATCATCATCTAATATATGATCGATTTAGTTTGTTTAATGATGAATACATTTTATGCATCTATCGCATTGCTTCTGTTTTTGTGTTTTGCATCCAGTTCATCCGACGATCGTATATGAGGGCCAGGTATTAAACTTTGTTGCTTCATTGGATTGGGGTTTTCTGATTTAATCTCTCCTACCTGTCATAATTCCAGAAGTTCCGTCATGATCTTAGTTACTCATTCATTCGAACTTATTTTTGATCTTATGTGAGCAAAGGTACACCTGAATTGCGGGCATTTTCCAGATGCCTTGATCTTGATCAGAAATGTGACAGATACGTTTTTCCAACATATCCATATCTCTTACTTCAATTTGACGATATGACGTTCTCATAAAAAAACTCATATTGACTCAAACGCTTGTCAAAGAACAATTGCCCGTTCAAAATAGCAAAGATTCTGGTTTTGAGAACAAACCATCTTGAGATAATCTTCAAGCCTCAGAATATAATCATAGACAGATGTTAACAACAGAACGTTCACTTTCAAAGTTCTTCAAAGATTCAAATTAACGTGATATTATTATGGAACATGTTGTACATACTGTGTATAAGACTACTCTGGTCAAACAAGTCAATGTAAAGACACTGGTTTGAATAATCATAGGTACTGTATTACAAGAAAAATTTCGCAAACAGTGAAAAACAAAACATGCAGAAGCCAGATTCAAGACAACATAATCTAAACTAATATTACTGAAGCTTATAACAGGAATGATGAAACATTCTGACAAAAAAGTCGTCGCGTCGCATAAATTCTGTAAACTTTGATAAAACTGCGAATTGATTCAGTGGGAATCTTGTTTTCAAATATAAACAATAACGAAGTGTACACAGAGATTCTACAAATATTAGACCAATAGCACTACCCCACTACCAGATAGATAGATCATACTGGTTATACGGTTACTACTAGTATTGGGATCTGTTACTTTTCATAAAAGCTTTAGTAGATATGTACCGTATATACAAGAAAATTCAAAAACCATCCACGCTATCTGCAAAAATAGAAAGATTTGTGAAATTCGCAACACGTCAAAATATGTATTGAGGAGAAACATTTTTTACAAAAAATGAATTGGCGTTAGCTCATTCCTTAAACATCCATAGCTACCACCTTGAAATTGTTGAATGGGACGTGGAATCGATCGTGTGATACATCGTTCCAAAGGGCTTTTTATTTTGAACATTTTGACGTGTCATTTTTAAAATTTGACTATACCGTTGCGAAATAAAACCCAAAGGTTTAAAAGGACAAGATTGATAGAATGATAGAATTAGTTCTCGGTCACATAATATCATAAAAATAAAATACAGATTCACCATAAATAAACGATGCGGTTTGGCGTTACTTTTGACGAAATGTGAATTTTGCAAAAAGTGTGTGCGAATCGACGAACATTTTGCGAAATTCACACTTTTTTGACAAAATTTCGTGAAAAAAAGTGTGAATCCGCCCCGTTTTACTCAGTATTTATGATGAACCTTTCTTTTTCTCGATATTTATGAGGTTTATGCGACAGAGAACTAATTTTATTATTTTATTATTATCATGTCCATCTCATCCTTGAAATGGGTTTTATTCCGCAACGGTACAGTGAAATTTAACGTCAAAATGTCCAGCATAAAATCCCTTCAAAACATGTATCATACAAGCCTTCATGATTTACCAGATTATTTTGGGTATTTCGACACACCCTATCAAAAAACAATCAAACTATTTATATTTATTTATATACCGGATCTTCTATATACCTGGAAAAAAGTCTATAAGTAAACAATAAAACCTATCAATATCAAACGTTTCGGAAGCGAATCTGCTTCCGTCGTCAGTGGAACCTAAAAAAGAAACCGTCACTTTTTTTGATAGGGTGTGGCGAAATACGCGCCACAAAACTACAGAGCATATATACACGAACCTTCGTCTCATTTGAAAATTTTGGGGTGATAGCTTTGGGGTTTGGAGACTGAACTACCGCCAACCAGTTTTTCGTGAAAAACTTTCTCCCTCAAATAAATTTGTTGACGTGTTTTGGCGAATCTCACAAATCTGTCTATTTCCGCAGATAACGTGAGTGGTTGGTTTCCAAATAAACACCCTGTATACCGGCAATGTACGTTGTGAAATACCTAAGTTTGCCAAGCTGAAGTGCGCATTGCCGATCCGCTTCTTGCAAAGTACGTAATTATTCGTTAAGTCGGACTTTGTCTGCGCTGTGGTACAGCAATCGTGAGAATGGTAAATATGTGACAGACAAACTCCAAAATAATCTAAATTCCGCTTTTATATGACTAGACTGACCCAAGTATTAACATATATTTATTTGATGAAGCGTACAATAAAAGATGCTTTCATTGTGAATCATGGCAAATTGTGTGATGGCAAAAATTATAAATGATCAAAAAGCGTATGAAACCATACTGATATCGGGTTGCTAGTTTGAATATATTTTCAATATTCTTGAATAGTACCGATAATCACAATTCATACCTAGATTCAAAATAAATTGGATATATCTATTCGCTCATGAAGTTGGCAGCTCGACTATGAACCGACATCTCATTCCCTCTCATTGCAATATGAATATTTTTCCTATCCTCGTTTCATCCTGTATTGATTGCTAAAAGCGCGCAACAAATTTGCATAAGCTCCGCAGCAATTCCATAAAATAAATAACACATTCGTATAGAACGTTATCCTATAGAACTAGTTAAATTGAATACTTTGATTGAGCATAAGCACCGAATTTATTTCATTTATTCTTGTGGACTTCCAAATAGCCTGATAAAATACAATTAATGGTTTAAATCAAACAAGACTGTTGCATAGTTTCAACATCAGGAAAACACGGTTCTTTCACGACAGTTTTTCTCAATACAGTGTCCGTCACCCAAGTAACATTTATTCGTCTTTCAACTTAATCTGACCGGATTTGACGTCAATTTAGGTGAAAATAAGGTTTGCAAATGTGTCTATACTTGCGGAGTGACGTCGGCTGCACATCTTGCCAACGTCGCTGCCTATTGGTAATAAAGTGTGACCACTTTTCAACGTTGCAGACGTCGCGAATGACGACGTTATTTCCAGATCAAACTACGAAGTTCAGTCGAAGTTGGTCTCTCTTTGTAATGGTTGAAGTATAATTTACTGGAATACGTTCACGACCAACCAACGTCGTGAATAGAAACGTAATCTCTAGGACAAATTCCGACGATGAGCTGACGTCGGACTTCTCACTTGATTCGGTGTTCAATAGGGTGTATATTTGGTACAACTTTAGTCGTGATACAAATCCGCCATCTTTTGAGGGGCGTCGGTTTTTCAAAATGTTCACTATTTTTCGGAAGATTCACTGACTTTAATTGATCGATCAAGATTTAGAAAAAACTCAAGATTCATTTTGCACCGTATAAGCAGCGACAATATTTATGAAAATAATAATAATTCTTTCAGATCATCAATAATACATTCTATTATGTTTACGAATCATTGAGGGGCTTTGCTTTTTTATCAATTTTTTGTTCCAAGTTCAACCATAAACTGTCCTTTGTTGTAAACTTGAAGCCACAATAAGCAAATAGCGTCTTTCGTAGACAGTACAATCCACGTATTTGCAAAATGAATGTCGCCATGCTGCCATCAAAAGTTGACAAACCTTCAAAATTAGTAAACCATTTGTCTATGCTACGTAATTTTACAGTCAACGACTTCTACTCAAGAAGTCAGATGACGAGGTTGACACGATCAGGACTTGTATTACACGTTAAGGTGAAAATCGCGGTCCTCTGGTCGTCGAGCGGACGTTGCGTGCAACATCAGGTGATTAAAGGTTCAGGTGATATTACGTAATGACGTCAAGATGCTACTTGGGCATAAAGTTTTTTATTTATGGCGGAAATCGGTTTCCATGAGACGGAAAAAATCTTCAATGAGCGAATGAAAATATCAAGGGCGACCATCTATTTCGGAAGATAAACAAATTACAATCATTGGTGAGATGGTGGTAAATCCTGAACAGTCGACTTCTCAGGTTGCAGACATCTGTGATACTTCGTCTGCTTCTGTAAAACGATTGCTGAAAAAACAGAAAATTTCATCCTTTTAAATTTCAAATGGTGCTCCAGTTGACTGAAGATGATCCTGACAGGCGTGTGGAATTTTGCGAAATTATGACCGATAGAATAGGCCAAGAACCGAGATACGTTCAAAATGTTTGTTTTAGTGACGGGTATACTTTCTTTTCAAATGGCCGTGTACACAGGCAAAATGTTCGTTATTGGAGTGACGTGAATCCGCATGTTTTTAGGGAAACCCACCGCAATATCTCAAAAAGGTCAACGTATGGGCTGGCATACTGGGAAACCATATTGTTGGTCCGGTTTTAATTCATGAAAATTTGACAGGGGACCTGTATTTGAACTTGTTAGAAACTACAATAGAGCCTTTGATTGTACAAATACGTCAGAATAATCTCAACGAATTTGGCATGGCACCAATTTTTCAACATGATGGTGCGCCTCCTCATTTCAGCAGAAATGTAAGGCAGTATTTGGACTTAACTTACCCCAATCAACTCTCTCTTAGATTCACAGGAAATAATCACTGCTTTTTGTCAAAATAATAATGTCGATACTTTCGAAGAAGTCCGTCAGAAGTTCTCAGACAGATTATTTCATTGTTTGGTAGTCAACGGAGGACATTTTTAACATTTTTCACAATAAAAATCAGAGTTTGCTTTCATTGTTCTTATTTCACGAATTTCTATATCTTGTTAGTTTGACAGTCTATCATATCCGCACGGATGCGTTTAATCCTATGAAATTTCCACACAATAATCTACTCGATAAGACCTTTCGAATGATGTATCACACGACCCTCCTTTCCATTTAAAAAAAAAAATTCAAAATGGCGCCCAGACCCATCTTGAATACTAAAAGTACGTCAGTAACATCAAAAAGTAGTATTTCGACAGCAATTGAAGTATGCCAAGTTTCAAAATTTTTGGTGCACACATTAAAAAAAACCTTCTAGAGCCGCACTGTAAAAAAAAAAATGTTATTATACAGGGTTATTCACGTTATTCGACACGAAACATTATGGCCGAAGTATATGATTTTGAAAAAGTTTTTTTTTCTGGATGAATAGGGACCCTTTAAGGCTATATTTTAAAAATATTTTGACGTTATACAGGGTGTCCCCAAAACACGAAACGCATCAAAGTTGTATTTTTTTAAATGGAACCCCCTGTATATTAATTGATATTCCAATTCTTTCTTCCATTTTGAACAAAAATTGTGATACAACTAATGTTCCTGAATTCAACCGTTATCGAGATATCGCGTTTTAAAAATGGCATTTTTGCAACTTTGACATGCTATAAAATTCAAACCATTCAAGTTAGAGGAAAATGGTTTGCACTTTCTCATCTTAACTTTTCAAGAGCTCTTCTGTCATTTGGATAGAAGGTACCGTCAACTGTCAACTTTTTTCGGCACATTTTGACATTTTTTCACAAGAATGAATTTAATCTCCTTGAATAGCTGTTGAAAAGTTAAGACAGGAATGTGCAATCCATTTTTCTCTAACTTGAATAGTTTGAGTTTTATAGCATGTCAAAGTTGCAAAAATGCCATTTTTAAAACGCGATATCTCGATAACGGTTGAATTTAGGAACATTAGTTGTATTACAATCTTTGTTCCAAATTGAAGGAAGAATTGAAATATCAATTGATATACAGGGAGTTCCCTTGAAAAAAATACAACTTTGATGCGTTTCGTGTTTTGGGGACACCCTGTATAACATGAAAATATTTTTAAATGTAGCCTTGAAGGGTTCTTATCCATCCAGAAAAAAAAACTTTTTCAAAATCATATACTTCGGCCATAATGTTCCGTGTCGAATAACGTGAATAACCCTGTATAATACAATAATTATGAGCATGTATAAAATTTAAATAATCCATGTAGTTTAATTGGAAAAGTAAAAATGCTCAAAATAACATATGAAGGTAAAAATATAAACAGTTCATCAATACTACAGTTTAAAATGTTAACAATACATGTTCCTTGAGCAGTCTCTTGAATACATTCAAGTTATCACAGTTTTTGATCTTTGGTGGCAAATTCTTGCAGGCCCTTGTATAAGATGGAATTTAACATTTGACTAGTATTAAATTTGGTGTTCAGTATAAAATCACTCTTTTGTCTTGTATTATGATCATGTACATCCCCAAAGTAAGTAAAGAGTCAATTTCACAAATATACGATGTAGCCAATTTTATCCTTATTTTGAACAAGAATACATATAGGTTCAAATAATTTTCTGGTTAACATTCAACAAATCTAAAACATCAATCATTTCTCTAAGCGGAGTATATCTATCACACTTGAGTACAATTCTCATGGCTTTGTTTTGAATTTTTTGCATTTGGTCTATTTTAAACTTAGGTAACAGGAACAACAAAGATGAACAGAACTGCAAGTGAGGAGAGGCAATGACATGGATTGATTTGATTTTCGTAGCTACAGATAATTGTTGACCTACTCTAGCCATATTATTCCTTGGTACTTGATTTTCTGGACAATTTCCAGTTGACGATCATCAATTTTCACATTAACATTTTTAAAATCAATACAACTCAACATAGACCTTTTACCAAATATACAACATTTAGACTTGGAAAAATTCAAACTTAGCTTATTATCACAGAACCACTCATATAAGTTTTTCAAATCATATCGTTTTTATCTCTAGTCATTTGCTTAATGTCCTTTTCGATAATATACAACATTGTATCATCCGCAAAGAGAACATTTTTGCTTTTATGGACTATTTTCACAATGTTATTAATATAAAGAAGAAACAACAATGGGCCTAATACCGTTCCTTGTGGTACTCCATACTTCACGTTGACGACATCAGATACAGTATTCTTAAATTCAACACATTGTGATTTATCAGATAAATATGATGTAAACCATTTCAGTATATTTTCCGTAATACCCATGTTATGCATTTTTTTAAACAAAATGTCCCGGTCAGCTGTTTCAAATGCCCTTCTGAAGTCCAAAAACAAAGCCAATACATGATGCTGACAGTCTAAAGCTTCAAGAAACTCGCCGCACACATTAACAACAACACTCTCGCACGAATGATTCATCCGGAAGCCAGATTGGTTAGGGACAATTAGTTGATTTCTTTCACAGAATTTCATCAGTTGTACTTTGACAGTCATCTCCAAAATCTTCTCGAATGCTGGCAGTGTGTTGATTGGTCTAAGATCAGTATGCTGTTTTGGATTTTGTACTTTTGACATAGGTACAATAGTTGACAATTACCAGGATTTAGGAAAAGTTCCTCTAGAAAGGGAGGTATTGAAAATATCCAAGAGCCTGTTCCCTACGCTCTTGCACGCGTCACGAAGAACCATTGTCGAGATGCCCAGTTTACCACCTCCTACCTGTTTTGAATCTTTAAGGTATTTTTTCATTTCAGACATCAAAATAAGGTTGAATTTAGAAAACTGTACATCAGGTTTTATCATACATATTGCTCTACCGCTACTTGAAATATTCTGGGAAATTGCGTGGATACCATCAACCAAATACTCAATAAGTTTTGCTGCAATTTCAACTTCATCCGTTACAGTGTCCGTATCAAAGGTGATATCTTCTGGCAGCAGCACATTTTTTTCAGGTGATAAAGTTTTCAGATGTCTCCATAGTTTTTTTTGGAATATCCTTATTATCAATTGATCGTTGGTGAAACATCTCTTTTTCTGTCTTAATCTCAGAGACAATTAGATTTCTTATTATCTTGTAGTCATTCCACGTTTCGGTGTTTTTCATGAATGTGGCTCTCTTATACAAGATATCCCCTCTCATCAGTTCTCTTATTCCGTGGGTTATGTATTTTTTAAATCTATACTCAGGTTTAACACTTATTGTAGACATTGGGCACATATCATCCAAAACACTCAAAATGCCAGCAACAAAATACTTGGCTAAAAAATCCACATCAGACGATTCACTGTTCCATTGGGTTTGCATGAGTTTTTCCTGCAGCTTATCAGCATCGAATCTGTACATTGATCTTTGGTGTCTTATCACAGGTTGTTTTTCTGAATGTGGTTTGAGAATTACCGATAAAATTTAATGGTCACTGATTTTTGGAGTTTTGTGAACTTGATGAATGATATTTTTGATGTTTGTTATGATATGATCAATTAGAGTCTCACTATTTGGCACTGTTCTTGTTGGAGATGTCACGACTTGATGCATTCCGCTGGTTAAAACAGTACTTGAGAGTTTTTGTCCATAAAAAGATTTCCTAAGCAAAACGAAGTTGAAATCACCCGTGAATATGTTTACACCCTCAAAGTCGCTTATTTGGTCCAAATATTCATCGAAATATTCAATAAAAGCTCCATTATTCGTTTGAGGTAGATGATACAGAACAGTGCACAGATATGCTGTGGATGATATTGGAAATTCCAACGAAAATAGCCATACAAATTTTTCAACACACTTTCTATGCCTCACCTTAAACTCAACATCTTCTCTGATAAGCGCCATCACTACTCTGGTTCTTCTGTTTGTATATATAGTCACACATTGGACTATTTTCTAGCCTTCAATCTTGGCTGAGCCCATTCATACCAATATCCGACGACACATGAGTTTCTTATAGCAACATCAAAAGAGGCTTCCATTCCTCTATCAAGATTTCGATATGATCCTTATTTTTTGGAAAACCTTGGCAGTTGAAATAAACTAAACCTGAGGTGAGGCCAATACTCAAATCTGATTGCTTTAAACTAAATTTATTTCTTCGCGCCTGCTCTATTTTCTTAAAAATTTCGCAATTGTTCACATCCCATACTACGTGATCAGTTTTTAAATGTTACCCATACTTTTTATTGAAAACAGTGCAATTTACACATTTACTCACATTACAATCACAGTCTTGAACGTCATGACTTCCACAACATTTAGCACAAACTTTGGTATCCTTACAGTCTTTTTTCAAGTGTCCGTACTTGCAGCAATTGAAGCATCGAATGATGCCGTAATAATTATACACTCTACATCTATTCCAGCCGATGTTCATTCGTTCTTTGTATATTAGTGAATTGTATGTTGTTGCATCCACTTTACATATCAAATTGAACTTGTTATTAAAGACTCTCGTTTTCCGAGTAATTTTTATGTTGAAGTATTTATTATTTTGACCTAACAAATTTTGATTTCTGATTTTTTCTACCAATTCATTATCACTGTTGCCAAATTCTTGCTCATTTATTCCAATTTCTTTCAAGCGGTGATTAAGTGTTTTTGGTCGATCCACTGCATAACTTTCTCCAAGTTTACTTTGAATCTGTTCTTGAATATTGTCGGTTTCTTTTTTGGTACCACACGAGACCACCATTTTTTGTCTTACGACCCATCGTAACTCCAGCCCCAATTTCACTCGGATTGATGTTTTTGATGAGATCTTGTTTAATTTGGTCAACACTGCTTTGTTCGGCCCTTGGTTTAATGACTAACACCTCCGAGTCATTCTCAATTGCTGCATCGTCTGCATAGCTTTTGATTGTTGTCAAGTTGATGGTCTCTTCATTCCTTTTTTTCAAATGATGATTTTCTTGTTTCAGTTTGGTATTTTCATTGACCAATATATCAATTTTTGTATTCATCTTATTCGTATTTTTGACAAGCATTTCCAGTATTTTAATAACGAGATCCAGGTCACTCTGTTCAATGATTTCATCTGTCCTCAATCTCTTCCTTGGCTTTATTTCCGACTTCACTCACAGAACTGTTAGTGCACTGCAAAACAGGAAAGAAGTCGTATCCTTCTCGATATTTTTTTTTTTGGCGTACAACCGCATGGGATGTTTATAAAATGATGGACTTGGTCTCTGTGCATTGGAAATCGGAAATTACATTATTTATCAGGGCCAAAATTTTTATTGCGAAATGTCATAAATCTGCCAAAAGTGTGTTCCACCACTTTTCCACACATACTTCGTCATATCTCCGGAAAAAATCTAGTTTTTTTTTTTTTTTGAATGATAAAGGAATTGGGGGAAGGTAACCGGGGTAGTTTCGTTAGTATGAAAAATTAAGTTTTTTTGTAAAACTGCGAAAAACTTCAACAATAACATTTTCTGCAGAACAATATTCAGTAAGCGAGCAACTTTTTTGTTTTAAGGAATTTTGCTATACTATCTGCGTACGAAATCAAGCCAAAGGTTCAAAAAAGTTTTTGAAAAAAGAATCAACTTCCTATGTTGTACAGTTTTCGACTCATAATTTTTTGAAGTTGAGTTTTCGCATGGGCGGCTCGCAGCGCGGCGTTTTAACAGCCATGCCATGCCACGCCTTGCATCAAATACTATCATTGCGCTATTATGGGGCCGTCCAATTGGTTTTATGTGTAAACTAGAAACTGTAAAAACAAGTTCAGAAAGATTCTGGAGTATATTATAGCCTTGGATCAATGATCTTCACAATCTGTTAAGCTTTCTTGGTTTAGGATGTAAATGCAATTCGCATATTTTTCACAGTCATTGCAACATTTTATTTCTGATACAATGCAGGAAATAAACTGTGACATCTTGTCGTCAAATTTTCTGTCACATCATCGAACACTGAGAAAAATTGACCTTCCAAGTATCTTCTTTCTGGCTTAATTTGAATTGTACCAAATTCTTGATTCATAAAGACATCTAAGATAACATGATACATAGATTAATTTGAGTTTCATCTTTGTTATACTGGGTGGTCCATTTGAGTTAAGACAGCCCGATATCTAAAAAACGATAATAATTTGAAAAGTTAAATCAAAAGTTATTGGGTCCTGTGACATTAAAAAAATTATAAGGATTTTGGATATTGTAACAATAAAAAAACTTTGGAACACATGACATGGAAATCGTAAAACGTGAGCATATGTTGTGCGTATGAATACAGTCATTTGACTGCAACCCCAAGAAGACCAAGCTTGATGTTAAGCTAGTCAGTCAATACTACCCTTCCGCTCTGTGATAATATATGTAAGTAGCTGTTTATGGGTATTGTTTTGTCAACTTTTCTATAAAATATATTTTTAAGGCCACACATGGTTTCGTTTTATGACTTTCATGGGATGTGTTCCATAATTTAAAACCTCCCTACTTTTTTTTTACTATTCGAAATTCCGTAATCTTAATCATTTTTTTCAATGTCACAGTACCCAATAACTTCAACTTCAACTCTTCAAGTAATTATCATTTTTTAGATATCGGGCTGTCTCAACTTGAATGAACCACCCAGTAGGTATAACAAATACGAAACTCGAATGAATCTATTATGTTTTGTTGCATGTCTGTATCAATTAAAAATTTGGTACAATTGCCATATTCGAGAGGCAGAAAAAAAATTCATGGTCAATTTTTTTACTCAAGAAACAATGCTTGATGATGTGCGAGAAACTTTGACGATAAGATGTACCTGCATTGCACCAGGAATAAAAATTTGCAATTACTGTGAATATGCAAGTTACAGAATCTGCCTTAACCAAGAAAGCTTAAAAGATAGTGAGGATTATTGATCTAAGGCTATGATAAACTTCAAAATCTTTCGAACCTTGTATTTACAGTTTTGAGTTTACAGCAGAGACCAATAATAATAATATTTAATGCATGGCGCGGCAGCACGGTAGTTTGAACGCCGCGCCATGCAGAAACTCAACTTTGACTAACTATAACTCAAGAAGTATATAACTTAGAATGCTGATTCTTTTTTCAAAAACTTTTTTGAACCTTTGGCTCCATTTCATACACAGATAGTATAGCAAAATTCATTAAAATAAAAAAGTTTTTTGTTTACTGAAAATGGCTCTGCAGAAAATGTTAATGTTGAAGTTTTTCGCAGTTTTACAAAAAAAAATAGATTTCTCATACTAACAAAACAACCCCAGTTACCTTCTCCCACACATACTTCATCAATTATCTAGATTTTGACACACACTTTTGACAGATCTATGACATATTTCGCAATAAAAAGCTCCGGCCCTAATAAAAAAAATTGTAATTTACAATTTCCAATGCCCAGGGATCTAGTCTATCATTTTATAAACATCCCATGTGGTTGTACGCCAAAAAAAAATTTGAAACATCTCTGCCTCTTTTCCAGTGCACTATGTTTGCTTCACAGGTTTTGCACTTCCATATCATTCTTTTCATGTGAAAACCACGCAGGACCAGCACATTCTCACATTTCCCATGGTATGTTTTCTTACATGAGGTACATTCAATAACTAATTTTAAATCATCAAAAGGCTGCTCACAACCAGAACAATTATTACTATTATCCTCGTCGATTGCATTTTTGTTTCCTTCCATCACTTTGAGCTCGTTCCAACAATACACTTTTTAAAGCCGCCTTATCAGTGAATGAATGCAGGTGTGGTGTATGTTTCACTGTTTGAGTCTAATTCAAGATTGAATCCGTCAAACTTCACACATTCATTCACTAATATACATTCCCATTTATAATTGTTAGACAAAATTTTCAATTACAAATCAATTCAACCGGCTAAAATGATGGTTTTTTCGAGAGCCAAATCTGAACACGTCCGTACGACTAGTTAAATGTGAAATTCTTGGGAGTGACTTTTAAAAAATAATATTTATTGGTGACAAGCGTTAAGTACATGTAATACAGTTAAAAGCAGAATATAGTGTGTGTTGATTATGGAGAGGAACTCATATTTATAAACTAAAAAATGCTTATTCTACACTTTACAATCATAAAGACGTAGTATATAGAACAATAGACAATGGGGTGATTCAGCGGGTGACTCAGCGGTAATGATCACATAACTCCTCCCACCGAAGATGAAAACAACGGGTTCACCAGGTTGTTTTCAGGAAGTCTTCTGGATCTGGGCTTCATCTCTACGTTGGGTGGTTCTTGACTTGTATGACCTCGAGACAGTGGTAGGCATGGACACAAGGGTTGTTTCTTCAGGCATCTCCAGAGAATGTATGCTAATAGCAGTACAAGACATAGGATGATTGTAGAACTGAAGGTTGATGTGAGTGTCTATCGCATGGGGTTGATTTCTGGTATTGGTTCAAGATTGTTGGCTTGATCTTGAAGTGACTTGATCTTGTCGAAATCAATGGATTCCAAGACGATTGACTTTTGCGATGTGGATTGGTCTTCTTCTTCGAATGGGATTTGGGGTAGTTTGAGTGGATAACCTTGAAGAAGGTCTTCAGTATTGATGGAGTGGAGGTCGTCAATTTGAATTTCACACTTATATGGAATTTTTATTAAACTTGGATGCTGGATGAAGTTGATTTCTCTTCTTCCACAAGTTTGGTGCATCTTGAGAGACTTGTTGGTAGGTATGGCCAGTACGTATTGATTGTCGATGTCTTGAATTATTGGAGTTGTGATTTGTACTCGGAGAGTTTGACATCTTGACTTTTCGGCTTGCTGAATGAGTCTGACTGCACAATCTTCTTTAAATGGTCTCAGATGATCATGGCAGATATAAGTGTCTTCTACCATTTGGCATGGTTCTGCTTCATATTGCTAAAGGTGTGTACCCAGTATAAGGTAGGAAATTGTAGGAACAATTATTGATTGATTGATTGGAATTGGATAGAGACGAAAGATTTCGAATTTTTCGTTTTGTACTATTGGAAAGTGAATCGCAAAAACTAGTTTTGATTTTGAAAATTTCACTTGAAGTGCTGTGACTTGATAGTAATAGTTTAAGTCTTTGAAATGAATTATGTTGTCCTCGCCATATAGGCTTTTTAATTTTGAAATTATGTTTCCTAATTCTGACGCAGATATTACAGTGGTATGTAATGTGTTCAATTTAGCGAACAGCACTGCGTCTTCAAGATTGTCTAGGAAAGTGATGAGACTCTGACAGTTCAAAATAAGTTGGTGAATCGTATTGGTTACCTTGAAGAAGTTTGAGATGTTCGAAGTTTTTGCTCTCAAATCTTTTTCTAAATTTTCAACATAACCTTTTATGGAAAGTTGATTTTTGCTGAGCGTTGTGATTGACTGATTGTAGTTGTCGATCAGCTGTTTTGTTAAAGATGTTCGTAGAGCAATTTCTTTTTTATATGAATTTGCCGTATTCCGTAACTCATTTATTGCTTCTTCATATTTTTCACCGTCTTCTGAGTCCAAGGTTCCGAAGAGCCATTTTGAAGTTTTCCAACAAAATTTATAAGTCCGCGTTTAGTTTTTATTTGATGGGGTCTTATATTGTTTGACTTAATGCTTGCCTCTGCGATTAAATATTTAGCATGATTAAATAGATTATCTTTACTTATAAAAGAACTATTTTCTAACTGATTATTCATATTATTTTGCGATCTTTCTAGAATACTATAAAAGCGTTTTATATTTTCTAGTTCGACTACAAGCGGGGTTATTTCTATATAATGCAGAAATGTATGCTGCGTTTGAATTACTTTCGCATTTCCTAAATGGAAGGGAAGTAAAGGTGTCTTAATCTGGGATATTTGTATGTCTTTAGTTGTCACTGTCGTAACTACAAGAAGGAAGATCACGTACTGTACAGTCATTTTTCTGAAAAGAAGGAAAAGCTTTAGGTCTTTGAATCTGTGATTTATGAATCACTTTTTGTTTAGTTGTTATAATTTTATCTTCTAAATCTTGCGAAACATACTGTTCTGTTTTTCGAGGTTTGTCTTTTGATCTTAAGGCCGTTTTATCGATTACGTAGACTTTCTGGTTGCTCTTGAAAGTTGGAGGTTCTTCTCTATGTTGATTTTGTTTCTCTATGACACGAGTTTTGGAGTTAAGAGAAGTATTGAAAATATGTTCATAAATTGTTTTCAATCTGTCACGTCTATCGCTGACGTAGTTACCAAGGATGATCTCATCAGAAAGATCGAAAGGGTCAAGAGATTTAGTGTGGCCATTTATTATATCAAAGGGTCTTTGTTTTGTCACACTATGATTGGATGAATTATATCCAATGATTGCGAATTGCATGAGTTGTTTGGGGTTATCATGAGGATTTTTGATTTTGAGAATGCGATACATTTCAATCAGGGTGGAATGAAGTCTTTTCACAGGACTGTTACTATTGGAGTTTCCGGGAGTTGTGAAATGGACTTTGATTTTATGAAGTTCACAATAATCAAGGAGACTTGAAGTTTTAAACTCTGTTCCATTATCACATGTGATTTGTTGAGGTAGGCCATGGTGGCTTACAAAGGTTGAAAAGTTGTCCAAGACGATTGTGGACGTACAAGTTGGTTCTAAGGGGTATGCTTGTGCATATCTTGAAAATACATCAATTATTGTTAAAAATTTGACGTTGGAGATTTGGAAATTATCCATATGGATAGATTCAAAAGGGTTACTTGGAATTGGTGTTGAAGAAAATTGGATTTGTGGGGGAAGTCTTTCATATTTAGCTTTTTGACAAGTTGTGCAATTGTTTATGTACGATGTTAGGTCAGTTTTCATATTGGGCCAGTAATATAGTTATTTTCCTAACAAGTTCGCAAAGTGATGCTTTCCCGCACGCAAAAGCAGTTAGACGAACGACGCGAAGCGGAGTTCGGATATGCTTTAAGGGCGGGAAAGACACTTTGCGAACTTGTTAGAAACAATATTTTTTCTACGAGCGTTCACAGATTAGACACGAAAACTTTAGATAATATATTATTTGATCACACTTAAAAACATAGAACTTGAGAATAATGATTATTTATGCTTAACAATATATTTATATTGAAAGATCAGTTTGTGGCGGCAGCTGGAAATTGGATAATATGGGTTTAATCAAAATCATAATTGATTTATTTTATATTTGAAATGCAATTGCATGTCCGATCACTGTTCATAAAATGTCCTCTTTTGTCGCCTTATTCCCTGCTATTGGCACCACTGTTTTGATTTGACATGACAATCTAGACAGCTGCAGTCAGTCTTCGTTTAATCGTTTATACTTTTATAAATTTGACTGTCCGTTTTTCGTTTGTTTGTATCATAGAAATAACACTTATTTCTATGGTTTGTATACATGATCAGGTTTTTTTGATGCCAGTATTCAGCTCAGATCTTTCGAATATTTCCGAAAAACACAGTAGTTTGAACCAAAATCAAGCAAGAACAACTCACAAATGCCGATTGAAAGTCGTCATTATCAATGTTTGTTTACGTTACTGGCGAATGCGTTTTTAACGCAAAAAAAGAATTGTGTGTTTCATTTTGATTTTGACTGAAAAAGGAAAAGTAACAAGAACATTATTTTGTGAATTACAAAGTGCATAATCCACAGTTTGGTTGGTATGGAAACGAAGTTTAAAACAACAAATTGGTAGGTAGTTATTTGACATTTGAGTGCGGGAAAAATTTTTCCCGCACTAGTGCGGGAAAAGGTTACTTTGCACACGCAAATGAGTGTGCGAAGTGGCTACTTTGCGCACGCTCGTAGAAAAAAGCTTCTTAAGAGCTAAAAGACTTTCATTTATCCCGCGATGACACGTTTTTGTTTCGTGATGATGTGTCATAAGTTCTTTTTGTCTGTCCATGTCGATTACGTCTGTAAGATACGTGGTTGTTAAAATTAATTTATATGCATGGTTTTTGAAGGTGTTTGGAAGTATTAGACTAAGCTGAAGGGCTAGGTCAACTTCTTCTTGTTTAACATACATGCAGTATAACTTTTTAGGGTCGACGTACTGAATGAAGAATTTGATTATTTGTTGTTCAATATCTTGAGTTAAAAATACATTGTATCGCGTTTTAGTTTCGAAAATCGTTGACTTTACTACATGGTAATGTCTGTTTGATTTTTGATGTCAGATAATTTGATTTGAATAAGTATTCAGACAATTATCTGTTATGGGGATTTCTAAAATAGTGTTAGTTAGAATATAGTGTGTGTTGATTATGGAGAGGAACTCATATTTATAAACTAAGAAATGCTTATTCTACACTTCACAATCATAAAGACGTAGTATATAGAACAATAGACAATGGGGTGATTCAGCGGGTGACTCAGCGGTAATGGTCACATAACTGACTAGACGACCGACGACTTATGCCTATAACTTCGAAATTCCTCGACTGATTTGACTGTCCATAAGCTTATTTCAAATAGGAAAATCTACTTTTTCTGGTGGATTTACTTGGGGTGGATTTTATTCGCTTTAGCTGACCACACAACATGAATTGTGAAAGTCAAACCAGTATTTGCGGTTTTTTCGAAATTTTGAAATAAAAACACACTAAAAAGATGCCTCCAACGAGTTATTTGGATAATTTCCTACTACTTCCATGAAGGTGATATATATAAATATATATATATAGAATTCATCAGGACTTACTCAAGAAATACTTTTGAAATAGCCCCTGTATATTTGGATGTGTTGAAAAGATTGGAGTGCCTCGCCAAAAGTGGGAATTTTGAGCATTTGCACTGGTTTTTTGTTTTTTTTTTTAATTAATTTAGCTTTTTTCAATATTTTTGGAATGAGGTGTTCACTGGTCCATCGTATTATTTTTGGCGTGTGGTGCATTGCATTCTACTTGACAGCTGCCCGTAGAAAAAAACAACAAAAAATAGTTGACATTCTCATTTACAGGCTTTTCTTTTCAACATCAACTCAAGAAAATGTTAAACGCCAATCAAAACAAATCTGATGTGTATCTTTTCGACACCTTCAAATTTACAGGGGCTGTTTCAGAAGTATTTCTCGAGGGATTCCTGAAGAAAAATGTTTTTCATGAAAGTGATAGGGAATTATCCAAATTACACGATCAAGGGATCTTTTTGGTGGGTTTGCATTTAAAATTTTCAAAAAAACCTCAAATACAGGTTTGACTTTCACAATTCATTTTGTGTGGTCGGCTGAAGCGGATAAAATCAGTCTCGAGGACATGCACTAGAAAAAACAGATTTTCTTTTTTAAAATGAGCTAAAGAACTATCAAATCGGTTGAGGAATTTCAAATTTATATGCAATTTAGTGACATCAAGTTTGACTGCCTGTAGTTGTCTTATTTGAATACTTAGAGACAAGTGTCAGGGGGCAATTTTGTAGAAAATTTCCTACCAGTCAATTCTAACCAATCATAGGCTTGCATTTTGTTATGTTGCTATGGCAACGACCTAATTTTATCGGAAATTTCCCTGCTCATAATCACGTGACTGAAAGATTAATAAGTGGAAATTTCCCTGGCTTTGCGCATCTGGATGTAGCTTCCATATGATTACAGTGTTGCCGTCCCCACTCTCCCTAACAATCCCAACCCAACCCAACTTTCACAGACAGAGATAAGGCAAACGGCAACACTGTGGTTGGTGCATGCATGGGAGCTACATCCAGCCGCGATGCTTGACAGCTGTTAAAGACAATGACAAATATTTTTGATAAATGATTTATTTTCAACTTCCAATACAAAGTTGCAATGTTATCAATTATGGACAAGATTGGTTATCACTTCCAAATGTTTTATAAAATCCTGATTCCCTTCTTTCTTCCTCAATGGCGAGTAGAGTAAGGAGCCGTTGGTTTCTTCCACTAAATGCGAGGTGAGTCCAGCCGCTACTATTAAATCTTCTCAAATAGTTTTGGCATGAAATTTTCTTGCCGAATCTCCCGCGAGCTCGAATTAAAAACCGGAAATTTGTTCTCGTTGCGAATTTTTCAAGAAAATTCGCAACTCGACAAAATTTCCGGAAATAATTCGAGCTCCGGGGAGATTATAAGTGAGAATATCGACCAAAATCTGTTTCCATATTCTTTTTTGGTATCTCACAGGAAATAATTTCGAAAATATGTCGATTTTTGGTTTTCACAGTACCGTTACGCCCCCTTGCGGCGATCCTAGAAGCTTAAAATATATTCCTAGCATTTTCTCTTGGGCACATTACTTTTTCCAGAGTCTCTATGATGTATAGTCCACGAGAACTGGCACCGTGTCGCTGAAAATGAATCTTCCTGTACAGGGTGTCCCATTTTGGGTACTTTTGCGGTGTATCTCCGTTATTCTTATAGATAGAAAGTTGCGGTTTTCGCGACAGTGTGCTACTTTTTCGTGAAACTTTAACAAAATTTTCATAGCCCTTTTCGTTTTCAAGATACAGGGCTAAACTAAAAATGTTGCATTTTAAGGTACCCCTCGTATCTAAACTATCAAGTTATGGAAAATGTGAAAACTGTTTCTTTTATAACTTTTCCCGTAGAACTCGATTCTGCCTTCGGAATTAGTATACAGGGTCAGGTCAAAAAGTTATCGGACCCAACTTTACTTTTTAAATGGAACACCCTGTATATTTATAGTCCATAAGATTTGTCTTTTCTTTACCTTTTCCAAAATATATAAGAGTATGCACTTTAAAAAAAAAAATGTTTAGCCTATAACTTTTTGACCTGACCCTGTATACAAATTCCGAAGGCAGAATCGAGTTCCACGGGAAAAGTATATAACTTTTGATTTTGCCTTCGGAATTTGTATACAGGGTCAGATCAAAAAGTTATAGGCTAAAAATTTTTTTTTTTAAAGTGCATACTTTTTTATATTTTTGGAAAAGTAAAGAAAAGGCAAATCTTATGGACTATAAATATACAGGGTGTTCCATTTAAAAAATAAAGTTGGGTCCGATTACTTTTTGACCTGACCCTGTATACTAATTCCGAAGGCAGAATCGACTTCTACGGAAAAAGTTATAAAAGAAACAGTTTTCACATTTTCCATAATTATCTGATAGTTTAGATACGAGGGGTACCTTGAAATGCAACATTTTCAGTTTAGCCCTGTATCTTAAAAACTAAAAGGGCTATGAAAATGTTGTTAACGGCATCTTTAGTTTCACGAAAAAGTAGCACACTGTCGCGAAAACCGCAACTTTCTATCTATAAGAATAACGGAGATACCCCGCAAAAGTACTCAAAATGGGACAACATATGAGGGACTTTTCTATCATTTTTATTTTTGAGAAACTTTCTCCGAGGATGGTTTGTGAATGTCCGATAACAAAAAATTTAATCTTGACACATGACATAAGATCCTTGGTTGGACGAGAATTTTGGAAAAAGTCGATCTTGTTGTCAAACATGAGTTGATTTGACAAGATATCGAACAGATTTTATTGGAAAAGGTTGAGGAGTCCAAGGGTCCCGCATGCTGATTCTGTAACAAAATAAACTAAAATTGAATTTATCATGTAAACTATGTATAAATATAAGGTGAATAACTTTACTGAACAACGAATAACTTTTGAACAACAATAACAAACAAAATAAACAAAATACGAATCAATAAACTGTCGACACGTCACCCTCAGCAACAGGTCATAATCTGTCTGCCTGACGCAACCATCGATTCTCCCTCACTGCGTGTAACTGCGTCAACGGAGACAGTAGTACGAGGAAGGCTCGGGAAACACTTAGCTTTGGGCCTGTAACATAACAAAGAAAAGAATCGTATCAATATAAATCACTTTTTCTACTCATTAAATTTTTTAACGAATCAATATCAGACTTCTCTTATACTCTTTCGACAAACTTGTTGTCATCTTATCTCTTCTTCCATTAATTTATTTTTTTAACGGATCAATATCCGACTTTGATACTCTTTCGACAAACTTTTTGTCATCTTGTTTCTTTTTTGGCCTGTCACCAGCTTCTTCCGGCTAATCATCAAGTCTTCTTGATAAATCATCCTAGGAATCAATGAGTCATTGATTGATTGATTGATGCAGATGCAGAAACAACTGTTCCAAATAGCTTGATTTCAATAGCATGTTTTCAAAAACATATCGATCATTATTCGAAAATGTCTTGATCACAAAGGGCCCATGGTACTTTGGCTCGAGATTTCTAGTTTTTTTTCATTCCAGCTTCATTTCTTTATTGAACAAGAACTTTTGCCCAACCTAATACCTCTTAGCATGCTTATACAAGCATCCCAAACAAGCGGATATGTTATTTTGAACACATCTTCGCATACTTGCAAACCAATAACGATTTTTGATGGCTTCAAGATTCTTCTCGACTGCCAAATGACCTATACCATCATGGAAGTACATTGGAAGTCGTCTTCTCGAGCTTTTTTGTACAACTCAATTCAAACCTTGACCTGTTTTCCGGTACACCAGGTTGTTTTTAAGAGTGGAGTATTTGTGAGTCTCTTTCTGATTACTCAACATATCAAGCAGCTGACGATACTTTCCGTCATCAAGCTGTGCGGCCAAGACGCAATCATCTTCATCAATATTCACAGGAAGCATTTGAACTTCATCATAACCGTCGCTGCTTTTAAATGGATTTTGACTAAGGGCATCCCCGTGACCCATTTTATGGACCGGTCTTTACTGGATCAAGTCAAATTCTTGTGTAACCAACCGCCAATGAGCAATCCTTTGAACTAGATCTTTTTCACTCAATTTGATTCCAAGCGCACTAAAGTCTCTTATAACCTTAAAATGTTTTCCAATGAGATAGACCTTGAATTTTTGCGGGGAGTTAACTACGGGCAAAGTCTCCCATTCTCAGGAATGGTATTTTTGCTCATCGACAGTGTTCGCATGACTGAAGTACTTCACTGGTTTAAGAGACCCATTTTTCTGTTTTAGCAAAATCCACCAACGCCCCATTTTCTAGCATCGGTATGCACTTTGGTCTGTGCCTGGTGATCATAAATTACAAGGACTGGGCATGTCACCAATTTTTCTTTCAATTCTTCTTTCTCATTCCAGGTAAAGACTACTTCTTTCGTCGTTAAGTTTGTCAACGGCTTGACTATAAGTGCAAAATTCAAAATAAACTTTCTGAAGTAGCTAGCCAGCTACTTGAGGAAGTCCATGGAATCTTCTGATATCATGCACATTTTTGAGGATAGAAAACTTCAAAACTGCATTAATCTTGTGCATAGTTGGTCTGATCCCATCTTTGTCGATCTCATGTCGCAAATATTCAATTTCCCTTTGCAAAAATCCACTTTTCTCCAACCTTAGGGTCATATTAGCATTTTTGAATAGTCTCAGGACTTGCTCAAGCAGCTTATGTCGGCAGCAGGAATGATGATGTCGTACAAGTGAGCCATCACTGAAGTAAAACAAAGAGTACCAAAAATCGCATACATGACTCTTTGAAAAATAGATGCATGTACAAATACAAACGGCATTCTCAAATACTCAAATGGCCCATCGGGCGTCACGAAGGCGGTTTTCTGGACAGAATCTTGACTCACAGATATTTGGAGCAAGATTCACCTTCCTAAAATCTATCCAAGAGATTATTAATTCGGGAAAAAAAAATTTTCTTTCACTGGTCACTGGTTGAGAGCTCTGTAATCCACACACATGCGTTATTTCCCATTTTTCTTCTTTCCAGTAGTATCGGCCTGACTTGCGGAGAATGTGACGTTTTATTTTCTAGAAGATCGACTACCATTTCGCAAACCATTTCGCGTTGCATATAGGACAATCAGCATGGGCGGTAGGTCACCAGTTGGCCATAGTTTAACTTGATAGATATTCCGACAAACTGCAGGTATCTGCGATGTTTTTGAAACAAAACAACTGCGATATTTATCAGTAAATCAAGCAAGCGAATCTTTTGCACTTGAGGAATATCAGCATCAATAGTTTTTCCCAAGTCTTCCAATTTGAAAGATGTTAAATTGAGTTGTTGAACAGAAAAACAAACTTCTAGGGAATTCTTTGAAACAGGAAAAACCCCTAGCGACGACAGAATTTTGCCCAAACTCTATACAATTGTCAAAAATATTCATTACAGCTGACACGCTTGCGTTACACTTTGTAATACAGTGTGGTATAACATAATACTTTTTTGAAACTACATCTGTTCTGTGGATCTACAAAAACATCTCCATTTTTTTATCGCTAATGATACTTTCTTTTGCTCGTGATACAACCTTCTTATTCGATGAGGTTTCAATTTTTCTCAAGTCTTCAAATAATTTATTGATGAATAGCCGTACTTGAGATTCACGAACGACAAAGACTACACTCTTGTCATTGATAGATGGCTTTTCAATAATCAATGAAACGTTCTGGTACTCATCAGGAACCACAAGAGCAGTAGTACAGGCGCAAGCTAAATCAACAGTTAACTGTAACTCAACTATTTGAGTTAACGTCAACAAAACCTCCTCCGAAACCCCGCAAACGAACGCTTATCCGTTTCTGATAGAGGCCTAGTTTTTCCACATCAGACTTTCCAATGGTAACTACGCTACAGTCATGCAGTCGACAAAATAACTTCATTTGATTGTTTTTTTGAATTGATTGACCAGTATTAATGCAACAATCCACTTCAATAAAATCATGCCTGATTTTCTTAAACCTACTTTTGAAGTACTGCTGCCTATCGTATCGTTTGGTCATTGAAAAACAACGCTTATCATCATGTCCCGCTCGATTGCATCTCTTACAAAATTTTTTGCGAGCTTGCGAAAACGTGTCCTTTTTCACCGCAGTTGAAGCGATTGATGTTCACAACTGTTTCCTGAATAATTAAGTGACTCCTGTCTTTACTTTTCAAACCATTTTGCAAATCACTTTTTGGAATAGACGTAGAATGTTTTTCCACTTCCACCCTTTTTGTAGAATCCCCAGCTAGCGCGAACAGATATTTTTTGTAGGGTGCCTCCGATGTCTTGTACCTGCCTGCTTTGGCAGAGTTTTCAACGACAGCATCGGTAATTCCATCTTTTATACAGGAGACTCAATTTTGATCTGTGATTCCGCAGATTCTTAACAACTCCATTTTCTCTGGATAATAGGTCGTCATTGATTCATCGAGCGGTTTATAGCGGCTTAACATTTTTCATAAGGCTGTTGCGTAGTCAATGTTCTCACGAAACGTTTTTCTAATCAACGGTGTGTAGGTGTAGTTATAGTCTGACAAACTATGATTCTAAGTATTTGCCATAACTGTCAAACGCGACTGCATGTCTAGTCTTCTTCTTTTGCTTCAGAAGACTTTACGGATGTGAACGATCTTCCATCCAGACGATATTTACCTCCATTCTTACTTCTGTACCTTGACTCGTCAGATGAGAAGCTTGAAGTAGAGCTATCACTTGGACTAGAACTACTTCGTACTCGTTTTCTGGCTCTAGGCATCTTTATCAATTTTTCTCGCAGCAAAACTTTTCACAAGAAATGCAAAACAACTTTTGTTTGCTCTTTTGTAACGTAACTTTCACGTTACCCAAAAAAAAATCACGAACTGGCTGATACTTTCACTCAAATCAACGAATAACACTAATAGGATATGTGGAGCGATGAACAAAGAACTTTTCTCCGTTGCGTAACTTTTACGCTTCCAGACAGAAAAAGTCATCAATTACATCCCACACCTGAACAGTAGTATACTATGCATAAATATATGATAGATATTTTTTTAAAACAACGAATAACTTCTGAGAAATAACGAACAAAATAAACAAAATACGAATAAATTAACTTCCGACACGTCACTCGCAGCAACACGTGATAATCTGACGCATCGATCGATTCTCCCTCACTGCGTGCAGCTTCGTCAACGGAAACAATCGCAGGAGGGAGGCTTCAAATCCAGTATTCGTTACAATCATATGTATTCTACCGTTTTCATTAGAAGGAAGATCAAAAATTGACATGGTTCTTCCACGCTTTCAGAAAGAAATTAAAAGAGTGAACTATCGAGAAAAGCAGGATGAACCCATCTAAACATCAGCAGATTGGTCAGCCCTGCATGCCCGTACTGTCGGCCGATCCGCTGATGAATGGTAATGATGAACCGGTAGAAGTCGAGTCGTTGGCTCGTCAGTCCGAACACCGAATCCACAAACCGACCGCAACCGGTCCATGCAAATTGTGTTATGTATTAGTTTAACAAATTTGTACGAAGACCCAGCCAAATATCAGTCAATCAACGAAGTTAACAAAGATTTTTTGCCTTTTATCAAGCAAAAACTTTTCAAAACCCAAATCTGCAGAAGCAGTATTTCTTTTCGGCTTGGGACCTTTAAGACTATTCCAAGGAACCACATTTCAAGTATTAAATATTTATTTTATTTATTTCGAAACTGTTATATTACATAATATGTATTACCTAGTTTTTGTATAGCTTTTGCTTAATGAAGGGCTGCAGATTGAGTTTAATGGTACTGATTATAATAAAGAAACATATCAACCGGTGGTTCAGTATTTTTCAGTTTCCCCATTATTTTTTTAAGATAAATGATGCGATCTGAAGTCATCGGTCTTTTGATAATTTTTAATATATTTTTTTCAAGATACTAAAGAGAGAAACATCTCAGAAGTCCAAGGACTAGTTTGAGATAAAAGCATATTTTTGTCTACTCAATAACTCATCTTGGTATCATGAGCGTTACAAAATATCAATTTTATGATTAGGTATATCTATTCTAGACCTACCAATAAACGCTCTCTATGAGGTATAACACACAATAATAGGAATAGCTCCTTGAACAAACATATAAATCAACAAAACAATCTAATTTTATCTTAAATCAACGAGTGGTAGATGTGGACTGAGAGGAAATCCACTCTTTCAGAGGCCCGATTCTCGAGTTAGGGAGCAACCGCTCCCTCGAACTTGATAGAAGGGAGAATATTTGTGAGAGAGCAGACGAGCTCCCATCGCATCATTTTTTCGCATCTTTCCCTTTCCATGTCTTTGGCTATTCTTGAAACGTGATTGCCGATGTCTTATTCGCATTAGATTAGGTATGCCACAAGCTGTGTTGCCATGCCTGAATCAAGACCTTCCATTAGAAGCGTCATAAAAATCCATTAGAATCCATCAAATTAAATAAAAAGAGTGTTGCAGGCGAAAAATTTTGGTCTACTAGAATATTACTGAATTTTCCCCACTATTTTGAAGAGAATTTTTTGTTCTCGTTTTCCTTACTAAAAAATATGGAAAAAATTTACCCACTCACCTAACGGTTTGTTATTTATGTAGTGAACTAAGAATGATTGGCGAGGTTCATGACTACAATACGCGGAGTACGAGTGCGAGTGACTTTTATATTAATACACCAAGACTTGGGTAGAACCAGCAACAAGCCTGTTTTTGGTGGTTTAACCGAGTAATCTGAACTGAACTGCCTTTTCAATTTAAATAATGTGATAATTTTTGTAGCTTTAAGAAACATCTTTTTAACTCTGTGGCCAACATGTAGCTTTACATATTTTATTATTTCATCTTGTCCTATTAATTTTTTTTTCCATTTTGACTTGGAAGTTTGAATTTTATTACACGGATTCGTCTTATTCTTCTTGCTGCATTGTACAATCATTTTGTTTGCACTCTTGTTGATTTCAACAAAAACTTGGCACAAAAATTATGCCAGCGCATTCATGATGAGTTAATTGAAAATACATATATATAATAGTATCAATTATCGTATATTATTTTGTGATCATCCATTGCACATTTCACTGATTCACTGATCGAAAAACAAATAAACACTGCGATAAGTGATAAGTATGTAGTCGTAGTCTTGAACGTAGGTAAAACGCAGTCAATAATTTAAATTTCAAATCTTTGAATAAAAATAATAAATCAAATCAGGTACAGTCGTTGATTGAATAAAAGAAACAGTCCCACAAAGAAAATGAGTATCCTGTTTTTATCCGAATATTCCGATTCCGAATCCCCTAACCTTAAAACGAGCATTCTGCCCTATTTAATGTTTTCAATTCCGCGCAAGCCCCAATACTTCATTCTAATCCGAGCTACATATACGTTCTACTAACTCAAGTCAATAGAACAGAGTTTTATCAAAAGTCAGGAGGACATTTTTGATCCCACTTTCAAGAATAGGCATCATTATTTTCGAGAGAACCACGCCCAATCTACTCTCAGGGAGTGTTTGCTCTCTAACTCGAGGATCAGGCCCCAGGTCGGTCTTGAATCGCTTCAAATTTTTCTCGTCTTTCAATTCTATGGGTAGCTGTCGGTAGATATGGGGTGCCAGAAACCAGTGGGATCTCTGCGCGTGTGCTAACGAGACCTTGATAGTCGTAGTTTCTATTTTGATTTTGTGCCAATTATAGCTGTGCGATATCTCGGAGAGGTTATGTTTATGTCAATGCTGGAAGTTCAAGATTTTACATAGATATATCTTTCTGATGCTTGGAATTCTGCTGATAGTGTATAACTTTTCTGAAGGGCATGTTTTGTTTTTATTGTACAATTTTAAAAATATTTTTTGTATTGTTTCAAGATTTCTAATATGATTTGTGTAAGTTCTCCCCCAACCAATGATTCCCTATTGTATATGTGACTTAATCAGTGCATGATATATATTCCTTTCATTTGTGCAATGCTAAGAATCTTCTTCAGGTTGTGGTATAACAACCCCGGGTCCGTTCAACAAAGTTTAATGAGTTGATCAAAAAAAGGGACACCTACGTTGTGATTTGCATAAAGCTATTTACCTCGAATGCACCCGACAAAACAATAATTTGGAAAGTTTGAGTTAGGAGGTGAGACTATTAAATTAAACACACATTTGTAAGAAACCCTACTTTATTGAAAATATGGTGAAAAAGTGCCGTACTCAGCGTGGAATTCATGCTGGGAAAGAGCATGGCAGAGAAACCCACAATCTCAATTCCAAAAACCGAACCATGCTGTACAACTGTTTTGTATTTTTAATGCAATCCATAGAATACTCGTTTTCCGTATCGAAACTTTAAGTTACACGATCAAGCAAATACACATGGGGTCAAAATCAGGGAATACTGAGGTTCCGTACGGGAGGCAACTCAGCTAAATTGAGTCAATATCTCTAGATTGTTTATTGAGAATACTGAGGTCCCATACGGGAGGCAACTCAGTTATAGTTGGTAAATTGAATCAATATTTTTAGATGATGGCTAGGAGATCTGTTGTTTTACTAGGATATTCACTCGTCTGGGTGATAAAATGTCAAATCTAGAGCCTATACATGAGGTCCCATAATACGGGAGGCAACTCAACTCTAGTAAATCAGTCTAGTCAATAGAAAGCATGCATAAAGCATAAAGCATCATTAATTGTAGTACCAAAAATCCCAGTACGGAAAGAGCAATTTGTTCTCCTTACTTTTCATTTAAACCAAAGTTGTTCTCAGCATAAAACGGTTTGATTAAATGCAGTATAAATACAAATATAATTCACTACAAAACAATTAATCAAACAGTGGTACAAAATGGGTGATCAACATTATTATGAGTTTCATTTTACTGACCAGCAAATATCTGATTATCCACCACAATTTCACAATTTATTCACCTTATTCAATACATTCAAAATCTACCATTACCCCAAATGTGTTTCTTCGTTCTCTAGCAACCATCCATCATCATTTTTTTTTCCCGGTCACTATTCTATTTTAACGAAATTACCGAACGCTTCCAATGTCACAGAAAATCAATGTCATAATAAAAGGAATGATGTTTGTCATACAAATCATATGAGACATTGATAAGCAAAATAAACATGAATTAATAATGATTATATTCCAGGTAGGTGGTTTTCCTCAAGGTATTAGAATTTGTAGAGCATACATCTTATTTTTTTTATCACATATTGCACATGTGCGTCCTATTTCAGATGTTCGTCTTTTTCTATGTCCAGGTATCTATGGTTTTCACTTGCTCGATTTTCATTTCATGATTCGTATAAGGAAGTGTTACTCTTTCTAAGACTAAATGCTATACATTTAGTTTTTTCAAAATTAATTGTAAGGGACATCTCATCAAACCAGTGTTTAATCATCTTCAGGTCTGTTGTTGCATCTTTCCACGAATCTGCATCATACATTATCACTGTGTCATCTGCAAAGGACAATAAAACACCACCACTTCTCAAGTTTAGCAGCAGAATAAGTACACTTATAGCACCTCAAACTCAACTTCCTTCACCTCGGTACAGCGATCATTAATTTTTACTATCTGTGTTCTCTGTCCGGTGTATGTTTTCACAAGTTTAGGGGCTACTCCTCTAAAGCCGTGGCTCTCCAGTATCTCGAACAAAATTCTGTGGCAAACCGTATGGAAAGCTTCAGTTAGATCCAGAAAGACTCCTTTCATTGATTTTTATCGTCAATTTTCCTGTAAACATGTAATGTTAAAAACCCAATAGCATCCTTTGTCGACATCTTTTCCCGGAAACCAAACTCTCTTTCTGAAAGGATCTGGAATGTATCCATAAATTTCAATACTCTATTCGCCATATTTTTTTAAAAACTTTTGCAATAGATTATTGGGCGGTGATTTTCAATTAAAGTTTAATCTCCTTTCTTGAAAACTGGCTAGATCAATCCTATTTTCAAACATTCGGAGAAGCCACCAGTTTCGAGAATTTTATTTGTTAAGTGAGTTGGTGGAGGCACAATATATTGAGACTCAAACTTCAGAGTAGATTATGTAATGCTATCATATCCCGACGCAATATTTTCGTTTAGCTCTCCAATTACCCTTCCAATTTCCATCTCAGCGACAGGGAAGAAGAATATTGAACTTTTATAAATCTTTCGTTCAATCACCAGTATGTAAGGCCTTACAATTTAACTTGCAAGTGTTTCCCCTACTGCGATGAAATAGTTATTAAAACTTTCATTTTTTTAACATCTGATATCATTTGATTATCATTGAAGATGTCAACATTTTTCATTTGCCATGTTTCTGTGAATATGATCATATCGAAAAATATTCCCCTTCTGTTGAATTGTTCCAGGTGCACCAACATATCATCAAAGTTCTTGTTGATACTTCTAATATTACAGTGGAAAACTCTGAAACATCGCATCAAATGGATACCCCCTCTAACATGATCATCAATATCAGAAAAAATTTCAGTTTTCTTTTTGCTAATAGTGGAGTCACGCAAATACTGATCCATCGTTATAATTTTTATCGTCTATCTTCACAATAGGTAACTATTATTATACGTTGATACTTCTAAAAGTAATAACATTACCCAAGCAAAAAGGGCAGATATATATTTGAACCAATTGATGCTCTGAGTCCAAAAATATAAAATCTATTCTATCATGATAGTAGAACAAAATGAGAAGAATAGTTAAATTTTGAACTGTCTCTGCTAAGGATATTTGGTTGCGATCCTATTCGAACGTTTATTTGAAACTTTTGATGTTGACGGCAGCTTTCGCTTCCTGGTTACGACTTGGTTTGCATCAGTAGTTGATTCTCCCTTTACTTTCTGGGTTAATTCCTTGGATATCTCGTTTGTTTTTTAGTTCAGCAATTGTGAACACTTTGTTTTCAATTTTTAGTTTATCCCTTCAAATATTTGCCTGTTTCTTTGTATCTCGGGCTTTTTGGAGTTGTGTTCTTAAAAACTTCTGGTCTTCGTTCTCAGTCTTTGTCAAATCCTTGGCCATGAAGATCCCGGTACCCTTGAGATTTTTTGCTTTTTGCAAGATTTTGATCTTCAAGGGATATTGCAATATTTCGCCACAATAGGATGATTTTTTTCTTCAGCCTTTATTCCTATTTTGTAGAGGTCTCTAAAATCTTGTTGATTTTCAGTTTTCCTTACAGAAGAGTTCCAAGAAATGTATAGTCTTCTATCTCTGAAGTCTGCTCCGGAATACCGTATATGTCAAGGTTGGAATTTTTTCGATACCCTCTACTCTATCTTGTAGAAGCTGGTTTTTCGTTTTCAGTTCGGCGTTTTCAGTTCGAAGTTCTTCGATCTCTCTACAAATGTCACTATTTATTGGACGAATTTCGGTTTTAATCTGGTCTGTTGCACTAGAACTTTGTTTTATGAAATCTTGTAGTAGGTTGAATACGTCTTCAGTTGTTATCTCAGTTGATTGTGCCATACCAGAATAGATACTTTTTTCAATCCAGAGCTTGGATGGCAATTTGGTTTATACACGGCAAAAAATAAAAAATAGGGATATGAAGACAACGGACACTCGCTTCTCGCCCGGGGACTTATCGGGGCATTTCATAGACATACACAGAAAGTCCTGGGAAAAATGAAGGGGACAGAAAGAAAAAGGGAAAAACAGTAGAAATACTTTAACAGTTTTGCTTTATATACTCCTCGAACGACTACAAAGAATATTTACCGATGCAGTTATTGAATCAACATGATTTTGGAATGCAGTCAGGTTACTAGCAATACCAGCATATAAACACCATTTCACGCTTATGATTTTCGTAGATAAAAATACGTTATTTAGGCCAGGGGTGGGATTTAACGATAAGTAAATTATCTCTACCTGTTTCTGGTGCTCCAATCATGAAGTTGATTCACCTTTTCGAATTTGAGTCACACTTCAAACAGCAAAAAACTTCATTAAATCGCTAACGGTCTTCAGATACATCACATCAAGCTACGTTCACTAAAGGAGATTTTTCCGAATTTCATTTTTCTCACGGATAATGTTTTTTGAAATAAAAAGTTTATGGGCGGATAGCAAAACACGACAAGAGTTTCTGTTTTGTATACGATATGTACAACCAAATGATTGTCTTTAGAGAATACCTAGTGGATATCTGCAGTTTGTTTTTCGTATTAGATTGAATGTCAATTGATATGGCTGAAGATACATATCAACATGTTTATGATTGTAACAGGTGATTTTTCACTTTTATGCCACTCATCTATCTCCAAGCCTTTGGGTTCAGGGCACAATAATTATTTACTGGAGTGCAAAACGCTTCATCTTTTATCGTCGTCGTGAACGGATTAGGAGCGGATAGCTCAATATGTCCCACTTGAGGCGTCGATTATCAAAAAGTCTGATATTTTGGTGGCGCATTGTCGTGAAATTCTTTTTTTAAGGTTTTGTCAGTTTTTTGATCAAGAAGAGTTATGTCAAATTCTCTAATTGTATTAATAATACTAAGATTGCCATTCTTTTCCATAACCCAGTCAACTCGGGCACGCCATGTTCTCAGAAACATATCAAATTACGCAATCTTAAAGCGTGCCGATGAATTTGGAATAAATACTTGGAACCCAAACATCTTATAGTGAGTGACCGTTTTCTTCTTGTTACTTCTCTCCCCATTAATATTTTTCTTTTTCCCGGGAGTTTCTCTGTTCATGTCAACTTATTAATCAATGGTAATTTGCCTGATCTGAACCTTGTCAGTGAGGATAGCGTAGTCCACTTTATTCGAGAGTGCAAGAGGTTCATGGTAGGTCATTCCAAGCAGTCGATGTTGGACTAGGGGGAATACCACCAGAGCTAGAAGTCGTGAAACAGCTGAGAAATTCTGATTTTTATGATTCAAACAGCAGTGTATATTATTATTCATTTTATTTTCACATTTTCCAAATTGATAACACTCAGTTGACACAGAAGTGTATAATTGACGCATTGAGGCCTTATTGTGAGGTGTGAGGTGTGATCACACTCGCTCATTTTTTGCGTAATCCAATTATTTAATCAAAGTTTTAGTTAGAACGCTTTGAATCTAATTATATTTTATTTATTTTATTCATATTATACACTGTTGAATGAATTAATGTATTGATTCACCGAGTATTGTCTAGTTGATGTTTTGGGTTATTGATGTTAACTCGTGTCTCGTAACAACTGAGAGATCTTCCAATTTAGGTTGTTACAAGTTGGTGGCGCTCAACATTTAACCACACCCAACTCTCCGAACCGTGTATGAGCTAGGGTTGATTTGCACGTACGTGAAACAACGAGTCAAGGTCAATTATTCTTTATTTTATATAAATTCATATCGAGTACGAGGGACAATCAAGTACGTGTTATGATA
Organism: Orchestes rusci; assembly: GCA_958502075.1. Taxonomy (NCBI): domain Eukaryota; kingdom Metazoa; phylum Arthropoda; class Insecta; order Coleoptera; family Curculionidae; genus Orchestes; species Orchestes rusci. The sequence goes on from OY293303.1 coordinate 24,146,573, forward strand.
ATCACTTGTCTGATGTGAAATGTATGTAACATTATTGTGAGCGGCCACCCGCGACCTCCAGCTACCAGTTTCATCTCGAATAGGAATCCTCAGTCGGGCATCATCAAAATACTATCCGAATCTGGATAATAATATGTACTGTGAATGTTTTTGGCCTACGGTTTGAATCAGATAGCCCTAAAACAATGTTACTTCAGTCACATTCTATACATTTGAAAACAATTCCGTGCATTGGCCAAAATAAAATAATGAACTATCGATTCCAGCATCATTTTCTTGTTCTTATTGGTCTTTCATCAATTAGATACAGAAATATAGATCTACTTGAATTTAGAAACCAACTCGTGTTCTGCCATGACCCCGTTCAAGATGATTGATAATGACTCAGCTTCATTATCTACTGTTTCTTGATTCGAGATTAATTATTGCTGGGAATTTTAATTAGCAAAGATCACTCAGATTTTGCCGTTTAGTCCCAAGAAGGCATGATGGTGATTTCTGGTATTACATAGGGTTAGGAAGGTACACGATTTTGCAAAAGAGAGATCAAATGCAAATCGTTGGCAGTGGATGCGATCGGATCAAAACATTGTATAATATAACTCTTATACTTCATTTATCGAATAATGTTTTATTACGCCAAACCTACTGATTTTTAGACCATGGAAAAAATTCAAATTTGAACATAGTACACAATGTTATCGATTAACTGATATTCACACGATGTTTGTTGTGAAATTAACAAAATGAAGAGTCTATCAATCATCAAAGGGTAGCACGCAGAAATGCAATTTGATACTCTGCACATCTCTATCGCACGTATTGGCACAACTTATCGTCCTCTTTGTTAGTAATTGGAATTTCTATTGAGTATAACGCACGCAATACAGAGTGCCTAGAATTCATCTATCTCATTGGGCAGCTATTCAATAGTTTTTTGAAGTTGACAAACACCAAGATATGGTAACTCGCCAGTAACTCACCATAGTGTTGGCGTGAATGGTGAAGCAAATTTTGAAAGGAACTCACAAGACAATTCAATAACATGGCTTTTGGAACGAAAACTTCCAAAGCATAGCAAAAGGTCTAAAACACAAATTAATATGAATGACAATAAAATTACCACATATTTTGATTGGGGTTATGTTGTCTCTCAAGCTCATAACAACACTCCTCTTTCTATACAAGGCATCAACCAATGTCTTTAATCGCCTTGTATGCCATTCGTTACACGACTGGTCAAACGTAGACGTTCATCTGACAGCCGAGAGTTATGAGAAATCATTTATAGATTTCCCCCATGGCTTTTGGATGGTACAATCTTTGTCGCGTAAATAAATGACGTCTGAACCACAGTTTATCGGTATAAACATTTGAACCACTTTCAATGTTTTCCGAAACCAGACGTCCCTGATAGTTCCATTTCTTTATTTCATTGGATTGTATTTGTCCTTAAGATCCGCCTTCGAGCAAAAAAAGATCAATGTAGATATCGGCAAGTCAATCTGCAAGTCAGCAACAAATAGCAGTGAGACGAGTCTTCTTTTTCTTCGGATGCATATCCACTAATGGAAAGAAAGGTGCTTTTTGAGTGTCTGTTTAAGGGACATCAATGAGCCTCAAAGCTTTCAATCACTCACAGTTGGAGATGTAAAGATATTTGAAACTGAACGATTGTACTCTAAGTACAACTTCAATATGGAGGCAAGAATATTACATACCAGAATTTTATTACTCACAAGCAAGCAGACCAGCAGCGGGATTCAGATGAGTAGAAAAGTGAAGTCTCGATCGAAATTTGGCACTCTGATGGTGTTTTCTACCGTAATCCTCCTTCCCCTCATACCCCTGTAATATAGAAACGAAGCGATCAAACCTACTTTGTGGAACTGTATAGGCAGACAATTGTTAGAGTGAGAACGCTTTGTGAAAAGATATGTCTTCTTATTCACACTTCCATCTAGATATAAGCCGTTCGGCATAATCTGACAATATAACCTTATACCCGTCAAAGTTTTGGTTCACCGTTTGATTGGTCAGAATCAATCAATTAACTTTTGACATTTTTTTGTATCTCTTTAGTGAATGTTTCATCACCGTTTTGACGTATCATACCAAACTTTGCCAAAACCGTTTGATATATTGGATTGATAATTGGTTTGCGGCAAACGGCATGTCTCAATCTTCCATACTTGTTAAGACTATATCGACTTGCCACGGCCCGTCTTGAGCGATTGCGTTACATAATTAACGTGTGGGATTTAAGCATTAACTTGATACATTCAGCTGTGAGTTGATATTGAAACTGATTTGAAGAAAGATATTTGTGACAAGTTTTATGGTTGTCCTACGGCCTGGGGACGCACGAGGGGACGCCCTACTCTTTTGTTATTCTTGGGGATTGTCATATATTAGAATTATCCAAGTCAGTTTGACAGCGCTGCTCAGCAACTAGTATATCGATGGTAGCCTATATAGTGAGATGTAACGATCCGAACGCTCTCCTTAATATACTGATTAAATCGTTTGTGAATCTTCCTATTCAATTGGAGCTAATTGAATGTGCCCTAACACGAGAACATCACATGGTGACAGCGGTAAAAGCGCGAAGTGAATTGGGAGAATCGGAAAAATCGGTATGTACCTACTTGAAAAATCTAAGAATTTGGTTGCCATTGTTTAAAGACATTGACATTAACAAGTGCGGTGTTGCCAAGATGCTTATCTAAACGACGTGGTACGTGATTCGATTTGTTCCAAAATGAACTTGACTTGAAAATGGCTGATCTAAATCGTACACCGGAACAGTTCTCGTTTGCTGGTGATTTGTCAAACAACTGGAAACTATGGAAGCAAAAATTTGAAATCTTCCTGCTTGCTAGTGGAAAAAGTGAGAAAAAAGACAATGTTGAGAGCGCAATTCTATTGAATCTCCTTGGCGATGAAGGTTTAAAATTTTATAATACATTTGAGTATCCAGAAGAGGAGGACCGCCAGAAATTGTCTACAATCATCAATGAATTTGATAATTACTGTTGTAGCTTAACCAAAAATCTGGTCTTCAAATTTTTTAAAAGGGAACAGCTTGCTGATGAAAATAAAGATCAGTTTGTGACGGCACTGAAGCAACTGGCTGCTTAATGTGAGTTTATAGAAAAAGAAAAGATGTACTGATTCGAGATCGTATTGTACTAGGTGTCAGAGATCCTAAAATCCAGGAAAAACTTTTACGATACCCGGACTTAGAGTTAACCCAAGCAATAAACATCTGCAGGTCGATGGAGACAAGTGTCCCCACGCAAAATAAAATGAGTAAGGAAAAGATTTCAAAAGTTTTGGACACAATCAATTCGATGCTGTTCGGTCTCTAGGAATAATTCCAAAACCACCAACTCAAGCAAGTCTTGCATCTATATTGTCAACGGATTAAGGCAGCATCGAGTAAATCAACCCACTCAAACGGACGACGCACAACCAGGTCATGCTTACTCGGCACTTTTCTGGTATAAATAGAAGTCCGCTAATAGAATACGCTATTCAAATGGTTGGAAGAAACGTGATTACTCCGATCTTTCTCCCATGAGCAGTGTCAGTCCAAAGACCAGAAGCCCTCTCACCTTAAAACCACGTTCACCATAACTTAACGTTGCTTCGCGTTACTTCCTTCAGGAATCAACAATAAAATATGCCCGTCCTACTGTTTTTATGCTGGTAATAGAAAATATTGGTGAATACATGCTATCACTTCACTAGAGCTCAATAAGTGTGAGGGTCCAGACGAAGACCCAGTCTCACGCCTATTGTGACATTTGGTAGAGGCGCCTTCGATCACTTCCGCAGCCTAGCAAAGTCCAGTATCCTAGAAAAGGGAAAAGTATAAGAGATAGATCAATCCTTAATGCCGCGATACAATCTACGACCCACAAGCGACACCGGAGCATCGGACAACTTTCAGCCTGCCCAAAGAAGTTCTACAGCCCCAGGGACATCAACCCCAACCAGAACGCAAGATGATACACTACCACCATCCCCTATAACACATCTGGTGACAAAGGTTCAGTTTCATAGCCCCCCAGAAGTACAACGAGAAGTTGAAAAGGAATCTTTAACGGAAACAGAAACCTCGGAGATAACCATAGTGCCCTATAGCCAGGAGGAGTTCCAAAATAATCCTTCAAGAAGTACATCCCCGGCTGCGTATTGGCATTCCTCACTACGCTACAGAGCATAGATGAGCTGTATCGCAGTAAAGTATGGCTGGGCTGGGCGCACAATTTGTTCAGCCATTGTTTACTACGATACAGACCAAATGCGCTGTATGGAAGAAAAGTTTGGTAGGGATGGATTTGTTCACTCAATCCATTAATTATTATCGTTCACTACGATATATAATGGAAATTGATCACATACATACATAAATATTTTTTTTATAAAGGTGAATCTAGAAATATCCTACTATCATTATATGTGACGATGTGTGAAATGGCTTCACGGAGCCATTTTTAATTTCGCAAATTTGAACTAACCAAAGTTTCAACTTTTTTAATTTGAGTACACAGGGTGCTACTCAATGATAGGCCGTAAATCCAAAGACGCATTTCTGAACCAAGGATTCGAGTAGAAAAGGTCTTATAGGTAAACATATTGTCATTGTGTCTTTAATATAAATATTCTGGTTTTCGAGATACAGGTTTAGAAATAAATCGTAAAATTAGCAAAATCGGAAATTTCTCTCCTGCGGTTTTTGTGCAATAGGGGTGGTCCTTTTGAATTGTGCTACAGCATAATAATTATACTCAAATTGTACATGAGAAAACTCTTCATGACTTTACCTCATGATTTTTTTTTTGAATTTAATTATTTCCGGATTTAGCGACCTGTATTTTATTCCCTAGTCCGATAGAGAATTCTTTCCTGATTTCAAATAGTTTTAGTTCAGTTTTCTATACATGGAATAGTTGGCTGGTCTCTACCAATCAACACCTTCTGTCCAATTTATTATCATTATTCCTTGTATGGAAAAACGTTAATATCTTTATAACCCTTAGAGATAACACCCCCAACACTTTTACATTTGAAATCAAGAAAAAATCCTCTATCTCTATCGAACTAAGGGATGAAATACAGGGTGTCACATTAAATAAATGAAGAAGCTTGATTTTTTTTCGACTTCTGTTGCTCAATTATTGCTTTTTCTGATAATTTAGAACAAGTACTACATTTAGCTAATTTGAACCACTCTCTAGGGTTAATATTAACGAAGATTGCTATTGGCCAAAATATACGTGAACAACTTCTACAATCCACGTCTAATTATTATTATTTTGTTCTGGCACATTTCAAAAGAGCAACCTTTTTGCTCAAAAACCGCAACGGAAAAATTTTCGATTTTGCTATAATTTTACACTCAGTAGGCAGTTGCTGACAAATTCTGAAAAAAAAACAGCTTTCTCGGTTTTTTTTTCACGTTAAAATCTTATTGGATTATTATTGTTCACCGAAGTTCACAGCTTTACCACGTTACTTTTCCGTCACATGAAAATTTTACGAATAAGGATAGAGTCAACTTTATAAGACCAATTCAAACTATCCCTGTATGCCGTAAAAATAAATTGTACTGGCAAAGAATATTCAACTGTCGTAGTAGAATATTTTTTGGTAATGGTTAGTATAGGATAGTTTTATTTTTACGCATAATGATAATGTAAGTAGGTATTTTAATTCGACGCTATTAAATTGAATCCGCATGTTATGGTGTGCTTCTAATAAGCCTATACAGGGTTTTATTCAATGATGAGTCAAAGTTACAAAGACGCGTTCCTGAACCAATTTCAAGATAAACATGTGTCCTAAATAGTCTGGTTTTCAAGATACAATGTGTTGGAAGTCTACTTTTTGACCACATGAAAAATCATAGGGTGTCAAGGAGAGTCAAAAACATTATGTTAATAAGAACAAATATAACAACAAGCAAAGTTGACGCGATTTACTAATCATAAATCCGATTCTTTTCTTAACCTGTATCTCGAAAACCAGAATATTCAAATGACATGATGACAATATGTTAACCAATGTTGACCTACAAGACCTTTTCTGCTTTTCTACTTGAAATGACATGATGACAATATGTTAACCAATGTTGACCTATAAGACCTTTTCTGCTTTTCTACTTGAATTTGGTTCTGCGTCTTTGGAATTACGACCTCTCATTGAGTAACACCCTGTGAAGACGCAGATTATTGTTGTTGAAACTTTGTTCAGTCAGACGCACACATCGTCACATGAATAGGATATAGTAGGATTTTTCTAGATTCATTCCTTTATAATACCTAGATAATTTTTATATACATATGTATGTAATCAATTTTCTTTATATATCGTACTTAGTCGATAATAATTATGAATTGAGTGAACAAATCCATTCCCACCATATATGTACCTATTTCTTACATGCAGCGCATTTGGTCTGTATCGTAGTAAACAATGACCGAACAAATTGTGCGCCCAGTCCAGCCATACTTTACTGCGATGCAGCTCATGTATGCTCTGTAGCGTAGTAAGGAATGCCAATACGCTCCCCGGCTGGTCAAGAACTGCACGATACTGTTATAACAAACAAAGTGGCCAACATCACAATTTCTGATGCTCTAAACACGACTAGACAAGCCACACTACCCCAATTTGTAAGCCCTAAAATTTTCCACCCCGGAAAAAACTCTGCGAGGGAATTTTTGAGAGCATACGAAAGGTCGGCGGTAGCCAATGGATGGGATGACTCGCTAAAGATAGCCTATTTCGAGACGTTTTTGGATGGCGTGGCAAACAACTGGTTTCAAGCTTACAAAAGAGCTAAACAAAACAGCGTTTGGACAGACATAGAAGAAGATTCTAGGACAGAATTAGAGGACACAGATTATACAGAGGAAAAAAGGAGAACAGTAGAAAATAGAAAGTAGGCAGAAGGGGAACCCGTGATGAGCTTCATATACGACATACAGGTCCTATATCACAACTACAAACCAGATTTGGACATGGAAGAATTCCGGCAATTCGTCAGCAAGGGCATGACGGACGAGGCCTATTACCACTACTATTGGCTGACCAGTCCTCCCAATCGTCCTCCGAGCTCTTTGGATGTGTTGAAAAAGATCGCAATAACCATTGACAAAGCCCCACGGAAGAAAATTGCTCCAGATGTCCGGGTGCAAGTAGCACCACCAGGTCCACAGGAGATCCAACATCAGGAGTCCAATGGCCCATTCAGAGTTGGATACTTCCGTCCCCAGAATGGGGAATACCGGAAAAACAGAGGCAACTGGCAAAATGATCGGAATCCCCAGCACGAAAAAAGCTATCGACGGCCCCCTGAACAACCTAGGACCTATAGATCTAGGAACGTCAATAACAACCCCAAGTGTTACAACTGTGGTGGGACAGGCCACTTTGCTGCTTCGTGTAGAACGCAGTACCCAAACGCAAGAGGATGGCAAACCTAAGAGCCCCAGCCATCCACGCGCAAAGGGACCCATTTCGATCAAGCATACCTTACATCACCGTCAAGTTAAATAATCAAGCGTTACAGGCTCTGGTAGACACAGAACCACAGAACAATGTGGTACACCGAGATTGGGCAGAAAACATCACAATAAAAAACAGCAATACAGTTCTAACCACGGCAGGAGGTCATAGAATCTCAGTTATTGGTGAAGCTTAGATGCAGTTACGTATAGGGCAGTTTACTAGCATCAAAGACGTCACAGTTATTGAGAGTTCACCATTCCCGTTAATCCTCGGCATAGAGTTCCTTACTTAAAACAAGGCGATCATAGACCTTCCAAAACAGACATTACCTCTTCTCAATGGACGATTCAACATTCGGCTATCACAAACACACATCAGAGCACAAAAAGCCACGTCAATCTCGGGTCTCATCCTAATGAAGAACAGAAAACCCGACGCGGTCCGATCAAAGGCTTTCTGGGCTAGTCACTCTCTTATAGAGTAGAGAATGATAAAATAGGGATCGTGCTAAACGACAAGTTTAAGAACATCTACAACCTTCACAGATCGGTAGCCCGGATCTTTGCGGTGACTAGCCACTATCGGACAAGAAACAACGGCAGCATCCTCCGTAGGGCTTTTTCAGCTGTGTCCAGAAAACAAAGCCGGTCACTTGGGGAGTCTCGGTCTCGAAGCACAAGGGAAAAACAGCATTCTTCATGCACGTGAGAAGATCAACAAAAGAAAAGCCAGCATGGGAGGATCTCTACGAAAGCTTGTCGACGCTAAAACAACTGGCCAAGGAAAAAGGTTACGAGGAGGTGGCTGTCGAAAGAAAAGGATGGCGTTCGACCCAGGATGAGTGGAAAGTCTTTGAAAAAAAGATCTACACCTTCTTCAAAGACGGTGGAATACGGGTACTAGTATGCAGGAAAAAATGGACAACAGTCGAAAAAAATGCTCTGATAATTATGGCCATAGAGGTGGAGCCCGTCAAACAAAAATTGGTGGCATGCGACGACCATAAAATCAGTCCAGGGGACACAATCACGGTGGGATTGTCACCACTCGCCAATATGGCGAAGGAGATGACGTCCTCATGTCTATACAATTTAGATGGGCTAGCCAGAACCAAAATGCAGGTACATTCGCATATTTTCTCGGATGGAGATAAATTGTTCGTAAAGCTGAGGTCAACATCTAACGAAGTAGTGAGGATATACAAGGGCACGACGATAGCCACGCTGAGAAATGCTGAACAGGAACCGAGTAGCTCATGGAACTTTCATCTGCAAGAAGACGGGAATGAAGACAAAATAACCTTAGCCGATCATAGTCTGGACAATATCGAGGACAGGGGCACCAGATACAGCATGGAAAATATGCTCGTCGAATATCAGGATTTTTTCTCCAAATCAACAAGACCGATGGGGCGAACAAATTTGACTCAGCACGTCATAGACGTAGATGGGGCCAAGCCGGTCAAAAGTAGTCCATATAGAGTCTCCCAAAAAGAGCGACAAGTTATAGATGAACAAATAAAGGAGATGCTTGAGGGGGAAGTTATCAGACCGTGTCACTCACCATGGGCAAGTCCAGTTGTACTTCTCAAGAAAAAAAGATGGAAAGACGAGGTTTTGCGTCGATTATAGAAAGATAAATCCAGTCACCAAAAAATCAAACTGGCCATTACCTCAAATCGACGATATTTTGACTTACCTGGGGGAAGCCAAATATTTCAGCACGCTGGACATGTTCTCAGGCTACTGGCAAGTACCGTTTGAAGAAAATTCCAAGCAGTACACTGCATTTGTTGCACAAGGCCATGGTACATACGAGTTCAATGTACTCAGCTTTGGATTATGTAACGCTCCAGCTACTTTCCAGGAATTGGCGGATAAAGTATTCTGGGACCTAAAATGGAAGGAAATCTTGATATACCTTGACGATATCATCAAGACCAAAGAGGAACACCTTTCAAAATTAAGAAAAGTATTCGATCGGCTTCGACAAGCAAACCTGTCTTTGAAGCCGAACAAATGCGAGTACACGAAAGAAGAAATAAGGGTCCTAGGATACAAAGTGGGTAAAGACGGCATACTTCCAGACGACGAAAAAATAACGTGCGTGAAAGACTTTCCGACCCCAAGAAAGGTCAAAGAGCTACAAAGATTTCTGGGGCTATGTAACTTTTACAGAAAATTCATTGAAAACTTTGCAACCATTGCTAGACCATTGCACGAGTTGACCAAGAAAAGTAGGAAGTTTGATTGGGGTCAGAAAGAAGAACAGGCGTTCAATGAACTAAAACGAAAACTGGTGTCCGCGCCTGTCCTACAACACTTCAACCCTGGAAAGCAGACAATCTTGCACACTGACGCGTCGACAGTAGGAATTGGAGCAATCCTCCTGCAGGAAGGTGAAGATGGGAAGAATCATCCAGTAGCTTATATTAGCTGAAGTTTGTCATCCTGTGAGAAGAACTACTCCATCAGTGAGATGGAGCTACTCAGCATAGTATGGGCTATGGGATACCTTCGGCATCCGATCTATGGACAACCTGTCACCATCGTTTCCGATCACCACGCGTTATGCTGGCTGGACTCCAACAAAGATAACAATCGGCGACTAGCAAGATGGGCTTTAAACATCGCTGAGTTCGATTATAAGGTCCTTTATAAGTCTGGAAAGACCCACATGGACACTGATTGCTTGTCACGAAACCCAGTATTACCCCCAGCAGATGAACAGGAGATCGAAAATTTTAATGAAGTCCCCACCTTCGCCATCGGAAGTCAGGAAATAGCCAAGCTACAAATGAAGGATCCAGAACTTCGAATGCTTATACAAACCATCACAAATCCAGACAACTCCCCAATAGCCCTCAGAAGACGCGCCAGAAACTTTAGACTAAGAGATAACTGCCTGTACAAAGTCAACACAGGTCGGAGAGATGTAGAATACCTGCTTGTAGTACCGAGATCCATGAAAGAAGAGATAATGTGGGAATTGCACGCTGCACCAACCTGTGGTCACCTGGGACTAAGTAAGACTCTGGACAAGGTCAAGAATAGATTCTACTGGACTGGGATGGCTAAAGATGTTGAGAAATACGTGAAAGGTTGCGTTGACTGCCAAGCTAGGAAAGGCCAGCCCTACAGGAAAACCCCTGGTTTTCTACTGGCAATTCCCGTGGGAACAATTTTTGACAAAATAGGTATTGACCTATTAGGGTCTTTCCGAAGAAGTAACAAAGGGAAGACGATGATAGTGGTTACAACTGACCACGCGTCTAGGTATGCAATAACAGCCGCATTACCATACGAAAAAGCAGAGGCAGTCGCGCAATTTATTCTGGAAAAAGTGATTCTCATTCACGGGGCACCAAGGACAATTCTGAGCGACAAAGGAAAAGTGTTCCAATCAGAGCTAGTGAAGGAACTCACACAAATTATGGGCGTAAGAAGACAGTTCACCACAGCTCATCATCCCTGTTGCAATGGATTGACCAAACGTCTGAATAAAACCATGGCCGATATGCTAGCAATGCATTGCAATACAGAGCAAGCTGACTGGTGCAGTTACGAGCCTTTTGTCACCTTTGCCTAAAACACTGCCATTCAAGATACAACGAAATTCAGCCCGTCTATGCTTACCTTCGCAAGAGAACCTACACTACCGCCAGAAGCAGGACTCTTGGACAACAACTCTTCAACAGACGCACTGAAACTTCGAGAAAAAGCATTGGCGATAAGAGCAGTGGCAGCGGAGAATATTCAAAGGAGACAGAAGAGTGACAAGGTGCGTTTTGACAAAAAACACAGAGACCTACAATTTGAAGCTGGCGATAAGGTGAAGGTTTTTTGTCCCGTGAGAAAAGTTGAAAGAAGCGAGAAGCTCCTACCAAGATCGTTTGAGCCTTACGAAGTAACAAGAAAGATGGGGGAAGTTAATTATGAAGTGAAAAGGATTGGAGGCGAATCGAAGACAGACACAGTGAATGTGAGCAGGATGCTGCCATATAACGGTTCCTGGACGGAAGAAGCTCCAATAAAAAAAGCTCCAATAGAAGAAGCCCCAATACCAGAACTAGTAGAAGAAGACGAAAATTGACGAGGAATATTTTAGTAGTGAAGAAGGAGAAGAGGAATGAAAGGTCTAGTAAGGAAAACTTAAGATATAAGTAGAATAGAAGAGTAAATAACGTAGCGAACACCTCTAAAAATATGGAAGGAAAAGACTGATAAATGATAGAAGATAATAGTAAGCAAACACCGACACATACCGATAAGCATCACTGAGCCATGCACTCCGAACCGATTGCCAAGCTAACCAACCCTGGAACTGCCTTCCAGTAACTATGGCCTCGAAGCCTCCAAATGTGATGAGCTCCCATAGCAGAATGCACTTTCTACCTATAAACGGAAAAACGCATCAAATCACGGGCAGTGTAAATTCCAATAAGACAATATTATGCTACCTACCCCGGTTCAGTGAAGGAATTCACCATTGACCAGCAGTCAGGAAACTTTTGGTCCCTGAATGATGTCCTTAACCAAAAAACAGAAGAGGGTTGACAATAACACACACGCTACCAGCAGCATGAACGACCCCACGATCGTTCGTATTAAACCCTATATCGTCATCATGAGCAATAACGTCCATCTCTGTTTATCTCAATATTTTGTAGTGGTGTCAAATAAGAATATACCAATCAACAACTTCAAAGTCGCTACAGAAGTGTGTTTTCGGGCAAAGGCAAAGTAAACCAAGAGTTTTCTATATCATTGATGGACAATGCTAATCCCAGTGTGTGTGCCCCAAAAAAAATTACCCTTGCTTTGCAGGAGAACGTCAAGGTAAAGCTGGACGAGATTGTGAAGGAGCAGCTGATTGTACCAGTAACAGAACCATCTGATTGGCTTCACCCAATTGTAGTCGTGCAGAAGCCGGAAAAAAATTATATACATCTTCTGTATGGACCCCCGTGCATTCAATAAATATATACGAAGAGAAATTTATGAAATTCCAACGCAAGATGTTCTATTTTTTCAACTTGCTGGAGCAAAATTCTTCAGTCTTTTAGATGCGTCCTCTGCTTTTTTGAAACAACCTCTATCTTATGAAAGTTATTCACTTCGTACCATAACAACAGGTTTTGGAAGGTACCGGTATCTACGACTCCCTTATGGTCTATCCTGTGCACCAGAAATGTTCCAGAGATTTATTTATGATATGTTGGAGGGAGTCCAGGGTGTTTTGGCATAATTTTATGATTTGCTGGTCTTTGGAAAAACCCTTGAAGAACACAACCTCAATCTACATAATGTTTTGGAGACAATACAAAAAAGTGAACTTACACTAAATCAATCAAAGTCAAAAATTTGTGTAGAAAAAGTCAAATTTCTAAGGCATATAAAAAGTTCAAATGGCATTACTGTGGATGATAAAAAAACTTCTGCCATCAGAGAAATGAAACCTCCACAAAACAAAAAAAAAACACAATTCTTAGGAATGATTGTCTATATTTCCAAATCTCTACCCAACCTTGCAAGTGAAACAAATACACTTCGAGGACTCCTCAGTGATAGAAATAAATGGCAGTGGACTGATGATGAAGACAGGGCTTTTGTGAGATTGAAAAGTCTTGTTTCTTCTGCAGCCGCTCTATCCTATTTTGACTCTAAGAAAGATGTAACCTTATCAGTTGATGCAAGTCTTCATGGTTTGGGAGCAGTTATCACACAGGAGAATCAACCTAAAGAATATGCCAGTGTGTCATTAACACCAACACAGCAACGTTACAATCATATCGAGAAGGCATTATTGGGACTTGTTATTGGTTGTGAGCGTTTCAATCATTACCTTTGTGGTCTGAGAAACTTCAAGATTGAAACTGATCATCGACTGCTACTGTGACTGTTGAAGAAGCCATTGGATGAGATGTCTCCAAGGATACAAAGACTCGCCATTAGATTACTCAGATATCAGTTTACCCTTCCTTATGTACCAGGAAAACATCTTCAAGTCCCAGATACACTAAGCCGAGGTCCACCCCATGAATTTATTAGTACTGACTATTTGGACTCTAATCTTAAACTGTTCTCCATTATTGCAGTATGGCCTGAAACTGAACAGAGAATCTTTAAAGCAATTTAGTCAGATCCAGTACTCATGGAGATTAAACGATACTGTCTGGATGGCTGGCCAGATCACAGATGTCGCGTGTCTGAAGGTGTCAGGAAATTTTGGAGTATCAGAAATGATATCTTCATACATAAAGGTGTGCTCTTCTATGATGAACGACTCATTTTACCTGAAAAACTGAGAGAAGAGTTTCTTAATTTCATTCATAAGTATCATCAAGGAGTGGTTTCCTGTAAAAATCTGGCTCGAAAAGCAATGTACTACCCAGGATGGTCTCAGGATGTTGAAGAAATGGTCCTCAATTGTCTCAGATGTCAACAATATGAATAGTCCAACCCCAGAGAACCACTTATCCCACATGAAATACCAGACCTACGATGGCAAAAAGTGGGTATTGATTTCAAGTCGCTTGGCAGTCAGGATTTTTTGGTGATGGTGGATTATTTAAGCAAGTTTGTAGTTGTTAACAAGCTATACAGTAGAACGTGTGCAGCTGTTGTATTTGTTCTCAAGAATATATTTTCCATCAATTGCCTACCTCAAGAGATATTCTCAGATAATGGACCACCATTCAGCTCATATGAATTCAACCAATTTGCGAAACAATATGAAATCAAACTAGTCACCTCAAGCCCAGTCTATTAAGAATCCAATGGAATGGTGGAAAGAGCCATTCAGACTGTTAAAAACCAAAAGAAGTGGTCGAGCTGTCAAGAAGCCTGATCGTTTAAGTTTGTGAAATGTTCGATCCAAATTCCTTGGTTTAGTAACAAATTGAATTTGAAATTAATTCTCTTTATATGTATCATTGAGATAATCCTTTTTTGATGCTATTTCATGGTTTTGCTGAGAGGGGCGTGTCATATATTAGAATTATCCATGCCAGTTTGACAGTGCTGCTCAGCAACTAGTATATTGATAGTAGCCTATATAGTGAGATGTAACGATCCAAACGCTCTTCTTAATATACATTAAATCGTGTGTGAATCTTCTTATTCAATTGGAGCTAATTGAATGTGCCCTAACACGAGAACATTACAGGGATTATGTGCAGGATGCTACACTTACTACTGGTTATGTGGTGGTCAACCATTGATCAAATATAATATAATGGAATGTCTGTATTCACTTGCGTTGTATTCGGAGGTTGATTATTGCATTTATGCTCTCTGGTGTTATGGTACTTGTCGTACTAGTAGTATGGATTTTGCAATTGGTTTATTCCTCTTATTTTGATTTCAGTTGAACCCATATTAAAAATATCTAAAACTTTTAAAATACCTCATTGTATGTTTACATCAATAAGGAAGGTGACTCAGCCTAATTTTGATTCCAGGTGCGTTAATTATGGCCAATAGTGAAACTGAGCTTGGTAAACTAGTCAATTATTTATTTGTTATTGTAACAAATAGATCCTGACAATTGTTGGAAGTGAATTTCATTCCACACAAAGTTTCAAAACTTTAGTAATTATTGTTAAATTTCCCGAATCTCATGTCTAGATCTACTGGCCTAATAGGCCATTCATTCTTTGAATTTTGTTTGATTTTGATCTATTTCAACTTTTTAAAAGGGCTTCTGTACTGAATTTGGATACATAGGCAGGAGGTTCTTCCCCGACATGGTTCGAAACTTCGTACATAAGCCCTTCATCCAGTCTTATTTTTTTATTTATCTAGATATGATGACAGGACCCAGCTAGAATGAATTTCGGGTAAATAAAACCTTCATTTAAGCAAAAAAAGTCACTTTCGCAAAAATGTCACATAAGCCCTTTATCCATTTGTCTTTTCAATTATGGTCTGGTGTTTACATTGTCGATTGTACAGGGTGTCCCAACGATAGAGTAAAGTAGGTTTTATCATATAGGATATGAAAAAAAACAATATCAATATGCGTCACAGGTTAGGGGTGTAAATAGCGCACATTCTGAAAATATTTGGAAACATACAGGGTGCGTCACAGAAGTATGGCACGAAAAAGGATGATTTTTTTAAATGGAACCCCCTGTATATTGATTGATATTTCAATTCTTTTTTCAATTTGGAACAAAAATTGTGATACAACTAATGTTCCTAAATTCAACCGTTATCGAGATATCGCGTTTAAAAAATAGCATTTTTGCAACTTTGACATCCTATAAAACTCAAACTATTCAAGTTGGAGGAAAATGGTTTGCACTTTCCTAGAAGGTAACGTCAACTGTCAACTTTTTTCGGCACATTTTGACATTTTTTCACAATAATGGATTTAATCTCATTGAATAGCTCTTGAAAAGTTAAGATAGAAATGTGCAATCCATTTTTCTCTAACTTGAATAGTTTGAGTTTTATAGCATGTCAAATTTGCAAAAATGCCATTTTTAAAACGCGATATCTCGATAACGGTTGAATTTAGGAACATTAGTTGTATCACAATTTTTGTTCCAAATTGAAGAAAGAATTGAAATATCAATTAATATACAGGGGGTTCCATTAAAAAAAACCATACTTTTTCGTGCCATACTTTTGTGACGCACCCTGTATGTTTTCAAATATTTTCAGAATGTGCGCTATTTACACCCCTAACCTGTGGCGCATATTTATATTGATATTTTTCATATCCTATATGATAAAACCTACTTTACTCTATCGTTGGTACATTGAAGTTCACCCATTATGAATAATCAAGAAAAAATAAGATGAGTGTGACCCCAGATCATTGGAGATCATTGCACCCTGAAATATTAACAAACCTTTTTGGCGACCCCATTGAGAAAAAGTTGGTTGAAAAATTTCAAATCAAACAAGAATCGATAGAAAACGACCAGATTACTTTCTGACAAATGGATACATCATTGTGTGGCCTCATATGCCATTGTGTTCAAAAACAATGGAAAAATATAAGATGTTTCCGAAGAACTCCACATCGATGGAAGGAGGTAGGTACTAATGGGAAAGAAGGTACGTGGTTCGAGAAATCACGAATTTGTTTTGAATCTCGCAAAGCTTTACCTTGAATTGAAGATTTCAAAGAAGTGTCATTGAAGACTGATACGTTAATCATGGAGAGCTTGATTCTTGCTCCGAGTGGTATTATACGGGGGTTTTCCAATAAGAGCAGGTCGATTTTAAAATGGAATAAAATCAGCTCTATGGAATACATTTCTATTTGTATTTGGAGGGCCAATTTGTATGAAAGATGATATCGTGCACACGTCCGTCTCGTATTCTCATGGTGGCCTGGATACATATTTATACGCTCCCGGGATCGCGAATCGGGTCTGGCCCAAATTTAGCAAAAACCCATTTGTTATAGCGGACAATATCGCAAGTTTGTTTTGTAAACAACAGTCATTATTGCAAACGTTAAAATTTCAATCTATCAATAAATAGAATTATTTCAAATTAATTTTTTTGTTGATTTATTCATAATAAAAAAACAAAGATTCCAAAATATTCAGTTCACATTAAGGTACCCACTTATGAAATGATTATCTTAAATCAAAAATATTAGATGAAAAGAACTGAGAAGCAAGTGGGTTTGAAAAGACTATGTAATTTGTTCAAATATTTCATTTACCTACTAACTTCGGGGTTATGAGCTAAAGATTGTATTTCGGGTTCTCCATAATACTTGAACAATTTATTTACATGATTGTATAAAGTCAGGCAATGAAATTGCTATTGATACATAAAACTAAGGGATTATTCTCTAAACGCATTTTTATATGGCTTGGGGAGCTGGGTTCAGATTTTGAGTACTATATCATCTTATTTTCTTTCTGACTGGAGTCGTCCTCTACTTTACTAGCTTGAGCAAACATTGATATATTCCAAGAACCCCAATTTTGTTGAACATTGAAATTCGTATTTAAAAAGCTGATTCTCTTTTCTTGCCCATTCAAGGCTCAATTCCGATTATTTCAAAATGAAAAACTTGTTACCTAGCTAGACCTGTATGAATGACACGCATTTGGGAACCACTAATATTTAAAGATAAATATTAACCACAAAATGTAAATAGATCGAACGATTTTGTAAGCGTGATTCCAGTTTGTATGTATTTTCATTCACTTTTTCACTTCTATTTCCACAGTAAATGTTCTTTAAAAGCTACCCGTCAGCAACTTTAGGGATGTGGTGTTGCTATTTATGACAGTTTCAAAATTTGCAATCATGACTGTTGTCTACACGACTGACTTGCGATATCGTCTGCTTTTTGCAAGATGAATGTTGGCCACGCTAGTGCTAGTCCCAATTTGTGATCCTCAACGCTGTTTACCTGCGACATCAGAAAAACTCACAAGACAAAATCAATAGTCACGTCGTCAATTTTTCTTGTGAACATGGTCATTCTGCAAAAGTGCGCCTAGTCATGGATAGTTTTTTGGCAAACATTGCGGTTCTGTTCTTATCACTCTGAAACATCTATGATCATCCTTCGAGCACCTGGGTCAATTGGATCTTGTACTGATGCAGGCTGAAGTCCCGATGCAAAATCCGCCAATATAAAATCTGCGTTAGGTCAAGTTCTTTTGAACAGCAAGAGATTCACAGGCTCGGATTCTCCCGCTATAGCAATCCATTTTTTTTGTAACAATTATGCGTGCTTTCTGATCATTCCTCTTTACCTTGATAATCATTTTGACAGTGGTCAAAGTGATATTTGAAATCTGAATTCCTTTTGATGATATTTTGAGTGCAGAGGATAAACACATATTCTGCTAATGTGATTTGTGATGATGATCCAGACACCTATTCAAATGATTATGGTAAGTGTTCTCACAGAGTTACCTCACTTAATTCAATTGCGCGTTTTAAGTTAATTTAGAAAAATGTTATTGTGATTTCTATTTTGCGGTGTCTTCCAGCAAATTAAGGTGTGAGATATCATGCCGGTGGTTCAAGAGTTTGATTCTTGAGCTATCAAGAATTAGGTTGAAATCTTGCCACGACTCCTTCTTCCAACGATTATGGTTTGCAATGTCTTTTCAATGGTCTGGATAGTTTGACGCTTGTCAAATAGTCTGCCAGCTCTCCTTGTTCTCCAGCGTTGATGTATGAAATATTATCATACTTGTGGTATGGGAGTCTGGTTCTTATTAATGAAGTGATTTCGAGTTATGAGTAGTTAAATATCATTTTTGAGGCTATATCGACTTGCCACGGCTGATTAAGTTATAGAATGACTATAACGGTGGGTTTTAGGCATGTGACTTGATACATTTAGCGGTGAGTTGATTTAAAACTAATCTAAGGAAAAAGCTATTTGTGTCGGGTTATATGACTAGCCTACGTGGGGGACGCCCAAGGGGACGCCCAATCTTTGTTATTTTGTTTAAAGTGTAGATAACTACACTGGTGTTTTGTGGTGGTCAACCATTGATCCAATATGTTGTTTCACTATACATTTGCATTGTGGTCGAAGTTGATTATCGTATTCACACGTGTTTAAGGTACGAACTTTCTAACCCGGTGAGATTGATTTGGCAATAACAGGGTTTCTCCTAATATCCTTTTTCAATTTTGAACACATCAAGAACCTTAACTTGTAAAATACCACATTGTATGTTAAGATCAATAAGGAAGGTGACTCAGCCTAATTTTTATTCCAGGTGCGTTTGTTCTGGCCAATAGTGAAGCTGGGCTCGGTGAACCAGTCAATTATTTAATTGTTACAAATAGATTCTGACAATTGTTGGAAGTTTTATTTATTCCACACCCGCAGACTCTCATTCGCGGACAGCAGAGACGTCCTTGGCCGATATGCCGTTTCTTTTCGTACTACTGTTGACTAAACAATCAGTCATTCCAGTTGTCCTGATTTGGCCACTTAACGTTGGAGGGTTTACTCTAAGGGGCCTGACTTGAAATAGACGCATCAAGCACAATGTGGACCCATCATGATCGTGAGAGTTTCATCATTTGGAAGTGCTAATAATAAGCAATTGGTTGAATAAAAGCCGCAAAAAAACATGGTCGCCATGCATAGGCTGCGCTATTTGATTTATCATAATTGCAAAACTCTATGGAATAGAAGACATTCATCAACAACGAACAAAGAAACGATAGAACATATTGAAAAAAAACTTGAAAACAACGTTTCGAAATGTCAAATGTCAGGAGACTAAGGTAACTAATTTTTGTACGGGGTGAAAACACTTTATCAAATAATCAAAATTAAAATAACATCATTCAAAAACCACTAAACCCAATGTTTTCAGATACGGGGGTTGAATTGAAAATGAAGAGGCCTTTAAAACTCGACCTCATTTTCAATTTAAAAAAAGTTTCAAGACGGCGCCGAGCTGTCATTTTGACATCTAAACCTTCCACTTCTTTATCAAAAAATGAAAAATTTGATCGACTATTCTCATTCCAAATTGCGTTGTAATATATAGAGCGATTCAAAAGTGAGAGGGATACGACGGACTTTATGTCCTCACTGTATAACCTGCCTATAAATCCAAAATTTTGTCGGGTAATATACACACATCAAAATAATCTAGGGGAGAGTTACAAAAATCTTAAATTCTTGGCAAATAAATAAAATTTCAAAGCCTTGGTAATTTCTACGTTTCTATGGTTACCTGGCTGATATCTTAGGTATGTTTGTTTGTTTATCAACTCGAAGTTTAGCCACAAACATAGACAAATTGAGAAATTGGACATTTTTTGTAGCAAATTGCATTGTGTCATATTGGTTTTTTTTCAATAGTAGTCTGAAATTCAGTTTAGTTTTACACGTTACAATAATGGAGAGACATCATTTGGATCGCGAGACGCAATGACGTGCAGTGGGAATGCTTCAAGCGCGTTTGAGTCAAAGAGTGGTCGCCAACATACTCCATACGAACAAAAGTGTCATCAATCGTCTGTGGTCGAGATATCAAGCAACGGGAAGTGTGGATGAACGCCATACAGGTCGTACAAGAGCAACTAATGAAATTGAAGATCGTTTTATAAGACTACGGGCACTTCGAGACCGGACTGTTACTGCAACACAACTGGAAATTCAGCTTCGTGATACACATCATGTGCTTGTAAGCGGTCAAACCATCAGAAATAGGCTCCATGAATCTGGATTGAATGCCAGGAGACCTGTGAGGGTTCCTGTGTTATCGAGAGGAAATCGCACTAGCCGACATTCAACAATTGAACAAAAAAAGAAACATTACAGTCCCGCCTTGCTGCCTATGGACTTCCTGGGTAGCTGCCAAGCGCTCTGCGTTTTCAGATCGTCTCCATACTATTGTTCTGCGTGTATCAGGTGCTAGTCCAAATCGGGATTCATCAGTGAACAAAATAGGGGCCCCATCATGTCTTAACCAATTTTCATGTTCCTGTGCCCACTGAGGTCGGCTAGTGCGATTTCCTCTCGATAACACAGGAACCCTCACAGGTTTCCTGGCATTCAATCCAGATTCATGGAGCCTATTTCTGATGGTTTGACCGCTTACAAGCACATGATGCGTATCACGAAGCTGAATTGCCAGTTGTGTTGCAGTAACAGTCCGGTCTCGAAGTGCCCGTAGTCTTATAAAACGATCTTCAATTTCATTAGTTGCTCTTGTACGACCTGTATGGCGTTCATCCACACTTCCCGTTGCTTGATATCTCGACCACAGACGATTGATGACACTATTGTTCGTATGGAGTATGTTGGCGACCACTCTTTGACTCAAACGCGCTTGAAGCATTCCCACTGCACGTAATCGCGTCTCGCGATCCGAATGATGTCTCTCCAATATTGTAACGTGTAAAACTAAACTGAATTTCAGACTACTATTGAAAAAAACCAATATGACACAATGCAATTTGCGACAAAAAATGTCCAATTTCTCAATTTGTTTATGTTTGTGGTTAAACGTTGAGTTGATAAACAAACAAACATACCCAAGATATCAGCCAGGTAACCATAGAGACGAAGAAATTACCAAGGCTTTGAAATTTTATTTATTTACCAAGAATTTAAGATTTTTGTAACTGTCCCCTAGATTATTTTGATGTGTGTACATATCATTGCTATCAACAATTTCAGGAGTCTACGAAAATACCTTCAAACTTGTACTAAATTTCAGCATGAACTGGGGGTGAAATGTGACTGTGGAGAGAAAGTAAGTACGATCAACATAGCGGCCTTGATAGATCGCATAAGGTGACTCAAAGACAAATGTACAAAAATCGTGTCTCTCCGTTTATGTTAATAAAGTTTATGGACCCATGTCACCAAAGATAAATTAAGTTTGAAAATTGACACGCTGTAATTTATTGACAACTCACTCCATTATCTGATAAGTATGCCATTTCAATCACGGAAATTTGCATCACAAAGTATTTTGGTGGTCACTATGTTACTGCAAAAGTACAATTTAAGAGCCTACATCACCAGCTGATCAGTTGAAAATCGGGTTTTGGGTCTAAGGAGCGCTTAACCTGACTGGTTATGAGCAATGGCAACATGGCACCGTTCGATGTAAAAGGGCCATATTATTATTTATGCTCTTGACCACAGCTGATTACCCACAGTGATAATAATCGTTATTATTTTGTAATCTATCTGTCAGGGTCAGATTATATGTTTTTCACACAAAAACAAAACAAAACAGGACAACGCTCTACCAACTGAGCTACCAATGCATATGAGCAAAGCCAGCCCTATGCAAACTATTTTCACTTCTAGGATGTAAGTTTTGAGGTTATGGTGAGCAACCTTCGGCGGTTACAATCCATTGGAGGTGTTATATGGGGGTAGGAAGAATCACACACATGTTCGAGGTTATATAGGAGTCTTTTTCACCTTCAATTAAGATGCATCGTCAACATATAGCGACTATAGCACGTATCGGGGTTGACACCCCAACCATCGAAATCAAGCCAATAATGTAAATGTAAGGGAAGTTTCTTTGTCCAAACAATATTCTAGTGAGGTTTTTCAATTGCTTTTTCTTCGTTTGCCAGCTAAAATCATTGCATCAAGTCATTTCCGGATGACCACAGCCCCAGTCAGCTGCCTTAAAATGCTACTTGCAAAGGAGAGGCATGATTCCGTCATTGTTTTTAGGAAAGGATGGACAGGTTCAGGGCGACCACCAGCCCCCAGTGCACGATGGTAGTGCGCTGGGCTTTACTTGCTTTTGGTGGAGGGGCACCCCTTCACCATGCTACGTGCATGGTGTGATGTACTTTTCAGTTTTCACACTGTTTGTATATAGTTCGTGAGAATAAATCAGTTGTGTCCTTGTCATGTAAATACGTAATTAATAAATGTGTTTAAAGAGACTAGAGATATGAAGGTCGTGGGTTCAAATCCCACCTGGAGTGTCACTTTATCATATTCTCATATACACACATTTGTCCCCCAGCCAAGAATCTACTTCCATTTGACTTGTTTATTAGTTTTAAAAAAGCTTTAATCTCATAAAAAATGACTTTACGTAATTGTTCATAATATTCCGAAAATAAATCCAAAATTTTGATTCAATATGTTGCGTAATTTTTCTGCAATTCTTTGAAACAGATATTTTGCATCGAGCGGGTGATGTAGGCTCTTAATGAAAAAAAAGATTTAAGTTGCGCTTTATGAATGGACATTAGTGTTTGATGAAATTTGCTTGGTAACACCAATAAAATATATCAATGAAATATAATATCCATCAGAAAGTTTCACATTTACAATTCCAAATTCAAATAGATGTGGATAGCTACATACATGTATAATACATACAGATCAAATCCTATCAATTTTGGCGTTGAAAAAATAACCATATTCCAGCTTCAACATGCAACCAAGATATGATTTTTGAGATTATTTTGTGGTGGACATAATCCTAACGTTCAAGCCAGGCATCATAGTAGGATTTAAAAATAAAACCGGTCGAAAACACATTAGTTTTTCGAAATTATTTAGAGGAACAAAATTAAACTGGACGTGAATAGTTTTGTAAGCAATAATGTATCTGCGAGCGAACGAATGTCCGTTGGAGTGATTGATGGTTTCTTTTGAAAAAAGGAAAGCAATAATATCTCAGCTACAAAAAAAGCCTCGCATCGATGCTCGGACTATGATCAATATCCAATGGAGATGTTTTGTTAGTATTTTTTTTGATTTCGCTTCAACAAAATCCGAACGATTCAAGTGGGTCGGTTTTTCTGATTTCTGCAAACTAACAACGTATAGTCGAGCGAAAAATGGTTTGAACGGATTGTTTAAATAGAATGAGATATGAGGATCGCTAGATAGTGAATGACGACCCCCTCATACCTTTTTGGCAAAGTGAGTTTGAGAATAATTGGGGTTTATTGAGCCGATTGATTCTAATCATCAATAACGAAGTCAAAATATGAAAATAGAAAGTAACATCAACAAATCACCAGTGTCTGAGCAGATTTTGAAAGAACACATTCGCTATATAGGGTGGAAGAAAAGTCTGGAATATTGCTAATATCTTCCAAACCGTTAACATTATTTTGATAAAAATTTCCCTACACGCATAACCCCAATTAAAAATGCTCTGCTTAGTTCATTCACACTATGTGATGCATAAAACATCACTTTTTCCGAATTCAGAAGCAAAGTTGGTGGCATAATAGAGCCTCGGAGGTCACAGTGCACTGGATTTGTGGAAAGTCCATAATCCAACACCTTTTCGAAACAACAAACAAAACAACATCTGTTAAAATAGAGTTATACCTATTTAAAGTTTTTTACTTCACAACTAACTGGTTGTCATTGGTTACATTTTCACGTAACTTGTTTAGTTGGTCAATTACTAAAGTTGAACTGTCAATAAGATTCTTTCAATTCTGTCTTGGTTATAACTAAACTTGGCAATTTTTAGAATGTTTGCTCTTACCTACTTAAAACTAAAAAAAATGACATCTTAATGATTGTTGGGCATTTTGGCCTACAGGTGCGTCAGTTTTTGGTCCAAACTCTACCGAATCGATTAATAGGAAGAAGAGGTGCAATTGAGTAGCCCGATAGATCACCGGACCTCAACCCTCTAGACTTTTATCTTTGACTTTGAGGGCATTTGAGAAAATAAAGTTTATGAGAATAAGCCTGAAAATATTGATCATTTGAAAGATAAAATTGATACTGTTATTTTTGAAATTTATTGGCATTTTTTTGATAATGTTTTGGAACAATTAAGAAATGGGCTTGGATATTGTTTAGCTAATGATGGCAAACAATTTGAACATTTAATAAAATTGCCGATAAATTAATCAATTTTCCTTTCATTGTGGTTCGTTTAAACTACCAAATAATAATTTTTATTCTTCAGGTTGTTTAACTTTTTTTTATTTAATTTTTTTGATCTGAATTGAATTGTCTATGTACTTGATACTTTTTGAGTCACCCTGTAGGAGCAGAAACATGTGATTGTTACATTTGACTTAATGCGTAAAATATCATAGATGCTTTTTTTTATCAAATTGGTATAACCCTGTCATTTTGACAGATGAATAAATAAAACCCTACATCACTAAAATTATTTCAAAAAGATCTATCGATATCCGAAAAAATATACAGAGTGATCCATTAAAAATAAAAAAGTTGATCATATTTTTGAGCTTTAGCTTTCTATGGAATATTTCAGAAATTTAAACGCAAAAGTTAGGTATTTCTAAAAGAAATATTTTGTCGGCATCCCAAAAGTATCTGACCCTTTTGGGATTCTTGCCCAGTATCCATTTTTCTCAAATTATTGATTCAGAAATCGTGGTTACTGAAGATTCAGTGGGATGAAGAAGTAACGTCAAACAGTGAGGAAATTTTCCGATGATGTTTTCTGCGATGTAACATGCATGTTAAGCTCGTGAGCTTTTCCGTGCTCAGATTTGAATTTTGCAAGTCTAACAACCCCCATATACCAAATTTCATCAATATAACCTGATTATATCGAAAGTTATTCAAATGAATCAAAAATTAAAATACAACTTTGACACCCTATATCTCTGTTAATATCAACTTCCGAGATAGACAAGTTCGGGGCAATCGCAATATTTTTGTGTGAGGAATCTGCTTTAATCCTATGTACAATTTTTTCTGGGACACCCTGTATAATTATTATTACTAGATTCGTTCAGAAAATCTCAGAAACTAACGACTGGAGTAACGATTCGGTTACGAAGTTTTAGTATTAGGTTGAAAGTTGAAAAAATTAAACGGCGTCTATCGCGTAGACAGAACGAGTTCCCAAGCGCAACTGTGCAGGGCCACGGTTGGCCAATGGACAATTTGCATACATTTTTAAATGACTTGAGATTGTATATACGTATTCTAGACAATATTTGACAGTCATAATAAATAAAAAAGAAAACGCAAATTTCACTGTATGATCGCAAACGGGGTGGAGCTTAATTACCCTCTCGAGAGAGAGAGCTATTCAAGTCAATACGACAGACGGAGAAAAATTATGTATTCTGTGACGTAGTGGATGTTGATTGGTGCTCTTAAATCGGTGATTACTACGATTACTACATTAATAGAGGTCGTAGGTTGATTTTTCAAACATCAATGACGTCAGTACTAACTAATTCTTATATTTTCCATATTTCCAAAAAATGTGCAAATTGTCCATTATTGCTGCGGTTGGTGTTATTCCAATCTACCAGCAGAACAATATTTTTTCTCTGAGTACTTCAGGTGGGGGAAAAAGATGCATTCCGATGAACTTGGTACTATGAAATGTGCGACGGGTTAGATATGATGAAATTGAACGATTGTATCACGGAACCGTTGCATAGACTGTTCCGGACAGTAAATGGAGAGATATTGCCAATCAAAAAATGTCAAGCGGTAATACCGCATGCGGGATTTTGACGTGAATCGGATGCGCGATTCACTGCTTAACGTCATTTACGGTATGGAGAGGTATTGTTTATCAAAAAATGTCAAGCGGTAATACCGCATGTGGTATTTTGACATAAATCGGATGTGCGATTCGCTGCTTAACGTCATTCACGGTTATAAGGTTAATGCATGTAGTTATTTACGTTACGTCAAACTATGCACTTGGTGCAGAGTTGAGTTGAAAAAATGGGACTGTTCCATATAATTTATCGTTATTTTGGAAAATTTAGTACAACAATAGGTTAAAACATAATATTTTCATCCATTATTAAAATACAAAACTAATATAGCGAATGCCAAACCATTCAACTGCGGTTCTGAAGCAAAATGTTGAGGGGGTTATGTCATGCGAGGTGCTTCAAAATGCGCCGTAGGCGATACATTTATGAAACTCCTATTTTCGGCATCCAAAAATGAATAAATTGGGTGTCTGCAGCATTGATAGTGTTTTGGATGATTTTGTTTCTAATATGACTGTTCTGTTTTTCGCCCAAAGAAATAAACATAATATAAATTTGTTTTTTGTGTCTGTACCCTGCTCTGGGGTGGGTAGAACCGCAGGTGAAACCTTTCAACATTTTCTCACCCATTGTTCTCCAGAGATATGTTTCTATCCTCCTCAAAACCAAAAAAAACTCCTTTCCGCAGTGACTGTTGTTATATACAGGTAAAACAAAAGATATGTGGAACAACATTCTTATGCCTGGGAGAAATATTTCATGGCATTCTTTCAGTTTGTATCCAGTATCTGTATTTAACACTATCGCACGATATCAAGATTTCGTAGGTATGCCGACTTTTTCACTCAAGTTATGTAATTCCAATGTACTAGACCTACAACATGCATATGGAAACACGATTTTGTACAGCTTTTATAATTTCCAATATTTCCATTATTTCCGAACCCTTTCCGGAAATTTCAAATATTCCCACTAACGACGGAGATACTTACAACACTAGTCTTGCTCCATGGTAGATCTGAAATAAAAGCTTAAACGTTTTAAGGTGAAAAATGAGCGTTCCGTTGAGCAAACTATTACTGCCATGGCCACGAATATGCGTAAAGCAGTTTATACGTTTGGCATTTCATATCGAGTTTCTCAACTATTTCCAAAAAATTTCGAGTCTTTTGAAAAATCATCTTCCAGGTCATATAACATTCTTGTACATTTTTTGCGCTTTGGATTGACTCTTAAAATACTTATTTGATTACCTAATTAAATTTCGGAACATCCTTCAATAATCGTTTTTAATAGTTCCGCTTCGTCGTATTTTTTCTTTGATTATTCTTTAAAAATTTGCCGCACCTCGAATTTTGCCGCTCTTTGACGAGGCGTATTGTGCGTAATGGAAAATACGGCACTGGTTCCCGTCTAAGTTTGTTATACAAAATAAGATATTCCATGTTATTTTTGTTAGCTCCGGCCAATATTACTGGATTACTGCTGCTTCATTCATGATGCTATTGAGATACCCCTACAATTTTCAATGACATTGATTATCTTGTATGTCAGTTTAGGTTGTACATTCTGTCTGTTTGACATTTTTAACGCCTGGCGTAATAAGATAACGCGGAGTTATTACCGCAACGCATGCGGTATTGCAATTGGCAATATCTCTCCAATAAATAGTTGATTAAGACGTGACGCACATAAAATGACACTAAGGAGAAAATACCGGATTATTTGATCGAAAAATAACCGAGTTGCGGCAAAATGGAAATAATTCGTATTAAACCTGAAAAACAGATTGGAAAATTCTGTAACTTCGTCAAAACTCTTATTTTTGCTGGAGCCTTTCCTATTGAAAGTCTAGATCGTTTTGACATTCAACTTTATCTCATTATACAATAAAGAAAATATTCTGATTTGATGTTTCTCATCTCACAATCATTGGTATCATACTTATCACAAAATAAACAAAATAAATCCATTCGCACTTTTAAATATGCAGATGGATCCGCTTATTCCATATTTAAAACTGTTAATCCAATCAAACCCCTTCAATTATTCAAAGAATTGAGCTTATTAACAAAATTAATTGAAATTTTCATCAAGGCTTGGCAAATGCTTTATTGCACAAAGGCTCTTTTGTGAATATAATATTGCTCTAATAAAACCGAAAACGTTGTGTAATAATAGCCACAAATTTCGCCTTCGTCAAACTTTGTCGGAATGTTTTCGTGATTCTTACTAAAATGCACTCGATTCATAAAAGTATATTAGCGGTAAAAGTGCAAACATTTCTACTACATGAGCGACTTCGATTATTTGATATTCTAATAGGATGAAGTGATTTTTTGTGATGCAAAATTCCGCTTAGTTTGAAAATCCTGTTCCCAGGTCATGTCACCAAACCTCATTCACAATCAAACTTCTAGGATGAATTATGATTCAAATATACAAGTCTTGGTTATTTCACAATCTTCTCACAGTATCGCTGCTTTACCAGTTTAGAAAAATTTAACATCAAGTCACTAATATTGAACTGTTACATCAATTATTAAATCGATCCGCAAAACTCAAGAAAATAAATCATGTTCCCTTAATGAAATAGAATTCTAGTTAATTTTATCATGGCTGATCGGTAGCGCGAATGAACGTATAATTTATTTTAGCGGATGGGTGCATTGAATCCAGTGAAATCCTTCTCCCTTTCAGCTGTTGATTATCCTGGGTAAGATAAATTATCGAAGCCTTGTGGTATCAGATAGCAGCCTACATTTTTCACTACCAAAAAAAATCGACTCAAATCGCAGGCTAATCGTGACACAATAATAATTGTAAATGAGAGGAGGTTTCGAATTTGCCCTAAAGAAGTTATTGAGATCTAAAACCAAACAAGTTCTGGGGCCCTGCAATGTTATTTTCTGTTCTAGCTACATCATAGCTGTTATCTGTTGAAGAAGACTTTATGCCCAAAATTGATTGTTACATTCTTCTTACATTGTCATAATCTATATATTATCGTGTTTGATATAATCAATCTGTATCAGTGACTCCATACGGCCGCAAAACAATTCCTTGAAAATAGTCACGACATTGTGACAAGCAATATGTATGACCCATGGACTAAATAAAACTCACATCCATCAAAAACTACAATTCAAATGTATGTCACAGACTTCTTTGAAATGGAAATTTGAAGAAAAGGATACCCCAGTTCGTCGTTCATTTCCGCAGTAGTTTTATTAGCATTATTCCTGCTTTTTATAAAGTCAAAGGCAAATGCCCTCTGGAAGTATTTTATAAAGTATTATTTTCTTGTGGCGGAGCAGACATATAAAATAAAAGCGTTTGGCGCCTTGTACCAGACTATTTTATCATGTTGGAAAGACGTACATTTATTACTTGGCTCTGATACTGCACATTTAGGCCTTGTGCGTTTGTATAATTTGAAAAATCAGTTAGCGGTATTTTATTTCTGCCATTGACCAACTAATATCCCTTTGATCTTCGAGTATTGAGTGTTACAACTTTAATTTGGAAGTAAGTGTTGTCATTGCTAGTATTTTCAGGTTGGTTTGTTGATTAGCGTTGCGCGTTTTGGAAATACCAACATATGGGTTGCTTGAAAACCAACTGTGCAGTTGCAATATTGGGGTATTCGACACTGAATTTTATAAAAGTAACTCACCTTTGTCAGTGGTTCTTTTCAAGCCATTAAAAGTCAGAGCTGTAATTAAATCTCAATAAAATGGATCAAATAAAAAGGAAGAATAACGAAAAAAAAAAAAAAAACAGGAATCATATGCTATCATCTACTTTGAATATGTGTTCAAAGTCACGGTAATCCCAAATTCAATGTGGATGGTAGCATATCATTCACGTTTGGCAAGCAGGAATCTGTCACCTCCACTTCGAGGTGAGATTGGCAAAACAGGGAATCCGTATCCCGAATCACATGCAAGTGAAGCTGCGTGACATCTTATCAGTGTTCGGAGTTATGCCTGAGTTACATTCCATTTTTTTCAAAGTGGAGGTGACAGATTTCCGCTTGCCGCTTGACAAACGGAAATCATATGCTAAAATCCACATTGAATTTGGCATAAGCGTGACTTTGAACACAAATTCAATGTAGATGGTAGCATATGGATTTCGTTTGGAGAGCGGAAATCTGTCACTTCCACTTCGAGGTAAAACTAACGTGTTGTTCACTGCTCGCGGTTTGGCCATTATGAGTCTGAAGTTTTCTTCAATGTACCTATTTATGTTTGCAGTGTTTTCATTGAAAATATTATAAATTAGTGGTATGACTCGGTCTACCCGAAAACATGCAACTGCATTAGATTTGTCGGACCGCTTTGTGAGTAGGATTTTGCATCAAGTGTTCAAGATTTTGATGGTCAGAAGTTGACGCCTCCATACTTTTATAACCTCGTGGAACGTTCCAAAGAAATGTTAGACCATACCCCACGAAGACCAACGTTCTTCAGAAGTGATAAAGCCGGCAACCATCTTCCTGGACGAAGTTTTCTTAATTGGTTGTACAGGGTGATCACTAAAGGATAGCGAGCGGACATATCCCGGAAACTATTCATTCTAGAGGCTTGCGGCAAAACATTTATTACTAAAACGGCTAGGAGAAAAACCTGGAAAATATTTTCAAGTTTCTGCAATGGTCACTAGGGGGCGTGACATGCAACACCAAGTGAAAAAATAGGATTTTTATAGAATTTTGCGCGATGAAAATATACCGATGACATTATTTTCATATTTACTGACTATTTACCTACACTTTTTGTCAAAACCGTTTTTTTCTTTCTATCATAGTAAAGAGGTGGGGGAAGTCGAATTATTTTTTAAAACAAACGGAGATTCCTTCCGTTTCGCACTACAAAATTCTTTTTTTTTTTGAATTTTTGACTTTCGTAGTCGCCGCTAGATGTCGGTAACTGAAATTGTAGCATATTTTTGAGTCTTTTTCAAAAACCCAAATGGAATGGTGTACTTTTATTCATTTATTTTGAGAAAGGATACATTTTTCTATAAAAAAAAAATTATTTTTGTTTTTTTTTTTAATTTTTCAAAAGAAAAATGTATCCTATTTTAAAAGATATAAAAACGAAAATACCATAACATTTCATTTTTTTTTGAAAAAACTCAAAAATACGCTACCATTTTAGTTAACATCATGTAGCGGCGGAGCTCAGAAATTCAAAACCGTATAGGTATTTTGTAGTGCAGACTATGCTCTTCCATATGAGCCTAAGTTTGTTGATATCGGTCAAGCGAAACGGGAGAAAACTCCGTTTGTTTAAAAAATCAATTGAACATTTCCCACCGCTTTATTTTGATAGATAGAAAAAAACGTTATAGACATAAAGTGTAGGTAAATAGCCAGTTAATATGAACATGATATCATCGATGTATTTTTATTGGCAAAATTCTATAGAAATCCTATTTTTCTACTTGGTGTGGGTTGTTACACCCCCTAGCGACCATTTCAGAAACTTGAAAAGATTATCCAGGTTTTTCTCTTGGCCGTTGTAGAATTTTTTTTTTGTCGCAAGCCTCTACGATGAATAGTATCCGGGATATGGCCGCTCGCTATCCTTGAATGATCACCCTGTACAGGGTGATTCAGTTTGAGTGACAGAGGCCAGTTCTCATGAACTATTCATCCTAGAGACTCAGAGAAAAAAATCTGTATAGTAATGTGACCAAGAGAAAATGCTGTAAATATACTTCAAGCTTCTAGGATCGTCGTCGCAAAGGGGCGTAACGGTACTGTGAAAACAGAATATAAACACATTTTCGAAATTTTCTCCTCTGATCTACCAAAAAAGAATATGGAAACGGATTAAAGACCATATTCTCTACAAAATGTCCCTTCTGACACTTCTCTCTAAGTTGTCAAATAAGACAGCTACAAGCCGTCAAACTTGATGTCACTAGATTGCCTATAACTTCGAAATTCCTTGGCCGATTTGAATGTTCTCTAGCTCGTTTTAAAGAAGATCTGCTGCTCTTTCTGGTGCATGTACTCGAGGTCGATTTTATCTGCTTTAGCCGACCACAAAACATGAATTGTAAAAGTCAAACCAGTATTTGCGGTTTTTTCGAAATTTTGAAATGTGAACCCACTAAATAGATGCCTCCATCGTGTTATTTGGATAATATACAATCACTTTCAAACAGATCATTTCTCAATATTTTTTGAAATAGAAGAGTTACGGATGCTTCATCAGGAATCACTTTTGAAACCGCCCCTATAAATTTCAATAGGTCAATCAGATACACATAAGATTTGTTCCGATTCGCGTTTAACATTTTCTTCGGTTGATGTTGAAAAAAAGCCTATAAGTGAGAATGCCAACTATTCGGTTTTTTTTCTATAAGCGGCTAGTAGTAGAATGCAGTGCACCACTTGCCAAAAATAATACGGTGGACCAGTGAATACCTTATTCCAAACATATTTAAAAAAAAAAGAAATTAGCTAAAAAAAAAACAGAAAAACTAGTGCCAATGCTCAAAATCTCCGCCGTTGGCATGGCACTCCTATCTTTTTGACATATTTAAATCTACATGGGCTGTTTCAAAAGTATTCCTCGACGGATTCCTAATGATGTATCCATAACTCTTCTATTTCAAAAGATTTAGGAAAATTACATTTATGAAAGTGGTAGGGAGTTATCCAAATAACATGATGGAGGCATCTATATTGAAAAAATCTCGAATTCACAATTCATGTTGTGTGGTCGGCTGTAGAGAATAAAATCAACCCCGAGTGAATGGACCTGAAAAAGCAGTACTCCCTCTTCAAAATGAGCTTAAAAACAGTCAAATCGGTCAAGTAATTTGGAAGTTATAGCAAATTAGTGACATCAAGTTTGACGGCTTGTAGCTGTCTTATTTGACAACTTAGAAAGAAGTGTCGGGGTGCAATTTTGGTACAGTACCGTTACGCCCCCTTGCGGCGATCCTAGAAGCTTGAAATATATTTCCAGCATTTTCTCTTGGGCAGATCACTTTACAGATTTTTTTCCTGGGTCTGTATGATGAATAGTTTACGAGAACTGGCACCCTGTCGCTGAAAATGAATCACCCTGTAAATAATTCTCCTCCCAATTTCCTGGTAGTGACTGTATGCTGCAGTTATTGGACAGTACTTTTTGAGAAGGTCGTACAATTTTCCTTACAACTGGGCATCATGTTTCGATGCTTGCATTTTTGAAGCAGAATTGGAACGGTTGACTTGAAAACAAGACCATGAGTATATTTGGTTCAAACAAGACGAGACTACTGCCAACACAGCGCAGATTTCATTGACAAAACTGTGGCAGATGCTTTCTGTGTGTCTTCTCTCTCGAAGGGCGACCTCAATAAAAAGATTTTTGGGCATCGTTTTCATAATTTGAGAGAACTAGAGCTTCGTATCAACTGGAAAGTGAAACTCTTTGCCATTCCGATCGATAAGTCATGTCAGAAGCGAGCTGAAAACTTCAAATCGTCTTTATCAGTGCATCACTTCTGTTGGAGATCATCTTGCTGGTGTGATCTCCAAAACTCTAGTGGAAACATGGGGTGTAGTACTGACTCAAGAATCAGTAGAATAGACTACTTTTCCGGAAGTTGTTCAAATGTTTTGAATGGTCCTTCAAAACTGCTCTGCTTGTTCTGCCGCACCTTTCACTTACTTGTTTTTTTTTCACACTCATCAGCTATTTTCTTGTTCGTGGTATGATGTTGCAGAGTGACACAAGCTTTGAAGAAACAATGGCAACGTCACATGTAACGTCAACGGTCAACCACTTTTCTATTGATACTCCCATGTTTGAGAACACTTTCTTTAAAAATAATACTGAAAGATGTTCAATGAAACACAATAACGGGATTTTTCGAAAATCGAGGAAAAATCGTATTTTCCTTGTCTCAGGCGTCACCATGTGTAATAGCGTGGTAGGGGCCAACAGTGCTTATCGGCTAGCTTTTAGTCAGTGAAGAAAGTCCAGGCAATGCTGGTGTTCCATATAAAGCAAATTCCGCTCTGAAAGTGTACTAAACTTTTGATTATAACACGGACTGCAGAAAATGAATAATTCTATTGTCCGTTGATTTTTATAGCGACTGATCCTTGATCAGTGATTCAAATAAATAAAAACATCTCTTCAAAAGGTGAGGCAGAGATTACCAGAAAATAATAAAAAAACAGAATCAACAGTTGATTTACAGTTCGAAAAAGTTCGTGAATAAGGCGTGTGTGTACGAAGATTAACAGCAAAGATTAAAGAAAATTTGTCCGACACGTAGGGGTATGTGTGGTACGAGCCACAGTAGAAAACGGAAAAAAAATTGCGTGAAAATGTCATTCGGACCACGAGAGAAACGTAATGTGGAAAACGCGGCACGCGAGTCGGAAAAAAAAGCGATACGACCACGCCTAAAAATTGTACCGGAACCTGACTCTACAGACCGCAAAACTCGAACGGCTCCGGAAGTCTATGATTGTGGAGATTTACCGGAATTATTCTAAGATTTGAAAGATAAATCAATATAAAACGCGGTTTTGTCAGTTTTTGGTGCAAATGACGCTCCCTTAGCCAAGTGTACGAGGTCCCTGAATTTCACGGCGGCTAATAGGTCATCACTCCTGAACATTGATCAATCAAATTTCCCAGGATGTGATCCTCCGTTTTCTTCAGAACGTAAGCGTCCTACAGAAACTAAATTAGTCCCGGAAAATCTCCCCAGCCTTGAATGGCCAATACGTTTGTCTATTTCATTGGAAACGTGCGTCCTAAGAAAATAGACCATAAAAATTCACAAAACACCGAAAAACTAGACCAAACACGTTACCCACCCATTCAATCAGTTCAAACTTTAACACGCGGCTCACTCGAGAAAATTGTGGAAAATAGTAACAGCAGAACCTCACACCTAGTTGTATTGCAGTTGAAAGTTTAAAAATTGAAACAGAGCGTAGATGGGACGGTTTTGTAGTATTCAACTTTATACTTTTATTAGCGGCTCGCAAGGTATTGTTGCCTTCGTCTTCACTCTTTCCCCGTAGCTAAACAATTCTGCTCTTGGTGCTTCGAGTGCAAGTGAAGGAAATTCCGGTGTGCTTGGCAATATGAAACGTACGGCTGGTACGATACGATTATTGAACGATTAATTCACGGAAACGTTACGTAGACTGTTCCGGACAGTGATCAGATTAAGTTAATCAAAACGCGGCGTACGGGAAACGATATTTGAGTTTACGGAAAAACGGGGATTATTTGAATTAGACCGGGAAAACAAATCTGGATATTCTGTAACTTTGTTACAAACTTGCTCAACATAATTCATAGTTTCCACTCGAATTTCAAATACCGCATCATGAAATTCTTCACGACTCATATTTGATACAGGTAATAATCTGAAAACTTGTTTAAAGTGACCAAATGGTTAAGCTATCATAATTTTCTGCACTGTTTTAGCTAGCGATGGAACATAATTGGATTCGTATTATGAAATATTTTTGTGATTTGCTAGTGAGACGACCTTCTACATTGATTTCATCAACAATTATTAGATGGACAATCCCCCATTCTCACTTATAAAGGTAGTGTACTAAACACATAAGAAAGATAATTCTCATGTTGTGGATTCCCTGGAGACTCATCCAGAAAAAAGGAAATGGACGGTGAATGTAGACTAGTTGGAAGAGTAATATATTGCTTAGAACGTCACAGGTGGCCACACACCGATGAAGTATAATTAATGAAAACATTATTGTGGACAAAATATACTGTTTTCTTTTAAGTATTGATTCATTATTATTATTTTAATATTATTTCTGTACATAAGAAGCATTTGGGCCGAAGTCCAGTTTTTATAATTTTGAAGAAGAGCGAGAAACGTTGAGTGGCAAACGTGTGGTCAGGCCATGTGCACTCAAAACTCGATTGAATGACATGACATTTCAATAGTTGTTAGTATCTTGGTTTCACTTTTTAATAGCAAATCAATTTCTGCGCTAATCCGTGCTGAATGATACGAGCATTTTCAAATAAAGTGACGGACATCAGTCTTTTTCTTGATAACCCAAAGACCCAGCGAGAGAGCTTTATTCATTGCGATATCTTGGGGAAAATGTGTTCCGGAAGATACTTTGAAAGTGGTCTATTTTGATCGGTTGCACTCTTCTGTGTCGTATGCAGTTCTGGCATGAGTTCATGTACCTCGAATGATATGAATCTTTGGTATATAGATGAAGGCTGTCAGAACTGTGACTGGACTTGCCTTTATGGGGAACTGTATCTCAGCTTTCCAAGAAACCAAAATAGACATTCTTGAGAGCCTTCCCGATATCCGGAATTCTGGTTTTCCTGATATCTGTTCTCTCCACAAGTACATCATGAGAAAAAGGGTTCAGCTGATCATATATTTTATAGACTTGCTAGATGTCAAAATGGACCGGGATACTTGAGCAATGAGTTCTTCAATAACATATGTATAGAAACATATAACGAACAAAAAAGGCTCTTTATTGTTACAACTGTATATAATATTTGATGTGTATTATTGATTTGGAACAAATATCGAGTGAAAGCAGAAGACGTGATCATGGCAGTGTTTATGTCATTGACGAACGGGGATATGGATCACCCAATCTGAAAGACATTTTGTGTAAAGAAGCGGCCTACTATGCAAACAAGTTGATGATAAGAGTACAGTGATGATGATGACGAGAAATGTTTCAAATGCAGAATTCGCTTTGTCGATGTTAAATCAGTAATACGATACAATAATTGTTGTCGATTTAAAAAAAACTGACCAATGAGAAAGTGATCAAAAATGTTCGATACCAATTTGGTGCTAATGCTGATCATTTGAGGTACATCTGAACTCGTTTTTGACGTATCTAGCAAACTAGAACCAATTTGTACAAATTGAGTCACGATGCATCATAATAAAAGAATAAATCAATTCACTAGTCCAAAATACAAATGTCCCCACATCACTTTCAAAATGGATACCTGTACCGTATTATGCGATACAATAGATAAGTGAACCTGTCGAACCTACTCGATAAATGAATAATTATCATTTCTTCCTAATTTTGATGCTATCATGTCTTATTAATCATGATCAACATGAACAGAACAAATTTTATAAGGACAATTAGTATCCATGAAGATTTGCACATACTGGCAACGGCGGTGAGCGCAAGTCAGCTGTCGGTAAAAAAAAAAGAATAATTCATGGGAATTTGAAATGATTTAAACAAGCTACCTTCCAACCTGAAACACTGTGATGGTCTTAAACATTTCAAATGTATTTTGAGGAAACATCTTCGAACAAACTTGTAATACACAGCTATTTTGTTTTCGTATTTTATAATTTGTTTCTATTGTTATTATTTTATTGTTGTTATTAATATGTATTTTATATCATCTCACTTCTAACAGTTTTGTTTTTAATATCATTATTGTGTGACACTATGTTGCTTCTATGCTGAATAAATAAAGATATTGATATTATTATTATCATCTTATTCAAGGAGATTATGCAGGTATCTGAGATAAGATGTTGTTCACATGAACATCCCTCAATTGTCGAGTCTACCACTTCTTCTATTGAAAGGTTCAGGTCTTCTCAATGGAATATCTGTGAAGGCTTTCGTCAACTTATCAGCTTTGATGACATTGCTTACGTCTATTCCTGAATGATGGAGATTCAGAGTAGTTTCACCAAATTCTTTTCTTAGAGCCAATTCTTCTAGTTTGTGAAAGTGACGGGTAGAAGTCTGAGAAGTACCTCTGACCTTTCTATTATAAGTTATGTACATGTGAGTTGTCTGAGGAGCACCTCTGAACTCACTGTAGTGGAAAAGATATCAACAGGTCAGAATAGCTGAGGAGTACCTTTGAACTTACTATAGCGAAAAAGTCACGTACAGGTCGGACGGGTATCTACCTACCTATCTCCGAATCAAAAGACGAGGAAAACGAGTGTATCTCGGGACGAAATAGTTGCAGGATGGCCGACTGTAAAAACCCTTTTTTTGTAACAATTTTGTGCGCTTTATGATCATTCCTCTTTACCTTAATAATCATTTTGACAGTAATCAAAATTATATTTGAAATCTAGATTTCGTTTGATGGTATTTTGAGTGCAGAGGTTGAACACTAATTCTGCTAATGTATTTTTGTAATGCTGATCCAGACACCTGTTCTACTGATCATGGTGAGTGTTCTCACAAGGTTACCTTACTTGATTCAAATTGCAGTTCAAGTTATTGAAAAGAAATGTAATTGTGTTTTCCCTTTTACGGTGTCTTCTTGCTAATGAATGTGTGAATGTAGTGATCTCGAGTTATGAGTAGTTAAATATCATCCATAAGGCTTCAATGACTTGCCACGGCTGTTTGATGAAGTTTCAGAATGACTATAACTGTGGTTTTTACGCATGTGGCTTGTTACATTAAGCAGTGAGTTGATTAAGAACAGAATAAAGAAAAAAGCTATTTGTGTCGGGTTATATGACTAGCCTACGTGGGGGACGCCCGAGTGGACGCCCAATCTTGTAATTTTGTTCAAAGTGTAGGATGCTACACTGGTGTTTTGTGGTGGTCAATCATTGATCCAATATTTTGTATGACTATAGACTTGCACAGTGGTCGGGGTTTATTATCGTATTTACACGTGTTAGGTACGAGCTTCCGTACCCGGTAAAATGGATTTAGCAATAACAGAGTTTCTCTTAATTCCCCCTTTAATTTTGAACACCTCAAGAACCTTAACTTGTAAAATATCACATTGTATGTGAACATCAATAAGGAAGATGACTCAGCCTAATTTTTATTCCAGGTGCGTTTCTTCTGGCCCATAGTGAAGCTGAGCTCGGTGAACCAGTCAATTATTTATTTGTTATTTTTACAAATAGATCCTGACAATTGTTGGAAGTGATTTTCATTCCACAAAGAGTTTTTGAATTGTGATAACATGATCCTTAAACACTGTTGCCTGCAACTTCAGCGTGTACCTGTTTTTACTTTTATATAAACACAACTTGAATTAGAATTCATATCTTTAAAAATATTTTCTTTTTAATGCAAATGATGTTCTAGCGATCAATGATTTTGCAATGGTACTTGATATATCAATTCTGATCCGATCTAGGAGAGAAACATGAGAAATCTTCCGCAATGCCTAGTGTTACCCATCATTTGATATGATCTATTTTGTATTCACATTTAGTCAATTAAGCCGTATGTGAAATATTCAGAACTCAGTTTTTGAGGTGCCCACAGGCACAGTCAATCAATTCAGCACATCGTTCATTACCAACATTTCCCAATGGAGTGCACTCGTATCGTGAATAAAAACGATTCATTGTCACTGCTAGATTCAGAAATGACTTGAACGGGCAAACATTTATACTTTTTTAAATGACGAAGCATTTTTCGATTTACAATCGAAGTGACATTAGTAGAACATTTAAATTGTAGTCAGAATGTCGATTGCACGTTCGATGTGACTCTAATTTACTAAAATTGAATCACAGGACGTGCTTCACTCATGGGATTGAACTCTATTTCAAATCAGAGCCATAGAATGAAATTGATGTATTTACTTTCAATCATTATTGTTTTCGGTTTTACAGGCGGAGTTTTTGTATAAGTCTGATTGCTTGCATTGCAGTGTTACTTTTAGGATAGTCAGGAGAGTGGCTTCACTTTCCAGCGCAGCGGAAAGCAGAGAAGTGGACATCAAACTGGAAAGTGTGAGCATGTGAACACGTCGTTCGTGCTGCCGTTGCTTCTGTGGTGGTATTTTGAACAGAGGTCAATGGACAGGCGGCACGAGTGAGAGTGACTGTCTACATGCTGTCCGCTTTCCTACATATAATCCGAGCTATCACTTTCACTTGCTTATTGTGCACGTGCACGTGAAGAACGAATTTGCTTTTCGGTCACCTGCTTCAAACCGTGAAGTGGCACTACTCAGGCCAGAATGACCGGCTAAACGTGAAGGGGACATAAAAAACCTTGTTGAACGTAGCGATGTGACTCTAGCTATTATCACTTCATAACTTTATTCTGGTTCCAAGCTTGAACAGATGAAGAACTGTCAAAACATGCGCACCCCACCTATTTTTATATAATTGTAAGGGAAGTTTCTTTGTCCAAATAATGTAAAGAATGGGGTTTTCGTGGCGTAGGGACAGAAAGAGAAATGAGAAAAGTTGGCACCAGGCGGGATTTGTACCCACGACCTTCGTCATACCAGGACAACGCTCTACCAACTGAGCTGCGAATGCCTATGAGCAAAGCCAGCCCAATGCAAACAATTCTCACTTCTAGGATGTAAGTTTTAAGGTTATGGTGAGCAACCTTCGGCGGTTACAATCCATTGGATGTGTTAAATGGGAGTAAGAAGAATCACACACATGTTCGAGGTTATATACGGTGTGTCCACTCTGAAGTCGCCCACCCTGTATCAGGTATCGATGATTTTTTGTTTAAAACAAACATTCTGGGATTTTATCAACATCTTATTAATAAAAACGTACAGGAAGACTCAATGAGCAGTAAAAGTATTAAATTAACAAATGAACAACAAAAAAATGACCAAAACAGTAACATTTTTTTTTTGAAAATGTGAACAGGGAGGTTTTTGGTCATTCTGATTGAGATTCCGTTGTCAGTTTTTTTCTAAAAAATCCCCTGATACGATTTTCTGAAATTTGAACCACTTTGAACCCCCATAATCACCCAAAAGTACGTCCCTGGAACTGATTTGGTATAATGTTCAAAAAGTGTTTGACGAGACCTAACAAACAAAAAAAAATGAAAATTGGTTGATAAACAAAAATGTTACAGGGGTGGGACACTTCAGAGTGGACACCTTGTAGGAGTCTTTTTCACCATCAATCAAGATGCATCGTCGACATATAGCGACTTTGGCAGGTCTATATGTCGACGATGCATCTTGGTTGAAGGTGAAAAAGACTCCTATATAACCTCGAACATGTGTGTGATTCT
The DNA here is from genome assembly GCA_958502075.1 of Orchestes rusci. Taxonomy (NCBI): domain Eukaryota; kingdom Metazoa; phylum Arthropoda; class Insecta; order Coleoptera; family Curculionidae; genus Orchestes; species Orchestes rusci. The sequence goes on from OY293303.1 coordinate 24,188,036, forward strand.
TCGTATCCCCATATAACACCTCCAATGGATTGTAACCGCCAAAGGGTGCTCACCATAACCTCAATACTCACATCCTAGAAGTGAGAATTGTTTGCATTGGGCTGGCTTTGCTCATAGGCATTGGTAGCTCAGTTGGTAGAGCGTTGTCCTGGTATGACGAAGGTCGTGGGTTCAAATACCGCCTGGGGCCGGATTTTTGAAAACCGGGAAGTAGAACAGCTGGGAGAAGCCTACTTGTTCTAGCCTACTTTCTCTCGACTGTTCTACTCCCCGGTTTTCAAAAATCCGGCCCCTGGTGCCAACTTTTCCCATTTCCCTTTCTGTCCCTACACCACTAAAACCCCCTTCTTCTCACTTATTTTGATTTGTTTCTCATATAGTTTGGTTCTGTGATCAGGCTCTACAGTGTGTCCTCCGATCTACGCATGAATAGATGAAATGGTCAGAAAGAAAACTTGGTTACGATTTCAACTTCCGGGGTTCAGACCTGCTTGGTTGGAAACTAATTTTATGTCATACTTTTGGTTAAGAAAAATCAAGTATGTCTTGAAAGTTAACCTAAAAGTTATTTCCCTAACCAGTTAAGAGCTTCTTCCATAAGGAAAACGACAAAATGTCATTTAAGAAAGTTTTTCAGATTGAAAAACCGAGTGAGAATGCAAAATTTCAAAACCCTCCGCCTACTTTGATATTTTGTATTTTTCCATTCCATGTTCTCAGAATATCATGGAAATACATTCAATCTGGATATTTTGAACGTCTATTTCTGTTTTCTTAGTTTTTAAGTACTTTTGAGTTTTGCAGAATTCTGTAATACATCATTGAATATAATTTGATGATGAACTTTTCTTATTTCTTTACAATATCAAGGTAGGTGGAATATTTTGAAATTTGGCATTCTCACTTACTAAACACATTCTGAACAACTTTCTCCAATAACATTTTGTCGTATCTCCTTTAGAAGAAGCTCCTTATTGGTGAATGCAATAGCTTTTAGGTTAATTCCCAAGACTTACTTGATTTTTCAAAACTAAATTATGACACAAATTAGTTAACATCCAAGCAGGGCTGAATCCCAAAAGATGAAATCTTGATTCAAATTTCTTTTGTCGATCCGAGGACATACTGTGTATCAATTTTCAGATTTTTAGATTTGGAATCTATCGGTTTGCACATGTGCCTTGAGATTATCACGATAATATGACAATGACAATGTTGACAGCCTACGAGAAACAACAGATTTTTCAGGAGAATAGGTCCAATTCGATAGAAAGATGATCTTTTGTTCAATTGTCAATATATTCCAGAATTTGGTGAGGTTTTTTTTTCATTTTTTTTTAATTGATTTTTGGGTCTTAAACAAATTTGATAAAAAAATAATATTTGATTCATTTCAGGTGTGTTGGTGCTGATCAAATATTCTCAATTGATGTTCAATCATTGTTCAATTTCAACCATTCCATTTTTATTAAAAAAAAAAACATTCAGTGATGTTAATAAACATAAACATCAATTTTTCAGCTTAGTAGGACTTTCCATCTAGTTTTACATTTGGTTGAACTTATTGTTTGCTGGAACAAGTTCGAAATATACATAGCTATAACTTTTCACAACCTTTCCATATTTACTGTATCTATCTTTCTGCATTTTTGTCAATAAAAGTAAGAATTGTTCCCAACACAATACAGGGTGTCCGATAAGTATATGGCATAAATTCGAGATCGTATTGGGGAGGTCAAAATATTACCAGTTTGTCATAAAACTTTTTTTTCTAAAGTGCCTCTGAGCCCTGAGGGGGTACCAGTCGATTCAATTTTTTAGCTCTAACTTTTGAACCGGTTGGTATAATTTGATTAAATTGTAGTATGATTTGTAGACCATCAAGACTCGTAAAACCATGTATTTGTATTGTATTTGAAAAAGTAGTTTTCAGCTCTGTAAAATGACATCTGTCAAAAATTGAGCCCAAAATGTTTGGTGGCCGGTCCGTTCTTGGTTCCTCCTACGATTTGAAATATTAACTCTACCATGGTTTCACGAGTCTTCATGGCCTACACAACATACCAAAATTTCATCAAATTATAAAAACCGGTTCAAAAGTTAGAGCTAAAAGATCAAATCGATGGGTACCGCTTTGGGGCTCTGTATCTCCGTTAAGACGCACTTTAGAAAAAAAAGTGTTATGACAAACTGGGGTTATTTTGACCTTTCCTATGCGCTCCCGAAATTATGCCATATACTTACCAGATACCCTGTATTTAAGTATCAAGTTATGAAGACTTTGGATCCTGGTGGAATTGATGACAGTCTTTTCCAAGCAAAGACTTTCATCAATTAGTAGGATCAGGTCCAGTGTTTTATTAACGCCATCTTCCATCAATGAGAGTAACCTTCAAATTGGAAAAATTATTCAACCTTTCCTAACTTAAGATCAGCTTTTAACGTTTGATTTTGTCGATATTATATTGCAGAATATATTTTTTTCTACCGCGATTGCTAATCGATATTTTGTCACTTATTTTTCACTTTCAACAGTGATATCCAAATACAGGGTGACAAAAATTCGAGTGTATGCATAGGGATCAGCGTTATTATAAGAGATACAGGGTTCATCGAATCATGGCAAAGTTGCGCATTTTTATGCTTAACAGAATGTATTTTGAAATTGAAAAAACTCAGACTACTCACGAAAATATTCAAACAAAGCCGGATACTAGCGAATGCGTTTTTGTTATTTCCTGAGCTTATTTGTAATGATATTTTGCAGTAAATTACACTTTGCCATTGCCCCTTTTCCTCCTTTACATAATGGTGGTATCAAATTGAAAATCCGCCCCAGATTTTGTATTTAATTTTTACCTGCGGACTTTTTCAAGACACTTATGTGATTGGATGAAGTTGTACCTATGATAGCAGTTACTTTAGCAACTCGATATTTTAAATAATCTTTTATTATCAATATTTCCAATATTTGTGTTTTGGATGGCAATATCTCTGAATACTTGCATCGAGCCGAAACTGATTCAAGCTAATTTTTGTAATTTGTTTACTTCCATAATTATTTGTTGTATGTTTAACCAAAGTATCGGCCCATCAAAATGCAGCATGAATTCGCGCCGGTCTTGTCTGTCTATCATCATACTCAAACTTTACAATTGGGATGTCACTAAGGTCGCATCCATTTTTTACCAAACACAAACTAACCCAAACTCAAAACTAACTTTGTCTAATTTCAACTTTGAAGACAAACAATACACAATTTGAGTGATGCCTGCGACTTCGCAACAATGTCGACAGCCGATCTCCAGACATTTCGCTGCATTTTGATCGGCAGGTACATTTGTCTAATAATGTATATTTTAAAAACGTGTCTGCAAAAATTCGGGTCTTTTCGATTATCTTCGAAAGTAGGCGGAATATTTCAAGTTTTAAAATGGCATTTTGTTGAACATAAAAATGCGCAACTTGGCCTTGATTCAACCGACCCTGAAACTCTTATAATTACCTAGATCCCCATTTGTGACACCCAGACATTACACCTTTTTTTGAATTGAAAAATTTGATGCATACGCCGGTGCCACTCTGGTGAAAGTTGAAAAGAGAAGAACATTCCTATTAATTTCAAGCTTTTAGCAAATTTCAAGAAAATATATCGAGAGCAATCTCATTGAAATAAGGTAAAAACGTTTTCAACTCCCTGTACAGGGTGGTTATCTAAGCCAGATCTTGAAAACTATTTATCCCAAAGACTTGCAAAATAAATTTATAGATAATATGACCTAGAGAAAATGGTGGAAATATATAACAAGTTCCCAGGATGGGCACAAGATGCCATTAGAAAGCAGCCAAATGACAAAATTGCGGTTTTCTCGAAATTTTCAGATTGGACCACATATAACTGAGTATCGACATGGATTCTTTGAGGAATTTTCTTCAAATTTGTATTATGATGTCTAATAATGGTAATAATAATAATCTTTATTTCCAATCATGAAAAATACATTCCAAACATATGAAAAGTTTGTACATAAAGGAAAACAGCGTCAAAAAACAAAAGCAATCAAGATAGATAATCCTGGACATTCCTGGGAAGAATATGGTTCCAAATCTATTAGGAGTTCCTTCACTTCATGTTTAGAAGTCTTGAGGGAAGAACAGTTCTTCAGTAGGTCAGGTAGCTTATTCAAATACTTCAAGCAAATGCATCCCGGATTTCTTTCTGTCAAGGTCAGTCTATGAATTGGGTAGTTCACAATAGTGTTTCTGTTGTTGTATCCATGAAACATTTCCAGATCAAATAAATGTCTGTTTTTATAGAAGAACACTAGGCATTCATCTATGAAGAGTCCATGTAGGGTAAGTAGTTTGTTGCACCTGAAGGCTGCAGAGGAGCAGCTCTCTCTAAATTCCTTTCCTAGAATGATTCTGATTAAGCGTTTTTGATTTTTGAAAACTTTGTCAGCAAGGCTGTTTCGTTCCCAAAACATGATTCCATATCTTATCGGTGATTCGAAATTGGCATTGTAGAGTATTTTGAGACTTTTGCCGTTGAGATAGCTTTTGACAGCTCTGATCTCATAGCAAAGCGAATTCAATTTTCTCAACACTCGACCAGTCAAGAAACTCATCCAAATGTACTCCTAGGAACTGAACGGTAGAAGATACAGCTATGTTGGTCTCTTCTAACTTGATTTCCTTAACTTTGTCACACTTTGATTGATTTATTTTAAATACTACGGCATTTGTATTTGTTCTGTTGAATGGTTGAATCTCCTTTCTTATAAATCGGCTTGACTTTGGCAATTTTGAGTTTGTCTTGAGTTTTACTTGAAATTTTCAAATGCAAAGGCATAGTGAGACAAGTTTATCAGAATCATATGATGAAATAATAATAAAAGAGCAGATCATCCTCGTCAAAACGAGACCAACATCACGTCAATCGGTTGAGTTATTGAGGTTATAATCATTCTAGAGTTGTAAACTTTGGCAGCTGATTACCATCTTTGGCATGCTAGAGCAAAGTTGAAAAAAACAAATCTTGAAGGAAATTACTCAAAGAATCCAAGTAGGTACAAATTTATGTGTAGTCCTTCTTGAAAATTTCCCGAAAACAGCAATTTTGTCTTTTGAAAGCACCGGTAAGACATCTTAAGGCCATACTGGAAACTTCTTATATATTTCCAGCATTTTCTCTAGACTCCAGGACATATTACCCAATAAAAATTTGTTCGCAAGTCTCAAGGATAAATATTTTGTGAGATCTGGAACCTTGCCAATGTTAAATAAGGACCATGAACATTGAAAATGAAGCGATTGTGGACTAACATTGCTAATTATTTTCTTCTCAAGATCATCCAAGGATTAATACTCGCAAAAATTAGTATCCTATCATGTTACACCCTGTATAAACTTCATTCTTGTTTGCTAGCATGCATATTATGGTAATTTGTCGATTTAGAGAAAAGATAGGCAACAAATTAAATGGTCAGTATTTCAATTTTATGGATAGTACTCTTTGCCATTATTTTATTTCCCTTGGTCAGTATGATAATGATGGTCGGATGTAATAATGAAGGGTCAGTAACATAAAGAGGAGGTCGGTGAAAATAATAAATGGTCAGTATAATAATAAATGTCGGTTGAAATAATTAACGGTTAGTAATATAAAGAAATGGTCAATAAAAATAATGAAGGGTCAGTAACATAAAGAAGTGGTCAGTAAAAATAATAAATGGTAGGTATAAATAATCAAGAGTCATTATCATAAAAAAACGATCAGATAAATTAGTAAATAGTGCCTGGTGAAAATAATGGACAGTCCATAAAATTGATAAAGCGACAGTAAAATAATGAATGGTTGGTCATATATTTTATTTCGTATAAATACAAAAAAATCAACAACGGAACGAGACACAACTTAGTAAAGAGAAAACACTCTGCCTTCATGTCATGATGAAATAGTCAGATAGGTTCTTTTGAGAGGCGGATTTTGTTTGGGTTAGTTAGGGTTAGTTTGTGGTGGTAATAGAAATTGATGAAAAATATGCAACGGCTCGTTGGTTAGCACTAGGTTAACATTACAATTATTATTGTATATTATAATTGACTTGTTGTGTATTGGTTTTATGTGGATCAAGTCTGGGTTAGTTTGTGTTGGTGATCGAAATTGATAAAAAATATGCAGCGGCTCGTTGGTTAGCACCAGGTTAACATTACAATTATTATTATATATCATAATTGACGTGTTCTGTATTGGTATTATGTGTATCAAGTTTGGGTTAGTTTGAGTAAGTTAAAATTATTACTGACTATTGCATACTGGCCATTTATTATTTCTTACTGTACATTTGTGGAATTATTACAAGCTTAGTCATACTGACATTTCATAAATTTTTACTGACCATTAGAATCACAATAGTGCACATAGAAATACAGGCCAAATAGTAGTTTTACTGCTCAAAATTTCCATTTTTACTTATCATTTTTAACAGAAATACTGAGTCTTTTACAATATTATACTGACTGCTTGTGATATTATACTGTACTTAATGAATCAAATACTGTTCAGTTCATCACAACCCAAAAAAATATATATTCTCAGTCTCTGTAAACGCAACATTCATAGTAAACGCGCCCTGGATAATTTCAACAGTTCAGTTTTGCTTCCAAGTAGACAGAAACAGGGCTTTGGTACAACTTTGATTGAAAAAATATGAAAATCTATCTGGATCATTTTTCATTCTTGCCTAAGAACCAAACGCAATTAGCTTCACTGTCAGTTCAAAAGATTGTTCCTCAATTCTTTATGGAGAATTATAATTAAACAACTTTCTGCAGCAAAAACGTCAATGATTAACAGAACAAGCTTTTTATGATTCTCTGAATTTTAACTTTTTTCCAATCGTCTATAAAAAAATATAAACATTATCTTGAATAAAATGAGCACAAATATTTGAGTCATTGCATCATTCAAGTCTTTATTGAAACCTTCTTTCATCAAGATCATTTAATTTCAAAGGCAACCAGGTTGCATTGAAGGATTGCAGTAATTCAATTACCTCCAATAGCTATTTCGAGGAAAACACTCTTCGGAGCTTTCGAAAATTGCTACATCCCCACAGGTACAATATCAGTGGTGTTTTGTTTTCGTGTAGTAAAACGGCTCCCTGTTTTCTTGAGAAACATCACTTATTTTAGTTAATTCCAAGTGGAGGGTCTTGCAATAGCTAGGGTACTGGTAGAGATATAGATTGAGAAAGTCGATTCGCATGTATTTATTAAATCTGTTATTGACTGGAAGTTAGCGCGATATGTTTTCGAAGTAAACTGCGTAAATATGAAAGCGGTCTACAGAGTGATTTGTCATGGATAGTCCAAGAATAATGCTGAACTAGATCTGAAAATTGATGAAAATGCGTCAAATTAGTCTCTGGTTGATGAAATATCTAAGTCAATATATACAGGATGTTCCACGCTGGATGGTGTTGATGGAAAACAAACCTTTCCAGAATAGTTTCCAAAAAGATTTTCATATTATATAGTGATGCTTTATCGATCTAAAATATTAACTGTGATGGAACGTTGCTGCTTGTAAAGGTATAGTCCCAAATTCAATGCAAGATTTGAATTTGCCGGCATTCGTGCTATGGAGTGTTGACAAGAACCTTAAAAAACATCTTGACAGATGATGGTTTTGAGTTATCAAAAATGGTTTTAACAAGACGATACCACATGTCATATAGTCAGTGAAACAATTTGATTACTGGCATGAAACATTTGCAGGTATTCTCTTGTTCCGGTGATGAGATTTGGACTCCGAGATCTTGTGGTTCAACACAATCAAATTTATCTTTATGAAGTTTATTTGGAGGGAAAGGTCTATGTCAAGAAGCTCACAGCCTACCACGTACTAAAGGTGGAGATTGAACGCTGCATCTACAAAATTCATTTTATGCAAAATGGTCATAAAATGGCATCAAAAGAGTGCGTATGTGCCAAAGCAAAGCAGTGGAGGCCATTTGTCCGATGTGTTATTCCTTCAATGACACTATCCTATGTACTTCATCAATCAAGGAAAAAAAAACAATTTGAAAAAGAGAAACTGTGATTTTTACTTGATTCAAATCTTGCGTTAATTTTGGGAAACAAAGAGTAGCAGCAACTTTGATATTTCAAATGACGCACTCTGTATATTATCGCGTTTTGAAATTGTCTAAAAAATTCTTAGTATTTTTCATAAAGAACATCCTATAGGTACCTATCTCTAGCGGTTTTCGAGAATGTCCTTGTTTTTTTCTCAAAATATAGGTCTATGATATATCGATCACAACGAAGCCATCAGAAATAAACAAACCCTGCAATATCAGATAAAGCGAAACTTTTAAATAGGTCATTTGTTTGTTTATTTGGCGGCTCGTCAATAAGAACACCCGGTCAAGCGCAGTGCCGGCGAAAAAAGGAAATGAAAATAAAACTGATATTTCAACAAAGTATCTTTGCTATTGATTTATTGCTCAGAAGTGCGAGAGTCCCCTTTCTATCAGCACAAGGCTCCCGCGCTTTTCAAAACTTCTCCGTTGAATAGTCACTATGCTGTCTGTCAGTCTGTCCCAGCCATTGTGTGTATTCGTTCGGCGCTCAAGTCAGATACATTTTTTTTATGAAAATCAGTCGGAACTACTCGGGAAATCACCCGATATAAGGACCACCACCGTGCGCTATTTGAAGACACACTAGAGCAGGGGAGCGTTTTGATTTTTCAGGTGTGTACCAAAACTTGTTCAATATTTGTGCTGAGCGTACTGATAGTTTATAGTTCAAAACGAAACATTTCAGTACATTTGTCATTGTTCCAGTACAATAATGATGATTACAATAATGATGATTATTATCTGCCTTGCCTTGTTAGTTGTCACTATTGTCATCCTGTCAGTCCGTTCCATCTACGATACACATACCTGCCGATACGCATATGAGACGTCACGATGGAGTAGTTTATTACTCCAAAATCTACCAAAATCATTTCCAAAATATCATAAAGACACAAAAAACAACATTAAAATTTCAATATAAATATCAAATACGTACAACTCTATTCTTAGTTGATGGCAGAAGAAAAAGCTTTTCTTCTTGGTAATGGCACGCGTGTGACGTAATATGTAAAATTTGACAGGACAAATTGGCACACCGCTCTATGAGTATCGTGGTTCTTGTAAACAGAAACACCAGTGATATCAACCCAACATAGTATTATATTTATCAATGGTGATTTTTGTTGGCTATTGTTTCGGTTTTGGTAAACTCAATATTTATTAATTGTTCACGAGTACAAGTACTACAGAATATGTCTTTGCCTGACGCTGTTCGTGCTTCGGAGGTCGCTAGTTAAAGTGGAAGTTCGGAAAATTCGGTGCAAAACACAATTTCAAACTTTTCCTCCCTCAATTCTAGCTTAAAAACCGACGTATGGTCTTTTTATTTAAATATTAGATTCTCGGGGATATCTTCTTCCAGTTTTTATATCAACATACGTATACTTTTGCTGGAGTCGACTTTCTCCAATGCATGGTAGGTAATAATTGATTTTTGTTTTAACGAAACAATACTATACTTGTTTTTTTTTGCGTGAGCGATAAATACACCGGTTTTCTAAATGATTGATTTATCGCGGTTTTTTTTTGGATCCTTATGTGATTGAGTCACAAACCTTACACCAATTAGCCTTCATTCGAATGAGATGGTGAATGCGTCGTATTTTTTCCTGAGATTATTTTTGGTAGTGCACACCCATACTTACACATCACGATCCGCCACTGATTTTACGTGACTTTTGAATAGTTCGGCTTTGTCTTGATCACGTGTGGTTTGTCTACGCTTATGAACCTGGTTTTGAACATGGTGTGGATGAATCTTCATTATCACTTTACTACGCCACTAGGCTCGGTAGAAAGCTGAAATTTTGAGCGTACACATAATACGCAAGACCCTTCTGTTTTGTTGAGCTTACCATTTTTCACGCAAAAGAAATTTGGAAGAAAAAATTAAATTACACCCGCTCATCAGAAACATCACGTTTCGATATACGCAAGTATTGGAAAAACCAAAAATTTTCTCATTTGAAGACATGTGAGTTGTTTGTAAGAAAAAACTAATATATTTTTGACTTCACAGTAAATTGCTTATCGCAATTCACTATTTTCTGTATCGCTCACATCTTTACCAAACCGTGGGTGGTATACATGAACGAACGGTTAGCATCTGCTCATGCCAGTGTTTTAGCAGTACATACTGCAAGCTGTATCAATAAGATTCAAGAAGATACTTGGAGTCTTATCATTTACTAATCAGCACAAGCATCTACTAGTGGTCATAAGGATATGCTCAAGACGGTATTGATAACATCAGGAATCTGCTTCCAAAAATAACTATCTACTTGTGAATCCATAAGCCTACGACACCCTTTATACTGACTCTATTGGACAAATTGCTTTTGACAACAAATTCAGCCGACAGAATAATTATCAAATGTTTGCATGCGCACGTGAACAGAAAGAGTAGAAGCCGCGTCTGAAATATTCATCTGAACATGGGTTTATTCATTCCGATATTTCGTGCCAAGGACGTTGATTGGATTGCCAAACATTTCTTGGGAGACGGTGAAGAAAAACGTGGCGGTGCTTGGGACTCTGTCACAAAAATGAGGATATATATTTTTTAAAATATATTTTCGATTCCAGTGACTTCTGTTGTATGTGGGGTTTCAAACTAGAAAAGTGATTGATTATTAGGTTTTTAGCTAAGAGGAGCACAAGACATTGGTGTTAGCCAACCAACGGTGTCGAACACAATAGAATTTGGCAAAAAAATATCGATAAAGCGAATATCTCAAGTAAGTTATATGTAAATAGATATACTAAGGGGTTACTTTGAATTTTACTTCGAAGTGGAACAGTCAAATTTCCCTTGGCAAACGAGAATCATATGCTACCATATACATTGAGTTTGTGTCCACTTTGACATGCAATTGAAGGTGAGAAACTCAATTCAAATAACTGATGTATCTACTGTGTATACTCGAAAGCTATACAAGATACGGAATAGTTTATATTATGAAAATAATTTCATTTTTGTGAGCCTTTTTCGAAACCAATTTTATTTAGCAAAATTTGGCAGTTGACAAAACTACATTTCTCTCCACATTTAAACTATTCCGTATTTGGTGTACTTTCCCTTAATCTTTGTACTAAACATGAAAAAAAAACTGTCTTTTTCAAAAACCATGAGGAATAAGAAAGCTTCAAAATAAATCACTCAAAAAAAAACAAAAAGCATGCTCCCTAAAGATCAAATGTAGCTAGTCTGGGGAGTTTTTGAAAATAAATAGTCGAGAAATCAAAATATTTCAGTTAAACTTTACGCTCGAAAGGTGCCGGGAAATTGCCCAGAATGCAAAGAAGCTGAGTCGGAAAAATACAGATTTCCTACTGCGATTGAGGGGATTAGTGGGTCAAAGAAGGATTGAAGAACCTGCAGCTGTTATTCATCGAACTCTTCATTGTTCACCTAATTTACAAAAAAAGGAACAAATTATATTTTTGATTTGCAAACTGGAAACTAAAGATCCATATATATGGTTTCCACTTGTTCTCAACATGCACGTTTTCTTCTCTCGCTCATTCACGAGCCTCTCCTTTTTCATCCGGATCAGTTGAAGCTCCACTGGTAAAACAAGTCTTTGAGGCTTGTGATCTCCTTTGTTTCGTTTCTTCAGTCTCATACTACTTGTCCATGACACTTTGTTTTCTTGTGAAGGTGCTTTTGGTAAAACAGGATGTGACTACTGCCATGCAATGAACGTCTTCTAACACCTATAGAACACTGTTCCTCTAGTTTATTCAAAACAGGATTTGGATGTTAGTTTTTCCCCTGACATGTTTAATTTAACTTTTCTAAAGTACCGAGGTCAAATAAGCTCAGTCTCCTTATAAAGCAAAGTCCAAATAAATGTTATATAATAATAACATGTTTCCAGCTCAGGCCGCTCTGAATTGAGATTTTATCAGTAGCCATTCTTATTAAAGAGAGTGGATTGCGTTTGTTTGGTTTCTTTGTCATATGCCGTCACGTGAATTCCGGATTATGATATCAGGTAAATATTGTTTCATTCCTCGGATTTCAAAATTATTGTTAGAGTTTCAGCACTTTTTTCAGGAACGTGAACCTTTTATAGGCTTCTTATTAGCTTCTTGTGACAACGCCAAGGAAATACAAAATTGAGCAAGGAAAAGAATCTTAGTTCTGCTTCATCTGTGATGAAGAGAGACTTGGAGATCTGATAAGATGTAACATGTGCGCTACTCATGTCAACGAACAGTGCGTAAAAACAAGCAAACAAGATAGAGACATTTTTTTGTCCGAAACTTAATGAATTTTCAACTTCATAGCGTTAAACTCCAACAATGATAGTTGTTTGATTTATCACACACTCACTAATAAGGTCATCATACAAAATCCACTGTTTTGTATATTCTTTTTGTCATTTTTGCTAACTGTCTTCATGAATAATATTTATTATTTAATCAATCTTCTATACAGGGTGTCCCTGAAATGAATGTACAACGCTTAACCAAAAATTCCTTGACCAAAAATAAGGCGATCTAGGCAAACTTACCTATATCCAAAATTGCTTCGTCAAGTCCACAGGGAGCGTCAAAGATTCAAAAAAAAATTGTTTTTTCCTACATTTTTCAAACATTTACAAATCGATTTTTAACATTTTTGGTACATAGTCCTGTACTGCTGGGATGAGTGGTTCTGCCAGAAAAAAAATATTTTCAATTAGGTATACAGATATTTTATTATTGATCTATTTCTTTCTAGCATAACTACTTATCCCAGCAATTTTTTTCAACAAAGGAAAAAACTATCTTACACACTGGGTTATTATTCCAATTTCATACAAAATCAAAAGATATAGCTGAATATGACGTCACTGATTTTTTATGAAATTGACTTTCTGATGATTCAGATGTTTTCATCTAATAACCCAGTTTGTAAGAAAGTTTTTTCCTTTATTGAAAAAATATGCTGAGATAAGTAGTTTTGCTAGAAAAAGATTTCAATAGAAAAAAAAATCAGTGAAGCTAGTTGAAAAAAATTTTTTTTGGCACAACCACTTATCTAAGCAAAATTTTTCAAGAGAGGGAGAAAAACTCCCCAATACATTTAACTTTTGGTTAAAAATATCTGAATCATCGAAGAGTCAATGCCAAAAAAAATCAAAAGAAATAACTACATATGACCTCACCTTTATAACACTTCCGGTTAATCTCAACTGGTCGCTATAGAAACAAAAAACGTTATTTCATGGTCCAAGACTAGATACCAAAACTTATCAAAATTGATTTGAACGTTTTTGAAAAATGTAGAAAAAACATTTTTTTTTTTTAATCTTTGACGCCCTCTGTAGACTTAACGAACCATTTTTGGATATAGGTAAGTTTGCCTAGATCACCTTATTTTTGGTTAAGGAATTTGTGGTTGAGCGTTGTACAGTCATTGCAGGGACATCCTGTATATACAGTGTGTCCAAGATAAGGATGTCTATCATGGGGATCTTGGAAATCATAAGAGATATGAAGATGGTTAAATTAGAGAAAAGTCGCACATTTTCAAGCCTAACAATATGCCTGGGGCGTTGTTCCAGCATATAATGAAGTTTTCCTGTAGAGGTCTCTTCGCCTGTCGGCTCACTTGATGAACCAGTCTTGGCAAATCGATCAGCCTCATGAGCTGAGGCCCAGGCTAGCCTAACTTTGTTGCTATTGTGCATAATCTTTTGCACTGCGTCTCTCACAAAAATCTTCAAATCTGAAATGCTATCTGGACGTATGAGGGGGAAGAATTTCAGAATTGGTCTCTCGTGGTCTGGCAGACCCAGTTGTTTTAGATGGTCGTGGTTTCTAGTCCAAGCAAATTGAGATAGACTATTTTTGGCTGACATTGGAGTTGCTTCCTGAAACCGTATATAATATCACTTGAGAATAAGGTTCTTCGATAGAGAGGGTTGCATAGACAGACAGAATTCTTTTCTTTCAACCAACTGCATACAGCTTCTTCATCCTTTCACTCATTTGGTGTATGTAGTGGCATTTTTTATAAGTTCAAGAATGCAATTAGATTGGATGTACTCGCAGCCAAAAAGCTGATGATTGAGCATACATTAATTGACCCTACTAAGCATCTTTGACACAAGGTGTTGTTCGCAATCATCCTTCAAGTCAGAACTTAAGAGTGGACGACGGGGCTTCACCATACGCTCTCTACTGGCTGCAGTGTTAAGGGGTTCAACCCATGTACCATGGGCTAAGAAGACCCCGAGCGTAACCTCTGCCTCGATTTTGTAAATCGTATATACACAGTAAGGTACACAGATGCCTTTATGTTTTGATTATTCACAACCGGAAACTACTTACCCCCATTTCTACGTCTTTGATTATTGCCGGAGAGTAATGCGGTATGTGCGGTCAGTCGCTTCAGGTGCTGCCGTGGTATTATTTACGGCAGGGCAGCGGGTAGCAACAGGCAGTGCTTGAATGTAAAGTGGGTATTGAAGGTCATTCAAAGGCAGAAAGAGCTTTACCAATCCAAATAGCATGGCAGTAATTCAGTTCACAACCAACATTTTGTTGCTTGAACTTACACATCACTATGTATTTTAGCTTACTTGTCCGGATATAATAATTTTGTAGGTGTCAAGGCAAAATCTTACCCTATTTCACAATTTGTTAGCTCTTTCATTGAAACACTAATCAATGATGATACCAACATTGCGATTTTGAACCTTTTGATTTTATTCAAAACTGTTATATTTTTTGAATATTTATTTTCTCTAGCGATCAATCAAGTGAGCTATGGTATTTTATGCAACGCTTCAAAAAATATATATTAACCGTATTTATGCTGTTCAGATAGGCCAAACAATTCAGAAAAATGGCAACACATCTGAGACGTTGTTATACGTTATTGTTCTACATCGTTAGACTTGTCTATGAAGACACTCCACCTACACACATCGAAAAAATCTTGGAAACATGGAATAAACGAGTTACAATTTTTTCAAGCCACCCGGTATTATCTTGGGAATATGTGTGAACATTTATTGAGTTGTTCGTTATACATACTAGTGAGATGTTTGGAATATTATAAAGTGTTTAAACAAATTATTTATCTTCTCTTAGTTAACAATCCATCAAAAATCTGAAATTGAAAATTTGACAGTTAAAAAATGTCACGTACTGGGTTCATGAAGTTCTCACCATCCTAATGTGAAGTGCATTGAAAATGTGTTGTTACGCTGATGATGGTCGATCGTACAAGATTGATAACTGTCATAACTAATTCTTTCCAAAATTGTCTCCACGTCCTACGTATAGCGCATGTTTCCAAATCATGCTATGTTAGGGATTGAAAAAATAATATAGAATGATTTCTTATTGATCACATGCTAAAATGCTACTATAGCGTATTTCTCGCATACGGTTGGATTTATCGAAGAAAAAGTTGGGTTAGCAAAAAGAATTAAAAAAAAACTGGAAATAAAATTGGACTTAAACACCCTGTAAATCCGTTGATAATTCAATGTTCTGAAAAAAGTTAAAGAAAACGTCAGCATACATTCTCAGGTAGCACAAATGTGCTGAGAATTGTTATACAGTGCGGCTCTTAAAGGTCTCCCCCCCTTTTTATTTTTAATGTGTGCACCAAAAATTTTGAAACTTGGCATACTTTAATTGCTGTTGAAATACTACTTTTTGATGTTATTGTGACACAGCATTCGAAAGGTTTTATCAAGTAGATTATTGTGTGAACATTTCATAGGATTAAACGCATCCGTGCGGATATGACAGCCTGCCAAACTTTTAGTTTTTAAAAATGTCGTTTACATTAAATCTCAATTTTTTAACGAGCTGACACATCAGATTTCGGAAAAATGCTGGTGAACCTGAGCAAAACAGTACAGGTTAACAAATAGGAATGCTGATACAAAGCGGATAAAGAATTTCAAGATGATAAAAAAATTTTGGAAAGCATTCATTAGCATTATAATTCTGAAATCTAAATTAAGATGGAGATACAGTTTCCACACTACCTCGCCACAGCACTAAAGTTCAACCAAATGTGAAAATCTTTGAACGATATGAGCCAGTTGTTTGATTATCGTGTTAATTAGGAAGTGTTACAAAAAAGCCTAATTCTCGTCCCCTCGCAGAAAAAATTGGAGCAATTTTTATTAATGGCGGAGGTCATTTTCAACATTTTTCACAATAAAAATTGAAGTATGCTTTCTTTGTTCTCATTTCACGAATGTCTTTATCTTGTTAGTTTGACAGTCATATCCGCACGGATGCGTTTAATCCTTTGAAAGTTTCTCACAATACTCTACTCGATAAGACCTTTCGAATGATGTATCACACGACCCCCCTTTCCATGTAAAAAAATGTTTCAAAATGGTGCCCAGCCGCCATCTTGTATACTAAAAGTACGTCAGTAACATCAAAAAGTAGTATTTCGACAGCAATTTAAGTAAGCCAAGTTTCAAAATTTTTGGTGCACACATCAAAAAAAAGGGGGGGGGGCCTTTTAGAGCCGCACTGTATACCTACCGGACTATACAGGGTGATTCAGGAGGAAATGGAAATATTTTAAGGATATGTCCAGGAAGTCAAAATAAGCAAAATAAGCTAAAAAAAAAAAAAATTAAAAAAAATAAATAAATAAAAAATAAATAAATAAACTCGCTACTAGATCAATTTTTAAACGCGCAAATAAGTGTATCGAAGTGGGAGGTAATGTTTTCGAAAATTTATTATGAATTAGTGCTATTTGTTTTGTTTTACTAGTTTTGTAATAATTTTGATTTAGTTTTTAAATTACAATTAATCAAAATATCTTTGAAACAGATAAAAATCGGACTTGAACATATGAGCTTATTTTGCTTATTTTGACTTCCTGGACATATCCTTAAAATATTTCCATTTCCTCCTGAATCACCCTGTATAACAATTCCTGATACGACTCTTATTTTCAAAGTAACTGATATCCTTTAAAATGACACTTTAGTGGAGTTCCCGGGGGGGTTCAACCCAGGACCTTTGTAACACAGAATGAATTTATTTTTTTGAAGTGAGATTTCATTCTTCATGCTATAAACTAAAACGTTAAGCAAATTATTTTGTGCGCTTTTGATTTTTTGGTCATATACAGGGTGTAACAAATTCAATGTAACAGCATTGCTATAAGAGATGGAGAGTCGGTTTATTGGAAGCAAACTTGCGCAATTTTGATCTTACCAAAATGGTACTTCAAAACTTGGAAAATTTAGAGCACTTCCAAAGATATCCGGAAATAGACGTATTTCTCAAAATCATTTACCATTTTGTCCTGAATTGATTTGAAGAGATAAATGAAAGCGAATAACACATTTTCATGGCCACTTTTCCTCCTCTTCAAGATAAGGTTGTCAAAGTTTAAATCCGACGTTTCGATCTTCTACAACCATCATCAACTTTTTTTTCAAATACTCACCCAATTTTTTCAATTTATTTTCATATCACTATCAATCCAACGCTTGACTATTTCTCCGTTTGTTTAGTACTTATAGTGGAATTCTCGGGGGCTTTGACCAGGGAATTTTGTTGGTCGAAGTGGAATATTGTGAGAATATAAGGACCAACAAATACTAGGTACTAAAAGGTTTTTTTAAAATTAATTAGTATAGACTTGTCATTCAGGAGACTCTCCTGTTGATTTTTTTGTGTACCTATACAAATTTATAAGAAAAAAAATATATGATTTTGACAACGTTGTTTGTATATTTACGAGGGAAGTGATCGGAAGAAAGGAAAAATCAGATTAAAATTTTGCAGCATGTTTCTATTTCTGAGTTTTAGTTTTATAAGTTGTTGTGTTCCGCATTTGTCTAAGGATTTGATAAATTTACACACACATACGCTAGCATAATTGTATTTTCATAATTCAATTATTGCTATTTTGTATACAGGGTGTCACAAATTCTATGTATAGGGTGATTCATTTTCAGCAACAGGGTGCAAGTTCTCGTACACTATTCATCGTAGAGGCTTGCGGCAAAAAATTTCAGTACTAAAACGGCCAAGAGAAAAACCCGGAAAATATTTTCAAGTTTCTGAAATGGTCGCTAGGGGGTGTAACAACCAACACCAAGTAGAAAAATAGGATTTTTATAGAATTTTGTCCAATGAAAATATATCGATAAACTCATTTTCAGATTGACTGACTATTCACCTACACTTCTTGTCTGAATCGTTTTTTTCCATCCATCATAATAAAGTGGTGGGGGAAGTTCAATTGTTTTTTTAAACAAACGGAGATTTGTCCCGTTTCGCTTGACCGATTTTAACGAACTTGGGCTCATATGAAAGAGAATAGTCTGCGCTATAGAATGCTCATTTGTTTTTTAATTTGTGACATTCGCCGTTGCCGCTAGATGGCGTTAACTGAAATGGTAGCATATTTTTAAGTTTTTTTCCAAAAAAATCAAATGTAATGGTAGATTCATTTTTATATAGTTTGAAAGGGGATACATTTTTCTATTGAAAGATTAAAAAAAAACAAAAAAATTATTGTTTTTTTTTTTTTTTTAATTTTTTTTTGTTTTTTTTATAGGAAACTGTATTCCCTTTTGAAATATAGTAAAATGGATATACCATAACATTTGACATTAACAAATGAGCATTTTATAGCGCAGACTATTCTCTTTCATATGAGCCCAAGTTCGTTAAAATCGGTCAAGCGAAACGGGAGAAATCTCCGTTTGTTCAAAAAAACAATTGAACTTTCCCCACCACTTTAATATGATAGATAGAAAAAAACGTTTTTGCCAAAAAGTGTAGGTAAATAGTCAGTTAATCTGAAAATGAGCTCATCAATATATTTTCATTGGACAAAATTCTATAAAAATCCTATTTTTCCACTTGGTGTTGGTTGTTACGCCCCCTAGCGACCATTTCAGAAACTTGAAAATATTTTCCAGGTTTTTCTCTTGGCCGTTTTAGTATAAAATTTTTTGCCGCAAGCCTCTACGATCAATACTTTACGAGGACTGGCACCCTGACGCTGAAAATAAATCACCCTGTAATAGCATTGATAATTCGACAACCATATAAGAAGTGAAGGGCTATCCAAAAATGATGTTGGGTTCGTATTTGAGAAAAAGGTGATGATGGTTGGAGATATTCGAAACGTCGGATGTCAATTTTGATGCCCCTATCTATGAACTGGAGAAAAATGACCATGAAAATATCTTGGTCGTTCTCAATTATCACTTAACAAATAAATTCAGGACAAAATAAAAAATGATTTCGAGAAAATCGGTTATTTCCGGATATCCCCGGAATTGTTCGGAATTTTCAAAATTTCGAAGAGGCATTTTGTTGAAATTGCGCAAACTTGCCTCAATTTAACCCGAGCTATATCTCTTGTAGTTAACGAATTACCAATGCTATCACATCGAATTTTGTACACCCTATATTTTTTTTTTAGTCAAAACCGCAACTTTTCAATTGGTTAACTTTTTTATATGTATTATTACCAAAACATTGCATTTTGTATATATAAATTTTGTTCTGTTTTACCAAAGTCCTGGGTTTTCATGATTTTAACGCCATAGGCACTCACATAAACATGAAAAAGGCCCTAATTTATAAAATAATTTTGTCCGGTAAAAGCTATATAACGATCGCCTGTGATCATTATAAAACAGTATTATAAATTTTATAAAAACATCACATAACAGTTGTTTGATTGAGCTGTAAGTGAAGTCCTGGATCCATCTAAAAAACGTTTCTGTATTTCTGGACATCACTTTAAAACAATCTCATCTTGATTTCATAGCCATCACAACTAAAACAATTTTTATTTTTTCATGATAATAATACTAATGATAATATAATAATGTCGATCAAATTGTTTTGTTAAAGAGTTCTCTTGAATCATTTTGTTGATGACGGTTTGGGAAAGATTGCGGAGTTTTGTTCGATTAAATTTGATACTTTTACTTCACTTGAACGCTTTGGATTGTGAAATACCCTTGCCAGGCCAAGTTTACCGACATTATACATATTTATTTGTGGAATAATTTTC
Source organism: Orchestes rusci (assembly GCA_958502075.1). NCBI lineage: Eukaryota > Metazoa > Arthropoda > Insecta > Coleoptera > Curculionidae > Orchestes > Orchestes rusci. The sequence goes on from OY293303.1 coordinate 24,208,217, forward strand.
AAGTTCTCTGATTTGTCATGAATTTATGATAACAAAATTTATGATTTTCAATTTTTTTTTCAACTTTGAAGCTTGTGATAAATCTATTTATCTTTGGCTTGCATTCTATCATCCTCTGGATGTTAAATCCAATGTGACAATCTCTCAATAAGATTTATTGACGGTGATGTAATTTTTTCCATTTATGACAATATGGCTGCCACGAATACGAATTTCATGTTCTTTTGCACAACTGGAAAACATGGCGTTGAGTATTAAAGCGTTTTTATCTCTTACAATCATGCCTTTAAAAGTAACATGTGATAGGAACGGGTTTTTTAAATATATGTAATTTGTTTTATAAAAGTCGTAGCGATGATAGTGTATTTTTTATATTCAAACCTTATCTCCATGATTCAAACACCTATTATTTTGCTAGAATTTTTGCATAAAACTCATTATTATTATCTTGAACTACATTTTTGTTATGAAGTGCGAATAAAGAATATGTTATTCAATAATTTCATCTACGTTTATATCAGTCTGTCATTAACGTCAAGAAGTGCAGGTTCAGTTTTTTTTGCAAATACCGTGTACGTATGGATAATAGCCCAGCGGTCCCAACGATTTCACAAAATCTTTTCAGGAAAGATAGAACACATTGTAGCCTACCTTTTGATCTTCCCAGTTGGCTTCAACAAATTTGGCTGCGGCAGCTCTTGTAGTCGTTGGCGATGGGTGGTAGAGTAGGGTTTTGTTTTGATTATGATTAAGTTTGAAAAGAGGGCGCCACTTTATTTTTTATAGGTGAAAACAAAGAAACCTTGTGTAAAAAGATTCACTGTGATGTCTGGAGTGGAAGAAAACACTGCGTGTCCCAAAACACTATAACTAGCATTTATTTACATTATTATACAAGATGTCGAAGAAAATTGAAATATGGGTGGTTCTCACACCAACCCACTCACTGAACTCAAATATAGTTCAAGTGGTTAAGTATTATTACAGTATTTGAAAAAGTTGACCGATAGGTACTGTTATAATTATTAAAAGAAAAAAATTAAGTATTGAAAAAGATTTAAAATCCGCAAAAGTGAAAAGGTGAATTAAGTTTAATTCAAACCGGTACTACAGGGAGTAAAACGTTCATGAACCTTTTGGGGTGTAGTCATACGTGGATATCAATATACGGCGCAAGTACCATTCAGTTACAAAAAAAAATGTTACAAATCAATGAGGAATTAATGACAATGAGTACAACCGTAAAAAGGTTGATACTTTAATAAGAAAATAGTTATGAATTAAATAGTGAAATGTTTACAAACTCGAATATGAAGGGTTTTAAGAAAATCGTTATTAGTATTAAAAGTAATTGTTGATAAAAATATTGAAGGAGTAGTATTTAAATAAAAAAACTGGCCTGTCACTGTTGCTGCCTCAAGACCATCAGCCATAAACAGTTTCTGTTCGCTTCGGCGGTGCGGGCAATCCCAACATCACAAAGTGCCATTCCTGCGACATATTCCAGCAGCATATGAGGACTCATACAGCCAAGTTTACGACAAGGTGATAGTCTTCAAACATCAAACGATTTAGCCAGCAAAGCATCCATATGGTATTTTAGTAATGAAGTTGATTGGAAAGATTCGAAGAAAAAGAAAAAAAAAAAAAAAAAAAAACCCTAAAATTATGTATATTCTCAGTAACCAACCCATGGTGAAGAGTGGGGTTAACTCACCTCGTTAGGTTGAAAAGAATTCGGCAAATATCTATACCATCACTGTATAAATCACACCCATTTCTTCAGGGGAGGTCCATAGACATTATAAATGTAAAATATCGTTAAATCTCAACGATACATTCGAATATTTAAAGAAAAAAAAATGCCGCTCAGCACATTTTACGTGTGGCTTTCAGCACATCACGGGAACAAGTCCTCGAGCTAGGCCGAAAAGAAAATCAAATACTCCCATCGATCATCAATCAAGAGTGTCAGATGGACATTGACAAATGTCACGTATAAAGCGATCAATCAACTGGACAGAACCAACTGACCCCAGAAGATTACACCTTATTACCATAAAGCAGACCGAAAATGGGAAACATTGCAACATTGCCGGAAACTAACAGCTGTGATGTATGAAGGTTAAGGTAATTTGTTGATAAATATTGGAGAAACCGATTTAGAAGATTAATAATTAGTGAGTACCATTCAAAAGGAAAATGTGAATGCTACAACATAATACGTTCACAGTTCACTGATGTCGATCAACTTGTTCATACCTGATTCTACAGATTCTAGAAGGATATTTCCCATTTAATTATTCACATCTATTTGAATAATTGTATCTTCAGAGGAACTTGAAATGCGTTGATACCTAGTTGGCTTTAACTTTTTTTCTCTAAACCCTAAAAAAATCTCTTGTTAAAAGATAGGTTAAGTAGCTAAAAGGAAGCTATATAGGTAGAATCGCATGAGATAAACTTGTATTTTTGAAGCGTTTATTATTTTATTACCTATTCTATTATTATATACAATCCTTGTTGAACACAACAATAAAACACTTTCATTAAAGTTGCCGCTTGAGTGAAAATATCTGATTAATAGGTAAATCGCCAGAACAGCTATAAAAACCCGTTATAAAGTTGTTACATAAAATAAGAGATTATTCATATTGAGGTATCTGGCATACCCAATAAAACCATTCTAAATCAGTTATGAGACAAATTGGGCTGGAGCCTAAATGATTTTATAAGTTTTGATTAATAAACATTTTGAAGCACATTTCATACGAAGCTCTTAAAACTGCTTTATCAATAAGTCTCCACAATAACTATAAAATGCTTTAATAAAATCTATCTGTTTCTTAAGCATAATTGTGGCCATCACGAGGTTTATTCGAATGTTCACTCTCTGAGGAAGCTACAATAAACCAGATAACGAGTGTTCAATAAAAAATACGATCAAGTCACCTCTGGATTTCTTTTTCTGTCATGAACGTAGGTCGTGGCTAGTTTGTATGGTTTGGCATCATGGCATCTGTGACGGTTAGAAAGTGGATGTCATGTCATAATTGCGATGTAAGCCAAGACATACTTTTTTTGAAACAAATGCAATCCATAGGTGACTTGATCGTATTTTTTATTGAACACTCTTTATATAACTATTTTATCTAATAGCGAAATGTATGTGCTACTCGGGTTGTAGGTCTACAATGCTCTTATGATATTTTTGATCATCACTTTCGGACACTTTGTAAATTTTTATAACGTGGTCCCAGAAATGAAGGGGGTGCGAATCATTCAACCCCTATGAATGTCTTCACTTACCTAGACCCCAGGTGACTTCATCCACAAGAACCAAACTCATGAACAAATGGTATGACTTTTCATACCGTGATCGTTAGAAGCGGTAGTAGAAAAGAAAACACAACTGATAAGATCCCCCAATTCACTAAAAGATGCAGTATACTTTTTGAAGTATGGCTTTTTTTGTGGGCACTCGACTGCCACAAACCTTGGTGTCTACCATTACTTCCTTGTCACTTCCATGGAAAATGAAAGTCAGCTGAACGTCATCTACAGTGATAATATGTCAAAGGCCTTTAACAGTGTCTGTCATGGCCATCTTCTCAAAAAACTGGACGAGGTTGGCGTGGGCGGTAGCTATCTTGAATGGATAAGATTCTACCAAGTCAGTAAGTGACTGTGACCTCTGGTGTGCTCCAGGGTTCGCATATTGGGTCGGTTTTATTCTTTCCGTTCATCAACGACGTATCAGCTTGCTTTAACACCTTGAAGTATCTGTTTCATGCCGATGACCTAAAATTGTACGCCACCGTTAATACTCATCGCTCGCTTTAATCGAACTTGGACAGTTTGAAAAAATGATGCCAGAATAACTTTTTGAACCTAAAAATCTCCAAGTGCAAGGTGATGAGGTTCTGTAGGAATAAGAATCAAATCATCTATACCTATGTTGGACGGGAATTTGAGAGTGTACTCTTCGTGAACGATCTTGGTGTGACTTTGGACAGCACGTTGTCCTTCAACATTCATATCGACAACATTACATTAAAAGCTTTAATAATGCTCGGATTCATCAATAGAAGTGCCAGGCACGTTTACTGCACCGAGGCTATACTCTTTCTACAATGCCCTTGTCAGATCGACACTGGAATACTGCTTATTCATTTGGTCACTGCTCTACAACTTTTCCCAGAGGGATTTGATATATGAGAGCAGATTGCAGTTGTGTCGGGTAAGGGGTCCCGACGAAAAAAGAAAAAATTCCATGCTCATGTTCCTGTACAAGTTTCTTAATGGATTCATGGAGTGTACCGCGCTACTTGAGACAATATCAGTTCGGGACCTGGCGAGTCGCATCAGGGGAACGTCCTGTTCTCCGAGCCCCCTCACAGAACAAATATGGATCTACCCATTTCTCAGAAAGGCGGCAAAGCTCCTTCAGTAAAAACTTTTCCGATTGTGATATTTTGAAGAACAGCTTATCGATTGTGAAATCATATTTGAGATACCGTTGTTGATGTGTCTTCAATGGCTTGTCTTCGTTCTCCGTCACAGTGTTCAGTCTTATAATGATTTGTTTAACATTGCTCTATTTTACTTCATTTTATCATTCTGTTTTGTTGCCAAGTATATTCAGTATGTAGGTACCATTTGGGATCATTTTATTTTATAGTTTAATAATAATAATAATAAAATAATCAAGTGAGTTATCTCCGTGAATGACTCAACTTATTAGCGGGATAGGTATCCATCCTATACACACAAAATACCATCAAATGAAATTTGGCCACTGTCAAAATGACTATCAAGAGAAAAAGGAATGATCAGAATGCACACAGTGTGGTGATTAACTGTCGTAACAAAAACAGAGTATAAGGGAATAAAATTGTTAGACAAAAATATTCGTTAGATGTATGATAATTCGAGGTTGAAGTGCGACGAAGACAGTTTGACCAACCGACGAAAGTGTATAAAGAGAAAGCAATGAGAAAGAACGATTTCTAAAGCTTGAGTCGTCATTCAACGTGGGTTTCAACGTAAACTTTGAACAAAAAATGAACAAAACACTAGTTATAGATGCCATGAAGACATACCTACCTATCAAGTTGAAAAAACATTTCCATTTTCATTTCACATCCAAAATCCTCAAATAAATTGTCAAAATAAATATCCCCAACAACCTTGTTCAGTACTCACACCGAAGTAAAGACATAACGAAAATAAATCGTCAACATCTTTGTGGCCCTCATTCCAAAATAGAGGCGCTATTTTAAAAATAAACGCCACATTCTTTCGCAGCCTAAACACGTAGTCGTTGAAAACATGATGATTGTTTTTTAACATGTTATGGTGTCATGTGCTTTGATACGTGATTTGTTGACTTTTCAGAATTCAAATCCATTCCTCATGAGGTTTTTGAAATGACACTGTAAAAGGTATTAGGAACCTACTATTCCTGAGTTGTCAAGAATGCCAAGATGGAGGGTGAGTATTCTCTGGGTGCGTTCAAACGGAAAATTTGATATATTTGAGTGTGATCAGAAAATTATTTGAATTAATCTGCATACTCATGATTATACGTTTAGATTTATGAGAGTAAACAGATAAAGGAAGTTGGGAATAATATAACATAGGTAACCATCGTACTTCTCAAGTGAGTACATTGTTTTTTTAATGTATGACATAAATTGGACACATGTGCTTATTTGATGTATCATATCCTCATGAATGCTTATTTGTCACTCACTATCTAAATCAGAAATATCAATTTTCCATGGAGTGTGTCCACTAATGTAAGGTTCACATTTAGTTTCACTTCGAGATGGAAGTGGCAGACTTCCGCTTGCAAAACGGGAATCATTTGCTACCATTCACATTGAATTGGGTGGGAGCGGAAAATCCTTTTGCTGACATTCTTAATAATGATGAAAATAATAATAATAATATTGTTAAACAATCTTTATTTTAAATCACAATTACATGATGTAATATGGAATGAAATGACGTCAATAAAATTAACATGCCTACATCAAACATTGTATTGTAACCTACTAACCATTTGTGAGATCATTCCAAGAGTAAGGTTCCAAGTCTATCAACATTTTTTTAACTTCTCTTCAGAAATGTCTTCCTGGTCCGATTGATTTTATGTCAATTGGTGGTGAATTATACAGTTTCACGCGCACAAAATGAGGACACTTCTCCGTTAGTGTTAGTCTATGTACGGAATATATCATGTCAATTCCGAGTCGTTGTGGTGTATTTATGATTTGGGACAATTTTAAACATTTCTCTATTATTGAATGCAAACATTAAACATTCATATATGTACAAAGCATACACTATCATTATATTCAAGTTCCCACATCTACTTCTGCAGCTTTCTAGATAATGAATTAAATTATCTCCATTATCCTTATGAGTCTCTGTTGAATTGAAAAAATATTCTAAATCTTGCTCTCCCAACCCCAAAAATTATTCCGTATTTCAGAATTGATCAAACATTTTCAAAGTACAGGTTCCTTGAAGTTTTACCATTCATTTATTTATACAGGGTGTCCGGAAATGATGAGCAAAAAAATCAGGGGCGCATTCTGGACCAAAAATAAATGCTACCTTTTCCTATTACATTTTTAAAAAAAATGATTATTAACGGATTTACAGGGTGTTAAACTTGAATTTTATTTGCAGTTTTTTGGTCATGCCATTTGCCACGCTCATAATATTTTGACGGAATCTCGTATTTGGGCCTTTCTCGGGATAAGGATTTCAAATTTGCCCACCGTTTTTTCGCATTTTGAAGAGGGCGCCACATACGAACCTTTACTTTGATTTGAATGATCGTAACTTTTTTGTGCTACACTGTATGTGAATTTTGATTGAATATTTTTATTCTCCCAATCTTTTGACTTTTGTTTTGATAAATCTAACCGTTCTCGAGATATACGCTGAAATAACTTTGCTTGCATGTGATGAATATGAAATTATTTTAACCTATTTTCAACTTTCAACATAGCATGCTTTGGAATCATGCACTATAAATTGCCGTAGGAACAAATTTGATTAAAATTAGTTTTGACAGTTTATAATTTTTCACATTTTTTATTTTTTTTTTTTAATTTTCAGTATTTTTGTCATTTACCATCAGTGTCACAACAAATTTTCAAAAAACTACCAATTTTGAAAACTTATTTTTCCGAAACTTGTTTCTACGGCAACTATAGCACATGTTTCCAAAGCATGCTATGATTGAGGTTGAAAAAAAATCCAAATGATTTCGAATTCATTACATGCAAGCAAAGTTATTTTTGCGTTTTTCTCGGAAACGGTTGGATTTATCGCAACAAAAGAAGTATTCCGTTTCTTATGGCCAAAGGACAAAAAAATAAAAATATTTGGTCAAAAGTCACAGACAGTGTAGCACAAAAAAGTTAAGTCCGTTCAAATCAAAGTAAAGGTTCGTATGTGGCGCCCTCCACAGAATGCGAACAAACAGTGGGCAAATTTGAATTTCTCATCCCGATAAAGCCTCGAATACGAAATTTTGTCAAAATATTATGAGCGTGGCAAAAGTTGTTGCAAAAAAACTGCAAATAAAATGCAAGTTAACCACCCTGTACCTCCGTCAATAGTCAATTTTCGAAAAAATAATATAGGGAGAGGTAGCATTTATTTTTTGTCTAGAATTCTCACCTGAATTTTCTGTTCATCATTTCCGGACACCCGTATAATTGCTCTTATGCTGTAACTGACTGAGTTTAATTTTTTTGCCAGATTTTGTATATGTCTAAGTTTTCATCAATATAGACTCCCAAAAATCCTATATCAACAGAACATTCTTAACTATTCTTGTTCAAAGTTTTTTCATTCGACTTCAGCACATTTAATTTTTTCTGAAAAGAAGTACAGGGTCATTCCGTATAAATTGACCGATATACTAGCGGCGTTATCTATCGAGATATGAAAATTTTTTGAGTATGAAAGTTTTAGATATTCATCTGAACTTTTCAAAAATTCTATAAAAAAAAACAAAAGACTATCGGAATGTCAATATTTTTCCAAAAGTGGCATTTTTTTCAATGGAACCCCCTGTATATTATCATATATTATGAAAGAGCTTATTTTCCTGATTTCAAAAATCTCTAGTTTGATAACTTTCTGATGAGTCTTTCAGGAGATATTCAAGTTCAAATATGTTCAAAAATCAAAATTCACAGCCTGTTGCTATGAAAAAAATGATAGAATCGTGATTATATAGATTGAATCAATAGAAATGGAGGTCAAATAGCTTTATTTTCCAGATGTTACTCCAAATATTCACGAGTTAATAAATCTGTGCAACTTCATTCATGGCAACCGGGATTTAAATACTAATTTTCACACATATTCAAACTTAAATATCAACTGAACGACTCATCGGAAAGGTATCAAACCATATATTTTTAAAAGCAGGAAAATGAGCTCTTCCATAATATATGATAATATACAGGGAGGTCCATTGAAAAAAATGCTAGTTTTGAAACACATTGACATTCCGATCGTCTATTGTTTTTTTTTAAAGGATCTTTGAAAAGTTCAGATCGATATCTAAAACTTTCATATTGTGACGAAACATGCCCAGTGGAATGAACTTCCAAGGCAGCCGACAGCGGACACGACGTTACAACCATTGCATCTCGCCATCGAATAACTCGGCTTTTGTCCCATTTGTCACAAGCTTAAACCACTGTTAAGTTCTAGAATAGCAAGGTTTATTCGGTTGCCTACACCTGGGATATTGGAGAACTTTCGCCATCTATCGAGACATTGAAGAGGCTCTATATAATAAGCTCCGCCATTCGGACAGGGAGTTAGTTATCGATTAGCCTCGAATTATAATTGTTACAACATAAATATACGCTGCGATTGTAAACATAAATATTTGTGGTTGTGTTAGTGACTTTAAATAAATTAATTAAAACTGGACAAGTGTTTTCTATAGCCAAACTCGTTACATTGGTATCAAAAGTGGGATTTATTGTGTGCTATAGAAACGGACATAAATATTCACTGTGATGGCTGCGACACTAGTGTTTTTAACCAGATTGAAGGTCGCCGAGTTGAAGAAGGAGCTGGAGGAGCGTGAACTGGATAGTAGTGGTGAGAAAACTGATCTACAAACAAGGCTTTGTGAGGCTTTAATGGAAGAAGGCATGGATCCTGATACGTTCCAATTTGAGATTCCCGATCTCAACGCAGTAGAGAAATTGTCCGAGAACTTGAAGGATCAACTGGAAGAATCTTCTAGAGCCATGGAAGGAAAATTGGAGGAGAAGTTTAATGAATCTTCTAGAGCCATGGAAGAGAATTCGAGAAAAATGGAAAAGAAGCTCGAAGAATCCTCCAGAGCCATGGAAGAGAACTCGAGGAAATTGGAAAAGTTGGAAGAATCTTCTAGAGCTTTGGAAGAAAAGTTCAAAGAATCCTATAGAGCTATGGAAGAGAGATTGGAAGAGAAGCTCGAAGAAACTTCTAGAGCTATGAAGGATCAGGTTGCAGAAGAAATCGGGAAACAGCTAGAAGATACAGTGAAGACTCTGGAAGAAGAAATAGATCAAATGAAAAGGCAAGTAACAGTAATCATGAAGCAACCAGACGTCCCATTCTAGAGCAAAGGTGCTAAAATGGAGTCTGATACCGTGCGAGTCCACATGAAAGCCCCTCAGTTTGATGGCAAGCTGTCCTGGAACAATTACCATTGCCAGTTCGAGGCAGCAGCAAGGGCAAATGGATGGACCGCAACCGAGAAAGCTCTGGCACTAACTCTGGCGCTTCGTGGGGAGGCAACGAAGATCCTGCAGGCACTGAACACCCAGAAACAGGAGGACCACGATGTGCTCGTCAAGCATCTGGAGCCGCGGTATGGTCAAACTCATTTGGAGCATGTCTACCATTCCCAGTTGAAGAACCACATCCAAAAGTCCAACGAAACCATGCAGGAGTTTGAAGCGGATGTTGCTCGCCTGTCATGACTGGCTTATTGAACCACGCCAGAAAATGTGATGGAAAAGCTGGCAGTCCAGGCCTTTTTGGATGGTCTTCGGGATCAGGAGATAAGGCAGTCCCTGATACTTCATCAACCCGACAGACTAGTCGACGCTCTGGCCAAAGCTTTGGAATTTGAAGCGGCAAAGCAGTCCGTGAAGACACCTGCGCGCGTGCGAAGGATGGAAGAGCAGGATCTCGCACAGGAGAAGACCGTCGAAGCTACTGTGAGGAGAGTCGTCAAGGAAATGGAGGCGTCCAAGCGGAGGGAGCTACGATGCTGGAATTGTGGAGAGCTTGGCCACATTTGTAGCCGATGCAAGAAGGAGATACGGGCACCTTTGTCGACGTCAGAAAACTAGCGAGGGTCGATGCGAAGGGGCAATCGTCGACCTCTATCCAGTATGCCCCGTAGAAAACTGCCATAGTTGCCTCTTTAGGACACAAACTGAACAGCGTGTTTGTGGATGGCTTGGTTAATGGACAGAAACGCACGGATACAGGATACAGGTGCGACGAAGACTATCATCAGGCTCGACATTGTCACAACACCGACATTGATTGAACCAACAAAGTGGCGACTACGGACGGCAACAGGAGACTTGGCCAGGATCCATGGTGAAGTGGAGGCAGCAGTGACTCTGGGAAGCACCAGCTTCAAACATCCAATGCTGGTTGCCGATATTGAGGAAGAAATCATAATTGGAATGGACTTCATGAACACCCGAGGCTTCCAATTTCAAAAATGGAACACTGAGAACCAACAACGAAGAGGTGGTACTGCATGGGAGAGAGGAAGAGACAGTTCGTGTTTTGCTGGCTGGGGATTCTTCAATTCCCGAGAGGAGCGAGATGATTTTGTGGGCTCGACTGGAAGGAGAGATGAAAGAAGGAAGCATCGTGATGTTTGAGCCTAAAATACACGATTCTGAAGTAGGACGAGGCATTGCATGTGAAAAGAGCCTGGTACATGTGGGAAAGACTGTGCCCGTGAGAGTGATGAACGTCAATTATCACTCTGTAAGTTTGGCAAGGAACACAGTTTTGGGGCTCTGCTCGTCAATTTCCTCTGTGGTGCGACAAGTATGTGAGACTGAGCAAACCATCCCTGAGTTCACCGGAGAGATGGAGAAGTTGGTTGTCACCTCAAAAGATCTGGATAAGAGACAAAAACAACGATTGAGAAATCTGATAAGGAATTACGGCGACATCTTTGACAAACGGGACAAAAGACGAGTTATTCGATGGCGAGATGCAATGGTTGTAACGTCGTGTCCACTGTCGATCGCCTTGGAAGTTCGTTCCACTGGGCATGTTTCGTCACATTGCTTCCTCCTTAGAGCATTTCGTCCCGAAATGTCCTCATGTCGATATCGGCAACTGTCTCCAAACCTGCAGTGTGATGTTCGGTGGAAATAGCAGTCCACTGTCTTCTGGTTCGTCCTTCTGAAAGGATAGCAGCAAACCAAGATGTCAACGCAACTTCCCTTGAAGATCACTTCCAGCATGCTTCTCACCAAACGCCAGTCCACGCGGTCATTGGTCATCTTCGGAATGGCCAAATAAGTCAGGTCCTGTGACTGCATCAAGTCACGAAGATGACTGATGGCTTTCCAGACATCACTGTAGGTGGTCAGATGTTGTGGAAGCTTCTTCGTCACAATGTAGAACAGATGTCGTGTACCTTCCATGATTTCCAGTACCTTCCCCACCTCTGGTCTTTGTCGTCGTAGATGTTCCAGTTGTCCAAATTTCCGATTGAAAGCAGCAGCAAGACCACTCCTCATACCAAGGTCTTCAGTGACCCAGTGAGCCTACGAATATTTGGCCGGTGCTTTGAACAAATCCAGCTGCCCTTCTTGGACAACGCCATTCTGGACTTTCTGGCCATTGGAGTGTAGAGACATGAAAGTTTCCAATGACATGTCTTTCTTGGGTAACCTGACCTGCCTCACTTCAGCGTCCTGATCGTCATGATTTCCGGCATACCGAGCTAAACGGTTGAAATGAACACCTCTCGGCTTCCCTCGTGGTGGTTTCTTTATCCGGTAGACGACGTCATCGATTCGCTCCAGAATTTCATACGGGCCCTCCCAAGAACTTTGCAGTTTTGGGGAGAAGCCACGTCACGTCGCCTCTGTGGGTTGTGGAGCCAAACCAGATCCCCAACCTGGAACCCGCCTTCTTTGGCGTTTACGTCATAAGCTTCCTTCATCCGGTCGCTGGCACTCTGGATGTTCAAACGGACTCGTTGATGAATGTCGTCCATCTTTCTTCGAAGATTGCTTGCGTAATCTTCCCCAGCGACATCTTCACCAGGTGGACAGCCAAACTTCAGGTCGCAGGGCAGCCGGAGTTCACGACCCATGATGATTCTTGCTGGGGTTTCGCCTGTCGATTCGTGAACTGCAGATCGGTATGCCAAGAGAAATAGGTGGAGATGTTCGTCCCAGTCTCTTTGGTGGCCAGAGACAACTTTGGCCAAGTGGCGGTTGGTGGTCCTGTTCATTCGCTCCACCATGCCATCCGATTGTGGGTGCAACGCCGTTTTCCTTGTCTTCTTGATCTTCGAGACATCGCAGACATTCTGGAATAGCGTCGATTCGCGTGCCCTGGTCCAAATGCAGCTCCAACGGGACACCGAAACGGCAAACCATTCCTTAATCAAGACATCGGCAACGGAAGCCGCCTCCTGGTTTGGCAAGGCATACGTTTCAGCCCACTTGCTGAAGTAATCCATGGCGACCAAGATGTATTTATTTTCTTTGTTCGATTCAGGAAACGGTCCAGCCACGTCGATCGCGATCCTTTCAAAGGGGCTTCCCACGTTGTATTGACGCATAGGAGCTTTTGGCCGTTTCTGGGTCCGTTACTTTCCACACATACGGCACATTTTCTGGACCATTCCTTCACATCTGCCTGACAATCGACCCAGTAGAACCGCTCTTGCAGTTTTCCCAGCGTTTTCGTCACTCCTAGATGCCCACCCGTGACGCCATCGTGGACTTCCCTCATCACTTCTGTCTGTCGGCTTTGGGGGACCACTATCTGCTTCCGATCTTCTGTGCCATTCAGATTCTTCACCACCCTCTTGAGGACGTCATCGTTGAGAACCATAGAGTTCCACTGAGCCCAGTAGGACTTCACGTTGTAGGAGAATCGCGCGACATCTTGCCAAGCTGGTCGTTGGCCTGCCTGTTTTCATCTGATGATCAGCTTCAGATCTGAATCCTTTTCCTGGTCCTTTCGAAGTGACCTGGTCTGCCAGGAATCATCCACATTAGTCGTCCTGCTTTTCCTCGGCTCTTTGACAGTACTCACATTGTTCTGGACAAGGTCTCCTGGACAGAGCATCAGCGTTGTTGTGGCTTGATCCAGCTCGATGTTCCGTGTCAAAGTTGAACTCTCGAAGTCTCTCAATCCATCGAGCAACTTGACCCTTCAGATTTTTGAACTGTAGGAGCCACTTGAGCGCGGCGTAGTCGGTTCTCAGCAGAAACTTTCTCCCGTAGAGGTACTTGTAGAAGTGCTCTAGCCCTTTGACTACTGCCAGCAGTTCCCTTCTCGTGACGCAGTAGTTCCGTTCCGGCTTCGACAAGGTTTTGCTGAAATAGCCGATCACCCTTTCATGTCCCTGCTGGATCTGGGACAGCACTGGTCCAAGTCCTACATTGCTGGCATCTGTATCCAGAATGAAGTTACCCCCAGGTAGTGGGTAGCCTAGGATGGGCGCACTGGCAAGTGCCCTTTTAAGCGTGTCAAAGGCCTCCTGACAATCTTCGTCCCAGTGGAAGTGTATCTGTGCCTCTGTGAGCCTGTGAAGAGGCCGGGCGATGTTCGCAAATCCCTGGACATAACGCGGGTAGTACGTGCACAGACCCAGGAAACTTCTTAGCTCGTGGAGGTTCTTTGGTACTGGCCACTCCTTAACTGCCTCCACCTTTTGCTGGTCAACGGCTACTCCCTCAGCCGACACGATATGACCCAGGTATTGTACTTTCCTCCGGAACAGTTGGCATTTCTTTGGACTCAGCATCAAAACGGAATTTCTGAGTTTTTGAAATACCTCCTCCAAGTTCTTCAGATGGTCTTCAAATGATTTGCCAACCACAATTATGTCATCCAGGTACACCAGGCATGTTGACCAGGATAGTCCTTTGAAAACAGTCTCCATCAGCCGCTCGAACGTAGCAGGTGCGTTGCATAACCCAAATGGCATAACAGTGAACTGCCACAGCCCAGTTCCAACGCTGAAAGCAGTCTTCTCTCGATCTTCAGGGGCCATTTCTACCTGCCAATATCCGCTTTTGAGGTCCAGGGTTGAGAAGATCTTCGATCCGGCCAAGGTGTCCAGAGTGTCATCGATCCGTGGTAGCGGGTAGCTGTCTTTCCTCGTCACGTTGTTCAGCTGACGATAGTCCACACAGAATCGAGTTGAACCGTCCTTCTTTTTAACCAGAACAACTGGCGATGACCTTTCTCCATGTCCTTGATGATCTTGTCCGCCTCCTTCTTCTTGGCCAAAGGTAGTCTTCTAGCTGTTTGGCGGATCGGTCGTGCTCCCTCTGTGTTGATGGTGTGCCGTACCACGTTCGTTCGGCCCTTTTTCCCAGTCCCGTTGTCGAAGAAGCTTCCACAACATCTGACCACCTACAGGGATGTTTGGAAAGCCATCAGTCATCTTCGTGACTTGATGCAGTCACAGGACCTGACTCATTTGGCCATTCCGAAGATGACCAATGACCGCGTGGACTGGCGTATGGTAAGAAGCATGCTGGAAGTGATCTTCAAGGGGAGTGGCGTTGACATCTTGGTGTGCTGCTATCCTTTCAGGACGAACCAGAAGACAGTGGACTGCTATTTCCACCGAACATCACACTGCAGGTTTGGGGACAGTTGCCGATATCGACATGAGGACATGTCGGGACGAAATGCTCTAAGGAGGGAGCAATGTGACGAGACATGCCCAGTGGAACGAACTTCCAAGGCGGTCGACAGCGGACACGACGTTACAACCATTGCATCTCGCCATCGAATAACTCGGCTTTTGTCCCGTTTGTCACAAGCTTAAACCACTGTTAAGTTCTAGAATAGCAAGGTTTATTCGGTTGCCTACACCTAGAATATTGGAGAACTTTCGCCATCTATCGAGGCATTGAAGAGGCTCTATATAATAAGCTCCGCCATTCGGACAGGGAGTTAGTTATCGATTAGCCTCGAATTATAATTGTTACAACATAAATATAAGCTGCGATTGTGAACATAAATATTTGTGGTTGTGTTAGTGACTTTAAATACATTGATTAAAACTGGACAAGTGTTCTCTATAGCGAAACTCGTTACAATATTTACAAAATTTTCATATCTTCATTGATAACGCCGCCAGCATATCGGTCAATATATACGGAATGACCCTCTACATTGGTTTTCTCTTTGTACAACATAAGGCGGTTCTGAGCAAACCATTGAAAAAAACTCTAGGGGTTTCGTCATTAACAATGGCTTTGTCGCCAACCAGGAGGTTTGCGTCATCTGCATATTTGACAATATTCATGCTCTTGTCCGCTTTTTTGACATTATACAGTGTGTCCAAGATAAGGGTGTCTAAAATGAGGATCTTGGAAACCGTAAGAGATACGGAGATGGTTAAATCAGAGAAAAGTTGCGCATTTTCAAGCCTAACAATATGCCGTTAATTAGAAAGATTCAAAATTCCGAATAGTTTCGGAGATATGCCTCAAAAGACGAAATTTGCCGATTTCGTTTTTATTTTTTCTGACGTTATTTAGAGAGATATGGAAAACAAAAGACACTTTCTCATGGCCGCCGCTTTTCAAGCTCTATAATATATATTCCGGCGTTGAAAGAATTTTTGTACGACGTTTCGTTTCGGAGAAACCATCATCAACCTTGTTTTTTTCAAAATACGGTCCTGGATTTTCTATGACGGATTTTAAGAGTCTCTTTTGTTCCTAAACCAACAATGTATCGCAATTATCCAAAAAAAAATTGATTATGGATTTTTCCATGAGAACTCATGACATGACTCTAACACATTGTGTTAGAGAGAGACAAAAAATACTTTTTTAAAAAAATCAAAAACAAACACCTCTTTTTTAATAAGTGCGAAACATCGTTGGTTTAGGAAGATAAGAGGCTCTTAAAATCCGTAGTAAAAAATCCAGGACCGTATTTAAAAAAACAAAGTTGGTTATGGCTGCTCATAGACGAAACGTCGGTTCTTCAATTCAATTACGCTATTTTGTAAAAGGCAAAGAGTGGCAATGAAGAATTTCCATTCATTATAAAATATCTCTTCAAATGTGGTCAGAAAAAAATTAAAACATTTTTGAAAAATTTCGTTTTTTTTTAAATAATTTTGGACGTAGGCGGAATTTCTTGGCTTTTGAAACGGCATTTCGTTAACGATCAAAATACGCAACTTTGCCTCCATTTAACCGACCTTGTATCTCTCACGGTTTCCAAGATCCCCATGATAGACATCCTTATCTTGGACGCACTGTATAACAAAGAAACCTTAAACCAACACATCGAATCAACAAATAAAATCAAATATATTCCATTTAAAAAAATCATACTTTTTCAAGCCATGCTTTTGTAACTCACCCCGTTTACTTTGAATTTTTCCGGAGTGTACGCTTTTCACTTCTCTACCCTTTGGCAAATATGATTTTGATGCTTATTATTATCGGTTACTACTTTGCTCTGGGAGGGTGTGTTTAATAAGTCTGTTTCGAATAATTAATGCAATACAGGTTGAGTTCAAAATAAGTGCGCATTTTGTGATATCAGAATATAAAATACAGTTTGGTACAATTTTGTAGATTCCAAATGCCTTAAAAGCGATTATAATCCAATTTCAAGAGGTTTGTTCATTTTTAAACAAATTGTATTTTCTTGATGAGTTTCTTCACAAAAATTGAATATCTTTCTAGAATCTATAAACCATGACAAAATGTGCACCTATTTCGAACTCACCCTGTATATGAAAACATGATGTCCAATTGTTGAAGTTTTCACTTGATCAAAAAACATTTAACTAAACATACCTTCAAGTCCACTAAGTACTCAAAGCTTTAATGTAAATCATCAAAAATTGATGTTATTAAACCTCATTAGCTACTTGAAAAAATTGATGTAGATGGCCCTTTTAGTAATGTACCTGCAAATAAATAAACAAACTTTGATGATAATAAGAAAAACACATTTAAAAATAATTTGAGTTTTAAACTTGAAGAAAATAGAATCTCAAGAACGCTAAAGATCGATGCTACACTTGATTTCTATTTTTCAATAAAATAACGGTCTTGCATAGGTATCGCGATAGATTTTCTAGATGTTTGAATAATGTTTTCGGGGGTTATTGGAAATCAGTAAATTTCAAGGTACAAGGTTCATAAATCAACATGATCAGCAAACGGTAAATGACTTTCTATATCATAATCTACGAAGAACCAACACTATTTTTCAACCACAATTCAAAAGTAAGTTGATGACCAAAGTTCACGCTGAAACAAATCAAGTAGATATGCTCTGTAGTTTTGTGGCGCATCCATGATTTACCAGAATTTTTTGGTTATTCCGCCACACCCTATCAAAAAACAATCAAACTAGTGTTTATATACCGGATCTTCTATATTACCTGAAATTTTATTTTTGAACAATAAAACCTATCAATATCAAACGTTACGGAAGTGAATCTGCTTCCGTCGTCAGTGGAACCTGAAATAGGAATAATTAATTCAAATTCAAAAAATATTGTTCGTTTTTCTGTGATTTCGCAGTAAAATTGTCTTTTTTCATGTCTATGGCACAAAATGTCACTTTTACTGACATTGAAATGTATGGTGTTGATTGTTTAACTTTACGTATGTTGAGTATTTATAATGTTTAAAATGGAAAATAAGTCCAAATCTCCAATTAAAATCAATATATCAAATCCTACGCGTTTCAGGCATACAAGCCCATTTTCAAGGATCTTTGATCATACATCTAATAAAATAAACAGATGCTTAAAACCAACAATACAATACAATCAAAAAAACTTACGTCAATTTCTAAAGATGGAATCAGAAACACATAATTAAAATCACATAAATTACGTTAAAATCTTTATTTGTAAATGAATAACACGAGCGGTATGGTCAACTAACAAATAAAAACTGGTGTTATTTATCATTATCCGCGAAACTCAAAGCTATACGGGCTGATTCGATGATCTGATTGAAAACCGTGTCATTGACAGAAGTGACGTCTCGATTAAGCAATTTTTTCCCAATCTCAATGCTTTCATGAAAATCCAATTTTTTACCATTTTTCTGACTATAAAGGATACGAAAGTTTTTATCAATGTCGAATGAATGGTTCTCTTGCTTAAGGTGCACTCCAAAAGCCGATCTGTTAGTATTGGGAGACCTCAAATATGCCAAATGTTTCTGAATTCTAGTCTTGAAACTGCGACCGGTCTTTCCCACATAAGTAGCATTACAGTCATCACAGGCAAGGTGGTAGACTCCACTGTTCTGAATTTTAGGAATCTTATCCTTCAGAGAAGAAAAAATACCTCCAAGATTTCCCGTACTCCTAAAAGATATCCGGACATCATCCAGACTATCTCTCAAAAGGTTTCCGATCTTCAAGGAGATATGGCCATAATATCCCAAGGAAATGAATCTTGGAGGTTGCTGTGCAGGAATATCTTCACTTTGCTCATTCACGATAGCTCTTTGAATCCATTTATATTTTTTACCTATTAATCTATCGATAAGTTGTTTGTTATAACCGTTGTTGATGGCTATTTGATAAATAATATTTTTTTTCCTAATAAAATTCACTGGAAGCAAAGGAATAGTGAAGAGGCAATGAATCATGGAATGGAAGAAGGCAAGTTTATGAGAAAATACATGTCTAGACTCCGATGGAATACAATGGTCAGTTTGTGTAGGTTTGCGGAACACTGAAAAAGTCAAATTATTTTCACTGCGGGTCACAGATACATCCAGAAAGTTGAGGACCTCATTGGATTCAACTTCCATCGTAAATTTGATCTTATCATGACACTCATTCAAAAATCTCAAAAACTCCTCAAGTTGCTCGTCAGAACCAGTCCAGATCACAAAAGTATCATCCACGTATCTCCGCCAAAAATGTACGTATTTTTATAAGGGGTGATTGCAATCAAACAAAATATTGTTTTCGAAATTAGACATAAAGATTTCTGCAAGAAGCGGGGACAGACTAGAACCCATAGGAAGACCTTCTTTGATTTTATAGATTTTGTCATTTGATTTCTGAAACGGACCTAACTGGGGAGGACAGAGTTCGTATAGTCACATTACTTGAGAAATGTCTCAATATGGATTTTTCCAAGTTTAATGTTCCGCAGACCTACACAAACTGACCATTGTATTCCATCAGACTCTAGACATGTATTTTCTCATAAACTTGCCTTCTTCCATTCCATGATTCATCGCCTCTTCACTATTCCTTTGCTTCCAGTGAATTTTATTAGGAAAAAAAATATTATTTATCAAATAGCCATCAACAACGGTTATAACAAACCACTTATCGATAGATTAATAGGTAAAAAATATATATGGATCCAAAGAGCTATCGTGAATGAACAAAGTGAAGATATTCCTCCACAGTAACCTCCAAAATTTATTTCCTTGGGATATTATGGCCCTATCTCCTTGAAGATCGGAAACCTTTTGAGAGATAGTCTGGATAATGTCCGGATATCTTTTAGGAGAACGAAAATCTTGGAGGTACTTTTTCTTCTCTGAAAGATAAGATTCCTAAAGTTCAGAAGAGTGGAGTCTACCACCTTGCCTGTGATGACTGTAATGCTACTTATGTGGGGAAGACCGGTCGCAGTTTCAAGACTAGAATTCAGGAACATTTGGCATGTTTGAGATCTCCCAATAATAACAGATCGGCTTTTGGAGTGCACCTTAAGCAAGAGAACCATTTATTTGACATTGATAAAAACTTTCGTATCCTTTATAGTCAGAAAAATGGTAAAAAACTGGATTTTCTTGAAAGCATTGAGATTGGTAAAGAATTGCTTAATCGAGACGTCACTTTTCTCAATGACCCGGTATTCAATCATACCAACGAATCAGCCCGTATAGGTTTGAGTTTCGCAGGAAATGATAAATAACACCAGTTTTTATTTGTTAGTTGACCATACTACCGCTCGTGTTATTTATTTACAAATGAAGATTTGTGTAATTTATGTCATTTTAATTATCTGTTTCTGACTTCATCTTTAGAAATTGACGTAAGTTTTTTTTATTGTATTGTATTGTTGGTTTTAAGCATCTGTTTATTTTATTAGATGTATGATCAAAGATCCTTGAAAATGGGCTTGTATGCCTGAAACGCGTAGGATTTGATATATTGATTTTTAATTGGAGATTTGGACTTATTTCCCATTTTAAACATTCAAATGGAACTCCATCCCGAAGAAAAATTCAGACATCTGATTATTTATAATTCACTTTTTTGGGCTATGTTCAATTTCTTATTAAAGTTAACCATGAATTACTTAGATTTACAGAACAAGTTGCTACACATTCATTAGAATTCAACATTATATATGCACTTCCTTTGAGTTTACGTTTTTAGAACTCCTTTACTAAGATTTTCAAATTATCCGGATCAATTTTATGATTATTATCAAATGCATGTTGACAAATTTCCGATCTATGATTCCATGTATGATTTGTGTTCTTCAATTCTTTTTTTTAAAGTTCGTGAGATCTTTCCAATATAGAATTTATTACATTCACAAGGAATTTTATAAATTTCAGTCATGTTTCTACCTATGTTAATACATTTTATTCACAAAAATTCTCATAGAAATGTATCCAAGTCTGAACATCCGTATCGATGCCTTAAAAATATTATCCGTGGGAGTTTGTTTATCCAGGAGTATACATACATTTTGTCCATATCCATGAATAAGCGCGACTTTGCGTATTTGCCAAAGAGCATCTTTATAAATGGAATTTGGGAAAACGAGGGTGCATACTTGACGTTGATATTGTTCTGCCCAGGGCTTTCCAGAATCGTTAAAGAACTCCAAGCGGAGCAAATACTGTGTCTTGCATATAATAAAATACAAACAAGATGTGATATTGAAATTATGACAAAGATACATCCCTTGACTTCATGAAAAATTCAGGAACATTGTTTTTTATTTTTTAATTGAGAATGATAATATTTAACTAGTGAGTGATGTGAAAAATAACTTTTATTATAACCTCAAACGCCCAGCTTAATGGGGTGGCCAACTTATTTGAAATATTGACCTGATGGCCCAACAAACAATCTAAGAACTCTTGACCAGAAGAAAATAAAAAGATAAACATGCATTGTCTCTTATGCGATCATGACATACAGTGTGTCCCAAATTCGTTTCTCTATACAGGGATCTTGGCTCCTATTATACCTACATCAGAGGTTGAATGGGAAAAGTTTTAGAGGAAACTTAGTGCTTTCGATATTTGGTTCCAGATTTGCGAACGGTAAATTGGTTTTGAAAATATCGGCAAAAAACCGAAAATGGCGGATTTTGTTTTTTGCCAGATAATCCGAAACGGCTAATTGGACAGCTATAAAAGTGTGACATTATCTGGACACTTTTTTAAGACGAATAAAATAATGTATATGACCTGTCTCAATCTCCTTTTGTTTTTCTGCAACCCGCCTCAACTTTCATTTTTCTTATGGCCGGCATATTGGATTTCTCGATTTTTGGAAAGAGTGGAAAATTTCCAGTCTAGTGATGTCTCACAAGTGCATTAAAGATTTAAGTATCATCGAAATATCACACTTCGTAGCTGGGACTAAATCTTTTTTAAGGAGGCCATGATTTATTTGTCCCAAAACATCATTCATAGGCAAGGTTAATTGATAGTGATAAGGTTGCGTCGTTATACGTTCGGGTCTCGGACGAATCAGAATTCAGACAAAAATGACGTCAGTCGGCTCCGATTCGGTTCTGAAATTCAAATACACATCTAAAAATAAGATAGAATATAGTTCTCACTTGATTATAAGAAGATATTTCACTGTATACCAAAAGCTGTGTAATAACTTAACCTCGAACACATTTAAAAACGGCCGACACTCGGTAAAAAAAGTTTTGAGACCCTGAAATACGGACCTGTTATGACATCAAGATGACACACCGATGACAGGAATGTCAATAATGGAGCTCGGTGACGGGATCGATACGGTTGATCGTTCGTGGATTTCCGATTCCCTAGTTACGGCGCAACCTCTACATATCAATTAACCTTGATTCATAGGTACTGTATTAACCTAAGGTCACTTCACTTGGTGTGCAGCGAACGTGTTAAACTCATTAAATTTTCAATAGAACATGGACGTGAATAATGACTTCTCAACGAGTCTATGAGTGTATTGAATAAAAAGTCAGAAAAACCATTGTTTATTCAATCAACACTTAAGCTTTTGAATAACTAACAGGTAGATACAGGTATACTGAAAATGAAAATACTGTATTGTGTTCTCAACTGTCTCGGTATTGATTTACAAGTTTGCAAAATGACGTCCATCGGGGAATTTTTCGACAATTAGTAACTGTTTTTCGTACAACCCTCGCAAGTATGTTTCTGTTGATATTTGTGAATGTGTCAAAAACTCTTTGTCTCAGGATTTCTATAGTCGCAGGAGGTTCAAATTCATAGACCTCATTCTTTGTATGACCCCAGAGATAAAAATCCAAGGGCGAAAGGTCGGGGATCTAGGAGGCCAGGGTATTGTACCATTTAATGAAATGATCCTTTCCTCAAACTGCTCTATCAAGAAGTTCCTGACTTGAATGGTGTTGTGAGCGGGACATCAATCCTGCTGAAACCAGGTTCTTCTGAACTCATCTTCGGTTAGAGTAGGTCGTAATGCCGGCACAACCTGATTTCGCAAAAGCTCTTATCTTCGTCCGTTCAGGCTGTAGTCAAATGAAAATGGTCCTTTGAGTCGATTTCCTGAAATGATTGATTGATAGTTGCCCAATTGAGAAAGGTAAGTTGGATTAAATTACCAATGACCCCACACCAAACGTTAAACCCAAATCTGGTCTGTAGACGTCTCGCTGCCACTTCGTGAGGGTTTTCCACAGCCCAATGATGAGTGTTGTGCTTATTAAAAACTCCACAATTCGTAAACCAACTTTCATCGGACCACAAGACATGATTTACAAAATCGGGATTGACATTACACTTCCTTGTATACCACTCACAGAAGCGCATTCGTCTTGAAAATCAGTTTCTTCAAGTCATTGAACTACTGTGGGTCTGTATGGATGGTACTTATTCTTTTTTAGCACTCTCTGTACTGTTGATTTTGACAAACCAATTTCCCGTTCTACAGTTCTTACCGATTTACCAGGGTCTTCGTTGACAGCTTGTGAAATGTTTCTGTTGCGATTTTCATTTTCAACGTTGTATTCGCTTCTAGGTTGTTCGGAGGCCCCAAAGTTGATCAAATCAACAACCATTTTTCTGAATTGGGTTTTATGAGGCTGCCGTTGTTCGGGGTACATCTCCAAATACCTTGCTGAGGTAATGTCGGCATATCCAGCTTTTCTTCATTCGAATAGGGAACACCGGGCATTTTTAATAGGTTTCGACAATTTGTTTATCAGATTTATTATTTTAATGACCGAGAAGCGTACTACTATTTACGTAAACACAACTTTCTTACTGAATTAATATTTGCGGGGTGTAATAGACCACAACGCCATCTTTCGGCAGAATTATTGAACGACATATCAGAGCCTCCTAGGATTTTGCTTAAAAACCAGTTTTCTGTCAAATAAATCATGGCCTTCTTGAAAAAGATTGAGTCCTGACTACGAAATGTGATATTTCGAAGATACTTAAATCTTTTATGCACTTGTGAGAGATCACTAGACTGGAAATTTTACTCTCTTTCCAAAAATCTAAAAATCCAATATGGCGGCCATAAGAAAAATGAAATTTGAGGCGGGTTGCGGGAAAACATGTCATACACACCATTTTATTCGTCTTAAAAAAGTGTCACATTTTCACAGCTGTCAAATTAGCCGTTTCGAATTTACTGGCAAAAAACAAGATTAGCCATTTTCGGTTTTTCGCCGATATTTCCAAAACCAATTTATCGATCGCAAATCTGAAACCGGAGATCGAATGCACCAAGTCTTCTTAAAAACTTTCTCCATTCGACCTTTACTGTAGGTATAATAGGAGCCAGGATCCCTGTGTAGAGAAGCGAATCTGGAACACACTGTATATAAGGTTTGAGAATAAGTCTACAATTACTTGAAAACATCCAAAAAGTTACCTTCAACGACAAGACTTTTCTTCTGAATTTTGGTGGAATCGGAAAATGAACTCATAGGTACACAACATAAAAGAGCGGCCATGTTTCAATGTCAGCATCTAAAAAACAACGCGTTATGTTCAAATTTTATTGAATTTCTGACTACTATTGGGGAAATTCACATAATCAAAGATGATTACTACCACTGACAAGTTTTTCTATAACACTCATAGGCTTTTTTAGTTATTCTGGATTCAAGGTTATGTTTCAAAATTTTGCAAACTCTGGCAATAATGTAACGAAATGGACATGTATTTGGGGCGCATCAATTTTCTGCAAGTATCTTCCCGATATTATACAGAAAAGTTTTTTTCGCAGTTACATTTTCTTACAATAAGCAATAAACTACATGAATATTATACACAGTATGATGCCATGGTAATTCTTTCACTAACTAAACAACAATGTGTGTCGTGTGTCGATAATAAAATCCAAACTCCATTATTCACACGTGTACGTGAGTGTGCCATATTTCTTTATCCTTGTTCATCTCACAATGATATGCGAATGTATTTTCCCTTTCATTTTTATTTACCCACAGGTAAGAAATAGGTTACATTGAGGACAAACATACGGTCAGGCTTCCCAGATTTTGACGTAAAACAGGTTAACACTTCCTTCATTCATCTTCCACCTAGTGGTTGTCAAGGACCTGCTACCGACCTATTTATTACTTCCAAATTAATCTAGTTTCTTTCCCCGTCTGTATCGAGCCAAAATCATATTTTCCAATCACGTACTCACTTGATATATTTCTTTTTTACCACAATTCGCGCATTGAATCTCAATCATACACATAATCATCATCATTTTTGAAGTACTTTCGTTCATGTACATACCGGGTATAGCGAGAAATAAGTCGCGTGAAACAAGGTAAAACAGAGTAATTTGCCGTAAATTGAAGTGAGTTCGTAAAACTTATAACATTCATAATTTATTTACACATGAAAACAAATCATTGGCGAAGCTTAAAACTTCTTGTTGTTTATTTTGAACGTCAATACACCAGCGGGTGCATTCATGGAGATTTTGTGGAAAAGTGCACGTCGTGCATGGTTCCTTGGGTTATGTTGATTTCCCGCTTTCTGATTGTCGGTTTAAGGGTTGATGAAGCGGGTGGCGCTAATAGTTATATTTAATCATATCTGGGAGTGATTTGATCCACACCACTTGTCGACTGAAGCTGGCCATCCGACAAATTTATTATCATTTTCAGTAAGTACACAATGAAACGCAAAGTTTTTTTACTGCCTACTGCTCTCTCTGCAATTACTTTGGCCACCCATTACGACCCTCTCAATTTTTTTCTTGACAACATTACCAGACGAATGTTTTCAAAAACTGTTCATCATATTTCAAAGCAGAAAAACTAATCCTGAATGTTCCCGTTTCACTTATGAAACACCCTGTAGCATCAAATACACATAGACGATAGAGATGGATTGTTCGAAAGTAAATTTGCAGTGCGATATCGAAATGGTGGATTTTTGCAGGATGTCCTCCGTCATCTTGCATTCATCCCTTTTATCGACCGAAGCGCTCGGGGCTCTCAATTTCTCAAATACTCATTTCCATATCATGATAGATCTCAGAGTATTTGGATACTCATGGAGACAAATAAACTGGGACAGTGTGAATATTGGTGCTTCTATAGTTTTGTGTACCTACAAAATTATGCAGACCATCATTCAAAGTTAATATCCAGAATGAAAGGAAAGTGATGTTTATTATTGACATCGGTCGGTAACTGATGTATACCGCACTATTTTGTAGCCGGTAAGTGAACCGGCGCCTGTAGTTATTATCGTACGATAGAGAAAAGGAGAGAGTGGTTTGTCCCGTGTATACTGTGGGCACTCTCTTCCGTCAATGGCCAATGAGAAGTGAGTGTTACCACCGGGGACTACCTACTGAACTTCATGACTTGTGAAGTTTGGTTCATTCAAATCAATGACATACTTTTACTTTTGATTTTGAAAGAATTAAGCCGGTCACAGTTTTTTTACATAATATCGACACTTTCGTGTATAGACTCTGTGTGTGTTAAAATCATGCCACGAAATTCAAAGACTGTGAATCCAGTATATCATTTTTGAAAAGTTCTGTATGAAATATTGTATAACAAAACCTTAAATACAGTTTGTAAAAAATGTATATCAAATTTTATGAAAAAAAATATATATTTTTATCATTAATTTTTTCAGTCCGCGCTGAAATCTCTCCGCAGCAAATACGGAATGTGATTTTCAATATTTGCAAAAAAATAAAGGTGTATTTGAGACCATGGTGGTTGGTAGAAATCACCAGAACATAGATGTTTTTTCATGACCAACTGTGAAGTTCAGGAAACAAATAAATAATCTCTTTTTTTCCACGAAAATGATACTTTCTGGTGAAACTTGCTACTCCCGTATTCAGTATTGTGTATAAATTTTTTGTGAAAATTCGCCAATTTGGTTAGTCAAGATTTTGCTCCTTCTATGAATGAGGTGATTTTTGTTGAAAAGATAGAGTTAAAACCAAAAACAAATGGGTCACCCTATATATAGAAGAAAATCGTGTTGTTTACACCATTTATAAGTCAAAAACTGCTGGACCGATTTTGATGATTTTTTGAATTTGTCTCCGCTCCAAATACCAGAATCGAAACATCATTTAACACAACACTTCGCTTATGCACAAGAAAAGTGACACAACTCAAAGAAACAAAATTTTACAGGAGGCAATTGAAGATTTGATTTAACGAAATATGATATCACGTGAAATGTTAAATAGGTAAATCTCATCTTGAGATGGTATAGGCTAAACTATTGTTTTATTTATAGATTCTGGTGACTTGACATTTTATTAAGAATCGCCAGTCTTGGTCTCGAAAAATAAATGTAGTCCTGGACTTGGTATCTCAAGTCCAAGACAAGACTGGTTGAGTCTTGGTATCTTGGTCTTTACAGTCTTGGTCTTGGTCTTGATGATGTTGAAAAAATGTATTCAGGATTTTCAAAATACGCATAACATACAGTGTGTTTCATTTTGATTGACATTGACGACAATTCGGTATTCAACTAAAAATAAGCCGATTTGAGAAAAATTTCGTTCAAGTTTTTATTACTCGAAAAGGTCCGTATTTTCATAAAAGAAATTGATATTTGTCATTTCGGTAGCTTTCTATGATTAATAGAATGATCCCAAACACGTGAAAAGTGATTAGGCAATTTTAACATCCAAAACGGATAGCGTTTCTGAATTTGCTATACCCTCAAACCCCTACAACGATAAATTTTGCTACTGTAGCTTATACTGAGCGTTCAAAAATTAAGGTCAAAGATAAAAAAAAAAAAACTTTCTTTTGAAAGGTAATATTGAATCAATCAGAGCCAAGAACAATACATTCCATGAACTTTGATGAAATATTCTTTGAAGTACCAGTGCACATACATCAATTATCGTTAATCTAGCTCATACGTGGGCTATTCAAAGTAGGGTTTTATCGAGACGAGAATCCTCGTCTCGACGGTAACCCAGACGACACACAAATATCGATTAGATCTCCACAGGATGTTTCCCGTGGATATCCAGTATATCCAACGGATATAGTCTTATGTCTTATAGACTTCGCATGGATATCCAAATGTCCGCCTATATCCAGGATATAGAGGATATCCATTGGATATACAAGAAGAATATCCAATGTATGTCCTACAGATAACTGATCGATATCTTATCTACATCTCATGATATCTATTAGATATATATTCTGACTTCCATTGAACATCTAATGGGTGTACATTTAAATAAAGTAAAATTTGTCAGCCTTGAGCCGACGTTTATATATTAGATTTTTTTTCTGGCGTTTCTTTAGCGCGAGTGTATCTGAGGTCTGACGAATACCTAGTTGATTGTGACAGTCGGAGACTGTCAATCTTCTGAAGCTATTTTATAATCACTTGCGCTAGAGAAACCTCAGGAAAAAATTCTAATACACGATGGCCCTTAAGCTTAAGAGATCCTACTTAACACGTTGACAGCAAAAATCAACTACTACAATTGAAACTTTTCATGATAAATTCAAAAATTATATTTATTTCTCATAAGTCACTGCGCAAGATGTACAAAAAATAAAATATCACAATCCTCCAGTCGTATAATAGATTACTAACTAAGTAACTAACTAACTAAACAACTAACTATAACCAACTAAGTATAACTAACTAACTTAATCACATGTTTGATTAGATAACACAACAAGCATGAAAATTCTTATTGACTCGGCTCGCGATCTTTATCCGGTTGGTTCTTATTCTTATCTCTGTATAGAAAAAAAAAACAAACTAATATTTATTCATAACTGAATCAAAAAAAGACACTCACTAAATTTTGTTTTTATTGTTGAGTCGGGCTGTGGCATGCCGCAACCAGTTTCTTATCGAACTTATAATCTCTTGTTCAGTTGCCTTCGTATTTGGGATCTTCGCTGCTGCTTCTGTAACAAATAACTAATAAACTAAGCCAATGTTACCGAAACGAACCCAGTCCAAGTATCCAAATCAATAAATCTACCAAAACTTAACAAAATCAAGAACAGAAAACAAGTTGATGCGTGAAAATAATATTTTTTTTATTTTATACAAAGATGTGGATAGTTAGTAAACTTAGGCTTTTAGGTACCCCAGCAACATCTGGTACATCAACCGATATTCCTCCGCGCTAACGGGGTAGGTGGTAGAGGTATCATTTGTTCGCAGCAAATAATAATATGATGATATGTTTAAAGAAAATCCGCTATTTTCAGTTGCCAATGTTGCCATAAAGTGATTTGTAATCCAGGGTCCCAGGGGGCTCCTTTCATTTTTTTATCATCTTTATCAATTTAGAAGATCGTGAATTCGCGAACATGGAACTATAACAACCGTCACTACACTACCCTTGTCACACCATACCGCATTACCGCCACAAGTTTTCTTTTCTACTGCCACAAACCACAAACAGAAATAAGTAAAATCATGTCCACATACCTGCTTCTTGCTTATAAACCAATAAAACCGAGAGAAACTACAGACACGGATCCAAAATACCAGCCAAGCAGCCAAGCCGAAATCCCAAAATCCAAAATGGTGGTCAGGTCGTTGGTCGTTGAAGTGATCTTGTTCCATTAGTTCCTCTTTCTGCTTCCGCGGCTGCCGCTGCGCTGCTTGGCGCCTCCCCACTACCTATTGTATCGCGCCGCACGCATCGTGGTCGTGGTCATACGGTCATACAATGGATATCTAATGGATATCTCTCTATATGTCATAATATGTCATCGATATTTTCCGTTTTAGTATATCCACAGATATCTATGTGATGTCTATTTGGCATTGAGATTTTAGAATTCATTAAAGTGATTGTCTGTAGTACAAAGTTGCAAGATATGCGTGTACTTTGTTTTTTTTAATTTTGCGTAAAATTACGAACTGATATTTCGTTATCTGATATCCGTCAGAGATATTCTAAGTATATCTAATGGATATATGCCTTGTATATGGATATGCCGTGGATATAGGGCTATCCAGTAGATATCTAAGGGATATTGTGTGTCGTCTGGGTAATTTCTCGTCTCGTCTCGATTGTGGAGACGAGAAAATTAATAATCTCTCGTCTCAACGTTTTTCTCGAAAGCGATTTCTTGATCTCGATTCGAGATTCTCGAAATTTCTCGATCTCGAAAAAGAAATAAACTTTTCACCTAGAAACAATGGTAGCATTTTACGAAAGGTAATTTTTTTTCCTTATTTGTGAAGAATGTAAAATTCGTTTTGACTGGTGCCAAAATTGGTGGTTGAAGGTTGACATGTAGACTACTCGCAATTTGAAATGAAAAGAGAGACTCGAAGGTTAACTGATAGTCTCAATTCGTGTGACGTCATCACAAAGGTTGGTATCCCTGAAAGGCAGCGGCTGTTTCCAAACAAACTATTTCCAATGAGTTTTCCAATGGGGCTTTTGAGTTATCGTCGATAACTTGCTTATTCAATACCTGTTTATTCGAAAAAGTACATTGCTAACGCTGGTAGGTATTCTTTATTTGATTACAAACTAAATAATCACTTCCTACTATCTGGCTTGTCAAAAATAGAGGACTTGGGCATTTTGAGGTTATGTCTTTCTATTGAAAAATCTTCTATAAACAATATAATAGTTTACTTAGATAAAACATGTCAATTTTATCCAGAATCTAGATTGGATTACGGTTTAAGGTGATCATTTTCAAGCTTATTATGGAATGTGTTTTGCTCCAGACTCCTAAATATTACATTGCGAAGAAAAAATGCTCCTCCTTCCGATTTTGAAAAGACCCAGCCTTATACAAGGAATGGTTCACCACTTTTGTTCAGGGTTCTATTCTTATTTGTTACTTTTAATGATATCATAGAAAGTAAATCATGTTAAACAAATGTATTTTGAATTTCTCCATGTATAAAATTGTGTAGACGAGATGAAAAGATTCACTTTTTTTCTTTCAAAATATGATGGCCACTATCAAAAACAATCACTCCGATACTCAGCATTTCTGTTGAACAACATCAACTTTTCCTCTTTCTTAAAAAAGTTTATGATACTCATTTCTAACTTAATGATGTGCTTGAACCTCATTATTCACGTAAAATCTATGAAATCAATAAAGAATGAAAATCACCCCGCTAAACAACCATTTCCAAAGTGCATAATTCCGATATTTATACCAAAAATCATAATTATTTCACAAAACATGGATATCATAGTTCATCGCCCACCACCTTCAGAGTATTTCAAAATTCCTAGTCAGTATAATTCAAGTTCACTCTATACACAGCAACCTGAAAAACTTGAATACTGGACAAAATCCCTGAACATCTCTCAAATATTTTCAAAAAGTGTGTTCTTACAAAATATTTTGTAGTTTTACATCGGTCATTAGTTTATTTGGATACAGGCATTGTCATTAGTGTCACTTTTGACTCAAATTCAGTGCTACCAACATAGTTATGACGACACGACCAATTGAGTCTATTGAACAACTACCGAAATTCACATTGGATTATGTCAAAATTCTATGAAATTCTGTCATGCCCTCCGAAAAACATCTAGCGCGACAAAAGATGCGATCTACAAAGAATATCATAGACATTTTTTTTTCAGATCATTTCATTTTTAAAACACCCATGTTATTGATATCAGTAGTGCCAACACCAAAATGGACAATGGGTCAGAGATTAAAAAAAAAACAGCTACGGAGTGTACCTGGAACTGCAGCCCTGCATCAGATAAATACGGTTGAATGTATAACAAAAAAATATTGTGTGTCGTCAATTACGTACAACATTTTTTTCGAGATGTTTTACATCAATTTGTTAAGTATTTTTATACAGGGTGTCCCAATATTCAACCGACAACGGTTAAGAGGTGATAGAACTCGCATTTTTATGAAACTTGAGATGGGGACACACAGCCCTAAAGTGCTTAGTTTTCAAAATACAGGGTGCCAAACTTTTATTTTTTATTTCAATTTTTGTCAATTATTCCTCATCAAGACGACACAGCGATACGAAATTACGCATGGGGGGGTTTTTTATGACGAGAAATACAAATTCATCAACGGTTCTGATATCACCAGTAGGGGGGCGCCACCTTCGGCACATCGAGCTCATCTAGATTATCAAAACTTTTTTCCAGTTTGGTGCATCGATATGAATATTAAAAAAAACGATTCTTCAACCTTTTTTACGTAACAAAGGTGTACTTTGTTCAAGTCTATGGTGTTGACCGTTTTCGAGATAGCCTTCATTGAAATTTCCAATGCAACGGAATGAATCGGAAAAAATTGCAAAAAAAAATGCACTTCAGGGCTATATGTCCCCATCACAAGTTCCATAAAAATGCGAGTTCTATCACCTCTCAAGCGTTGTCGGTTGAATATTGGGACACCCTGTATATGATTTTGATGAGCTGATTCTATTTTTTTTCAGCCATTTATGTATATCACGTGAGATATTTCAGCAAATGAAAAAATAAAATAAATGCAAATATTAAATTTAAATACAGTTAAGGGAAAGAAAGAGGTCCAATATATCTTCACAAAAATATCTATTTAGATTGCTCTACGCGTTTCGGCGGTTTGCCATTGTCAATGTGATGACTATAGTTTGAATTCCAACTATTTTAATTATGTGTTTTACTCTTTTACCCTTTTATTTTGTTTAATTGTTAACATGTTCATTACTCTCAACGTTTTAACAAGTAATAGTGATGTTTGTGTCCAAAAAAAGTGGTGAATGTATACTGACTGTGATCCAAGTGATTGAACAAATCCCATTTTGAATCCTTTATTTTTTCTGTATGCTCTATCTTCACATTACTCTAATTGTCTTTCCTGAAGAAGGAACAAATTAGTTCTGAAAGTTCGAATAAACAATAAATGAGAATTCACGCTTCGTAGACTATTCATTCTTACTGCTCCCCACCACCTTCTCCTTCATAATTGCAAGCCAGTCACGAAAACTTTCCATGTAAAAATAACATTATGCAGGTCGATGGAACATGGAAACTACCATAATTGATCGACAAACATTGTACACTGAGTGGGTGAATGAAGACCAGCATAACATTAATTTATTCAGTTTAGCATGTGACGCAATTATTCCTGATCCATGAGCAAACACGTGTCGCAAAAATTAGTTGCGTTCGTTCAGCACATTTGGTGGACTCGGAATCACTTTTTAATATAATTAATATCAAGTGAATTAATCACAAACTCGTCGTTATCTTGGTATTGGCTAGAAGTTTACCATCAAATCAAGCCAAGAACAATGCTGCGTGCTTCTAACTGAATCACTTCTCTGTATTTAACTATAATATCATTCTAATTTTTCGAGATCGAGAAATTTTGACGTAAATTTCTCGATCGCGAAAAATCTTGAAGTGTTTTTCTCGATCTCGTCTCGAATTTTTTTTTGTCAATCTCGTCTTGATCTCGTCTCGAAATCAGACAAACATATACGTTATTTTTAAATGGAATCCCCTGTTTATAATTGTGTATTCAAAAATTGCTCGTCTCTTTGATTTCAAAACTATATTATGTGATGCCTTTCTGATAAGCCGTTCAGAAAATCTTTCAGTTTGAAATTTATATTTATGTCTTCCTAGCAGGCCAAGAAATTGTTATTTTCTAAACTTTAACCTTGTTGAGACAAAAATAAAAAAATAAATGGAAGCTTTTTCAATTTAAATCTGAAGTATAACATAGATGATAGAATTACAGTAAAAGTTCTTCTGTTTTTTATATGTGTCACAGTAAAACCTGGTAATCAGTAAAAGCTAACTTTTACTAGGAAAAGTGAGCTTTTCCTGATTTGGAAACATTTAGCTAGTGAAAGTTGAATTCGATCGACTTCATCATACTTTTACTAGTAATTGTTAGCATTCACGTAACTATTCTAGTGAAAGCTGCTAGACTGAAAATTATTATCGAATTCACTGGACGTAATTATAAATATCCTTTTTGGTTCGAGTTGGATTTCGCCGACAGATTAGACGCTCGGGAAAATACGAGAGTTATGAATCGCAGGTGTACAATGTGAACATTATTCAGATACCGTATTAAAGAAAATACTTAAGTATTCTCAGTAGGGGTTAGTCTGGGTTAGTTTGGGTTTGGCAAAAATTTTGATGTCGCGTGAGCGACATCATTTAGTCCCCGTGCACCTTGGGTTAGTTAAAAGGCGAAAATAAGTTGTAAAAAGTACTTTTCCTGACTGCTTTTAGTAAAAGTTGATTTGATAAAGTTTCTCCAACATTCACTAGTAAAAGTGTACAATATTCTTCAAAATTTAACATTTCCTAACGGATCAAGTAATTGCTAGCATCAACTAGTAAAAGCTAGCTTTCACTGAATTTCCAACATTTACTGTAACATATGCACAATCTATATCTCTTTTCTATATTTCTCAATATGTCTGCTTTCGTACAATATGGCGACTTACATTTGACTTACATATTTTTTGACTTCATCTCCTTGATACTCTTCATTTTGTCACCATTTACCTAATTTTTTTAATATCCCCACTAAAATCTGTTGGTGTGACGTTGGGGCTATTTGGAGGCAATTCTATTGTTCCTCTTACCCCATCCATTCCCCATACTGGTTTTTGTGTAAGTTTATCGTGATGATAACGGATACTTCCAGACTCGTTCGGTTATTCATCGGTGGTTTAAAATATTCAAATTTCAAACTTGAATATTTCCTAAACGGCTCATCAGAAAGGCATCAAACTATAAATTTTTGAATTCAGAAAAATTGGCTTTTGTTGAATATGTGATAATATACAGGGGGTTCCATTGAAAAAAAAACGTATGTAAGGTTCATATCTTTGAAACGCGAACTTTGTCTGTTTTTTTAATAGAGCAGTAAGTAGAAAGATATTTGATGATACCTACAACATTTGACTCCACACTATTTTTGGTAACTTGGAAAATAACAAAGTTATAAGAGGTTCATTTATTGATATTTGACGCCGAACATATCGATATTACATCACTATTTGAAATAATGCATCTTTTTATAATTTTTGACTTCCATGTTTAAAGGCTCGGTATAAGCTAGAGAGACATATATAATTTTATAAGTGTCATAGTTCATGTCATATCCTAAGAGATCACAAAAGGTTTTTGCAAAATCTTCGCTAGCAGTTATACAGGGTGCATAGAAAAATTATTTTTTTGTAATCCTTTTCATCACATTTCAATACAAAGTTGTCGCTACCTATAGGGTTTCTTGCGTATGTCAAATTCAGATACGCTATCCTTTTGGTAATATAAATAATGCCTAGTAACTTTTCAAGTTCAAGTTCTTGGAGCCCTTCTATTAATCGTAGCCCAAGTAGCCAATATTAATCCAATGTTGTGTATATATTGGCAAATACGATATTGTCGGAAAATCTAAACCCAATGTTGACTTACTAGATGTAGACAATAACAAGGATTATCTATATTGGCTAATATTGGCTATGAAAGTACATATTTTTTTCAATATTGGCACAATATTAAATGTCTAGATTGCACCAAAATGGAAAGACAATATCATTGCAATATCTTCTTCATATGGTTCTACCAATATTATAAATTCATGAATAAATAATATTGGACCAATAACGTAACATCCACCATTTTCCAATGATTGATTTACTGAAGAATACAATATAACACCAATATAGTTTCGTTTTATTTGGCCATTGCGTTAAAGTTCCTATTAGGGAACAATATCGTTTTGGAATATTTTTTCATCGCTCTTTTCACTGATGAGTGAGTGTATATGAACAAAATCCGATTTACACAATACGAAGCTGTACCTATATCATTCGCGGTAACAAACATGTTGTTTTGCCTTTGAGATTGGACATAGGAATATTTTGATGTTTTTCAAGGTTGGTGCTTAACAGTCAAACAGTGGCCAGTGCCATATTTTTTTGGATTGACTATTGACTAGTTCTGTAACAGACTTCTTTCATGAAACGGTGTTGCCAAACAGACGATATGCTTTATATCTACGACATAATAATATACCTATAATACCGATAGGACGATTTTGAATACCTATGTAGGCAGTTGAAGGAAAACTTGTTTCACCGAGTACACATGGAAAACTGTAGGCTACGATGTACTTTCTATAGGAGATACTACATAGTCATTATAATATTTCCACATAATCCGTTTCGAAAGCCTTGACCCATATTTGGTCAATGTTTTTATATCCTGATTCTTTTATATATTTAGATTATTCCTAATATCCTGATGCATTATTATTGGCATTGTTGCCAAATCCTCATACATATTCTTTATTGAAGTTTCCCTTTTGACTACGTTGATAAGACTTATAAGAAGAAACCATATCGGCATATCGCTTTATAATTAAATTCCTTATTTTTTCAATACTGCACATTTTTAGTATGAGTAAACTCGATCAAATAAAGTGGTTTGAAATATCTGATTACTGGATATGATCGAGTAATTGGATAAATTACTCGATCATATCTCTAGCTCTGGCAACACCGCTCTCGAGCTTTTTTTTTTAGGTATATTTATGTTGGTGGCATTGAAAAAGCGGCAAATTTTATTTAATCATGTTTGTTTTGTAATAACTTTTGTTTCAAACAAAACAAGTTTTATAGAACATTTATATATTGATAAAAACAAGTAAGGAAAAGCTCATACAAGTTTATTATAATGTTTAAACCGATCAATTATCGTTACTTTTGCATAACATGGTCATATCGCTATTAGTTGGTGTTATGTTACGGATTGTAACTTGATTCGTTTTTAAATGAGTTTTATTCAAAAATGGCTCATTCCATTCATATTATTTTATCGTCTTTCAGCGACGACTGACAATAAATACCTGGTGTTGACGTGTTCCGTAATCACGCCGTCCGATTTTAGTTCGGATCGGTAGAATGCTTCAACAGTGGGGTTGACTACCTTCAAACCAACCAACTTCTTAACAGGATCTTATTTCTTAGATTAGATTGATACCTAGGTATACCTATTTTTTGCAAAAAAACCATCACTGCCCGTTAACCATGCGACGATCTAAATGATAACGGAATATCTATAAAAAATATAATTCCTATTACCTGCGATAAGACAAGAAAATACCTGCTCTGTAATGGGAATTGTTGAAGCTCTTGACAAAACCATATTTTTTTATTAGTTCAAAACGAATTATACGGATCACTCCAAATGTGAAATAAAAAAAGAACTATTCTAGTCACAATTTATAAACTACTGAATATCACCCTCCCGCATAGCTAGTTGCACTGTTTGTTAAATCAAATTTATGATCCAAATTCAAAAACTAAATCCAAATTCCACAAAAGTAACAATGAATTTTACTTCGAAGTAGATTTAGTAGTGATAGATTTTTGTTTGAAGGTTAGCCATTATTATTGGCAGGGTGTGATTTGTACATAAATATGTTTGTCTGCTTCTTCGGCTTCCTGTTTCCGTGTTTTACACTTAGATACTGAAAAAAAATAATGTTTTACAGTTTTGTCAAAGAGTTGTTCTTGGTTTTGTGGTCCAAATAAGATTTTGTGAAGTGCCAAAGACAACTACCAAGCAAACATTGCATGACGGCAATGTTACTTTATAGTAACGGCATTGCCTGCAATTCTCATTGGCAATGTACAGGCAGTTATCACCAGGGGAGTATCAATTCGGCACTCCGGCCGTCACTAGCCGGCGAGGCATTTTGCCATGATGGATAATTGATGGCAAATCACTACTTCACCATCAAATGTCAAGGAGTGATGAAGAAATACCACCAATTCAGTGAATTATATTTATTGGCATATTTCATTTCTTATATAGAAAGAATATGGTTAGGATAACAATATCTAAAACTTAATGCCATTCATTGGGTTTTTTTTGTGCGTCCACCTATGCGAGGCCTTCAAAATTAACGTGAAATTGTTGACTGGAAGTGGATTAGCCTTGACTGAGTCTGCAATAAAAAATAGATATTGCATTTTTGAGTGCTTGAATGGCAAATGTTTTTTGATAAACGCTTACCTATGCTTCATACCATTGTTGATATAAATATGTGAACAAGAAAAACTCCTGGTCTCAGTCATATGATAAGAAATTAGCGGTGACGCGTCTCACCTTACGGCATCATCATACCTAGAAGAAAATGCACTTTACATAAAACAAGAAACAGTTCTCAAAACAAACCAAGTCTGTTTACATCGTGATGTGCTAATGTTCGTTTTTTAAATTTTTGAGTTTATCACGGTAATTTTGGTATGTTTTTTAGAACTGTTTCTTGTTTTATGTAATGTGCATTTTCTTCTAGGTCTGATGATGCCGTGAGGCGGAACGCGTTACCGCTAATTTCTTATTATTCAGTGCGGCTCTAAAAGGTCCCCCTCGTTTTTTTTTTTAATGTGTGCACCAAAAATCTTGAAACTTGGCATACTTCAATTGCTGTCGAAATACTACTTTTTGATGTTTTTGACGAACTTTTAGTATTTAGGATGGCGGCTGGACGCCATTTTGAAACATTTTTTTTAATTGGAAAGGGGGGTCGTGTGACACCTCATTTTGAAGATCCTGATGAGTACTTGATAACCCTAGAATATTGAGTCGATATCTCCAAGTACTACAAAATGGCGGTAGATTTAATTACTACATTGATACATACACTTTTTGAAAAAATTCGTCAAGTTCAATTCAAAAGATGCTTTTTTGACATTTTTGTCATTTTTTCCTAACCCAAACTTTATGTCAAGAATATTTCCAGCATCTTTTGAATTTAATTTGACGATTTTTTTTTTAAAGTGTATGTATCAACGTAGTAATTAAATGTACCGCCATTTTGTAGTACTTGAAGATATCGACTCAATATTCAAGGGTTATGAAGTACTCATCAGGATCTTCAAAATGAGGTGTCACACGACCCCCCTTTCCATTTAGAAAAAAAATTCAAAACGGCGCCCAGCCGACATCTTGAATACCAAAAGTACGTCAGTTACATCAAAAAGTAGTATTTCGACAGCAATTAAAGTATGCCAAGTTTCGAAATTTTTGGTGCACACATTAAAAAAAAGGGGGGGACCTTTAAAAGGGAGGGGGGCCTTTTAGAGCCGCACTGTATGACTGAGACCAGACTTGGAAATTTTCTTGTTCACATTTGAAATTACAAGGTCTCTTAGAGATAGTGGACTATTACTGCCACTGATATAAGTATAGTCCTACTTTGATCAAGTATTAGGAGATGATACATGATCAGTTATTGATGCATGTATAAAAAAAATAGTTAAATATAAAACGTGAAGTTCATACCACAAATAAGTTGAACCATACCACTAAAAGCATGAATAGGAGGCTTTTTATTCCGTCTTGCCTACTGTCCAGTTTTGATTACACCTTTAGATGTTGATAAGTGAGCCAAGTCGTGTCTAATGAGTTTGGACATAACCCTTTTTTTGTAGCATGTATATGCAGCTGCTTGTGTTCTTTCCCCAACAAGTTTTAGAACGCTATCAAATGCACGAATAATCACCTGTACTTTGCATGAATTTGTTTCAACTCAATCCGTACTTATTCTTCTTCTAAAACACACTGCACGAATAAACAATAAATATAATTTTAAAACGAACGGAAACTCATCGATTGATTAAGAAGCTTTACATGTAGATCATCAGCTAATATGTGATTGAACATTGCTGTATGCAAGGCTATTCAAAGGCATTGGCTATTGTATAAAGGAAATGTAACTTGGATCTACAGGCATCTTGAAAATTGGACATTTGCCTTTCTATGGGTAATGTGCCAGTACATTTTCTTCATTTCCCAAACAATACATGTTTGCATTTGATAATTTTTTTGCAAATAATGCACAACAATGATTTGCCATCATGATGCCATGATTAAATATGTACCTGAAGGTGCTGAGTTATGAATTCAAACTTCCATTATTGAAGTTTTTGCACTGGTAAGTAGGTAGTAGGTACTCTCACTATAACTAAACTACTTATTTTCATTCAAACATATTGTCACGAGAGGCGTAAGATTGAGCCTTCGACAGGACCATCACCTATCGTGCTCCAGGGACCTAGCCGTCAGACGGGAGTAAAATTCGGGCAGCCCATAACAACATCTTTTGTTTTCCCAAATACAGCCTACAGCACACACAGAGGGATAAACATGTTGGACCTTGGCCAGTCCGGGTCCCAACAGTAGACTCACTGCGAGGGCAGAAGTGAGAGGACTTCTTGTCTTGCGACTGGCACTGGTCGTGGGAAGAAAGATCGGAGTAGATCACGTTTCTTCCAACCACTTGAATAGCGTATCAGTCTTCTATTTATACCAGAAAAGTGCCGAGTAAGCATTACCTGGTTGTGCGTCGTCCATTTGATTGAGGTAATTCACTCCATGTTCCTTTGATCCGTTCGTATTCACATGACACATGCCCCCTCCTCGATAGCATCGGCCCCCAATGCTCAAA
Organism: Orchestes rusci; assembly: GCA_958502075.1. Taxonomy (NCBI): domain Eukaryota; kingdom Metazoa; phylum Arthropoda; class Insecta; order Coleoptera; family Curculionidae; genus Orchestes; species Orchestes rusci. The sequence continues at coordinate 24,248,676 of OY293303.1, forward strand.
AACCAACATGCCACATCCCTTACGTTCTGACTTAAAAACTAATAACATTTGCTTGCTCCGGTCCTGAGTATTACAAATTTCAACAATAATTATATGCTCAGTGAGTATGTTCCTGACCAACACCAACGGTGACCACGGCAATCTATATCGTCATCAATGGCCCCCTCGTTCAGATTCTTGCTGACGCTACATGTTTTTTGGTCGCCTCAGGTTTATAACCGCACCCTGATCTCGATTGTAATGCTTTGTTCGTGCTGGATTACAGGGCAATACATATCACTTCCACTCGGTTCAAAGTGACCTGTATTTCTCTTGATGGGACCATACTTCTTGTGTGGTTTTCGGAGGACCGGAAGCAGTCGTTGTTCATAACATGAAAAAAACAACAAACGCAACAGCGGCGTCTAATTGTATAAAAATATATGTAGATCCCATTTTTCTTACTCATTCCACTAACTTAATACCTGACTATTTCTTTCAATAAGTTGGAAGAGCAGTGCCGGAAGAGCAGTGCCAGTCGTGCCTCTTATCACTGCGGATGCCCCCGGGAATGTGGAGCTTCGTTGACGCGGACGAAGTTCCTCTGCCTCATCATCTCTATTCCTGGGCCACTGGTCATACTGCTCTAATTCTGTAGGCTCTCTGCACTCTGGATTCTCACTCACTTTGCAGGCTCTCTGTACTCGCTAAGCGTGCGAGAGTGATCACGAGGCGCCTCCACCTTAAAGGTAATGCATGGATATCATTTAATCAATCAATAAGTACCAAAAGCCCAATGGCGAAAAGGTTTTCACAGATAGGTATTTGATTTGCGTCGAAAGCTACTTTTTCATTCCCCCGCATTCCTTTCCAGATCACAATAACCTTTGTATGTTGGAGAAAATAAAAAGTTGGTTAAGGGGGTTGGTTTGGGTGAGTTGAATGAGTTTCCATTTATAACGAAAAAGTTAATTTAAACCTGAATATATCAAATTAAAAATATGGCTGTGTAAATTGATAGTTTGCGATACCTACTTTTCTTAATGGATTTGGGCACTAAATTTATCAAAATCTTTTCAAAGAGCCCCACAAGAAATTTGAATATAAATAAGTGGAAGTAAATACCAGGGATTTTAAAAATACATGCCTCTAATTATCATGAAATAAAGTAGCTTTTTCAACTTAAACCAATATCATACCTACATATTTGTAAGGTTACCCCGAATTAGCATAATTGTTGATTTTGTGTATGGGGTATGGGGCAGGTATTTTTTGACGAATTCACAAAATTCAAACAAACCCGAACTACCTGAGTTTGTACCAAATTTGAATTCTTGATTGTCTCATTATACATTTTGTATTTTTAAAAAACCTTCATACTTAAAAATATTAGCCATTTTTTTTCCATAAGCATCTAATTCTTTTTTCAGGGCAAACAAACTTGCAGCTTCGTCGATTAGATTGTCATGACCAGACAATAATTATCCATTCAATGCGTGTAGAAGACTGGTTTACTTATTTTGTTCCTGAATTATTTTTAAACGTTGTGTCAGATTGTTGGAATATATTAAATGTTCGTTTTTCTTTGAATTTATACTTTCATTGTATGATGTTTAAGCAAACAGTGTAAATAAAATATTGTGCCAACATAAGAAAACAAAATATTGGTCCAATGATATACAGAGTGGTGCAACCAAGATGGGGTGGACGATTGTGGGAAAATGGTGAGAGATTTGGATAATTTTTTTTTGTATATTATAGTTAGTCAAAAAAGCTATGTTTTAAAAATATAGTCATAGTACAGGGTGTCCCAAAAATTTTATGGCAAACCAAACTTGTATTTTTTTAAATGGAACCCCCTGTATATTAATTGATATTTCCATTCTTTTTTTAACTTGGAACAAAAATTGTAATACAACTAATGTTCCTAAATTCAACCGTTATCGAGATATCGCGTTTTAAAAATGGCATTTTTGCAACTTTGACATGCTATAAAACTCAAACTATTCAAGTTAGAGGAAAATGGATTGCACATTCCTGTCTTAACTTTTCAAGAGCTATTCAAGGAGATTGAATTCATTCTTGTGAAAAAATGTCAAAATGTGCCGAAAAAAGTTGACAGTTGACGTTACCTTTCATCCAAATGACAGAAGAGCTCTTGAAAAGTTAAGATAGGGAAGTGCAAACCATTTTCCTCTAACTTGAATAGTTTTATAGCATGTCAAAGTTGCAAAAATGCCATTTTTAAAACGCGATATCTTGATAACGGTTGAATTCAATGACATTAGTTGTGTCACAGTTTTTGTTCAAAATTGAAGGAAGAATTGGAATATCAATTGATGTACAGGGTGTTCCATTTAAAAAAATACAAGTTTGGTTTGCCATAGACTTTTTGGGACACCCTGTACTATGTCTATATTTTTAAAACATAGCCTTTTCGACTAACTATAATAAACGAAAGAAAATTATCCAAATCTATCACTATTTTCTCACAATCGTCCACCCCATCTTGGTTGCACCACCCTGTATAGATGAAATTGGTAGAATATCAGCATTACTATGTAAGAACAATATTGATAGAGCCAACATCGGTTAATCTATATTACAGTGATATTACTATTTGTGATTGTAACAATATTGCACAATGTCCACATTTTTTACTGGGCCAATATCAGTAAATGTTTTTGGGCCATTATATCTTCAATATTGTTCCAATATTGGCGCAATAAATGTGTGCTACTTGAGAGAAAGCCATGGAAATTGAAGAAAAAACAAATCGGTCTATTTTTTAATAAATACCGGGTTGTCACCAATCAAAATGAAACACACTGTATAACATAACCATCCAACACTGTGTATTTTTCATGAAACATCAATCAGTGAATGTTTCTTTCGAATCGCAATTATGAACTGCAATAAAATATGCAAGCCATTCACAATGAAGAAAAACGCACAAAAAAATGAGAAAGACATACGGTTTTAATATCACAAAAAGACACAACTACTGTTCCTTATCGCTTTTAAATACCTTACCTGGGATGACGTTACGATTTTATCGAGCGCGTGAGGCATACCGTCAAGTTTATCGTGTACCGATCTACCGATTTCAGCACAGTCTTGAAAACGAAAAAATATTTGCATCCTGCATCCTGGAGAGCGGGTACTTTGGGGGTTATGAAAAATAATGAATACACAAGTTTCTGGTTGAATGAAAACATCACCATTTATAAAATTAATAATTTTTTAAATTAAATGTCTTGTCTTATCAGGGTCTACTCCGTCCTGCCCATTTGGAAAGTTCCTAAGACAAATCTAGTACTGTTCACAAGGAAATACAAGGTGCCCAACAGTGAAATGCCCACATTCGGGGGACAAACTCATAGGCTTTCCAACGAGGCAAAGTACTTAAGGATCATCCTAGACTCAAAGCTCTCCTGGAAAAGAAACACAAAAGAAAAAATGATGAGAGGCCTCAATCCATTATATATATGCAGGAGAATGATGACTAAACAATGAGGATTTAAGCCACACATTATCCACTGGATGTATACAGTGATCGTGAGACCCATAATTACCTACGGAGACGTGGTATGGTGGAAAGCCATTGGCATGAACTCGAACGTAAAGATGCTAACGAAAGTACAACGGCTGGCAACACTAGGTACAACGGAAGCAAAGAACAGCACACCGCAGGCAGCTCTAGAGGTTATTCTAAACCTCCTGCCCATTGACTTGTTCATCTAAAGCACTGCCGCAAAGGGAGCTCTCAGACTGAGGAAGACCAAATTGTGGAAAAAGGCAACAAGTGGGCACTCAACGGTGCTAAGGGAAATCTCGAAGACAATGGATAACCAAGAGGCGAAGCTGTTACAAACAGCAACAGAATACATGGTGCCATGAGCTATTTTGAGAATAAGGTAGTGTTTAAAATGCATTCCAGAGAAGACTGGAATCAGGACTCAATTATGAGGGAGGGAGAGATATCCATCTCTACAATCCCAGCAAAGACTTATACAGGCACAGGAGCAGGGATAAATTCATGAAACTAAACATCCAACAGTCTATCAAGCTTGAGAAAGGACTGCATCGAGGAGGATGAAACGATAGAACATCTACTGTGCCACTGCCCAACTCTGAAAGAAGGACGCCACAGGAATATGGGACAATACTACCTTGAAGACTTGCCACTTTTTCTCCTCTACAAGATGGTGGTATCAAATTGAAAATCTGACGTTTCATCTTCGAGCTGCCATCATCAACTTAATTTTTTTAAATACGGACCTGGATTTTTTATTTTATTTTTAGTTATCTTTTGACGTCCTTAATGCATTGAGGTATCACAACCATCGAAAAAAATACTCATCTAAAAACTAATACCAGAGAAAATCAGTTAGGCCACCATTGTCTCCCTAACACATCGTCTGGTTCATAAATCTTAAACGACAAGTTATTCTCATGAGAAAACCTGCACATATAAACAAAACTTATTGACTGAACCAAAATCGAAATAACATTCAAAAGCGATACATCTAATGAATTGAATGAAAATGAATCTAATTACCTCAATGCTTCAAGGACGTCAAAGATAACTAAAAATAAAATAAAAAATCCAGGTCCGTATTTAAAAAAATAAAGTTGATGATGGCAGCAGGAGCACGAAACTTCAGATATTCAATTTTATACTACCACTTTGTAGAGAAGAAACAGTGGCAATGACAAAGTGTAATTTATTTTAAAATGTCTTTTCAAACAAACGCAGAAAACTATAAAAACATTTTTGCGAAATTTCGTTTTTTTTTTAATATCTTCGAAAGTAGTCGGAATTTTTCAAATTTCAAAATTGCATTTTCTTGACCATAAAAATCCGCAATTTTGCAACAATTTAACCGACCCTGTATCTCTTATAATAACTGAGATCCCATTGGATGGACTTGAATCTGTGGCACCCTGTATACCTACCAAATCCTGTCCAAACGCCTCGCCTCTGGTAAAATTTTTTTCAAAAACTTTCACATAATTTTTTTTTAATTATTGGTCAACAAAAGTGTACCAAATTGTGTATCTCAGAAACGGAACCTTTTTGGAACGAAATTTTCTCAAAAACATTTTCTCATTATCTTGAATTAGAAAATCACCCGGTAGATATACTGAGCATGTTGTGACGTCTTAATTTAGCATTTCAGGTTGACAGGGACGGTGTGAAAATACCAAAAAAATATATACCTCAACAAAAACAACAAAAAATGAAATGTCAAAGGGATTTTTGATTGATCACTTGGTGGAAAGACTTTTTTGCCCAACTCTGTATTCAGGGTGTCGTGCGAGGCAAGTCAACGATAATACTTGAAGGGAGTTCCGTTCTGACGCTCGGCGCATAAACATCGTGTATCGAAGTGCAGCGAATTATTTCCGGGTTAGGAATGTGTGTTGAAAGTGCATCAAATACATCCTACAACATCAAGCAAGTGGTCGAGTGTATAGGTAGTTTTAGTTCTAGTTAATTGCATTCTTTTTTTTTCTGCCGTTGCTGTTTTTGCAATATTTAAAACCACGGTCCTACTTGTCGATAACTACCATGTCCCCTACTCTCAATTGTTGTGCCTGTGGGCGGCTGCTTGGTGGATCGTATCACTGCTGTTCAGTATGTTTTTTGAATGCCCACGAGGAATGTGGACGATCATCTGATCCGGGGACCGGACAGACAATGCAACAGTTTACATGAATGTTTTTCATTTTCAAGCTATCATGGCTCAGCTAAGCTCTATGTCAGCATCTGTTGCTTCATGCGATAGCAAAATTCAGGATCTCACATCGCTTGTTTCTACACATGGTGAATCAATATCGCATTGTGAAAAAAGCATAGCTTTGTTACAACAGGAAAATATTGCTCTCCAACAGAGAATTGTTGATTTGAAAAACAAATATATTGATCTGGGAAAAAACTCATTGGAGGAAATTCTTGCCGAAGCAAGAGAAAGGGAAATGAGGCGTTCCAACGTAATCGTGGTTAACATGCCTGAATCAAACGATGACATCAAGAATGCCCGTGAACTATTTTCCTGCCTTCTGCCTACTTCTGACGTTATACCCATCTTCCATGCATCCAGAATTGGGAATCCTTCCACACACCGCCCTAGATTGCTCAAGGTCTCACTGAAGTCCCCTGCTGATGCCCTTTCTATCTTCAAACAGAAAGCTAATCATTCAGACAACCCACGTTACAGAAACATACATCAGAATTCGTTCTGATCTGACGCACAACCAGTCCAGAGAGCTTATCAAACCCCGAGAAGAACTGAACACTCGCAGTAAGGATGGTGAACGTGCTCTTACTTTTCGCTACGTAAATAGTGTTCCACGAATCTTCGAAACAATGGACCAAGCACGCGGTTAAAGATCGCGGGATGAAGCCAGAAACTCAATCAAATCAAAAGATACCCAAGCCGGTTGGTGCATCAGATGGTTTTCAACAATAGCAATCAACAAACATAATTATCTGGAACATGGACGATGTTGGAAATCTGGACCAATTTCTTGCCGAGGTGCCCACGAACGCTAATGGCCGATTTTGACATTACCTACGCCAGTGCTACAAGGGAATCCTCTTGCGGCCGGGCCAGTGGCGGCTTGGCAATTCTTCACAGGAAATCTTTCCAATGTGAGTTATTGGATCTTTCTGACTCATGGATTATTATCAAGGCCAATACCAGTAGAACTTAATATCACCTCCTATCCTGCTAAGTACCTCTCATTTGACTGTTCATTGTTTGCTTTGCGTCTACTTTCCCAAATCCGCATGGGTTCTAAATTCTACTGTGAATTTGACTTCCGGGGCACATCATACGAGATAAAGCAGAACGAGCTGTGTTCGGTCTGTATCATGCAGGAGCTTGAATCGCTAAGTCATGTAATGTTTTACTGTCCTTTGTATACAAATCTGCGTCCACCGAGTTGGAGTAACTCTAATTCGTTTTTGAGCTTGTTGAATAACCTAACTCCATGTTTAGTCAGGCAAATATGTTGTACATTAATAAATATTTTGAGGTTGCGTTCATTTTTAAGGAATGAGTGATTTATTCGAATCTACATGTTTGCACTTCTTTTCTAGTACTTAAGTTGTTGTTAGTTTTTTTTTTAATGTTAGGAATCTAAGGTTTAACCAGACTGAACTCAATTGTTACGGAAATGTATTTTGTATAAACAATAAAGATTGAATTGAATTGAATTAATACTTGAAGGGTTGGTAGAACAACTTATGAGCATTATGATTTTTCTTTCGAAAACGAAACCAAATACTAAAAAAATCTAAAAGACAAAAATATTGATATTTTGGTTGTTTCGTTCAAGAAAAAAGTCAAAATCAGAGTAACTGGCGTAGATTTATTTTAATAGTAAGATGCCCCTCAGGAGGCTCTTCATTTAACATCACAACCTAGTTAAGAAAAAATCCTTAAGAGGAGCATAAATGGTGCAAATTCAATAAGGCTGCAAGCTTACGAATGAATCATATCAAACAGGTCTGGATATATTAATTTATAAATATATAACAGGCATATTTATGAGTTTAATTAAGAGCTGTTTAAAGGAGACGTTCTTGTTTATTTAGCAAACTCATTCCACAATGAATAAAATAAGTAAACGAACTAATAATTTACAAAAGCCTTTGCTTACAGAGCTAACATTACAAGTTTCTTCAGAAAGTGAAGAGCTCCATTCATTTAATCAGTGGGTGAAGTTGAAGCTTTGATTCTCAGTAATCTTCAAATCTATGTTAAGTGAATGATGTAGATGCAAACCATTTGATGATCGAATACTAGGACATAATGTAAAATAACAAAATTCAAGATTGCTAGTTAAATAAATTTACAGTGCATTCTGAAAGTTACCATCCGGTCCGATCCAAATTATCAATAATTGTATATGCATTTCAAGCACTATGATCTTCTTCCAAACAAAGAAGTCTGCACAACGCTCCAACATTTGCTTTTCAGTTATGTTCCACAAATAGCGTTGCGGTATTCTATTGTGTATTGTATTTAATTGCTTTTGATTAATAATCACGTATTGTTCCGATCATCTCTGTACAATTGCGACATTGGCTTGCCCAAATATTTAACCAAAATTCGATTATCGGGTTATTTGATTAAAGGGGAATTTTTCCTCGAGTTTCAATCATGACCGTTCATGATCATAAACTCCTCATAGTCGTTTTATTTGATATTGATCGTCAGAAGAACAGCAATATAGTAGATCGTTGGTTTCATTGTGAAATGTTACGCAAGGAAGTTATAGCAAACTCCAGAACTACCGGTCAATAATGACAGTATGAATGATGCTTATTGTTTTCTTATAGCATAAAGGCCAAGATATTCGTGAAAATATCACCATTTTTAGCTACACTAAAAATTTTGTTCGTAATATCAATAATCCCCGTTGATCGATCATCAGAGATTATTGGTTAATGAGAAAGGTTATTAGTTCAACAAATTACCATTCATTATTGTTTTCCTTGCTTAGCTACTGTCTTTCTTCATTGACTCAACGGATTCTACTTCTGTTTATTGGGTCAATAAACACAGTACATCCAGGTAGTTTTTGTAACTTGATAAACAATATTCATTAGACGAACGAATACTGAGCATTAATTGAGAAATGTATTCGTTATATTAATGATTCAGTTCGACAAAAAAATGAACATGTACATTGGTTCCTACGAAATATGTTGATTAATATCACGAACAATTGTTAATGATGTCAATGGATACAATCATTAACTTGAAAAGAGGTTTCTTTGAATCAATAAACGCGCTCATCGAATTAACGAACGTTCATTAACTGATGTAACATATTCGTTGAGCCAGTGAATGTTTTTATTACTCCAATGAACTGTACATAAGATATAAAGGATTTCATTGGTCCAAACCAAAATTGCCGAAAAATAGGTGAATTTCAGAAGAGATCCTAAGATTTCATTTAGTCTTATTTAGTTTTGCGTTGCGTCAAATTGTCACGCGAGTTGTGTTGAAGTCCAAGTTGAGATTTTTGAAATTCAGAAGGTATGTATTTTCAGTTTACATTCTTTCACTATGCAGTGAGAAATACTTTTTGTTGTTACCAACACTTAGCATGAGAATGACTTGTATACATATGAATATTTTAAAATTTTGGTTTAAAAGAAAAAGAGATTACCTTCAATTTTCAAGAAAATATCTTGTTATTTTGTATACCGTTATGTATTTTTTTTTATTTCCTGTGTTATTTTTCTGCATTTACCTGTAACTATCTCTAAAGTGTTTATGATTAGAGATAGAAGGTTGCCCGGATGAAATTATGTATCTTTCATGCCAATAAATGTTTTTTTACTTATTATATTTTTTATTTCTAGCATTTCCAAAGTGAGTATAGTGGTTACTAACTAATCAATGTGGTCATTGGATTGATGAACCTGGTAACTGGATCAATGAATGCATTCATCAGATTCTACGAACGTATTCACAATTCGATAATGATGTTCCATAAGATCAATATACAGGGTGTTTACGGTCTTAGCAAAAGTCGAATAATAATAATAATAATAATAATAATTATAATAATAATAATAATAATTCATGGATACGTCGAGCGAGACTTTGCGTTTAACAACAGGGCGATAACTTTGAACAACTGCTGTAAAGCAGTAATTTTGCAATTTAGTGTCATCATTTTTGAAAATAAAATCGTACAAAAAATTCATTATCTCTCTTATTATTCAACTTTTGCTAAGGCGTTTTAGCGTTAATCATATTCTTTTAACGTGTAGAAAAAAACATTAAAGAAACAATCACAGGACCGTAAACACCCTGTATAAGTTGGTTGACTCAATCAAGAAAGATTATTGAGTGATGAATTCATGAACATCGAATAATGTACAAGTATATGTTGGCTCGATGAACTCGTTCATCGGACGAAAAACGAAGGATTCGTTCGTTAAGCCAATGTTTTTTTTTATTATTATTACGTACCTTTTTGGTTCAGTGTAGGGAAGATTGAGACACCTTGAGACAGGGGGCATACAGTTCGATGTTTCTGCATAGGTAGTGTTGTAATTATTTCTTATCAGTGCACATGTTTGCTATCTCATAAACTGTAACACAAATTTACTACCGAGGACTGTCGAAAGCAACCAAGATTTAATCGGGAGCATACATTAGTGGTCGTGATATAGCACGTGCTTCTTGCGAACTGTCAATTGCTTATTTCAATTAAAAAAAGTTGTTTAATAATATCAATTTGATACATCGATGATCTAGTGCACAAATGTTGTAAGTGACAAAAAGTTATTCTTGATTTTATAACATTAACTGGCTATTTATCAAATAACTTGAACAAAATACACAACTTTATAACTTGAACGATACTGTATTCGGACATAACTCATCAATTTGGAATGAAATTATTCAATTCAGGAACGTCGTGTCCACGCCCTTCGTCCCCGACTGCCGCGCATCGCAGCGCTGCCGCGCAGTCATCCGTTGAATCATCACATGCCCGCGCCTTGCTTCTCGACAGAGCCGGACTTCCCGTGCATATCATGACCGCAACCAGTCAAACGTGGAGACGTTACAGTCGGCCATGCTTCTATGTTTTTCGTCCCGGAAGACAGATTCACCGAGATCTGTGGAAGGTAAAAAAACATATCAACTATTAAATAAACCAAACATCAATAATGAGCTGATGATGCCAAAGATGCTGCGCACACATTTCCACCATCACCAGAGCTCTTGAAAATCTACTATACTGAGGGAAATTCTATTCCGCGTCGGATTTTCCATCCTCAGAATCCGTATGACTGCTGCTTTCGTAAGCAGCCATATAGGGCTTCATTCTGTCAGCAGAGCTGAAGCCCTCGTAGCGTTTCTGAGAACTCCGTGTACCTGACAGGTCTACAACAACGTATCGGTCATGTGCTAGAATTTCCTTCATCCTATACGGACCAGTATATTTTGGAACTAGCTTCGTGCTCTTACCGTCGTTTGTAAGATTCGTTTTTTGTAGGAGAACCAGATCCCTTATCCCATATTCATGACTTTCTTTTCGTTTCAGGTCGTAATAAGCTTTCTGTTTTGCTTGTTCGCCCCGTATACGCTCGTCAGCTTTCTGTCGTAAAGCTTCGATATCTAACGTTTCATTGTTTCCAGCTACAGCAATGCTCAGGAATGAGTCATTCATTTTCCTGGGCCTGTAGCCGAATAATAGTTCATATAGGCTTTTTCCTGTTGTGCTGTTCGTCGTGGAATTGATACTGAATACTACATTTTCTATTGAAGCATCCCACTAATTCTTTTCGTCATGAGTAGTGGAAACTGCTGTCAATAGTGTCCTGTTATATCGCTCCACTTGCCCATTTGCACGTGGTGTAGCAGTTGCATTGAGGACATGTTTAATACTCAGTTTTTTTGAGAATTTAGCGAAAGCTGCACTTGTGTAACATAAACCTCTATCAGGCGTTTAGGCACTCCAAACGTTTTGAAAATGCTCTCCAGAAAAACGATAGCATGCTTCGTTTGGGTAGTCCTTACAGCTTTGCCATAAAGAAATTTCGTAAAGGCGTCTACAGCCACTATTAAATAACAGTTTTCTTGGTAATTCTCACAAATGGTCCTAGATGGTCAACATGGATCGTATCCATTGGCGTACTGATTTTTGCGATTGGATGTATATACCCTTGCTTTTTACCCGCAGGTGCTTTATTATATGCGCACTCGAGGCACGCTGTGGTGTATCGCGTTACAAATTTCCTCATCCTGGGAAAGCAAAAGTAATTTGCAATATTCTTGAGTGTCTTTTTAGCAGAAAAATGTCCCATGTTGTCATGGTGGTACATCGTCACTACTCGGCGTGCTGCTTTAGGAACGTACCATTTTGTGCCTTCGGGAACGTTTCGATATAGTCTTTCATTTTTGAGGACATGATCTCTATGTATTTGAAAATTTTCCTGATCGCATGGTTTTTGGCCAAGTACATCCATTAGATATTTGCAACGTTCATCCTGGATTTGACCTGCTAAGACCCATTCGTCTTTTGTGATGTCCACGTTCAATATCTCAACATTATCCTGCGGAAAAGCTTCTATCGGGTTACGGCTGAGAGCGTCAACGTGAGACATCTTCGTACCAGTCCAGTATTCCACTGTGAAATTGAACTCTTGAACCACTAGCCACCATCTTGCGATTCGTGGTATAAGATCCCGCTTTGTCATTCCGAATCTCTGTAAAGAACTGACTACCGCCAATGTTTCTAATTCGAAGGAATGATATCTTTGTTTTTTCTTGGTCGTCTGACGGCTGAAATACCACGTTGTTTTGAGTTACCCGTCAGTTTGCCGTTGTAGCAAAAGTCCGCCCAATCCAAATTTGGAAGCATCAGTATGCACCTCTGTTTCCAGCTCTGGATTGAAAATTGCTAGAACTGGTCTCTGTGTGAAAATATATTTCAATTTCTCAAAAGCTTCGATTTTTTTTTGTCCCCATTCATATTCAACATCCTTCTTCGTCAAGGAAGTTAATGGCTTCGCGATTTGTGCAAAGTCTTTAACGAATTTCCGACAATAGCTACACTGGCCGATAAATTGACGCACATGATGTACATTAAGTGGCGTAGGAAACTCATCAACTGCCTTGGTTTTTGCAGTTCCAGGCCATATGCCACTTGAACTGATCTCGTGACCAAGGTAATTGAGGTTCGTTGGGAAAAATTGACACTTCGTCATCCGTTATGTCACACCTGCGTTGCGGAACTTTTCAAACACGTCAGCCAATGCTATCAAGCCTGTCGAGAAATTCACAGAGGAAACCAGAATATCATCCATATAGGCCAGAGCAGTCGAAAATCTCATCGAGCCCAAAATTTGGTTTACTGTACGTTGGAACACGACTGGAGCGTTGACCAAACCAAAAGGCATTCTAAGATATTAATACTGTCCGTCAGGTGTTACAAATGCCGTTTTTTCTCTTGATGCTTAAGCCATGGGACTTGATGATAGCCACTGGACATATCCAGTGAGGTAAAATATTTGCATCCACCTAATATTTCCAAACTTTCTACAACATGTGGTAATGGATAGTAGTCCCGAATTGTCTTCGCGTTTAATGCGCGATAATCAACACACATCCAAGTTCCACCATTTTTCTTTCGGACTAAAACGACGGGGCAAGCGTATGGAGAATTTGAATTTTGTAAAATACTTGCCGCAAGAAGACTATTTACCATTTCGCGTACCTTTTCCCTCCCGTTGGGGCTTAATCGATATGGTCTATACGTTACAGGCCTATCGTCACTTAAAGAAATAGTCATTTCGGCTGATCTTATTTCTCCCAACTCGTTAACATTTTTAGCGAAACAATCGCGATATTTATGTTGATTAATAAAAGTAACTTGAGTATTTCCTTTTTAGAAATTCCATTCGAAACGCGATCTTTTAAATCTGACATATCGAATTTAGATATCGTCGAAACGTCGACCTTTTGTACACTCACCTTAGACAAGTTTTCTCCAATACATGGAACCCCTCGAGCAATAAGTTGGTCTTTCTTCATTTGAATTGTACTGGTGGACACATTTAGTACAGCAAGCCTGGCTTCAGCCGACGATGTTATGCATAATCTGGGTATAACATACGTATGGTTTATACGAATGGCATATTCCACAAATACTTCTCCAATTGTAACGGTTCGAAAAATACTAACTCTATCACTCACAATTTTCTTGAAATCGACCTTGAAACTTCTCAAGTACCTAGCTACTTTTGCGTCTAAGCCCCGCCCACTTTTTCAGAAGTATCTACACTTCGATATGGCTGCCAAAATCATCCCTTTCACTTTCCGTAAAATCCTGGTTTGATTCGTTTATTTATATAGTTCTATATTATAAATACGACTATTATCGATTCGTCTAACAAATACGTTTTTATCTAATCCATTCTTCTTCTATTTAACGCAATTTCCTCACTGCTGCTCCACTTTTCTGAAACCAAAAAGCAACGTATTTCAATTGAATTATTGATCAGCAAATCAGTTAGTTCTGCCAAACTTCCAGTCCACCATGATTCACAATCATACTTCTACTGTTATGATTCTTTTCATCTCTTTTCATCTTCAAAACGATAGGTTTTTCCGTAAATTTTCACTTACTCTGATCTCGACATTCGGAAACCATTTTCGTCTATTTCGGTTACTGTTCTTCAAATAATTATCTCCCCTTGGTTTCTTCGAATCAATCTTTCTTCTACAATTCATTTTCTCGTGAAAATACACTCGTTTTCTTACCCATTTTCTCGGTCATGTAATGACTCAATTTTCCCACATTCGCTGCTTTTTGTCATGAAAACATTTCTCTCTTATTTTCCCTCGACACATTTTCAGTCTCCTTGTCGATTTTTCCCGTCTATTTTCACTGATTTCCAACTCAAAACAGGTGGCTTGTTTTGTTTACATATCTGGTTTTTCTACTCTAAAAAATATCGCATATTTCAGATAACGACTTCGTTGATTCAGTTATAATTCTTCAAAATCGATATTTGTTCAGTTCTACCTTTGGTAATCATCTAATTTCCGTGTTTTCTTCTAAATTTTCTGGATTTCCCGCGTTGTTTGGTTACAGTTCAGCTGACATTTTACTTTTCGGTGACATTGAGCAGATATTTGCGGTTTTGCTGTCACACATCAAAATTATTGCATTTTTGCAGGATTTTCTAGCCCTGTTGCCGGAGTGTTAATTCTTTCGGAAGTGTTGGGACTTAGACATGGTTTTCTCGTTCTCCTCATTTGGTTTTGACTTCTCCGCCCTTGATTATGTCGTGGGTGAAGCAAGTTTATTGCTCGCATTGCTTTACTTGATTATTTTCCCTCATATATTTATGTTTCTGTATTCTTGTAATTTTGCTTTATCAACTGTTGGTAAACTTGACAACACCTTTTCTTCGAGCAGTCGCATTAACGTCATTTCTAAATACTTCCTGGAACTAGGTTTTAACGGCTTTCGTCCTATTCGCCCTAGTAAATGCCCATTTTGCTGCGTGATCCCTTACTGAACAGTTGCTGGAGAAAATAACTTCATTGGTTATTTGAGCCATCTGAAGTGGATTAGAAGTTATTATTCTCTAAATTTCACTTTCTCCATTTGCTTTTATTGCTTTTGTCAATATTTTTGGTTTATTACCGCGGAGAAGTGAAAATCTACGTATGTAGGATTTGAGGCAACAATCTCTGGTGAGAATCACGTTTGCTTTTGGTCGTTCATCAGCGTTAATTTTAACGTTTCCACATGTGGTCTGATAAAAGGGAATCACAGCCATCGCAATCACCCAGGGTTACTCAATACCCCAAAACCAAAAACCTTGGTTTGACCAAAAACCAGCCGAAACCAGTGCAGCCACTCGCAATACGCATTTTCCGACGAAGTGAACAGTGTAAAACCCTCAATTGAGGTAAGCTTCAATATTAATCCAATTTCACTTGTCTATTTATCTTTATCTTTGGGCTACTAAAATCAAAACTTTCCTTTTCACTTAGAACTCACTTAGTTATATTTTCAAAGTAACCAATTTTCTCAACCATTTCTTTTCAAGTGTAACATTGTTTTCTGAATTCATTCCGTTTGATCAACTTGCTTTAGAGTTGTCTGGATATGGACTTCTTCATTCGCATCAATTTCTAGCTATACGTTATTGTTTAGTGAACTTGGTGTGAGGTTGATGATCGCATATACCAGTGTAGTTACAAAAGTTTATAACTTTAAAGTTTTACTTATTCTTGATCAAACAGTTTCAAATAACTAACTTTCTTTTCTTTTATGCCAGTTTTATTCTTTGAGTTAGTCAATCAAAACGTTCGATTGAATTTCAATTTCACTCAATAGTTGTTTTGCATATTTTTGAACAGTCTTTCTTCTTAGGGTTTTTTTTTCTTCCCTGCATATTTTCAAGTTTTATGTTGGACAAAGTTATTTGGCCACACAATCATCAACAGAAACGTTGAGGTGCACTAGAACCAAGTTGAGGAACATAGATAAGCGAATATATTAGTAACTAACAACCAACCCATTTTTATTGAATAAACGAGGATTAAAATTTGACTCAGTGTTTCATTTGTTTCTCTCAAAAAGCTCTAGCTCTCTTATTCAGTTTGTGATCAAAGTGCCCAATTACATCAGGGGGATTTCCAGTTTTTGCCAATAAAAACTGGTGGCGCCTACCACTCACCTCGAGCTCTCCAACGATTGATTTGTATTTTATTTTTTTTGTATTGAGCAAATTAGCTAGGGCTAATTTGCACGCAGAATTACTACGATCACAAACTTTTGAAAAGCGTGGCACAATGTCTTCGGCGTCGGTGTTGCACTGAATCACACCTATATGATTAGGTGGTATGTCGATGGTATCTTTCGCAGTGAAAGAGATTTTTCTCGAAGGAAGTTGATCAATTTGGGGTAATTCTGCCGAATCGGAGTTGAAAACTCTGACACAGCCGACACGAACCACAGTCACAGCGTTCGTTTCGTTTAGTATAGAGCGTCCAATAATAATTGGCGTTGTTTGCAGGCGATCTAAACCAATCAGAATTGGTACATCGGCTTCAAATAAATCAACTCTTGAACTCGCCGTGGTTGAGCCTGCGCTCCTCGTGCTAATTTGTCAAAGAGATAGCGTTTGTTTTTCGACGTCACACCAGGCAGAACCATCTCACTGCAGTGTGTCTAAATTTGTCTTTCGGAGTCACCAACAGCTGCGCGCAGTACCATGAAGGGGGCGCTCAAGTGTAGAGCGACACCACGGAGCCATTCCTCCAACTAACCGATCCTTCAGTACAGCTCCCTCTATTCCAAACTTAAAGCCTCATTAACACTCCCGATGATCATCGCACCAATTGACACTCACACAAATCAATGACAATCGGCGCGATTAAACACGGAAAAATCGACCTCGCGACCGATTTGAGTACCCAGGTACCAGAAGTTGTGAAGAGAGAGAAACCACGCCAAATCCTTAGTGAGTCCGGGTATGGCTCCTCCTACTTTCCCGGCAACGCGCATTCCAACAATAGGGAGAGGCAGGCCTCGCCGCTGAAGTTCTCAGTGTCGAAGTATTCGACCAGCAGCGAGTGATATCTCCCAGACGCGACTGTGGTACTATGGAATGGAGGTTCATCGAATTTGCAGATGAATGGATATCATCAACTTTTTTCCTATTTTCGTAGTAAATCGGTAATTTACCGTAAATAGGGATATGTGGCAATTGGTTCGTTATTGATTTACATCGGTTCAATTATCCGGTTATTTTTTGAATTTTCTGCCAAGCACTTAAGATCCACACTTTTTACGGATTTTGTGTTTCCATGGATGGTACCATGGAATCAGTGTATTCGAACAGTATGTGTTGATGTGCTGTTTGGCGGCTTGTGCGTAGAATGATCGTGAAAAGACTATTACGTCATCCGCGTACATCACCATTTGAATTGTATCGACAGTGGGAATATCGGCCGTGAACAAGTTAAACAGTACTGGCGATAGTACCGTTTCCTGGAGAACTTCTGCATAGAGACTTCTAGAGTCAGACTGTGACCTCCCACGCGGACTTTAATGGAGCTGTTTTTGAGGTGGGATTAAATGAGTTTGTCTAGGAAAAGTGGCATTATTGGATGTGGTGTAATTTCCACAGAAGACCGTCATGTCAGACCGTGTCGAACGCCTGAGCGATGTTCAGCGTCAGCATAACAGTATTTTGTTTCTTATGAAACCGATCCATGGGTTCTTCCACGACTTTGCCTACCGCAAGAGACGTATCAAGTCCTTTTTGGCAACCAAATTGGTAGGATGGGATTTTTCCGAGCAAGTGGAGTTAGTGGAATGACTGGAGTATTATACGTTCAGCAACTTTGGATAAGCTGCTCAACAGTGCAATTGGACGATAGGAGAATGCTCTAATCGCAATATGCCATTGATTAAATACATGAGTTGTACAAGAGCCTTTCTGGGCAGATTCTTCAACAGCATGTTAGCTATGCAGTCTTTTCCGGAAGCCTTATTGTTCGGAAGTGCTTTAGCCATTCTGGCTACTTTCGAAGGAAAAACCAGAATCTTACGGAGTATACGTTCTGGAATAACACACTCAACGGTTGAGAGTTGCCTCACTGACTCTGTAACCTCCGATTGGAATTGCGTGACGTCTGGATTCTCCCCAAAGGCGAGAGGATGATCAGCCAACGTCTTAGAAATATATTCAGATGTCTGAGGGACATCTCCCAGTTAAGGGATTTTGTTGAGTTTGTATCTAAGCCGTTTGCTGATTTTTCAGAGGAAGTTATACTGTGTGGACAATCCAGTAAGTGTCTTGGTCCAGGTTTGGCTTAGGAATTCAGAGATCGCCCTCCGAATTCTGCGTGTCAAATTTGAAAATTCGTCACGCTTTTCCTGCAAACCAGAGCGCTGCCACTCTCGTCTTGTTCGATTTTTGAGCTTGATAAGCTTCAGAATTTTATCAGGTGACATGCCCTTAGCCTGCTTGAGGTTGACCTTCCGGCTAACCTTATCGCGTGCGTATTGTAGTGTTTCAGAAAAACGTGCGAGTTCTCGTTCCAGACTGTTTGGTGACGGGAAGTCATTAACGATCTGTATCCGCTCATTCACTACTTTTCTGAAAAGTCTCCTATTCACATTTTTATAATTGTAGGTGGGCGGTCTTCTCATCTCTCTTGATCTCGACTTTCCAATCAACTAGGATTGACAAGTGATCAGAGGAGAACTCATTGAGAACATGCAAATGATCTGGTAAATCGTGGATATCTTTCGCAATCGCTAGATCGATGAACGCTGGAGTCATACCGTTGGTAGGGTAATGCGTTGGAATTGGAGGTTCCAACAGCTGAATGTCTTTTTTTGCAATATGATCATGTGGACAATTTCCATTTCGATTACACCTGTAGTTATTCCACATTGCATGTCTGCCGTTAACGTCACCTACGACCAAAGTTCCCCTGCCTATCCAAAAAAACGAGTCCAGATCGTTAGGCACAATGCGCATGCTTGGCTTCGCGTATGTAGGCACCCACAATGACGCTGCCATTTCGTAGTTTGATTGCTATACTTTCTATAGCTGGAACTGCGTCAATCCCAGTATGTGGAGTACTTTGATTGACGAGCATTGCAATGCCTCCACCATGCAGTGTCCTATCGAATCTTTGAACAATGCAATTTATGATATTCAATTTTTTATCAGGAATCAGTTATGTTCCTATTAGGACCATGATATCTATTCTATGCAAATTCAAAAAATGAATTGGTTCGCCCTTCTTCTGAGTGACGTTGTTAGGATTAGACTCAACTACTCTGATTTACGACTTTTTCCATATTTTGGTTCCAAGTCGTAGATCTTTCGAGCGTCACTCATAAAGGTGAGCGCCGCCATTCCTCTTTGTCCTTGTGAGGTGTTCAGTAATTTTTTTTGAAGATCGGATACGCAGCAAAATATTTCAGACATGTTTACCATTTTATTTATGTCTGCCATGCACCCAAAAACATCATTAATTGAATTGAGCGACTCACCTTGCGCTTGCCTTTGTTGCTGCTGTACATTCTGTTAACTTGGGGTGGGTGAAGGTGCTGTCGCCCTCTGTGAGAGGGCAGGAAGGCACCCTGAATGAAAACACATTAAAATAGAACTGAGGTTAAAATTCATTGAACGAGTGATCAAGTCTTTCTTTGGGAGTGTATAAGAATTTATACACTCCCAAAGAAAGACTTGAATACTCGTTCAATGGACTTTAGCCTCAGTTCTATTTCAATGGTTTTTTATTTAGTTGATAGTGATTTTATTGAAATGTTTCATGTCCTGTATATACATTTCTAATATGTTTAACGTAACTTCTGATCTGGCGAACGGTAAGCAATTTTCAAACTTCATATCGTAGTGGTTGTTTATATTTGGACTCTCTTGTTTTCTGTAGTTAGGTATATTCGCTATTGCTTATCTTTGTATCTTGAACATTTTTTTTTTTTTATCTTGCGGGTTGGTTGTCTTAACAAACATTGCATGATACTGTTCTATTAGAGATAGATTGCTTTCATATTGTGATCTAGAGGATGTGGGTTTGATTCTCACCCGAGTACATAATGTTGTCATCTGTTTTTACTATATAAAAAAAATCAGTTTGATGTTTGTGCAGTTGTCTGGATGTTGTAGTCTCAGTGCAGAGTTTTATTCTCAATTTTTCATTCGTGTGATTTGTATAAACCTTTTCTAGCCTGATGAAGTGAATAGATTTGGACGAAACGACGCAAAGACAGTAGGACTTACGTCTTTTATTTGGTTCCAAGTCCAAGAACCACATACAAGTTGATCATTTACAAGGGACAAGAATCAAAAATTCTGATGAACAAGACATTTTATTCGGTGGAGACGAACTGTTTCTCCGTATGTTCTGTCGTATAGTGGGCCAGATTATCAATTCTTGAGAATAATCTTCAAAATCTCATGGAATTTAGGAATGCAACTATTTAAAATCAGACCTGCTTCAACGGGATTTTTTTAAAAAGGCATATTGTTTGAATAAGGTTCCCTTCCGTATAGAGATTGTATGTTTTATAATGCTACTGATGAAAGAACTAGTTTGAATTGCGCCTGGAGATGTCCAATCGATGATAAATTGGTGAAATGAAGCTATTCCAAACTGCGATTTGTTTTATTGTTTGGTGATGATGCGGTGGTGCGACCGCCTTGATCCGCAGTTGCGTAAAAGCCACTGATCTAAAGAACTGGATGAGCAAAAAGATATCTCCAAAATGGCTAGATCACGACCCAAAAATGTAAATACACTCGAGCAAATCTGGGCATATGGGATAGGTCTAAGCCACTGATCTGAAAAACTGGATGAGCAAAAAGCTATCTCCAAAATGGCTAGATTACGACCCAAAAATGTAAATAAACTCGAGCAAATCTGGAAAATAGGATTTTGCGCACTGAAAAAAAATGGTAAGAACGACAAGCTGTGTACAGCACCGCACTCACAAGATAATGATATATGTATATTGTCTAGTTCAATAGTTTTTATTTTCATTTTCAAAACATCCCGAGCATCTGAGCCTAACTAAATCATTAGAAATTCTTTACGTAAACAATCAGATTGAAAAGGAACGACCACCAAGGAAAATAGTGGCAATTACTAAACTCACCAACTCTGTTAAGAACTTTTACTATTTTCCCACCCAATGGAAGAGTTTGGATATCACTAAGCTTAGGAAACCTATAAAAATTTCTCACTTCCCTGCTAATTACAAGTCTATGATATTTATTCATTCATTCATAATATGCTGTGTTCACCGAATAAAGTCACGGAAGAAGTGAATAGAAGAAGCCTCAAATGAAAATAATGCTATTTCCTGATTCCAGCATGGTTTTGAGAAAAATTGATCATCAGAGCGTACAAACTAAAACTAAATTGATAACTGACGGTTTCAACAACAAGGACAATCCGTATGCTCTCTTTCTTGACATTGAGAAAGCGTTCGGCAAATTATGGCATGACGGTTTCATTTTAACAAAGTCAGTTAGATTTCCCAATAAAACTGGCAAAACTGATCTCATTCTACTTGAAAAACAGAATCTCAAAGACCAGGATCAAGAATTATTTTCAACTTACGTAATACTTCCTCTGACATTCCCCACGGTTCGGTTCTTCTATCACTCCTATACTTTCATTCCACAACCTTTCCGTTTTGAGAACACCTCCTTTCAGCGTTAAACTGTTCAAATGTATTATTCTGGGATCTTTATTATTTTTCTTTCAACCACCGTATTTGGTTAATTTGCCATTAACCATCAATTGTGACTAACGAGCAACAGATTGATCCGTGATCCAGTGTTTACATGGCCTTCCGAGCAAAAGTTTCAGTGGTCCTTTTCAGAACGTTATTTCTCACTATCGCTGACGGCCTGGACTATTTTCTTCACTCTCTAAAGGCTACCCGATAGACGCGTGGGCCGCATTCCACATAAATCCATGAGGTGGCGCCCGAGTTGGAAAAATATCATTCTCCAACTCCAATGAAATCCCCGTGAAAGACCCAAAGCGCGCCACAATTCGTGTTCGCTTCCTTGGAGCATTCTTGTCACGAATATATCTTTAATGCTGATCTATTTACAAGAGCAAAGTGTCTTATTTAACAAGTTCATTTTTATTCCGTATTATTTTGCCTTCACTCTTGCCAGACTTCAAAGACGCATGTTCTATCTTCTCGATCATCAAATATAGTTCAGGTACTTGTACGTCGCTGTTACCGTCGTTATTTCTATAAGAGTCGCATACGTTTCTATTTTGATAGCTTTTCATCAATTTGTATGGTTTCAAATATCATAACTCTCTGTTTTTCCATAAATTGAGTGATAACTGCAATTTTTGTAAAATGATCACTAAATGATCCAATTCAATTGTTTCATATGCTGGCTTGTAGATAGGTGAAAATCGTATCCTCAATTTGAAAATTTGGTGATCAAACAAACAAACTCAGAAAACAAATGAAATCTGCATTGATATCAACTTCGAAGTTAACTATATTCACTTTCTTATTTACAAGCCATCTGTATTCTTACCCTGTATTATTCTAAAGTTCGTGTCTCTCACATAGCCATTTCAATAAACTCGAATTTACTGGAGCTCAAGATCAATATTGGGTCTTCGACTGAGAGATCCAATTTCTTTTGCATTCATAAATCAATAAAATCCAAACATTTACTCAGTTCTCTTGACCTCTTGTTCTTCCATTAACACAATTATATTACCGATTGCCTCGATTGGATAAGAGATATTTCATCCGAAAACACCAATTTTGTTTATCCAGTGAAGCATTTTTGTGTGGAAGAATTTTCTCGTCACTATTACTTTTCAATGAATATGATTTTCTCCTACTGATCTGGTTAAAATTTTGATTTTTCGTTAAATCAATTGACTTTTGAGAAAAAATCTGGGATCTTACTTCAAGTTTCACAGTCTAGAAGTGATCAGAGTTTTCTAACTAATACTGATAGAAGAGGTCAAAAAGGCAGATCATACATGTCCATCTACTCAAGAGAAAATCTATCTCTTATGAAGGTTCTCACAAGAGATCAAGATTTTATCGATCAGCGTCAATGAAACCATCATCTAATAATGAGGTTCATGACTTTTTGCAAATTATATTCCAAGTACAGGGTGTCTATTTAAGAATGGCAAGGTGCCAGATCTCAGAAACCAGGCATCCGAGAGACTAGCGGAAAAAAATATTACTGGGTAATATGGAATAGAGAAAATGCTGGAAATATATCAAAAATTCCCAAGATCGCCACAAGATGGCGTAACGGTGCTATCAAAACACAAAATCGCTGTTTTTTCGTGATTTTTAAATACAAACAAATACAAATGAGTACCGCTATGGATTCCTTGAGAGATCTCCTTCAAATTTGTTGTTCTGATTCTTTTTCCTAACATGTCAAATAAGACAGGTATCAGCTGTCAAACCTTAATACGCACGAATGCTCATAACTTTGAAACAACCCAACCGATTGACGCGATCTTGGTCTCATATGAAAGAGCATGATCTGCACTTCAAAAAACTTTTTTGGTTTTGAATTTTTGACCTTCGCCGTCGCCGCTAGATGGCGTTAACTGAAATGGTAGCATGTTTTTGAGTTTTTTCCAAAAAAATCAAATGTAATGGTATATTTATTTTTATATATTTTGAAAGGGGATACATTTTCCTAATAAAAAATTAAAAAAAAAAACAAAAAAAATTATAAATTTTTTTGTTTTTTTTTATAGGAAAATGTATTCCCTTTTAAAATATATAAAAATAAATATACCATTACATTTGATTTTTTTGGAAAAAACTCAAAAACATGCTACCATGTCAGTTAACGCCATCTAGCGGCGACGGCGAAGGTCAAAAATTCAAAACCAAAAAAGTTTTTCAAAGTGCAGATCATGCTCTTTCATATGAGACCAAGATCGCGTCAATCGGTTGGGTTGTTTCAAAGTTATGAGCATTCTTGCGTTGTAAGGTTTGAAAGCTGATACCTGTCTTATTTGACATGTTAGGAAAAAAAATCAAAAAAACGAATTTGAAAAAAATCTCTCAAGGAATCCATAGCGGTACTCATTTGTATTTGTTTGTTTTTAAAAATCACGAAAAAACAGTGATTTTGTGTTTTGATAGCACCGTTACGCCATCTTTTGGCGATCTTGGGAACTTCTGATATATTTCCAGCATTTTCTCTTTTCCATATTACCCAGTAACTTTTTTTCCGCAAGTCTCTCGGATGCCTAGTTTCTGAGATCTGGCACCTTGCCATTCTTAAATAGACAACCTGTACATGCATGGAATCCAAGAGATATTTTCGATATTGGGAGTGAACGAACAAATTCTATCAGGTAGCACTCTAAGTATTTCTCATCCATCTTGACGTACTTCCTCCATATATCGATGACATTTGGTAGAGTCAAAAAAACTTTCACTCAGTACAATTTCAAGTAAGCCTTGCATCTGCCGACTGTGCTGAATATTTAACCCTGACAGCTGTCTGTGTCGGGAAGTTCAGACATGCTGTAGTTTTGATCGACCTATCTGGGACACTGCTTTGAAAATTTAAAGGCCTTAATACGCCATGAATAAAAATAAGATTTTTTTTTGATACTATGTGCCCTGGTTTTTACATTGAGGGTTTTAACAGAAGAGAAGGACATGATTGATATTAATAAATGAACAAAGCTAACTCCACTGTGTTATGAAATTATTCATTATAATACAAACATGAAATTAGATGCGTCACAACAAGAGGAAAAATATGATATTTTTGTTTTAAACTTTATAGGTAAGGTAATACTGATATTGCCTTTATCCCCCCATCAAAATACTCTGGTCTGGTCAATAAAATGCAGTTGAATGTGTCACTTATTATTACCATAAAAAGTCAAAGATACTACTTACTGATCTTCGACGCATAGCCATTCCTCACGATGTTCTTCGACAAAAAATTATACTAATCATATGAATAGCTCTTTTGACAAATGGTTTTTAGAGTGATTGATTTCTAAACGAAAAAGGGAAACGGAAAAGAGCAGCCCCAGTTGCTCATCATTTATTATTTGTTTTGTGCTGCAAACTTATTCTTCGTCACAAAGCAATAGTCACACCGAACAACATTGATGATGATGAAAGGATTAATCCAATAACTTTATCAGAGCAATAAAATAAACCATTCATACAATGTGATGTAAAAATGTCAACATAATTTTGTATATAAAGAATTTATACAATGAGTTACAAAAATAATTGTTTGGCGTGGTCAAGATACGCGACTAATTGATCGATATTTATTTTTTATTTCTCTTTATAGCCAAAAAATGGAAATTTTACGAAGCCTCAGATTGGAAACCATACTTCTTCATGATTTATTTAAAAATGGGTCATTTTTGCCAATTCCAATATTCTATATCTAGACCATCCTTTGTTTGATTATTGTGAAATTTTTAGGAAGAACATACATCGTGTTCTCCTTTCGAATAGATCTGGTAATTTTTATCAAAAATCGCGCAGAATAACCAACTGAAACTTACCCGTTTTTTAAGTTAAAAACCGGGTACTGATCAGTTTTTTGAAAAAAAAAAAAAAAATCGGTAGGACCCGTTATGTACGTGTATAAAGCAGCATGTAACAAAAGACAGAAGACATTTTCAAAGTCACGCTTACGTCCAATTCAATGTGAATGGTACCATATTATGTTTTCGTTTGCCAAGCGGAAATTTGATAGTTCCACTTCGTAATGGAATTCAATGTAAACAAGACATTGATTCCATCGCTTGAAATCGACTATAGGCGGATTTTGGAGTTAACCAGGTTACGATTTGTGGTTACCAGGTTCGGTAAGTGATTGGTTACTATATCGATACAAGCTCGGGATCAAACGCCAAAACGTTCTGGTTACTAGAAGTTACGTATGGTATAACGTAACTACTCAATCAGGTACCTTCCAAAAGATCTCTCCCTTCTGCGAAGGAAAGTTAGGTTAGGAGATTCGAAACCTGGGAACCTTGTCAACGCCAGAATCCGCCTTTTGATTCGCTTTTCAATTTTTTTTGCCTGTCAACGTCGTGTCGTGTTCTGACAAACAAAAGGCGCATGTAGTGAAGTAACCTGTGTGAGCCTCAGCCTGGCGAAAATTGAAACCAAAAATGGATAATGTTTCAAATTCTGTGAATGCCGTTCTGTAGATCAACGTAGTATAGATAGAATAATTTCAGTATGTGGCTATGTGTAAGTATTTGAAAACAAAACTGTGAAAGGGTGAGACATTACCACAATTTTTTCATCATCAACATATTAATACACGTTCATAGTGATGTGATCATGGAAGGAACCAATACAAATCAAAATAGGAATATAGATTGGTTTAAATATGGCTTAGGAAACAGGGCAGCAGAGAGAGGACGAGCAAACACCAGTGGCTTTAATGATTTATCCAGTGAGGGGCATTTTCCTGCTGGTGGACATCAGGCTTCAGGTGCAAATGAATTATTTGCCGAAGAACAGGTTTATAATGATATTATTCTTGAGTCATCACAAACGACGTTTCTTCTCAGGGTGATATCCCCCGGTGGAAATCCAACTTCCTCATATTACACCTGTATTATTTGGGACGTGGGATGATGTTTTCACCTGATGTCTCATCAATATTTTTGGAGTCGTTGTTTTTTTACGATCAGGTAGTGAGGCTGGAGTAGCTTGTTCTGTGCTTGTAGTCTAATCTTCTGGTGAGATAACATTCTAATCCATTCCAAATTATAAATGCACTGTCGTTGAGTCTGTTTTTCAATAACTGACATGGTGCCAAAATTTGATATCAAAGCCTGGTTTATACAACAAATCCATAAGTATAAGCATAACTTTAGTCATAAGCACACTCGTAAACATAAGCATAACTTTGGGGTGGTTTATACAACTTCATAAGCATGAGCGGTAAAAAATTGCTTGTCAATCAAAACTCATCCTCAACATCAAATTAACACTGACTTCAGAAAATATTGAAATATTCACAAAAATGCACGAAACAGTAGAGAGTTCAGAAACCAAAACAGAAGATAAACAGCTATCGAGAAGCCAGGCACCAAAAAAATCATAATAATACGTTTATGAAGACAGGTTTCCATTTGACGACTACCGTAGACTGTTGCAGTGGTCATGAAACAATAAGAAGTAACAATCGTGAGTCAGGGTACGAGTGCTAAGATATTGTCCGGGTCACATGAAAGCTCATCGCCCACAGTTTGATCGCAAGCTGTCTTGGAATAATTTTCATCGCCAGTTTGCGGTAGTAGCAAGCGCAAAGGAATGGACCACAGTCAAAAAAGCCCTGGTTCCAAAAAGAGGCAACAAAAATCTTGCAGACGATGAAGACCCAGGAGCAGGGACACACGATTTACTGGTCAAGCATCTGGAGTTGCCTTATGGAAACTTTTTCTAAGGACGTCTACCACTCTCAGTTGAAGAATTGCACTCAAAAGATCAACAAGACAGTAGGAGTTTGAGAAGCAATTTGCTCCTCTTGCGTGACTGGCTCACCCAACCACGCCAGAGAATGTCATGAAAGTCATGCAGTTAGCCAAAGACCTGGAATTAGACGCGGCAAAGTGGGTTCCGCACGCGTGCTAAAGATGATGATGATGTTTATGGATGGCTTAGTCAATGTAAAACATCGCACCATGCTGCTGAATACAGGTGCGATGGAGATGATCATTAGACCCGATATTGTCAAAATACTGACAATGATCAAACCAATCAGGTGGCGACTACTAACGGCATAGAAACCTGACAAGCATACATGGTGAAGTGGAAGCAGCAGTGTTTCAGGGCTTTGGCGACAATTTGTGGGCACTGCTCGTCGATTTTCTCCGTGGTGCGACACTTATGCAGAACTAAGGCGACCGCTCCCGAGTTAATGGGATAGATAGGGAAATTAGCTGCCACCTCTTCTACAGAAATGGACCAGACACGAAAGCAGCGGTTGAGATTCCTGCCAGGACAATTCAGTGACATCTGCGATATCGTAACGGGGAAAAGGGAAGTATAAACGGGGTGCGGCACATAATCGACAATGAAGGGACACGACCGATCCGTCAAACAGCTAGGAGACTAATGTTGGTCAAGGGAGTAGGCACACAAGATAATACAAGGCATAGAAGAAGGCATTTTAATCGAGCCTTCTAGAGCCTTCTGAGCTCAAAGAAATGCCAATTCTCCCCGAGTGGAGTTCAATACCTTATGCACGTGCTACCGGCGTTTTGTTCAACGATGGCTGCTGCGACGACCGAGGCCAAAGGCGTTCAAATCACGGATGGAAAACGACGCCTGTTCTATCCAGTCACAGAAAAGCTCCGACACCATTTGACTACCTACAAAGATGGTCAAAGGACCTGACCCACTTGGCGATCAAAAAAATATAAACGATTGAGTGGTGCGGAGCATGCTGGAACTACTCTTCAAAAGTAGTGGCATTGACCTTCTTATGTGCTGCTATTTATCCCGGAGGACGAACCAGAAGACAGTAGACTGCTAAGCCAACCCCACTGATCAAAACTAACCCAAATATCACGTTGTAGATTTGAAGACAGCTTTTGATACCGATGAGGTGAAGAAATTTTGGGACGAAACTATCAAAGGAGAGAGCAATGTGACAAAACATGTGTTTGTCCAAACATACAAGTCTTGATGCCAGCCGTTGTTTTTGACTCTCTCAGCGATTCTTCTCTTCAGCACAAGGTCGTGCCCCTGTTCGAATTCATCGATCGTTCGAAAACCTTTAGTTGCTGTCAAGAAAATTCCAGTTTGCCATCTATCGTGCTTATACAGGATGGCGCATTTGTGTGTGGTCCATTTTCTCCCTTACCAAAAGATATAGTTGAAATATCCCAAGACAAGCTTATTGGGTTCCAGCAGGATCACAATTTAAATATATAACTGTGTATAAAGAGTGTTTTAGGAAACCGTGGCATCAAAAAATACACTTTTTTCAAATAGCAACCCGAACTTTTGATTCGAGATTTGGATTCAGCGTTATATTCTACGTATGATACAGTGGTTTTATTTGCCAGAGCGTGCAGTGTTGTCAGGCTATCGGGAATTTACTAAAATTTAGGGAAAAACATTATGTTGGTAAATTAGCTACAAAACCAAAGGATTTGGGATTGAATCTTGTACATCTGCTTATGTTTTGATGTTAGAGGCAAGGTTATTGATTTTGAAAAAATATTCGCTATTATTCATACAGGGTGTTTTCTACAGCGATCCCAACTTGGCGAATTTAGAGACGAAGAAACTCAATGTTTTCAAATGGAACACACTGGTTGCAGTTATCTAGTTTTATCAAGTACTCAAAACACTGCAAATTTGTCATTAGAACACATGTCGTAAAATGTATCGTTATCTTGCAATCTTTGATTATGTCAAAATGGTACCCCTCAATTTGGTTTCGGGATGACAAATTCGAACGTGTTGATGGATCATTGCTATGGCAGAAGAATCCGATTCAATTACCATGACAACCAGCATCACCAAGTATTGATATTTTGAGTGAAACCTTGTAAAAATTCATGTTGTTGTACCTAAATTAAAAATAACATTTAAAAATTTCGCAAAAATGAACTTTTCCAAAAATGATCTTATTGATATGTTATTCATACTTGGAGAAAGACATCGAAACTGTCTCTTGGTGACCAGATTCTATAAACAAGCTTTTCCTCAAAGGAGACAGCCCAGAAAGGAGGTCTTTGAAAATCTTTTGGATAGATTTGATCGAACTGGGAATGTTGATTATGAAAAGCATGAACGAACAAAAACAGTCAACTCGGTAGATAATCAGCTCAAGGTTCTTCTTAGGGTTGTTGAGAATCCTCACGTTTATCAGCGAGAAATTGAGAATGAATGTGATGTTTTCTGGTTAACGACTCAAAGGATTTTGAAAAATCATCAACTGCACTCATACCACATTCGGCTAATGCAGGAACAACATGATCAAGATTATGTCCCAAGACAAGCATTTTGTGAATGGGCCCGGGACCAATTATGACGGGACAGGCGATTTTTTGGATACGTGCTATTTGCAGATGAAGCCACCTTCCATAAGAACGGCTGCGTCAATCGTCATAATTTCCATTACTATTCAACAGAAAATCCACACTGTATACAGACCCATTCACAAACCAGATGGTCGTTGAACGTTTGGGGAGGTGTGATGGAATCTTTCGTCATTGGTCCCTACTTTTTTGATCAACGTGTGACCGGACAAGTATATCAGATTCCAAATCTCTAATTAGAGGTTGGGGTTGCTATTTAAAAAATTACATTTTCTGATGCCACGGTTACCTAGAACACTCTATATACACAGTGATATTTTAAATTGTGACCCTGCTGGAACCCTTTACGTTTTGTCTTGAATTTTTTTTCCTATCTCTTTTGACAAGGGAGAAAATGGACTGCCACACACTAATGCACCACCCTGAATAATATATAATAGGGACTCCGTCAAAGTTCAGTTCATTCGTGAGTTATCATGAGTTGCAAATCTGACTCAAAACATGAATTAGTGTGAATATAAATTTGAGCCAGTGTGTTGACAAATGAGTCTTGATTGAACAAGTGATCTCCAAAGTAAAATGGAGTTACAATATGATTCAATCGACAATCCATTATTTGATTCACGTCAGCTTCGATTTAATTCAAATACGAGTCAACCAACTCTTGATGACAATGTCCAACAACCCCAACTTGACACAAATTCGGAACTACTGGAAAAATGATCGTCAGAATTTTCAACTCGGAAAGTCTTATCAAAAATTTCTCAAATATGTCAAAGTTCGTCAACACATTGCTCTATGATTCTATGAAAACAAACGTTCTTCGACAAATCGATTGTCATATATTTGATTTTTTTTTTTAAGTATGAATAGCTTTAAACCAGCAATAAGCAGAGTGAGTATCCAGCAAGCCTGCAGCACAGAGCAAGAGCAAAAAATAATCTTCAAAAATAATATTTATGTGTGTTGTATGTGCTTTTTGTGAACTTGTGCACTATTGATGGACAATGGATGGAGCATAGCATAAAAGAATATAGAGGAGACTTTAGGCAACGATGAAGATGAATAAGACAAAATACTAGAACCCCTGTAAAAAAAACAACTACAAAAATTCAAACACCTTGCAAAAATTCCAAAAAAGTCAATGTTTCTGCACATTGTTCGAAAGATCAAGACAAACCCGTGGATATGTTTATCTATCGACTAGTGTGGATTCTATTGAGAATCTTTTTATCAACAGTGAACAACAAAAAAACTGAAGATCTCAATAATTTACCATCAAATGATACCCTGGAGATCTCTATTTTGACCATCTTCACTTTTGACGTACTATCGTGCTTGCTCTATAAACAGATACACAGATTGGAAAATATTGATTGGGGCAAGAGTCTCACCTACCTGAATGTAACAATAGCAAAGCAACATACATATTGAGCAAAAGTTGGGGACTGCCAACAGAGTCGCTTCATGAGGGTGTGCCCTGCAGTTCGAATTTCTTATGCATTACCTTCACTCGTGGACCGAAGGGCCCATTGTGTTCCCTTTCTTCGAGAGGTGGAACTCTGGTCACTTAACCTGCAACTTTTTTTTTCTTCGTTCTGAAACTTCACATGGTTTTCACGAAGTTCAGAATTGGCACGATGTCTATGTTTGCCGCTTCTTCCAAGTCTTCAAGGTAGTTCTGTTTTATATTTATGAGGTTTTGTTTCTTCAGAGCTGTGCGGTGACTTGTTAGATGTTCTATAGTTTTATCCTCCTTGATGCAGACCTTGCAGAAATCATGGGTTCGTAGACACCTTTTTCGGATCATTGCTCTGATCTCACATTGTCCTGTGATTATTCAGACTAGAATGCTCACTAATGATTCACTCTGCTTTAGTAATCTATTTGTTTGTTTCATATTCAAGTTTGGCCACAGAACTCTCGATGTGTTGCAGTTATTTGGAATGCTCCACCTGTCACTTTGCAGCTTTATCATGCTTCCGTTAACTGTATTCTTTTCTTAACAACACATTTTATCGCAAGCTTAACATTAAAAAAATATATCTACGAGTGATAATGTATGCGCATCAAATTCTCCTTGGTTTTGAATATACTCTACCTGACGAAAACTTCAGGCAAATACATATAAACAGCCTACATGCCACAACTTTAAAAATAAAAAAATTCATCAACCACTGAAAAAAACAATAAAAATGGATTCTTCTTACCACATGATAAAAAACTCTCAAAATAAGCATGTTTCAACTCAAAATTGTCCAGTTTCATTCTTCTAAATCGCAACAGCCTCGTAATGAAACCAAGAAAAAATAAATTTGCTCGTCCCATGAACAAACAACACCATTGCTAAAATGTGTCTAAATTGCCATACGATAAATAAAAAATACCATTGCTAAGAGAATATTTCAGACAACTTCAAGCTGGAGGCACAGCCTAAACAGTACTCGAGGTGTCAAAGATAATCAATTCAGGTTGATGTTGTGATATTTTATTGTTTTACGATCAACAGTACATTATATGTTTTTCTTACAGTTTTCCATGTGGTGGTTGGATATCTGATGGGTGTAAACCGCTTCGACCGACTTTGGGAATTCTTCTTATTCCAAAGTGAGTTTCTTCGTTCTCGATGACCAAGAGACATATTTTAACATGTATATTGAATCTATTGCAACCCAGTCTCCTTCGGTTGGTAGATCCAAATTCCTTGAACAAAATTAAACTGTACAATAAATCTCACGGAAAATCCCATCCCTCGATAATATATCCCAAAAGCTTATACCTTGTCACTAGTGATTTTTATCAGAAAGAATTACTTTGCCACTTTGTCTTCAAGACAGGGGTCCTGATGAAATGAAATATCTTTTATTCTCGTTTCAGGATAATATTTTTCTATAACGATTTTCGGACTAGGTTGGGTTAGGTGTACATCAAAGAGTTTTGCGTTCCAGCTTTTAACATTTATTCTGAAAATTGATTATGGAAAATTGAAAAAAAAAAACATTTAGTCTCTAGGTATTGCTTCAACATCAAGGTATTGGAGAAAAAAGAGATAGAGTTTTATATCATTCATTATCTGGCGCTTTGATAATCATGAAAAAATCATATGCTTGAATAATTTTGATTTTTGTCAACAAAGATTTATTATTCTACGTGATTTACGAGAAGTAGAATCGACAAAACTCTTGTGTTATCAGAATAAACAAAAAATACGAATCAAGCGTCTCACACCATGAGTACAAGTAGCCCATCTTTGGGACAAAATTTGAGAATTGATCCGTCTTGTTCCAAAGTAAGGTGATGGTCGATGTCGCTGTAGACTGCAATTAGCTGCTTTTCTGGAGCTTTCATAACACCTGTTATTTTTGAAGAGGCAGAGAATTTTACCGGCAACTATATTGACGAGTCTTTGGACTGCTGAAAAAGCTTTGATATAAAAGATCTCCAACTGAGGGATATATTGAGATAATTTATGAAAGTGATAAAAATTTTCATTTGTTTACACAAAATGAAAGCTTTAGTTTTCGATGAATTTCAGTGGCAGTTTTTGTTCTTATTTTTAATTCCATATCTTCAACCGATTGAAGGTGGAGAGCTTAGTCACTCTCTTATATAGACGCGCACACAGTTAAGACAGGTGATGAAGCGGCTGGTGGGGCACTGCAACCTCTCTCACCCTCACAAAACATTAACATAACGATAACCTGCCATTCCTAATTAATCAATTTAGCTCTATATCTGACTAATAACTAGAGATTATGAATACTGTTCGGATAAAAGAAGGTGTCTATACCTTAATCTGACAGTAATAATGCTGGGACAGCGCTTGATAGCCACAGGTAGTGAATTGTAGATTTTTACACCCATATATGTAAAACTTCGTTGAAACAAAGCAGTTGAACGTTTTGGCATAGTTAAACTATCAACATTTTTGGCGATCCAGCTATGTACAGCACTTCAAAATAGAAGTTTATCTTTAAGATATATTGAGACTGATGATTTTAACAGCTTCATTAAAAATACAACATAGGGCAACGGAACAGTACCAGAAATTTTCAACCAACCAAGATCTCTGAAGTGTTTGCAGAACATGGTCAAACTTTCGCAATTTATGAACCAATCGCCAATAAACATTTTGCACATACTGAAGTAGATTTTTCCAATCGAATACAAACAACAGTTATAAACAATATTACAGTAATCGAAAGATGACAATATTAACGATTCACTCAGTTTTTTGTTTGTCCTAAAGCTAAGTAGATAAAGACTTGCGTACAACTTCATCTTAGCATAACTGTTTTGTATACTCAAATGTTCCCTGTATCTTGGGTTCATGTCCATAACAAGCCCCAAGTTGAAATAATAGTTTTGGCGAAATGTAGCTTTTCATTTGAAATTTTTAGGTCGACGACTTTCCTGACAAAAAAACAAAACCTGGGTCTTGGCGGAATTGATCTATATTGCGTCTATGGGATTCGAAGGAATAAACAAGTGGAGCGATGTACTATGACCCTCTCGAGAACCAGATTGATGCATTAGCGGAAGTCTTTAGATACAAGGACATCGAGAATGGACAATCCTTTCTAGCTCTTTAGAAAGGACTAGCAGCAGACTGATAGGACGAAGTTCGTGAATTCTGGTAGGGTTTTTCACTTTTGGAACTGGGCATAATATAATGGATTTCTTCCAGCACTCAGGAAAGTACACACATTCATTTATATCGTTGGCATTTTGAAGTACCTCCGGAAAGACGGAAGTACTTTTGGAAGCTGTATAAAACCTTGAGCTTCTGAGCCCTCGCCACAATGACCCAGGGTCCATCTGTCGCTCCAAAAACTCCAAGTATCCCAGTTCTTCACGACGCATAATGTAAAGTGTTCAATTTCGCAACGCCTTGCAATTGGTTACATTTTCTAGGGATTTATTCGCTTTGTATTTTGCGAAAGCCCTATCTCTCTCTCTCATAAGCGCCGTCAATGCCGGTGTAAGCCATGGACCCTCTGCTCCATTTAGTAACTTTAGATGTCCTAATAGGTGCATGCTGACTGAAAAGAGATGCAAATTGGGTGCTTAGAAAAACAACTTTCTCCTTAATATTGGTCATGTAGAAAATATCATCTCAGCATATATCTTCCAAGTCATTGTGAGAAAAACCTTTTCAAAAATTTTAAAGTCTCTGTAGGTCACAAATTTTCAAAAGCATGTCTGTGTCTGAATCTCAATCTTGCAAAACATTAGTAAATGACCACTTATTCACTTGCATCAAGAGTACCTGCAGAGAGAATGGAGATGTCCTTACTTACAAAAATGGGATCCAGTTAAGTCGAACTTCCGGCACCAAGATTCAGACAGTGGATTGGGCAGCTTTTATTGCATCATATTCACATCAAAGTCACCTAAGACTATAACATGTTCATACTGATTGAGAATTTCAAGAAGAGCCTGATCGAGAATATTAACTCGATTCAAAACATTGCATTTTGTGCGATAGACTACCCCTACGGCGCAAGTTATTTTAGAATTGATTTTTATTTTTACCCAAATGGATTCAGATTCTTTTATTCTGGGTTTTGGTGGTTGCAGTTTTTTGCCCTCAAACTCACTTTGAATATACACTCTCACTCCACCTCCTTGTCCCACAAGTTGGTCACGCCTTAAAAAATTGAACCCCTTATTTCGAAACGCATCAGACGATACCTCCGAGCTCAACCATATTTTGCTGACGGCTACTTATCAAAATGTTCTGCTTTCACCATATCACTTAATTCATCGAAACCAGTGAGCACAGATTCAAGGTTAAGATGGGTCTTACTTAAAACAAAAAAATTATCTCTAGCACCGCGTTGAGTCATATTATGACTTACAACAATAATTGATTTATTTATTTTGTATTTCCTCCATTCTCAGATAAGAAGGATACGTTTTATCAAGTGATGTGTGGTTTATATCCAGATCTGTACCTCTGGCCTCTGACGATTTCATACAATTTGCGCACCTCTTAACTTGAGATTTACAGTCCTTATCCGAATGGCCCTCATCCGCACAGCATGAACACACTCTTTTTTGTTTGCAGGCATAGTGCCCAAAACCCATGCAATTATAGCACTGTAGTATACTTATATGATTAAAAGCTGAACATATTGACCAACCAATCTTAACTTTATTATTTAAAAGAATGCCATGACTTTTGGGGTCACTCTCTAACAGAACATCAATTTTATTATACCTATTTTAGCTCTGCTTCAGTACCTTCATTTTAGAAGTTGCATCTCCGTCTAAGCCATAGCACTAGACGATCTCTTCGATTATATCATTATCACTATCTTGAAGACCAACATCATCGTTACTTATATCAACAACCTTGAGTCTTGGGTTTTTCAAGCACATCACATATCCTTGACCAAGCTTCGCTAGTAGCTGGGTCTTGAGTGCACCAATAACATCTTCACTGTCGCAGCCAATGATGACTCAACCATCATTTCCCTTTCGGAGATTGGATATTCCAAGTCTCATAGGATTAACTTTTCTTCGTAATTGCACTGCATCCTTGGCGGATTTAACAATGACAACTGATTCGACCTTTCTTTGCTCAGTAGCCTCTACGTAAGACCTACGTTCATCCACTGGAGCGTTATTTTCAGTCGACGATGACTTTTTTCAGGATCTTCACAATTAGAGGTATTTTTCGTGTGAGATGCAAACAACCATCGCAAAAAAATATCAGGAGACGCTTTTTAAAAGGCATACACCTGCCTTCGGACACTGAGAGGTCTGCACATACCTTGTGGATGTGGCCTCAACAGACGTTAAAATTTGGACTTCGGTTTTAAGAGATGCATCGTCTGTCGGAAGAGACGGACCCGTGTGCATGTTGGCACGTTGAAGAACCCTACCCTCGACTGAGAGGGATTCGGCAAAATTACCAGATAGGGTGAGACAAATTCTCCGGTGTTGGTAATTAGCCTTAGTCCCAGTAGTAGACTGACGGAAAATAAACCAGACAAAAAAAAGGAGGGGAAATTGAGGTTGGATTTAAAGTTAGAGATATTTGAAGAACTTCTCAATCCAATCACGTTCAAGTCTAAAGTTGTTGCTATTCGTGATTGAAATGATTCAATTCCAAGATTAAAAAGAAGATAAACAGGCACAAACACCGACAGAAGACATTATTCACTCAACTAACGAATACAAAGCTTTCAGAAAATTCCAAATTTGATGTTCAAAAACGTTATCTCATTTTCTACGAGGAAATGAAAACAGCATTCCTGCAATTCACGGTAGTCGCGAACTCGTTTAAACTGATAAGGAGAAAGCGAAGGTTCTCTTGTTATCATTGGAGTGCCAATTTTCCCCCAACGAAAAATTGAGGGAGTTCGTTCTTGTTTTTTTCATTGTAGCGGAGGCCTATTATTAGTCTTCCAGTATAGGTACCTACATAATTCTTCATCTGTCTAAAACACTCTTATTTATTCTTGATCGAAATATGGTAAAATCATCTATCATGTTCTACTGCAGCCTTTCCTATTTAGAAAAAAGATATTGCATCTTGTACATTGTTTCTGCACTTCGTAATATTCAGAGGATCTTGATCTTCATGGTTTTTTGAATGTTATCCTGAATTTTTTCAAATGAACAAAACGTTTGTCACAGAGATAATAGGATGATATATCATTTTTTGTTTTTCAGCTATAGAAATCCCTTGACCAGTTTCAATTAATTTATTTGAAGACAAGATTTATGTACACTCACTATCTACACCGAAAAATATCACAACTTATTTATGTTTTAACTTTCCTTTAACAAAGTTGTAATACAACTATTAATACACAACTGAAGTCACTTGGCGGAGTCTCCTATACAGGGTCCTTCATTAGTGCGTCGGGCAATCCTAGCGTGGTTATTTACAAAAGTAGAAAAAAAAGTTTTTTACAAAAGTTGTAGAATGTGACTTTATGCATATTTTAAAAATATTTTCAAACATACAGGGTGCGTCACAAAAGTATGGCACGAAAAAGTATGATTTTTTTAAATGGAATCCCCTGTATATTGATTGATATTTCAATTCTTTCTTCAATTTGGAACAAAAATTGTGATACAACTAATGTTCCTAAATTCAACCGTTATCGAGATATCGCGTTTTAAAAATGGCATTTTTGCAACTTTGACATGCTATAAAACTCAAACTATTTAAGTTAGAGGAAAATGGTTTGCACATTCCTATCTTAACTTTTCAAGAGCTCTTCTGTCATTTGGATAGAAGGTAACGTCAACTGTCAACTTTTTTCGGCACATTTTGACATTTTTTCACAATAATGGATTTAATCTCCTTGAATAGCTCTTGAATAGTTAAGATAGGAATGTGCAATCCATTTTTCTCTAACTTGAATAGTTTGAGTTTTATAGCATGTCAAAGTTGCAAAAATGCCATTTTTAAAACGCGATATCTCGATAACGGTTGAATTTAGGAACATTAGTTGTATCACAATTTTTGTTCCAAATTGAAGAAAGAATTGAAATATCAATCAATATACAGGGGGTTCCATTTAAAAAAATCATACTTTTTCGTGCCATACTTTTGTGACGCACCCTGTATGTTTGAAAATATTTTTAAAATATGCATAAAGTCACATTCTACAACTTTTGTATAAAACTTTTTTTTCTACTTTTGTAAATAACCACGCTAGGATTGCCCGACGCACTAATGAAGGACCCTGTATAAGCACCCCACATATACCTCGATAGATGGCCAACAAGGCGGAAGAATCCAGATCGGCAACTGAAAGTACTAGAATGTTCCACAATGTTGACAGTGGTTCGAATTTGTGACAAAAGGGACAAGAGCCGAGATGTTTGTGCGAGACGTAATTGTTGGAACGTTCTCTCCGCTGTCGGCCGCCTTGGATGATCGTGACGCTGGACATAAGATATTATTTGTTCTTAGTAGATGAGAGTTTATATAAAAGTGTAAATAATATAATGAATTGGATTAAACATTCGTATTAATTCTCATTAGTCATCATGTTTTGTGTAGTCGGATGACCGCTTTTGAGGTACAGAGAAAGCGTCTCTAAAGTGATTTCTGGCATGTTATCAATTTTCCACGTTCTTTCTTCTATTCCAATCACATGCTTGACGCCGTTACTTCATTTTTCGCAATTCACTTTTTCCATTTTCTAATGCAAAAGGTTTTCAATATCTCTATTCCGAAAGTACTGTATCACAAATGCATCTGCAAACAAAACAAATCTCATGATCAGTCATGTTTGTGATATTATGGCTGTTTATTCATAGTAAGCCAATCAATGATCCCTGTTTTTTGCAAAGAGAAGGTTGGTATTTTTTTGAATCTGCGTGAGTGATACCGGCCATTTTTTTTAATCTTCTCACTTTGCTGTGAGAGAATATAATTTAATCGACAAAGTCTACTATGCATCACATAGCCGCTAGTCACACATGGATTCAAAAGTTTTGCATCACTCTAAATCTCCTCTTATTAGTAAAAATTCATTAGATACTCATTATTTGATGAGTTTTGACTAAGAATACATCTATGATAATTGAGAAAAAAAATTGTTGCACTCGAAAACTTTTTTTTCAACCATAAGAGTATTTTCAAATAAAAATCATAATATGCCTTCCGTTTCCAGAAATTCATTCACAGCTCTGGTACGGTGAGATCGTGCACTATGCTCCATGAAAACAAAAGCATCACCAACTGCTCCTCGTCATAGTCAGACATGAGGATCTAGAATCTCTCTAATGTATTATTCTCCAGCCATTGTGCCCTGGACATAAATTATTTCTGCGCGAGCGTTAGACATTATACCAGCCCAGCCCAGAACGTAGCACTTGGCCAGGCTCTTTTTGGCTTCCTCGATACACCTATGCGATTTATAACCTTTATCAAACAAGTTCTTGTTGCATCAGAAAAAAACACCGGGCTCCAATATTCTCTTGAGCCCACTGTAGTCGACGAAATTTGTGCTCAGGTTATAGTATCATTGGTCGGCGACACCTCAAACCTGTCGCGAGTATTAGATTTCGCAATGTTGGACCGAAACTTGAACTCTCAAGGCATGACACATACCTCTTAGAAGTGCTGGGATTGCCATGTGTGACACGTCTTTTACCGCTTCTGGAAAGGTGGCGATCCCAGAGGCAAGACACCTCACTTTGCCAAGCCCCAACTCTAGAAAGTAGCCACGAACCTTTGAGAATGACCTACTTTAGGTAAAGACAATATTTCTGCACGGACCATCTTACCTATGACTTGTCAAGGCATCTTCTGCCAAGTGAAGATGTCGGTTTGTCAAAAAAGAAATTCAAGCAGAATGATTTTTTCAGAATTATTGTTTTGGACTGCCTCCTGTGTAATATATTGGGTTTTGTGGGGTCACTCAATAATACGACCAGCCCCGTTCTATTACCAAATATATTCTATTCTCCAATAATTGCCATTACAATACATGTTTCACAATAATTGTTTATAATTAACCACCTAAATAATTCTTGCTTACATTGACAATAATATGTCAATGAACCTACTTACATATTACACCATTATAATGTACTGGGTGTTATTAATATTATTTGAATATAATAATTATAATTATCTATCTCTTATTTCTATATCCTATTATTATCAGATACATATACATATACTACACCTCCTTCGTTAACAAAAAAAAAAAAAAACACAAAAAAAAGACTAATCATACGCCTATAATTACTTTTCAAAATACGGTTTGATTTTATTCTTATGAACCTCCTTAATTTTATTTCCTAATTGTATCAAAATATTTGGTGCCCTGTCCTCAATAACTACATATGGACCGTTAAACAACGCCTCCATTTTTGTTCCAACTTCGTTTTTTAGTAAAACTTTATCCCCTGGATTATACGTTACTGAATTAGTTTTATAGTCATATTTGTTTTTTCTTTTCATTTTAGAGTTAATCAAATTATCTCTAGCCTCCGCTTGCGCCTGCTGTAACCGA
Organism: Orchestes rusci; assembly: GCA_958502075.1. Lineage (NCBI taxonomy): Eukaryota > Metazoa > Arthropoda > Insecta > Coleoptera > Curculionidae > Orchestes > Orchestes rusci. The sequence continues at coordinate 24,289,777 of OY293303.1, forward strand.
AATTTTAATTCTAACGGATAGCTGTCAAAGTTATAAAGAGGGTCGATTTGTTTTTTCAAATGCGATGGTAAATTACAAACCTTACCAAAAACCAACTCGTATGGGGTATACTTTGTTTCACTATGCATAGTAGAATTGAAGGCAAAACTCCAAAAATGAACCCAAGAGCTCCAAGAATCTGGAAACTTACCACATTGCATTCTTAAAAACGCGCCTAAACTTTTGTGTGTGTTTTCCAAACCCCCCAAAGTTTGATGATGATACGACGTTGAAGAAATGTGCTTTACTTTAAGGATTGCGCAAATTTCTTTAAAAATTGTCGCCATAAACTCTGAACCTTGGTCTGAAACAATAGTTTGCGGAATCCCAAAACGTAGGATGAAATTTTCAACTAAACTTTTCGCAACTGTTGCTGCTTCCTTATCATTAATTGGGTAGCATTCCACAAACTTTGTTAATTCACATTGTAGGGTAAGTATATATTGGTTATTATCGCAATCTACCGGTAGTGGACCAACAAGATCCAAAAAAAAATTTTTGGAAGGCTGATGTGGCGGTTGTAGTAATTGTCGTAGGCTCCACATAAGGCCTTGAATGTTTACACCTCTGACACTCATCACAACGCATAACAAAATCTTGTACATCTTTTTGTAAGCCATTCCAAAAATAGAATTTTTTGATATTGTGGTACATACGATTCATACCTGCATATCCTCCACTTGGCAGAATGTGAAAGTCGTTTAAAATAATTTGTCTCATTTCTTTGTCTTGTATTTTGTGCACATCTTTTATTATCGATAATCTCAAATTCATATTTTTAATTCTTCCAAGATCCTCTAACATACTTTCAATCAATAGTTGATTATTCAAACTTTTCAATATAACTATTTCCGGAATTTCAAACATTTCACAAATTTCTTTCAAGTCCCTCAACGATGAACCAAATGCTAACGCTGATCGAGTTTTTTTAAAAATAATTGCGTTGTCATTTTTCAAATAAATGACATTTTTTAAACAGTAATTGTCTTTGTTTATATTTTTATTAAAGTCATGTTCAGACGTGACGTAAGCCTCAACGTAACTTTTAGGCGGTTTCAATAGCTCTACCACTCCAGGGTGATCAAGTCTTTCGTGTGAAGTACTACTGAAACTCCTATCGTCAACAGATTTGGCTTGTTGTCTAGTAATAGCGAACATATTACCTACACTGCTCGACATGTTTTTCAATTCATCTGAAGAGATTGTGATGCGTGACAATGCGTCTGCTGCCACATTAGTCTTTCCCTTTTAATACCTGACTTCAAATGTATATTCTTCTAAAAGTAACCTGAACTTGGTTAACCAACTAGATGGATTCGTCATACCGAATAAGTAAACTAACGGTCTATGATCTGTATATATAATAAACTTCCTCCCATACAGATAAGTTCTGAAAGTCTTAACTGCAAAACAAATTGCTATCTATAACTGGATAATTCCTTTCATATAACTGGATAATTCCTTTCATGGCTATTCAGACTTCTACTGGCATAGGCGACAGGTTTGTCATCATTATTAGACAAAACTGCTCCTAATGCTACATTTGATGCGTCAGTCTTAAGTATAAATGTGTTTGATTCAGAAAAATCTGGGTACTGCAAGACTGGAGGGTTAACTAGTGCTTGTTTTAATGTTTCAAAAGCTTGTTGACAACGTGAATCCCATGCGAATTGTACCCCCTTCCTACTCAAATAATTGAGAGGTGAAGCTATTTCTGCAAAGTTTGCTATATGCTTTCTATAGTAATTTGCAAAAGCAACAGAACGTTTGGTTTCAGTGGAGTCTTTTGGTACTGGAAAATTTAAAATTGCCCTAGTCTTTTCCGGATCAGGAGCTACCCCTTCTTTCGATATCAGATGACCTAGATTTAAAATTTCTCTTTAAAGGAAATCACATTTTCTTGGATTTAGTTCCAAGTTGACTTGCCGCAATCTTTCTAGAATTTTTACTAAATTTTGATTATGATGAGCCAAACTGTTCCCAAACACAACTAGATCGTCCAGATAAACAAAACACGATGAATTATTCAAGCCTGCCACTGCTATTGACATAGCCCTTGAAAAAGAACTCGGACTTATCTTTAGACCCATTGGTAGTCTTGTCATTTGAAATTGCCCTTTGTCAGTGACAAAGGCAGTACACTGTCTGCTTTCTTTCTCAAGTTCTATTTGGTAATAACCTTGTGATAAGTCTAGATGCGTAAAATAGATCGCTCCCGACAATGAATCTGAAATATCTGTTATGCAAGGCAAGGGAAATTTGAATGCAGTCATTTAAACGTCTGTAATCCAAAACTAAACGCCATTTCTTATTTCCCTTTTCGTCCGCATGCTTCGGTACCACTAATAAGGGAGAGGACCACGGTGACTTTGCCTTTTCTATAATACCATTTTTTAACATGTCCATAACCTGTCTATTTACTTCTTCCCTCTGTGACTGTGGCAACCTGTATGGTTTAACATATACGGGTGCCGAATAAGGGTGTGAGTTAATATTTTGTCTATAAATGTTTGTAGTCGTAAAAGAGTCGTTACCCATCTAAGAAAAACACATCTGAATATTTTGAGCAAATTTTTTGAATTGAATACTTCTCGGATAGCTGTAAATGATCCAGTTTCAACATGCCTAAAATATCCTCTATTCTATCGACAGTTTTATCAGTATCATTGAAGGTGCAGATTTCATACTCGTCAAGTGGTTTTATTTTTGGTCTGAAATTTTTTAATTGTACTTCACTCTCACGTACATTTAGAATTCGAACTGGAATCTTATTGAACTTTGGGCTAGCTGCTGCACTAGCAACAAAAATTCCTTTGGATAGTTCCCCAGGTAAAATCATGCAATCATGATTTGTGCTAACGTCAAAGTATTTAATAATTTCACACCTCGCAAGAATAGATGCGATTTGATCATGATTCGAGCTTATCGGTAAGCAGATTCTTTGATTATTCAACCAAAAAACTAACGTAAATGTTTCGAAATGAATTTTGGTTGGATAGTGTATAAAAAAATCTGAACCCAACACTCAATTAAACTCGTCATCAAATGGATCTATGAGCAAAAATTCATGACCGACTACTGTGTTACTATGATTTACTTCAATATGCACGCTACCTTGAGAAATTGTTGACCCAGAAATTCCATGTTTTTTGACGCGTTTTGAGTAATCTATATTTTCAAATGAATTAACGGAGTTTTTAGAAAGAACACTTACAGATGCTCCTGTGTCAATTAAAAGTTTTAAATTTTCATTTTCGCATTTAACAATTATGTAATTTAGACCATTAATATTTGTTATATATTCTTCTTTAGGGACGAAAAAACATGTCGGCCGATATATCTTTAATTTCAGTATTATGTGAACTTGAATTTGATCGCTCGCCACTGTTTAAAAAATAAGTTCTACCCCTATTTTCGCTATTTCTTGAAAAATTCCTACCTCCTTGGAAACCTCCCCTTGATCGACCAAATTGATTATGTCTATACCCGCGTGAATTGGAATTTTGGTGAAACTGGTAACAATCAGTATTACCCCCACGATTACCGTAGCTTCCTCTTGAGCCGTAGCGCTGGAGTTCTATTACCAAAAGTATTCTATTCTCCAATAATTGCAATTACAATACATGTTTCACAATAATTGTTTATAATTAACCACTTAAATAATTCTTGCTTACATTGACAATAATATGTCAATGAACCTACTTACATATTACACCATTATAATGTACTGGGTGTTATTAATATTATTTGAATATAATAATTATAATTATCTATCTCTTATTTCTATACCCTATTATTATCAGATACATATAGATATACTACACCTGAGTATCCAACCAAAAGATCTGTCTCGAACTCCTGGTACTTTTTTTGCTGAAGAGGTGGATTTCTTGAGATTTTGTCATGTAAAAGTGACATTTTGTGCCAAAAACACAAAAAAAACACAAATTTTACTGCGAAATCCTAAAAAAACGTAGAATGATTTTTTGAATTTGAATTAATTGTTTCTTTTTTAGGTTCCACTGACGACGGAAGCAGATTCGCTTCTGAAACGTTTGATATTGTTAGGTTTTATTGTTTACCAATAGAATTTTTTTCAGGTAATATAGAAGATCCGGTATATTAACACTAGTTTGATTGTTTTTTGAGAGGGTGTGGCGAAATACCCAAAAAATCAGGTTAATCAAGATTTTGAAACCACCCTTGTTGCCAGCGGAATTCTGTCATTGTAACTCATCAAGTTGTGATAAGGATGTATTTAAATCATATATAATATTTGGGACACTTGGTATATTTAATCATCAATTCGCAGATGTAAGCATTTCGACATATTATAGTTATTGCATGTACATTATCGATGGATTGTCAGCATATTATAATAATTATGCAATGATATTTGAATATACAATAAATCAGATCCAACTAGACTCTTGAATAAGAAAGGTGACTTTGAATTATTCGTGCCTTTTTTACAAGGTCTAAATCAACCCTTCTCATATGGTGATCCTGCCATCCGAATGAAGTCTTTTTTAGCAAGTTAGCTAAAAAATGCAACCAAGAAGTCGAGCAAGTTGTGATATCACAAGCAGGCATATGGGTGGCAAAACTGAAAACACAAGTCGGAAAAATTGGAATGGAAGTGCCAGAAAAACTACGAATATTAATTGAATGGACTGTCAATTTATACCATCTACAATGGGAATATGGAGTTGAAGCAGTATATAGGTATATGGGAACAGTATACAAAAGGGTACATATGGACAATATGGAATGGAATCTATGACAATATAAATGGAATGGTTGAATCAAATCAAGAAACTTGTTGAATCAATATTTAGAAACTTGTCCAAGGATAGCCAGGAGAGACGAAGTTAACAGGTATCGGAAAAAAAAATAATAAAATTAAATAATCTCAAATTAGAGTTAGAGCAATGTAAGAAAAAATTTAGGGAAAGTGGTAAAATAGAATCAAATTATATAGATAGTGCTAGGGAGTATATTCTGGATAGCAATAGGATCTTTGACCAAATCAAATCAGTTTTGAAAAAAAGACCGGAATTTGTTGCCTCATCATCGGAAACTAAAAATCTAGATTCAAAATCCAAAACACAAAACAAAATGACCGAAAAATTTGATTTCAAAACCGCTAGCAGCTTGATTCAACTTATGGATGGCTCGGAATCAATAACAAAACAAATAATTGACGGTGTTAGTTTTTATGATGCAATGCTCGACGACGACGGGAAAAAACTGCTGACCTCGTACATTTTGAAAACCCGGTTAAATGAGAATGCGAAAATCAGATCAAAACAATCTTACAATTCAAATACTGACCTTATTAACGATTTAAAATTGAATTTTCTTGTGAAAAAATCGATAACCGCATTATCTCACAAACAAAATAACGAAAAACAACATTCTCGATCAATAGGAAGTTTTGGGCAGGCCATTGAAGATTTATTTGTCAACTCAAAACTTTCTCAGGCAGATGGAAATGGGGAAAATTTTGAAATTCTCAGGACATTAAACGAAAAATTAGCGATAAATTCTTTTGCTAATGGGTTGAACAAACATGGGTTGAGAACCATAATAAAAGCCCGTACTTATTCAAGCCTTAGTGAAGCTATTAGAGGAGCGGAAGATGAAGAGCTATCACTGGGGAACTCGAATCAAATGTTTAGAATTAATAATTCAAGGGGACACCCCCTCCGATTTTCCCGGGGAATTGCGAATTTCAGGGGTTCCAGGGGTTCTTTCCAAAATAATGCAAATAGATTTTCAAGAGGTTCAAACTCAAACCATACAAATAATCGAAATTTTCGCAACAACCAAAAATTATGCAAATAATTTTTACAATCGAGTGAATTCGCAGGGGTTTTCCAACTCAACTATCGGGTTCTATTCAGACATACGGGTCAACAGATTTAAGTTTAGATGTAGAGAATAGAAAAATAGAGCATTCCTTTTTGATAATTGATAGTTTTGAGAACAATATTCAGGGAGTTTTAGGGTCGGATTTTCTTCAAAAATTTGGCGCTACCATAAATTTTGAAAATTGATTGTTTTCATTTTATTATGACGAAGAACAAATTCGTGTTCCAATTTTGTCGAAGGACGAATTGTTCACTTTGATTCCCAAACGCAGCGAAATAATCAAAAATGTCAAAGTTCAAACGACGAGTGACTGTATTGTATTCGCTGACGAAGTGGCTGGAGGAATTTTTATCGGAAGCACAATAGTAAAACCGAATAACGAAGGATTGATACCAGTAAAATTTTTGAACGTGCGTGAAGATATTCAACTAAAAAATTTCAAACCAAATGTTGATTTTCTGTATAATTATGATGTTTGCGAGTTTAATGAAATACAAAACTCTAATTCAGTTGACAGAGTCGACAAACTTTTAAAACTAATAAATCTGAAACACTTAGACATAAAAAAAAAATTTTCTTTTCAAAAAAGATGTGCTAAGTATTCCGATGTTTTTCTTCGAGACGGAGATCCGTTAACCACGACAAATATTTACGAACAAAAAATTTATTTAAAACCAGATGCGACACCCGTTTATACAAAACAATACAGATTACCTCACTCTCAAAAAGAAGAAATCAATAAGTTAGTAGACAAAATGTTGGAAGACGAAATAATTGAAGAAGCAAGATCTGAATGGTCATCTCCACTCTTAATTGTGCCTAAAAAAGTAGATAATAATGGAAACAAACAATACAGACTAGTTATCGATTACAGAAGAGCAAATTGTCAAATTTCAGATAAAAAATGGCCGCTTGCCTCTGAAATCGGAATCTTAGACTCTTTATCAGGTGCGACGTATTTCTCTCATTTAGATTTGTCACAGGGATACTATCAGATAGAGCTTCATAAAGATAGTAGACCCTATACAGCTTTCACGGTGGCTAATTGGGGACAATACCAAATGCGAAGACTTCCTATGGGGTTAAAAATTAGTTCAAGCGCATTTTCCGGAGCAAAGATCATCGCTTTATCGGGTCTTTGTTACGAAAGCTGCTTTATTTATTCAGACGATTTGATCGTATTCGGAAGAACTTTTCTTGACCATCATAGAAATTCAACCAAAGTACTAGATAGGCTTAGGCAAGTAAATCTGAAACTCAACCCAAACAAATGCGAATTTGTAAAAAAGGAATAATTATTATATTTGGGTCATGTAGTATCTAAAGATGGGGTATTGCCGGATCCCGGAAAAACCAAGACTATGGAAAATTATCCGACACCTAAAGACGCAAATGAAGTAAAAAAATGGGTTGCAATGGCTGATTTTTATAGACGACACATTCGAAATTTCGCAGAAATTGCAGCTCCATTAATTTTTTTAGCTAGGAAGAATGTTCCTTTCAAGTGGACACCAGAATGCGAAAACTCTTTTCAGACACTAAAATCTGCATTAATTTCTCCTACAATATCCAGATTTTTCTGAACGCAATACTTTTATTTTGAAAACGGATGCTTCCGGTTATAGTGTAGGGGCAGTACTCTCAAATCAAGATGAAAGACCAATAGCATACGCAAGTAGGGGTTTCAAAAAAGCAGAACAATTTTACTCAACTATAGAGAAAGAACTTACAGCTTTAGTTTTTGGTATAAAACATTTCTCTTGTTATCTTTACGGTAGGAAGTTCATTATTTACACGGACCACAGACCACTAATTTACTTAAAGAGACATTGTTTTACGGTTATCCGTGTGAGGTATGTTCGAGCTGTACCTCTCGATCATGGAATAAAGAGACATTGTTTTACGGTTATCCGATGTTAAACGGAAAAACAATGTCTCTTTATTCCATGATCGAGAGGTACAGCTCGAACATACCTCACATCTATTCGCGTTCACAGACTTGTGAGCCAATAGATGGCAGTGGTTGTCTAAAAACAACCACTGCACATTTACCCACATTAGGGTAGTGGCTAGAGTTGCATCGGTGTGAGTGGTGCCAGCTGCCTTACTGATGAGTCCAATTTCGGGACGAACCCGGTATAAGGAGGGCACTACTCACATGGATGTAACTCTAGACATTTATTACGGTTCTGTACCAACCTTTCCGTTTAACATCGGATAACCGTAAAACAATGTCTCTTTATTCCATGATCGAGAGGTACAGCTCGAACATACCTCAGACTTGTGAGCCAATAGATGGCAGTGGTTGTCTAAAAACAACCACTGCACATTTACCCAGATTAGGGTAGTGGCTAGAGTTGCATCGGTGTGAGTGGTGCCAGCTGCCTTACTGATGAGTCCAATTTCGGGACAAAACCGGTATAAGGAGGGCACTACTTACATGGATGTAGCTCTAGACATTTATTACGGTTCTGTACCAACCTTTCCACTAATTTACTTGTTTGGCATGACAAACCCAAGTAGTCGATTAATGAAATTCAGACTTCTCACTGAAGAATACGATTTTGAAGTGAGATACATCAAGGGGAAAGATAACGTTACAGCGGACGCGTTGTCACGTATCACTTTGACTTCTGATGAATTAAAGAACATGTCACAAAATTTGGACGAAAAAATGTTTGTCATGACAAGACAGCAAAGTAAAAACCAACAACAGCAAAATGACACAGACAGACAAAACAACCCAAATTCTAGGCTTTCTCACCCTGGACTAATTGAGTTGTTACAACGACCAAAAAGTCATCATGTCACTATTGTAGATGATTTTATTTAGATTGAGGAAAAGAAAGTAATTTATTTTGAACAATGTACTCGATCAGCGTGTGTACTACGTACCTCATTGAGAGTCCTGGAAGATATATGCATGCAACACAATATCAAAGAATTATTGATTTTGAAAAATGATAAAAATATACGATTAATCAAAAAATTAAATGAAATGAGGAATTTTGATTTAAAGATATCAGTAATAAGGGACGTTCCAAAAATTGACAATGTTGAAGAAAGAAAAATAATTTTAAACGATTTCCATATTCTTGCTACAGGAGGACATGCTGGATTAAACCGGATGTATAACAACATAAAACGATATTATTTTTGGCAAAGCTTGTATTCAGATGTTGAAAAATATGTTTTACATTGCGATGACTGTCAAAGATACAAACATAGTAGACCAAATATTCAACCTATGACTATCACGACAATAGCTGATTCTGCATTCCAAAATGTTTATTTAGATATAGTGGGACCTTTAGGGAAAGATTCTGAACAAAATAAGTATATTTCAACTCTTCAATGCCAATTAACTAAATTTTGTGAAAGTTATCCACTACAAAGTAAGGAAGCAAAAACGGTTGCCAGAAGCTTTGTTAACAACTTTATCTTACGATTTGGAATTCTATCATGTATTATCCATGATCAGGCAACCGAATTTTTGAGTTCAACCTTAAAAGAAACATGTAAACTTTCGAATATAAAACAAATTCGATCAACGGCGTTTCATCACGAAACTTTAGGTTCACTAGATACACGTAAACATCTAAACGCGCATTCACGGATACAGTCTTCAAAAAATCCAGAAACATGGAGTACTTGGTTACAGTATTGGTGTTTTTCATAGAACAACAGCGTTCATACGGAAACAAAATACACGCCATACGGGCTGGTTTTCGGAAAAACGTGTAATTTGCCATCAAATGTTATGAACAAAATTGAACCAATTTATAACTTCGAGGATTATCCATACGAACTTAAATACCGTTTACAACATGCGTGGGCAGACGCCAAGCAAAATTCACTTGTTTCAAAATTAAAACGGAAGACACATTTTGATAAAAGAACCAAACTTATAAAATTCGGAATCGGAGATAAGATTTTACTCAAAAATGATGCAGGCAACAAAAGAGAAGAAATTTTTCAGGGTGCTTATCAGGTTGTCGAGGATAGATCACCAAATGTATTAGTTAAAATAAGAAATAAAATTATAGAAGTACATAAGAATAGAACTTAGTTGTACAGATAAATTAATTCTTTTTTTTTATTTTTTTATAAAACGGTGAAGGTGCGATAAGGATGTATTTAAATCATATATAATATTTGGGACACTGGGTATATTTTTTCATCAATTCGTAGATGTAAGCATTTCTACATATTATATTTATTGCATGTACATTATCGATGGATTGTCAGCATATTATAATAATTATGCAATGATATTTGGATATACAATAAATCAGATCTAACTAGACTCTTGAATAAGAGAGGTGACTTTGAATTATTCGTGCCTTTTTTACAAGGTCTAAATCAACCCTTATCATAAAGTGTTGGAGCTGTCAAAAAAAATTATTGGGCAAAGTTGCTCAATTGTTTAGTTTGAGTTCCTTTTGCTGTGAAAATGTTCAGGAAACCACCTCTTCAGCGCAAGACGGACCGTGAGTTCAAGTCGGATCTTTTGGTTGGAAGCTCAGGAGGCTGTCCTCAAGTAGGTATCTCTGAAAATATCTTTCAAAAAATTGCAAAATGCTAAAAGAGATGTCGTTGGTGCAAAAACTGGACAAATCCATATTTCATAACTTTTGGGAAATTGAAAAAAAACTCTCTAATTTTGAAGTTTTATGACAAACAAACGATTTCAATAAAATAGTAGTAAAATCATCGAAATATTAAAATCCACTAAATCTCCAATACAGTACAGTAAATCTGGAGCTTTGGCTCCCATCAAATCACCCCCGCTCTGTTATTTTGTCAGTTGTTATTGATCCATTAGAAAAGCTTGAATTCAAAAAGTTGTATCTCTCCGCACCTCCGTTTTTGAGAAGCTCAAAACATTTTTGTAATTGATTTTCAAAAAATGAAGACAATCAAATTCTCCACAATTATACAACTAACTTATTATATAACTCTATCTATCTAACAAATCTATCTGTCTTGACTCGAGAGATATTCGCAACAAAAATATGAACTTTCAAAAAAAATGGTGAACATCTTTTCCGGAAAACAAATATGTGACGAAAGATAAACATTGATAAACAAGACACCAAAAATTGCTGATGTTAAAAAAATGTTTTCGTATAAAAACAAGGTGATGTAATAGTTCTAAATCTTTGTGCCTAATAATAAATGAGTATAAAAGTCGAAAACTGATGATGGGCATGTTCGAGCTGTACTTCTCGTACATGGAATCAAGAGACGTTGTTTCATGGCCATCCGATGTAAAACGGAAGGTAGATACAGAGGCGTGATAAATAATGTTGAGAGTAACATCAATGTGAGTAGCCGCCCTCCTGATACCAGTTTAGTCAGGCAGCATGGCAATCCAGAATATACATCGCGCTTCAAAAATTACATGACGCCATCTCTGATCAAAAGAGCACACACAGAGGACTAGCTCTGGCGATAAAATGGGTTTTTTATTGAGGGTTGCTCAAGTCTCCAGCTCTTCTAGAAAATGATTGAACAATTTTCTTTTCCCGTACACAACAGAACCTCAAGTGTATTCCCTTGAAGGAATTTTTATCACCAGGTGGCTCCGGTTTTAGTTCACAATTCTTGAAATACCACATCCAACATTCTAGCCCAAAACACTTCGAAATTCCAAAAAGCAGACCAGGCTGTGAGAAGCCAAGCTGAATCAGACCTTGAACCTGAATTCAAAATTGAAAAATCGCGAGAATAAACCGCATTCACGAATGACTCGACACCCAGGATAAATAAAGACTCAACTCGGCAGCATCACGTTTTCTTCTCTGTTCGGTGTATGAACGAACGTTGCCGGACTCATTCGGCTGCGTCCTTTGTACATCATCATTTGAAAGGGTTGAAGGCCGCATGTCGAAATTGTTGGCTGATTTATGCCTCAAAAATTCCAGCAGAAAAGAACAAATACAGGTCTATTTTTTCTGCTTAATAATATAATCAAAGAAAATGTGAAAAAAAGAAATACGTGCAACGACTCCATGTTGAGAAAATCGTTTTTTTTAATCCGTTGATCTAGAAACACCTATAAAGCACTTTGAATATCATGTTTAGCGATGATCATATTGAGCTTTCTCGGGTCACACCGTTAATCAACCGAAACTATCCAAATGTATAAAGGATAATTTTGATAATTTGATGTGGTAGTGTCGTTATTTGTAAAAAATTACCAAAATTTGACTCAATTCGATTGATTATGTCAAAATTCTATATGATTCTGTCATGCCCTCCCAAAAACATCTAGCGCGATCAAGGCTGCGATCTAGAGAGTATATTATAAGGGCAATTTTTCTGCAGATTACTTGATTTTTGGATAACGTTATCAGTCTCAATGGTGCCAACACTGTGACGCCAAAAATGACATATGTCAGTGTGTGAGTGTACCTGGACCTGCAGTCCTGCATCAGTGAAATACAGTTGAATCTATGGCAAAAAAAAGTCATATCAATCATTAGTTATTATTTAAAATGAAGAAAATATCATAATCCTCACAGCATTGTACAAAACATCAAACTTATGGTTTAAATCTGATGAAAATATACTGACTGAGATGCACGTCAAAAATAACATTACCCATGTCAATGGGACATGAAAACTACAATTATTACTTTCCAAACATTGTTCACTGAGTGTGCGGATGGAAACCAGTATAACATTTATTTATTAGATCCTCTGACGCGGATATTCCCTGGACTCAGGGCAGATGGGAAAGAGAAAAACATCTTCAGCGGGACTAATGGTCACTCTTTGATATAAATATCGAGTGAATTGATCACAAACCCAGTCGTTATCTTGGTATGGGCTAGAAATTTACCATCAAATCAAGCCAGGAACAATGCTGCATGCATGCTTTTGACCAAAATATCATTCTTATTTCTCGAGATTGAGAGATCTTGACGAAATTTTCTATATCTCGAAAAATCTACAAGTGTTTTTCTCGATGTCGTTTCAAAAAAATTTTGACAGTCTCGACTTGGTCTCGTCTGAAAATTGAGACGAGACGAGAAGAGAAATCTCGGGAATCTAGTGAATCACTTCTAAATAAGTACTTTTAATAAGTTAAAATATTCCGAAAACTGTACAGTTTAGCGCAAAAAGCAGAATGATTATTTGCATAATCTTGCTAAAGTGAAGATTTGTGAAAGGCGAAAAAGTAGATATAGGTAGATAGACAACCTCACTACCTTCTCGAGAAGCGCTACTTTTTGAGGGAAAAGAGGCTTCCACAGGTCTAGGCCTTATAAACCTGTAGTACGGTAAATCCACTCTAAACCTTCTCTGGACAATGCCGCATTAAGAATAAACTTCTGCAATAGCAACTTTTTTGTTTAATTTTTGATGTTCATAAATGTAGACTGTTATAAATGCGACCTTAAATTGATGTGAAGTATTCATCAGTATTCCGTCCTCTTTAAACATAGCACCTTGCTCTTCTTTATCTTCGACTATGATGTTTGTGTCTCTGTTATCACATCCTAGGCCTAAGAAATTACCGCACATGCACATGCTTGAGCAGTTTAGACCACTCTTTCTGCTCTCGTAGCTATGAACGCATCCCTCTTCGCAAGCGCAAACTATGGGGGGAAGTAACTCTTGAGGAGCTGCAGGACGTGCTGTTGTGATGGACAATTTGCATACATTTTCAAATGACTTGAAATTTCATTGACGTATTCTACCCAAAAATAAAGTGAATAAATGAAAAAGAAAACGCAAATCGCACTATATCACATACAGTCATACACGCCAGACGAAGAAAAATAATTTATTCTGTGACGTCAGCTGAATAATGGATGTGGATTGGCGCTCTTTAATCGGTGATTACTACATTAATAGAGGTCGTGAATTGTTTTTTAAAACATTAGTGGCATCAGTACTTACTAATCCCTATACTTTTCATATTTCCAAAAAATGTCAAATTGTCCATTGCTGTCAGGTGCCAATCTTCTTTCCCTCCACTCTGGTGAATTCTGGTTCTCATTCAGCCACTGCTGCACTTGGTGGTAGGTTTTAAATGCATGCTACCTGGAAGCTGCTGGAGTGAGAGAAAGTGTATCCAATTTGAACAACGAATGTATGGGCTGCTTTGCAGTAGCCTGCAAGTATTACTGGTAGCGAAAAGAATTTATATTTTTAAGTGTTCTTGGCTCCAAACATCGCATGAAAAAAATGCTTTCCAGCGTCAGTCACTGCACTGGGGGTCAGCTTTGAGGTCGTTAAAGACTAGAAGTTTCGTACGAAGACCGTTGTCGGCTTGCAGTTTTTTAAACAGTGTATTTTTCTTGTTCTTGTGAAAAGCTGATACCGTGGCACATCCTCTGAAGGCGTATATTGCTGAGAGTACACCTTTCATATCTACAGTGCCTTGCTGAATATATAAAAGAGTGTACCGTCAAATGGGGTTACTTGAGACAACTTTGACATTCAAAGTTTGATATCTCTGATAATAATAAGCCAATCGATTTCAAATTAGACCTTATTTTTTTGTCTAGTTGTTAACTCATAATAGGAATGTTCATAGTGTAAAATAACATAATTAAAAAAAAAATTAAGAAAGATGCTGTCCCAACTTACTTGGCAAAGTGGGTAATATAGGACATACCCGAAAATCCGGTAAAGACCCTAAATAGGAAGCATTATAAGATATCATGGGACATTCAAGAACAAAGGAAAAGTTTCCGCTTGTATTTGAAGCCAAAACTTCAATATATTTTGAAAAAGAGCACATTTTTAATGAAAAATTTAACCTTTGTCGTACAAACTTATAGAAGCATAGAACTTAACTAACATTCTGAATAAACAACATTTAATTGAAAAACATAAAAAATATATTCTTTGGTGAGCAAAAGAGTAAAGTAGTTTGGTAGTACCTACCTAAAATAATACTTTCCCCTTATAATGTTTTCGTGAATCATGACATATATGAGCTCATTTTTATTCACTTCTAGAATATTATCTACGTGTGGAAATATGTCAAAGTCTTTGTCTGAAATTTCTCATAAATTTGACCATATTATAATCATCACAACTCAGTTTTTCGGACATCTCACCAATAAAAAATTTAAATTGTTCTGATTTTTCATCTTCATTGTAAATTAATTTTACTTTTACAAAAGAATCAACTTTTATTATTGCGTCCATATTCACTCGTTCCGAAAGCAGATCCCCGCTTGATAATTGAGGTAGATTGACAGGATGGATGATGGATGAACATTAGTTTTTGACTTGAATTTGAGCAAAGCAGGGTTTATCCTCCTCTTCAATGTTATCAAATTCCGAGATAATATCTGATTCAGAATCGTGCAACGATATTTCATAATTTTCCTCTGATGATGTTGATGAAGACAATGACCTTTTTGTCTTTTTATTTGGAAGTTCAAATATACCTGTTTGAACTTTTTCGCAATTTTCCTCTTTCAAGTATTCGCCACCCACATCGCTGACTTCTTGCTGAGATTTTAAGTCGACCACACTTTTTCCTGGTGAAACGTCAAGCTCTTGTTTTCTTTTTTTTTCATTGGTTGTGTTTGCATGTTTCTGTTGACTTCCGAGTATTCCTGTGGTTCATTAGCCAATTTTTTGCCAGCACTGTTATTGTTTTCGTTTTCTTCATTTGCAACAATATTTTTTTTAAGTAACCTTTTTAGAACCTGCTCTTTGTCAAAGGGAGTTATTCCCCATCCTCTGAAACCTCACAGCAAATTGTTTTATGTAGTTTCCTTATTTTCATGGCATTGCTTTGAAAGCCTCAGAAAAACGTCTTTTGGAATACACCCTCGATCACGTTCCTGCCACTGCGCTAGAGTTTTTTGGCACGATACCTTCAGAGGCTTGAAATAAGCAACGCCTAACGGCTGGCAAACTCCTGTGCTGTTTGGTGGTAATAGCACGAATCTTATGTTCGTTCGACACAGCTCAAGCAATTCTGGAGATGCATGACTGGCCAAATTATCTCCAATTACTACTTTTGGTGTCTCCGGATCACCTTTCAAAAAGTGAACAATTCCATAGTAAACGAGCCACTCTTTGACCTGTTATGAACAGTACCTTGAGGACCATTCTTGCACCATGTAGTATATAAATGCTCCACTTCATGAACGATGTACACAGGAAGCAGGTCACCACTTCCAGTACCAGCAAACATCACAGAAGTACTGCTTTTTGAACTAATAACTATTTTTTCTGGATGCTGCATCCCCTAAGGACGATCACATTTTTTTTACCCGGAACACCAGTTAACTTTGTTTCGTCGTAGTTAACAACCAAATGTTCAGGCACCCCTTTCAAACCTTCTTGTAGTTCATCAAAATAACTGTCCATCATTTTTATGTCAACATTAGCTCAAGACCTCTTAATGCACAATCGTTGCGCTTGATTTTTTCTGTTTCTTTCCAAAAACATTCCTTTCCAATTTGAGCCTGGTTTTTTTTCCTAAATCTTTTCACAGCTGATTGTGTTTCAACTTTTGTACTAACGACGGTAGGGCTGCCAACTTTGCCTGTTTGTTGTCCTTTTATATGTCGGCACAAAGTAGATTTTGGAATTCAATTTTTTTTCAGCAGTTCTTCTAGAGCCTTCACCTGCTCGAACTTTTTCCATAGCCCGCTCCAGCTGTCCATCCTTAAAATTTCTGTTGGGTCTTGATCCTAATCGTCTTTATACTGACGCTACATTGCTAAAAAAAACATCACATCAAATTGAAATATGCCTATAAAAGATTTGACACATTTATGGTCGATTGCACCAACCAATTTTGAGAATACTTAACGCTAAGGAACTCTCAAATTGACAGTTTTGCATGCAAAATTGTCAAGTTAAAAGTTCCTTAGCGTTAAGTACCCTCAAAATAGGTTGATGCAATCGGCCATTACTACTTACGAAACCTCATTGATTTTTTATGGGGTAACATGTGTCCCATTTAACCCCACATTAGACATTTTTCTGAATTATTGTTCACCAGAATTTATGAAAAAGTTCAAATGTAAAAATACGTACAGGATTACTTTCGGAAATATTCATGCTATCAATATTTAGGCAAAATTTTAATACATTTCAAACCACAACTGCTAGCCAACCAAAGTTTCTGGTGTTACATTTTCAAATATAATACTCTTGATATATGTAAATGGGATAGATCACTTATCGTTTGAAGTATTTTGGCAGAATCTAAAAAAATATCTTCTATCAAACTTCAACTACATTTCCATGTGCAAAAACGACCGTTTGGTAAGACGTTAAAATGACAACTGTCAATAATTCTCACGGTTGCCAAATGTCTCAAATAACCTCATTTGACGGTACACGGTAGATGTCCTTTTTTTGGTACCTCCATTCTTGATTTGTTCCCTGAGGGTGCGTGGACAGTCAACAAGAGTAATAAGTTTGTGTCATCACCAATTGGACAAGCAATAACTACCTTTTCAGCTCATCAATCGCTGTTGAAACTATCAATAAGTCAGCGTCCCCCGATGCTTGATGAACTGTGCGAAAAACTCTTTGCAACCGCACTATGAGTAGACAAATAAGGACCATTTTGTTCTTAGCGTCAGCTAGAAATTCACTCTGATTGATATTTACATGAATTGAATGTTCTACTTTACTTCAATCTTAGTGGTAGAACGTGATCTATGTAAGTGTTCTTCATCTTTTGTGTTGCCTTGCTCGTATCTAACAAAAACAACGGTGACTGGCCCATAGTGAACAATTATGTAATCTGTGTATTGCTCGCAAATCTGTCTGAAGGGACCTCTATAAAAACGGCTGCCTCCATCAATGATGTGGGACACTTTGTCTTAATCTCTGTTGATTCATGATTCAATTGACTTTGGAACCAAAACAGTCACAATTTAAATTTTCTCTCCATTCCTTATCAGTCCAGATTCATCGAAGAGGGATGGAGGATAAGAACATAAGTCTTTCATATTTTTTTCTGAATCTCATTCAAGGCTAGTGATTCAACTTCAAACGCTTTATCACAGTTCACGTGTACATCTGCTACAATCCCTGTTCATGAAAAAGAGATTCATATCTTTTAGCAAACTGATTGTGTTTCTCAAGCCAAGAAATAAAAATTCTTTTTTGCCTTTACTTTCGTAACTCAACGTGCTGATCTGAAGAGATGCTGCGCACATCTGAAGATTCTTCAATTGCTTCACTCACCCGTGAACAAGCTGGCATGGAGTTGGTCCAAGTTCCAAGAGTTGGCGCTATAATTCCTCTGCCTCCAGTCAATTTCCCGAAGCTCTCCAAGCATCTCATCAAAACCTGTTCAATGGTCATATCGCTCCTGACTCCAGACCAAAACTTTTCATTACATCGTATGGTGAGGTAAACCACAATGAACTGTAACTCTGGAAATATTCACTTCAGCAATATTTTTCGAAGTATTTTAGAAAAACTGGTAAAAACTACTTATCTGACAACATTTTCCCCTTTTTTCCAGTATGTGGACTGTATAAAACAATTTGGAGTTGGAGGGAAATTTTCAACTTTGGATGTTAAGGTGATACCGTTTTTTGGACTGATTGCACTGTACTATCAGCTATGTAATTCACAATATTCTCATGAAAAACATTTTGTCAGGTCTCGTGTCTCCATAGGAGTGAGCAGAAGTAATTGAAACTTTTATAAGTCCTTTTCCCTTGTTATATATTAGGGTATCACTTACTTAATGCATGCTATGCCGGGTTGTTGTTTTTATCACTACTTAGTATTTGACATACAACAATAGCATAAAAGGGAAAAAGCATTATGTCAGAACGCGAGTGTGTCATTACAGCAATCGATTTTTCTCAAACTACTACTTTGGAATGAAGAGATAAGATCCGCATTTATACGGATGAAAAATGGAAAAATGAATTCATTGGTCTTGTAGATGGATGAAAATCATTAACAAAAACTAACGATAATGTTGAAAGAATTTTAAGAACGATAAACATCGTTAGGAATTTGACATTGGGATGGAAGACAATTTCAATCTTTTTTCATAATTTGAGTAACATTATCTTGGTCTTGTCATGTATGAAAGTCGCAGTTATTATGGCGTTAGGATCAATGAGACAGGCAATGATTGCAAATTATAGGTATTGAACCGAGTATTGAACATGAGTGAATAAAACTATCAAACAATTCCTTTGTCAAAAACCAAAAGTTCAATAAATTCAGTATACTAGTAAATTTGTGTTTATATATTTTTTTCAACAATGACATGTTGACATCTAAAAATACAATATAAATATAAATTCAAACGACATTGAAGTGGACAGTTTAAACTATTTCAAAAATGACAAGCCCCTATCTTCAAATCACCATGAGAAATAGGAATCTGCATTGCGTCATAAGCTGTTGTTACTCGCAGGTTCAAAATTGGTACGAAATCATGAGATCACTACAACTGCCTGATCACTAGTTGGTGGGACCATAATACAAAAACGATGATATGCTGATTTGTCGTCTTAACTTTTATCCGTTTTGCGCATGCAGTCAGAAAAAATGCAGAATTCTTCCTCTGCCTGTGGCTAGTGTTTAAACTATTTTCCATTTGATAGTTATCGTAATTTTGCTGTGATTTTTGTGTGTTTGAGATATTTTAGAGTTGATTTTGGTGGACTTTGGAGTAATTGGCTGCTCCAACGAGACGTCACACATGCGCATCGGCATAGCATCATTTTCGTCATTATGATCACCTGCACCCGTCTTAAGATACTTAAAATAAATTCTCTGATAATTTCTTGGCTTACCATTCTTCTCACTGAGCTCTAGCAAGCTCCCCCAAATTCTGTGACCATGCCGTGAAATAGCCATGTGTCATTCATGATGTCTCATGGTTTGTTCACGCCACGTTAAAATGCGACTTTCGATTGACACAGTGCGTACCTGGACTCATCTGTGAATAGACAGTTTCCCCTTACTGGAGCAGTCCAGAGACTTTGATCGTGAGCCCATTCTTTGCGAGTAACCTCAAGCCTCAACAATGGATGCCGAACACGTCTTCTTGCCTGAAGGCCAGATCATGAAGCCTCTCCTGAATGTAGAAAGGCTCACCATGTATGTGTCTGCATAGATCCTGGATGCAGAGAATGTGCGATTTTGTCTGGAAGTGGTAAAGCTGGTGTTATCGACTGTTTCTAACACGTTGGCAATCACCACTTTGTTGCATATTCGCACCACCATATTTCTGGTAACGATTTCAGGCGCGACTGATCACACTCAGTGAGATATTTTACATTTTGGCTACTTGTTGGTAAAGATTCCTGTATTGTTAAAATGTAAAAATTGCAGCAAGATCTTTCGGAGAAAGTCTGCGCGGCATTTTTCAATGTTTTTTTCTGTCAAACTAACGAAAACGAACGTGTTGAGTGTTCATCAACTACGGAACAGGTCAATACAGGTAAAAAAAAGGAAGTGACATTGATTGTCGACCTTCAAGAAATTGAGCTGACATATTTTTCGAAAATTGTTTTTTTTTTTGTTTATTACAGTCCACTTAACTCTAACGATTATTTTGATTTATAAAAAAGACTTTCCAGTGATGATCATTCAACATTTTGGCCCGATCATACCGGATTTTGGTTTGAATTTTATTGGAAAGCCATTGGATTGTACCTTGGGAGAACTCTTCGCGGAGTCATCGGGACATTGAAGAAGATATTTATGGATTTTAATCAAAATTGGGATAGCTGCTAATTATTTGATACTGACAGAAGTCCTGAGAAAAAACATAAGGTGTGAGTGGTATGTACCGATCTACTTCTTTTCTTTTTTGGTCTTACCTAAAATTTGGGTAGTATTGTATTTGGATTGTGACCGTTTCATTGTTTACCAGTTCATCATTTTCGAAATATTTTGGTAGATTTTTCAAGAAAATGGCAGAATCACAAGAAGGCTTGGCTTTTTTTTATGAAAAAAGGGGCATTTTGGACGGTCATTTAACCCGTTTGGACGGTTTCATAAATAATTGCTCTCTTATCGGATAAGATCGGTCAATCAAAAACAAGGGTAGAATAGTGCGATGCGTGGTAGAATAAGTTTCAAGGTAATCAATATAACACTGAGATATTAATAATAATAATGATAGTCTTTATTAAGAACAAGTACAAGTACAGTGATCTTGAAAGGCGCCGTCTAGCCTAGGCTACTCAGCATCAATGAAACTTCCAAACAGAAAGAAAGAAGACGTAATTTTGAGAAAACATATTTTGAGATTTGATCTAAAGCTAAAAATATTATGAATAAAATCACTCGAAGTACACAAAATGTCTTGCAGACAAGTAATTGTCAAGGTGATTTTGCGTCAAATGGTGAAGTTCGTTTGGCGCCTCTGAGTATTTCAAAATTTGATGGATCTCATGAGGATTGGTTTGGTTTCAAGGAGAGTCTCGAGGCTGTCAATCGAGAATAATCGAGATGTGAATGTTTTGCAAAAATTTCATCATTTAAAAAGCTCTTTGATGGGTCCTGCCGCTGAGTTCATAAGCAATGTGCAAGTTACTGCCAGTAATCATGAAAACGCTTGACATTTACTCGAGGATTCATTTGAACCCGAGAAAATCATAGTTCATAGCTATTTGGAGTAATTAATTGAATTTCCGTCACTTCAAAAAGAATCTTATGATCAACTGACTAGATTCTTGAATGAAATAAGAAAATATTGAAAAGGTGTAAAAGCTATTGTCTTCAGCAGAAAAACGAGGAGTTATGGAAAAAGCAAAGGTTTGTTGGAATTGTTTGAGAACATGGCATAGAGTACTTCAATGTACATCGATGACGTCACGACAAAAGGGCATAAGCGACATTTGTCATTTTTTCCAGGAGACGAAAAACGTTCAAAATTTATATCGGTGCTTGAAAGGAGAAAGGACATAAGCAACAATATTCATCAAAATGAGTTAAATTCTACCAAGTGCAGTTCTGCGGCGATTGGTCTACGTTTGAGCTTGCTACGAATAAATTTGTCACTTGAGTCAACCGTGTTTTTTATTAACCAAGTGACCATCATTTGGACTTATCTCAATCAAGTGTTAATTAGACTATGCACCTCGAAAACGTGTCTATTTACAGCGAGAAAACTGCTTGCTCAGCGATTCCAGCAGTGGCAAATTGAGTGGATTTACACCAAGTAAATTTGCTACCAAAACTTTTGACAATATCATGTATCTTTTTGAAAATTTTGTGTTTGTTTTTTTTAGTATTTATAATTTATAAGGTACCCATCATATCACATTATCTTTGATTATGTTACACGTGTAAAAAATGATGGAAATTCAAATGATTTTGAATAATTATATATAATTATATATTATAATTAACCCATATTTTGCACAAAAAAATCAACTGAAGGGTGGATGTGACGATTTTGTTATATTATTCAATAATATTGTTTTCTGAATAGATGGGTAGGTACCAAGTAAACAATGCTATCGCTTTGTAATAATCTCAAATAGCAATGGATAATCCTAGAGGTGAAAAGTTATTGAGTTGGCAATAGCAAGCTCAAAAAGACCTTGTTGAGGCAGAGAAAGATTTCGTAAAAACTTATTGAACGTGATCGACAGTTGCAAGGAAATTATTACTCAATTTGTAAAAACGAAGACCTATCAAACAAAAAAAAATTTTCACTGCATGGGGTTTCAGAAAATTCAGAAAGTTGAACCTCATTGGGTTTCGAAGGGGCAGTCATGCCTATGCAAAAACAAATTGATAATTTACAGGTAGGTACTAAACAAGGTGCACTTTGAAATGTTTTCTACACTTGGGTTCCCAGGAAATTCCGAAAGAAATAAGTTCACCCACATTAGTTTTCGAAGGCGTAGTCATTCCCATGCAAGAAAAACTAATTGAAAATGTACAGGTTTCTGAGAATGGAGATAACTACACCGAATAGATATGTTCTGTAGTTTTCTTTTTTTTTTTCTGGCGAAATACCCAAAAAAATCTTGTAAAATACACCGAACCTGTGCAAGAAGATCAACTCAATAACCTTCAGGTATAAACTTTTACTGAAAACAAGAATTGCCATTTTTTTTTAGGAACTATCCCCGCCACCACTCATGGCATCTCAACAAATTGTTTTTGAACCGTTCGAGATAGAATATTTTGTTGAAGAAATGACTGATGCCCATCACAGTTCATACGAAACTCTTCCAAAATCGGTTATCTCAGAAAATGTGATCAGCATTTTCAATGGAGAATCGTATACAGAAAATCCAGAATTTCCAACTCATGATGAACACTGTCATTCTAAAACAAGCAATTGTCCAAGCAGTCTTGGACGTTCAAGAGGCAATAAGAGAAAATCCCTCAAAAATAAGAAACAGAAAACCTTGGCATATATGTGTTACGGCTAATATACAAACCTAAATAGTTTATAAATTAGCTGGATAGTTTGTATTCTAACCAAACCATTGGCTATTTTGATAGGAAATGCAATTTCCACTAAAATAGCAGTTATTTCGCAAACTATCCAAGAGTCTTGGCTAATTTACTTGAAACTATTAAGAAAACCAAAATAGCTGGTAAGTTTGTAAACGGTCCAAAGTAATCTGGCTAAAATGAAAACCATAATTTCTAGTAACATAAAATAGCCAAACCTTTGGCTAGCTTATAAACTAACTAGGTTAGGCATTCAAAATATCTGGTTAGTTTGTAAACTATCCAAAGTAATCTGGCTAAAATGAAAACCATAATTTCTAGTAACATAAAATAGCCAAACCTTTGGCTAGCTTATAAACTAACTAGGTTAGGCATTCAAAATATCTGGTTAGTTTGTAAACTATCCAAAGTAATCTGGCTAAAATAAAAACCATCATTTCCAGTCAAATAAAATATCCAAACCTTTGGCTAGCTTATAAACTAACTAGGTAAGGCATTTCTTATTTGATAAATTAAATTTTCAGATTTTAATTCAAATCAAATGAAAAAATGGAAGCGACTATCCGACAAACCGTTCGACTAAATAGTCTACAGACTATTCTGCCAATCGTTACACTATGCAGTATCTCGTTGGTTGGCAAAAGGTTAACATTTCGATTATTATTGTAAATCATAATTTATGTGATTTGAATCGGTATTATGAGAATTGCGATTGGGTTAGTGATTATATTAATAAACAATAAAACCAATCTCAATTCTCATAATACCGATACAAATCACATAAATGATGATTTACAATAATAATTTTAATGTTAACCTGTTGCTAACCAACGAACTGCTGCATATTTTTGGTTAGTTTATAAACCAGCCAAAAGGTTGGCTATTTTATGTTAATAGAAATCATAGTTTTCACATTAGCCAGATTGCCATGGATAGTTTACATACTAACCAGCTATTCTGGTTTTCTTAATAATTTCAAGTAAATTAGCCAAGATTCTTGGATAGTCTGCAAATTAACTGCTATTTTGGTAAAAATTGCCTTCTCTATCAAAATAGCCAATTGTTTGGTTGGTCTATGAACTATACAGCTAGTTCATAAACTATCCAAGTTTGTATATTAGCCGTAACAGATGGACTCGTTATCTGAAGATGAAGCTTTTTTGGCAAAGGTTCATGGAGGTGACTATCCCGATTTGTGAGAAAAAAGACTCGGACCCTTTTTCTCATCTCATCTTCCAGTAGTGGTTATGAACACAAGAAAAAGGTACAGAAGAAGCAAAAAAATAGGAATCCAGCAATCGACAATGGGAGAAAGAAAGTATTATTGGAGAATTGTGTAATGTTGCCAAAGAAGAGAATAAAAGGAGAACCAAAAACGCAGTCAGAGAATCTGGCCAAGAGTATACAAAAAACGATGGCACTCTAGTTCCCGCAAATCACGTAAGGCCTAATCATTGTTCTGGAAAAAAATGTGGGAATAACTGTGAATCTGTGACCGAAGAGAGGAGGGAACAAATTTTGAATCATTTCTGGACCCTGTCCACAGAACGCCGAAAGGACTGGATAGTTGGCTTGACGCAAAAATTAGTTGTTAAGAGAAGAAGATCCGAGAAATCAGGAAAACGACAATCACTTTTTAAGTATTTTATTACCGAAGGTGAAGGCTAACGGCCAGGATTGAGTGGGATACCGTGTATGTACATTAAAAAAGAAAGATTTAAAAAGATTATTTACAAGATTATTTACGACTTGGTGAAATTGTGTGAGGATAATGTGATTCCTTCAATTTTCCATAACGAATATCTCAAGCTACAAAACGCTATTAACGTGAGAGACACGTTGACTGAAACTGATATTGGGGTTTACGTTAACTTAACATGTCCGTTTCACGCTGTTGGAAAATGGAACATTTGCATTGATAAACAATCTCAACAGATATATTAAGTTAACGTGAACGTTCAATCATACCACCCATTGAGGATGAGGATAATTGATAAATAGGTATACCAACTGATAATTCTCATCTAATTTTTATTTTATATTATTTTGTAGCACTAGAGTGGAAGTGTTAAGCTAGAGAATAATATGTCATTCATCTAGAATTTTTGTATTTCTAAGCATTGAAAGTTCCTTTTGTACCTACCTCCCAATATATTTGAAAATATTATTTGAAAAATATTGACGTTCATGAGTTTTGCACCTTAAAATAAACTCTGAAATTTACTAACTTATTGTATTGACTGTTGAAATGTTCTGCCATAAATTCCACAAAATGTCGCTTATTACCTTTTTCCTTTAAAGCATCGATATGTTTTTATTTTTGTAGTTTTTTTTTCTATTATTCTATTTTAGATTATCAAGCACATCTTTTAACAACTTTTCAGTCATAAAATAAGTAACTGTTTATTGTAGTTATTTAAACATTTGGTGTTTAAGCCTTTTCAAAAGGCGTTTACACCTTTTAAGTATTTTCATTTTGATTATTTTTTGTCGATTAGTTGCAGTTACGCGTTTTGAATTTTCCATGTGTAAAATGAAAAATGTCGGATACATCTTTTCAGTCTTTTCAATTGAAAATAGTACAAATCTCAAAACAAGATCAAATATTTGTTAAAGTATGAAAAACACATAAAAGCAAGATGGGGTTGGTTACAGATAATTACTGAAATATACAACTCAAGAAAAAATCTTGAGAGAAATTGGAAAACTTGGATCGGAATCATTCATGGGTAGACGTAATTCCTCGCGTAATTCGTCACTTCGTTAGTGAGGGTTGGTAATTCTAGCATTAGAAATCCAGGCTCAAAAAGCGCATCATGCCCGAGAAAAAAATAACAATGAGAAACAAGCGACAAAACTTTTCCTTCCAAAAAGTTTGGGTAGGGGATCTGATGGTATCTGTCATAGGCTTCGTCAGCTGTTTATTAGTCCGAGTTCACGGTTACCATGATTACCATATGTATCATCGTTAGCCACGGTCGATCAGTGGATCAATCATTTGTGGTTTGAGGTCTACTACTCCGATTACGTTAACATTTTGATAAAAGTGGCACTTAAAAAAATTATATTGCGTCATAACTTGAAAACAATATATATTGGATAAGAACATATGGGTTTTTTGACATTGTTTTCGCGTTTATAATACACTCCTGAATTTTGGTCCGTTCCTCCCGACTCACCCTGTATACAGGATGTAAATAAATATACTTGTGAAAACTTTAACTTGCAATGCGAGGAATAATAAGATATTTTATTGTCACTGCCAGGGATCACTAAGGGAAATAACAATTATTGCTACTCAAGTACTTTTCTGTCATCAAATATTTTGTTTTCCTTGGTTTGTCATGGTTTGCCATAACGTTTGCGATGAGTTATAGCATTAGTTGCCCGCAATGCAATCTTACACTATGTTATTCAAAGTGAAATAACTTAAAAACGGCTAGTCCAAACATAGGCAGACTATGTATTTTTGAAAAGAGGAAAATGAGGAGATCTTGAACCTCTATTGAAATATTGGGTTTGAAAAAAATTCACTTTTCCACATTTTCTCAATTTCCAATAGTGATATGTTCTTCCGTTCAGTTATTATAAAATCTTCTGAAAAAATCATGCAACTATCATTTGAATTTTTTTTTGTATCTCTGTTAATAGGGTTTCCAAAGGGGTGGCAAATTATAAGGAAAAACCCTGTACACATGGGTTGATATTTTTTCTTGTGAAATGAACGTTTGATTTTTAAATCATGCTTTATGTTTGTTTTTGTTGCATGTTTTTGAGTTTATAGTATAAAAAACTATGTCAGGCTCTTTTTCTACGCTTGGCCTACGTCTTAGTTTTGTAAAGCAGCATCAAGGATCCTCCTATATCAAACTTCAGAATATCTCACTGTATTTTTTTTTTGTTTAACACGGTCCATACATACGACCAAGCAACAGTCCTGATTTACGGCGACTTCAACTTACCGTCAATAGACTGGACTCAGGAAGTTGTTTCCGAACCTCTTTCATCATCAATTGATCATCAAACCTCAATCAGAAGAATGACGTCCGAAACAGAACCGGAGGTATCCTGGATCTAGTGTTTGCTGATGACGACTTGTGCCTCTAGTGTCTGTCGACGCCCTGAGGTCGCTGTTGTAGTGTACAACCTCAACAATGTGGACAACGCAGATTTGGATGCTTTCTTCGAGGACATGAACTGGATTTTTGAGATAGGCATCACCATGTGAAAGACAGTAGAACTATTTTGTAAACGTCACACATGTGCCCAAGAAGATAAATAAAAGCGAGAATCACTCTTCATGGTACGACGGTCCTCTCAGAAAGCGGATCGGTGAAAAGAACAAGCTGTAAAAAAAACTAAAGAAATCTGGGCTCAGTTTGGATTGCGATGCATATTCTTCGATTCACAAGGAGGTGGAACACCGTGTGGAATGGCGCTATCTATCATCTGCTACAAGAGCGGATCATCTTATATCCATGAACATTAAGCATTTCTGGTTTTACATTAACAACCTTCGCAAAGACAATAAACTTCTTTTCGCCATGATACATGATGATGTATCGCTTACTACCTCTGAAGAGATTGCTGACGCTTTTGCTGTCCACTTTCAATCGTGTTACTCGAACCAACTCGATGTTAGCATTAGACAAATGGATTTTGATCCTTCTGCGAACTATCTGGCCTCACACCACTTCACCAAAAAAGAAATCACCACAAAGCTGTTGTCTCTCGACCCTTCAAAGCGGGCTGGCCCTGCCGGAATTCCGCCGATACTTTTGAGAAATTGCCCATCTCTGGCATCTTCTCTACACCATATATTCCAGCGATTCATTGATGATGGCATTTTTCCAGCGGTGTGGATTCCATCCCATTTGCCATCCCAGAGGTTCTCGAATCAGCAGCATGGCTTCTTTCGGAAGCGCTTGACAGCCGCAAACATTAGTGTCTACCAAAACTTCCTTGTCACTTCCATGGAAAAGGGAAGTCAGGTGGACGTCATTCACACTGATATGTCAAAATCATTTGACAGTGTCTGTCTCGGCCTTCTTCTCAAAAAACTGGACGAGATTGGCGTGGGCGGTAGCTACGTTGAATGGATCCGATCCTATCTCACCGGACGACGGCAACGAGTCGAGGTTTGTGGTTTTCTCTCTCAAGAAGTGACTGTGACTTCAGGTGTGCCTTAGAGTTCCCATATTGGACCGGTTCTGTTTTTTCTGTTCATCAACGATGCTTGCTTTAGTATCTCGGAGTATCTGCTATATGCCGACGACCTGAAATTCTACTCTACCGTTAATACTCATCGCTCGCTTCAATCTAACTTGGACAGTTTGAGGGAATGGTGCCAGAATAACCTTTTGAACCTTAACTTTTCCAAGTGCAAGTTGATGAGGTTTTGTAGGAATAAGAATCCGATCCTCCATGCTTATGTATTGGACGGTCGGGAGTTGGAGAGTGTACCCTTCTTGAATGATCTTGGTGTGACTTTCGAAAACACATTGTTATTTAATATACACATCGACAAAATCACATTGAAAGCTTTTATAATGCTTGGTTTCATCTTAAGAAGGACCAGGCACTTTCACGACACAGAGGCTGTACTGTGTTTGTACAATGCCCTTGTCAGATCGACACTGGAATACTGCTCAATAATTTGGTGACCTTTTTACAGCATCCATTCGTCAAGACTGGATCGTGTACAGCAGAAACTTGGTGAATTTGGCGTGTACATCACAAACTCACCAAGTTTCTGCTGTACAGGCACCACTTTTTTCAGAAGGATTTGACATACGAGACCAGCTTGCAGCTGTGTGGGCTGGCGAGTCTCCAGGACAGAAGAGAGGATTCCATGCTTATGTTCCTGTACAAGTTGCTGAATGAATTCAGGGATTGTACCGGGCTACTTGAGACAATATCAGTCCAGGTCCCGGCGAGACGCACCAGGCGGAACGTCTTGTTCTCCGAGCTTCTTTACAGAACAGATTATGGACTTACCCATTTCTCAGAGAGGCCGCAAAGCTCCTACAATAAAACATTTTTTGAATATGATATTTTTTACAACAGCTTATCGTTTGTGAAATCGTATTTGAGATACCGTTCAACGGTCTGTTCGTCTTCGTTCTGCGTCACACTGTTCTGTCTCGTCGCATTTTTGCATTTTCAATCATATTGATTTGTTTAACCTTTTTTTATTTTACTCCATTATATTATTCTGTTTCTTTACCTATTTTATTCAGTATGTAACATTTGGCATTATTTTATTCTGTAGTGTACTTGTCAAGAATAAACAAATTTCACTCCGAAGAGCATTCCGATTTATGAAAAAGCCTATCCAGTTATGGTCATTTGACAGAACGACTTTATGAAAATATGAATACTGATAAGTATTATTTTTCCAGCAATGTAATGTTGTTTATTTTCATGACTGTTCAAACGATAAAGCTGAATCACAAAAGGTGTATTATTGCAAAAATGGTAAAATATTATAACTGTCCCAGAGCAGTTTGATTCTTGAAAAAAAAACACGAGCAATATAATAGAACGTATGAGACTAGACTTATCCAAATACCTTGATTTTAGTTGGTTTAGTGTAAACATACACCATTTTCAAAATAGTGAAAAATGTGGACATCTGGAAGCTGACCCATGTTTTTGATTTTGGATGGAATATCTTTAGTGCTAGCGGTTCATTAGACAATTCAGAACAATACTGAATTTTTCGTTGAAGCAAGAGACTTGGCACATTGATATTTATGACCAATAAGAAGATTTTTGCCCGTAGTGATTTATGATTCATTTCTTAGGAGCGGATTTTTAGGAGGTGGGGGTAGACTTTCACCTAAAAATTAAAAACGTTAATTATGGCCGATATAATTGATCTAGGAGTCGTTTCTGGCTAATTTGATGGTATAGATTTCAAATTTGAGGTCAAAAATATCATATGGGGGAAGGGGGATTTTGACTTAAAAAAATGTTTTTTTTCCTCTTAGCACACCAGCGATAATGTAGTTGATTCCGACATTGTTGAGGATGGCAAATCTAAATTCAATGTTAAAAGTGCAATTTTTATGATTTTGGGGGTTTTGGGCCCCCTTCAAAATTGCAAAATTTCAAAAATGTTAACAAAACGGCGAGTTTGGTTTCGTTTTAGACTAATTTGGTGATGCTGAACACAAAAACGTGATCCTCCATCTCTTTAGATGTAAGGTTTGATTCAAATTTCAAAATAATCATTCATTTTTAAGAAAAATACAAAATTGTATCAGCATTCCTTATACATGAATTAGGTAGCTTCAATCTGGAGCGACTGTCTTGACTAGCTTTTCTCAAAGTCTTGTAACATGTTTTTAGAAAGGGAACTTTAATAATTATTACAATGTGGTAACATGATGCCAGGATAAGTAATTATGAGCTGGACATACCCACTCTATTTCACAGCTCAGGGTCTCCGTCCACGTCCTCTAGCTTCTGCTTCATAGGGAACCGTAGGTAATAACGCTCTGCGGGGACAAAGAGATTGATTATTCAACTGGGCATACAGCTAGATGAGAGATGGCCGGCGGTCTGCATGTTTTGGCGTGTGGGTGGAGCAGTGCATGGGCGTCTCGTCGTTGCTTGAGCCTCGCGTCGCACTTCACGTTTCATCGCAAATACAGACTACTATAAAAATGAAGACACACATAATTATTAAGGAATCGTATGAATGTGCTGTTTTTCTAAATCAATACAATTATCACAAAATTGTTATTCACATTTTTGTGTTCAGCACGAAACGAAACCAAACTCGCCGTTTTGTTAAAATTTTTGAAATTTTGAAGGGTTCCAAAACTTCCAAAAATCATAAAAATTGCACTTTTAACATTAAATTTAGATTTGCCATCCTCAACAATGTCGGAATCGACTACAATATCACTGGTGTGCTAAGAGAGAAAATAACATATTTTTCAAGTCAAAATCCCCCTCTCCCCCTCAAAAATCAAAATGTTCATACCATATGATATTTTTGACCTCAAGTTTGAAATCTATTCCATCAAATTAGCCAGAAAAGACTCCTAGATCAATTATATCGGTCAGAATTTACGATTTCAATTTTAAGGTGATAGTTTACCCCCACCCTCTAAAAATACGCTCCTAAGGGATGAATCAAAAATCACTACGGGCAAAAATCTTCTAAATGGTCATGAATATCAATGTGCAAAGTCTCTTCTACCCAAAAATGCAGTATTGTTCTGGGTACCGCTAGAACTACCTCCATCCAATTCTAAATCATAAACATGTCATCACCTTTCCCCTTTCCATAAAGAGTAAAAAAAAAAGAGACCCAAGGATGACAAGGTCAATCAATATTTTTAGGCTTCTGATATTTAGAATATTCTCTTGTCTCGCTAATTTGTCGCAAGTAAGCTTCCGTATTATGCATATATGAAGTCGAGAGTAGTGAGCACATGTTGCTCCTCTTTAATTAAAAGATGTTCAAGCAGCTGGAGCGTCATGTTACACAGAGCTAGGTGCAGCATGGCAGCTGACTATCAAGCAAAAACTTTTCGGTACATTTTCATATTTCAATAGTTTCGGCGCGGTTTCCTTCGATGACCACTCTGGATAAACTGGTCTCAGAGAGTTTAAGTCACCATATGTGCAGTATGAGGCAAAAAAAATATTATTTGGGTGACTGAGAGACATGATTGAAAAAAGTTTTTGACCGAAATCAATATTTGATTTTATATTTTAGTGTTGTTACACTGAAGGGTTGTTGGGTAAGCTACTTTTTACACGGTGATTGGATACGTTTTGTCACGATTTTGTCCTCTTCGAAGTTCTCATCTTTAAATATACAGGGTGTCCGGAAATTACGCGTCAGGATTTTGGTGGGCGATTCTACATGAAAAATTAATGCAACAAACTTCTATACAATTTTTTCAAAAACTCAAAATCAAGGAAGATACAGGGTGTTGAAAAATATTTTTTTTTTCTTATTTTTTTTAATAACTTTTTTTCTAGTGTAATGATTTTCGCCAAATTTTGCATGCATGTCACTAGTGTTTCTTTGTATTCACCCTATTAATTTGACGTTAGTGGTCAATGACAAAAGGCTGAAGCTGTCCTTCACCTTAGGAAAATTACTTAGAACTTTTTTGTTTTAATCTTTTTATAAATTTGGATGTCAAATTAGTAAAGAGCATCAAAATATTTTTTAAAAAGGTGCTCGTGTTGCATCATCGTAGAATTAACGATTTCCGAGAAAAACGACTTTAAACATTAACCGTACCTTAAATAATTAAAAATACGTACTTTGAAAAAATTTTTGAAGTTTTTGAAAAAATTGTATAGAAGTTTGTTGCATTAATTTTTCATGTAGAATCGCCCACCAAAATCCTGACGCGTAATTTCCGGACACCCTGTATTGTACTCAGTAGACTGATAGAGCGATAAAGCGCTTTTTCTCTTTAGCGCAGCTGCAATTGAATGTTGATTTGTGTTTCATTTGCTCAAATCTAGTTCCTTATATTACAGCTACACTGAAACTTACATCATATCTTATTAATTACTATTTTTCACATTGAAATTATGCACTCAATATTATACTCACTGTTTTCTGCAATCCAATTCATTTAAATAATTGTGGTAATTATTAACTGAGCCTGAAAATCATCCGGTGTTATTGTCACTGAATGGTTGTGATAAGGGTTTCTCTTTTTCTCTAGCATTTGATCATATATAAAATAAGGCACCAGGTTCGCCGGTTACTGACACCACATTTCACCAATCGGGACATAACGAAACAAATAGGTGAAACCAAGCATCTACTAACTGTTAGACGAAGGTTTCAGTCTAGCATCACTTTAGTCCGTGATATGGGTTAAAATGATGTAAAACTGATCGTGTCATCGGTTGACTAATGAACGAATGAACAGAACTGACCGATATTTAAATATTCGATAGTTTTTGTCTATCTGATGATGATTGACATGAGACTGATCAACTATTGTGGGCTATCAATTTCGCGTCAGTATACTGATATAATTCCATGGTTACCAGCAAGTAACCATGTAATTTTAACCCGACTCTTTCTGAAAGTAATGCTAGTTTGAATGATCGTGTAGAATCTCCTTTCAATCCATCAGTTTGCTATCACTCAATTGATGACCAAGCTCAAAGACTGAACTGATGCAAGACTGATCATGTAACCCCTCTCTAAGACTTCAATGACTAAAGACCAGAACCCAGATTGGTGGAACCATAAGATCAGGAATCGCTGAACACACACGTCCTGTACAGGAACCAACATTGGATATTCCCAACTTCAACCTCGGCTGACCACGGGTTCTATCCGAACTGTGGTGCACTTCATGGTTAGATGCACGTTCTTATAGTATTTACGCATATCACCTTAGACAAAGATCTTGATTCACAATTCAAACCGGAAGACGATCAAACATAATATTGATCAAAACGTCGTGTAACCAATAGACTCAAATTGGTACCAAATGCTTAATTATTCTTAACATGATTTTTGAAAAAAAAATCTGCCAAATTTTATCAACTTCGTTTACTTTGTGATTGTTTAATCTGTTAAGAGGGTTACTGGCGATCGTTTTATCTTGATAATACTAAATATATGACGTTTGAATCTAATTAAAATATCGATATAGACAAACGAAAAAGGGTCGATTCCTTACTGCTTTCTAGGGAGTGTAGATCGAATGATAAAAGTGACATATTACCGATTATCTCCTGTGATCTCACATCACACCCTATCGCCGTATATCGGGTTTTTTGTGAAGAGCCTTGGAAGATGATCAACGATCAGGACGTCATACCGTATTAGAATCAAAAATATGTTCACATCCATACTATACCATGTGAACCCAAACTTTTTCATATCTCAATCAACGCTAACTTTTACGCTTGTTAACCTTTTCTCGATCGATTGGTTTGATGATGATGTTTTTTTTTAGTTTTATATTCATGTTCATCATTGGAGTAAATAATGAAAATGATGGAATACTAATCTTCATAATGTTCAGATTGTTTGGTGCTATTTCTAGATTTCTCTCTTTTGAGTTATTACTTTGCGTTTTTATGGATCTATTCATTGTGGTTTCCTTTGTCTCAATCGACAAGTATGTCCTCCTACCTTCATGAAAAAATGTCTGCATTCAATCTTATTTCCGTGCAACAGATATGTTGCGTTCAATATTATTATTTAAAACGCTGGTATCTGAGAAATTCTCAAAGACGATGATTTGCCTGAAAAACCCTTGTCAGTGAACATGAATCTCATTGTCTTCAGCCTCCTCCATATCCCCCATCAGATGATGATTTGCATCAATTTTCTCAAGACCCATTATCAAAACTTACAGGTAAACACAAAGTTTTAAAAAATAACCACCAAAAATATTCCAGCGCCACAAATGATTTGTAAAATGTACAGCTTCATAACAGAAGAGTATGTAGTGAACTTCATACATCTACATACTTTTTTCACAAACCTCTCCACAACTTGGTTTTATTCTTCAACAACAAACTATAGCGGGGTTTCATTTAATTCAGGTTACTCTATTATAGTCAAAGTATGCGCGCACTTAAGACTATATTTCATTCTCCCGTATTTGCGAGGTATTCTCCAGTTAAATTCAGCGACTATTTTGGCATGAAATGTTGTCAAATGCAAATTTGCTAATCAAATGGTTGATATTTGAGGGGGTTTAGGCGTGAAACCAGCTTCTCGGATGCCTTATCTCTCAGTCAGTCAATTGATAGACATAAAGTATGCTCTTACCAAGAAATGGATTTCTCATTCTTTCTTGACAATTCATAGTATAAGGGCCGCTAGGTCTCACTAGACGGATCCTGCGAGTTGGAAATAAATATTTGAGAGCACTCGTGGGATATCATTTATTAGGCGATAAATCAACCCAAACAACTGACTTGCAGTGTTAAGCGCTTTCAGAATGAAAGAGAAAATAAATAATCTAAGAGTATCTCTTGGCAAAGTTATTTCGCGCATTTCAGATAAAAATAGAAGGGTTACAATGATACGGGTTGTTTTATTTGGCAAGCTTTATTGGGTTAGCATGCTTGGCTCTTATTCAACAAAAGAAACTAGTTGAGGCTGATGACCCTGAGACAAAGACGGCCAAATAATAGAGAGTTCAATGGACATGCAACATTGTTTTATATTGCTTCCGCCATAAAGTTGGGTACATGTTGGACATTTTTTTATCATTTATATTTTCAAGAAACTTTTTCCGAGCATTGTTTGTGCCTGTCGGATAACCAAAACATCAATTTTGACAATTTTCATGTGATCAAGGGTTTAGCGAGAAATTCAAAAAGGTCCATTTTGGTGTCAAAATGGACAGAATATTTAGATTCCTTCAAAGACTCCACATGCCGATTTTGTAGCAAATCAGATTAAAAAAAAAGTAAAACCAAAACCTTACCCAAGTAGCACACATTTATGGCGCCAATATTGGAACAATATTGAAAATATATTGGCTCAAAAACATTTATTGAATATTGCACAATGTCCACATTTTTCACTGGGCCAATGGTAAAGAATGTGGACATTGTGCAGTATTGTTACAATCACAAATATTACTGAAATATAGTAGATTAACCGATGTTGGCTCTATATTTGACTATCAATATTGTTCTAACATAGTAATGCTGATATTCTTAAAATGTCATCTATATATCATTGGACCAATATTTTGTTTTGTTATGTTGGCACAATATTCTATTCACTGTGTTTGCTTGTACATCATACAATGAAAGTATAAATTCAAAGAAAAATAAACATTCAATATATTCCAACAATCTGACAAATCGTTTAAAAATAATTCGGGACCAAAATTAGTAAACCAGTCTTTCACACGCATTGAATGGATAATTATTGTCTGGACATGACAATCTGATCGGCATTATGAAGACTTGCAGCAGTTTGCCCTGAAAAAAGAATTAGATGCGTATTAAAAAAAATGACTATTATTTTTAAGTATGAAGGTTTCTTAAAAATGCAAAATGTATAATAAAACCACAACAATAAAAGTATTCAAATTTGGTACAAACTTAGGTAGTTCGGGTCAGTTTGGATTTCGCGAATTCGTCAAATACCTGCCCCATACACAAAATCAACAATTATTATGCTGATTCGAGATAACCTTACAAATATTTTCGTATGATATTGATTTTAGTTAAAAGCTTCTTTATTTCATGATAATCAGAGGCATTTATTTTTAAAATCACTGGTATTCACCTCCACTTATTTATCTTCTACTGCAAAAGTAGGTATTGCAAACTAATAATATATACAGCCATATTTTTAATTTGATATATTCAGGTTTGAATTAACTTTGTCGTTATAAATGGAAACTCATTCAACTTACCCAAACCAACCCCCTCAACCAATTTTTTATTTTCCCCAACATACAAAGGTTATTTTGTTTTAAAAAGGAATGTGGAGAAATGAAAAAGTAGCTTTTCACCTAAATCAAATACCTCTCTGTGAAAACCTTTTTGCCATTGGGCTTTTGGTACTTATTGATTGATGAATAATATCGTTTTATAAAAAGACTATAATAGGATATTTCTTATGGAAGCAATTCTCCGAACTTTAGTAACTCAACAAAAGCCTGTTAGGTGGCGCAAAGCTGCACTTTTATACAAAAATGAAAAAGCCCTCTGTTGACGATTATCGGCATTTCGTTCCTACAGAATACTACAGATCTCTTTTTTTAAGGAGGCGTGGTATAACGTCGAAAAAGAAAGTTGCAGAACAACATGATGGTACGTTATTCTCGGATTAAAACCATCAAACTGGTAAGAGGTCGGCCCAAATTTTTCAGAATGCTTTTTATGCTATGATGCTATTCTCTGTAATATTTCTTGGAATGCAATATGGAAATTAAATAATTTCAGGTAGCGCCAGTTTTGCATATCGTTTTTTATTTGATTTAGGTACCTGATTGGAATAATATGTGTGTTTTTGTATGTATCGGAAACTATTGAAATAAATTATTTTAATACAATTATTATTACTTACACTATTTACCAGATTTTGTTGGGTATTCCGCCACATCCCATCAAAAACTTCACACCAAATTACTTATCTGAAAATCTAATAACATTTATTCAACAAGTAGTGATTGTTCACTTGAAAAATTAATCAAACCAGTGCTTATACGGGGTCTTTCTTTTGAAAGTAATAGTGATACGCTCATAAAAATTCTCACACAAAGGTTATCGACCATGAACTACTTTTTTAAAATACTGG
This sequence comes from Orchestes rusci, assembly GCA_958502075.1. Taxonomy (NCBI): domain Eukaryota; kingdom Metazoa; phylum Arthropoda; class Insecta; order Coleoptera; family Curculionidae; genus Orchestes; species Orchestes rusci. The sequence goes on from OY293303.1 coordinate 24,327,371, forward strand.
CAGTTTTCTATATCTTCCGGTTATACCGGAAGTAGCTACCAACTTCCTCACTTTAGATGAGAACCCAAATTTTTTATTTCACATTTAGATTCCTTTGAAAATTAAGGTCAGTCTACTGAATAATATATATGGCCTTCTTTGACCATTTTGGAAATAGTTGACTTTTAAGAAAAAACTGAGAGTTAACCTGGGTACTTTGAGGCTCTGTATCTCAGAGACTATTAGACGTGAAAAAATTAAATTTTGGGGTTACCTATAATGCTGGTATTCCAAATGATCTTGATCATTCTTTACTATAATCTACAGGGTGTTGGCAAATTATGAAAAACAAAAAACTTCCCTTACTTAAAAAAAATCTTTATTTTTTCCAAAAAAGCTTGGGTTTTCTATGTGGAATGTCCCATTTTTTATCTCAGATGTTAATCCTTTACAAAATTTTCGTTTGATTGACACTTCATTGTCTTATACCGAAAATTGATAGTTTTGAAGTTATTCACATTTTCAAATTACTTTATTGAAAAAAATTTGAATAACATGATATCACTTTTAGCTGTGGGACAATGTAGTGTCAACCGAAAGAAATTTTTATCTATAATCAATATCTGAAATGAAAAAAGGGGCATTCAACAGTAGATAAGTCTTTTGTTTTTTTTTTATGTAGAGCACAATGTCATGTCTATCGAATGAAGAGTTTGTCTAGAATTACTATCTGAATTAGAACAAGAAGAATTCCGTTTGAAAAACCGGAAAAATGATAATGATCATTTAAATAACCAGCATTTTTTATAGGAACATACCCTCAAAATTCATATTCTTTTACGTCCAATAGTCTCCGAGATACAAAGCGTCAAAGTAACTAACTTGACTGTATTTTTTTTCTTAAAATGCAAATATTTCCAGATTGTTGAGAGATGGCCATATATGTCATTTGATAAACTGATCTCAATATTTGAACAGAGACATAACATTATACTCTATTTAAAATTAATAGTTTTCAAGTAATTTGCATTTTTTTTAATGGATTTTAAAATGTAAATAACTTAAAAACTATCTATTTAAGGTATGTGACAATGTAGTGTGAATCGGAAGAAAATTTTGCCAAGAATCCATATCTGAATTAAAAATGGGGTATTCCATTTGAAAAACCCGAGTTTTTTTGGAAAAACCGAAGTTTTTTGTTTTTGTTTAATTTGTCAGATCTTAAACTGTAGATTATTGTAAAAATTGATCAAGGCTATTTGGATGACTAGCATTTTCTATAGAAACCTCCAAAATTTTATTGTTTTACATCTAATAGTCTCTGAGATACAAAGCTTCAAAGTACCCTCCTTACCTAACTAATTTTTTTTCTTAAAATGCAAATATCTCCAAAATGATCAAAGATGACCATGGATAATATTGGATAACCTGTCCTTAATTTTCAAAAAGCAATCTGAATGGGATATATAAAATGGGGGTTCCCATTTAAAATAAGGAAGTTGGTATCTACTTCCGGTATAACCGGAATTGATAGAAAACTGCCACTATTTAAAAAAAAAGAGTGTGAATTTGTATAAGCGTATCACCATTACTTTCCGATATAAGGCTGATTGTCCCTTCAGAACAAAGACCCTGTATATAGGTACTTTCTAATGTATATATGGAAATTAATAAACGTGTTTCAAAGTGAAGTGTAAAGGTACTTGATCTTTATTTGTTATTGAAAATTATGAAATGGTAATGCGTTCTTTTGCAGGTAAAGAATGAAGATCAGGTATACAGTACGTAACCGTAACCTGGAACCAATGGCATATGGTTCCAAGTTCCGGAGACTTGGAAAACTTTTTTATTGTTAGTCTAAAGAAAACAAGTTATTCTTTATAAAAAGTTCTAAATTCTACATGTTCATGTCTGAAACACAATCATGTGGTAAATTTTTTTTTAGTCATATACGAGGTTCAATAGAAAATATGTATTTTGCTCAAGAGGAAAGAACCTTTATTTTGGACAATATGAAAGGTTTTTTCCAAAAAAAGTTGATCGAAACTAAGAACCACGTTTAAATACGCAATGCAATGGACAATTTGTATAAATTTTCAAATCACTTGATATTTTATACGTATTCTGCCCAAAATTTGTCAGCAAAAATTTTTTTAAAAATACCAACCCAAAAATAAACTAAATGAATGAAAAAGTCAACGCGAATTTTCCTACATGATCAAAAAAGGGACGGTGCTGAAGCAATCCTCTCTCTCACCATATACGTATAATAATAAGTACATATCTCTCACTCTCTTCTTCTCATTGCAGTACCATACGCCATTATCTCTGCGCCAGGTAAATACTTAATAGATCATGTGATATCAGCAAAGAGTATCTATATGAATACTCTTGGATAAGCGTGACTATTGGAGCAAATTGGAGGTTGGCTGAGGGTCTTTAATCGGTGATTACTACATTAGTAGACACCGTGGCCACCGTTTATTGTTGTTTTAAACATTGATGGCATCAGTACTTGATAATCTTGATATTTTTCATATTTTCGTAAAAATTGCCAATTGTCCGTTACAGTCATTATACACCTATTTATATTGAAAACATTATTTATATGTATTTTCCCATTGGCAATATTAAATATGCATTCATCATGTGTTTAAATTGCAAAATTGTTAGACAAGATCAAGAAACAAAAAAGTTATCGTATTTTTAAAAATCACACAAAAGCTAAATATTCATCATTCATAATAGAATTGGTGACAATAGAGAAACCTATCTTTGATCACCTAATTGCATATTTGAACTCTCCAGTTCTGATCAACTTTTTTCAATAATAATTTCTGTTTTTGTCTATATAAGAACAGGGTGTTTTATAATTGCGTACTTTAAATTTAAGAGCGTATTCCTGAGCTATTTCACAAGGGTTTTCAAGAGGCATGGAGTTGATGACTGAATTTTATTTTTTTCGGAAATGAAACATACAAAAACATAACTTTTTACTTAGAGTTTTCTTAGAGTTTTTTCGTATCTGATGGCCTCGCTGTCAAAAAAAAACAATCTTTCAAACTCCGCAATTTTTTTTTATACTTTACACGGGAAAAGTATTTTACAACAAATAAAACCAGGCCAGATACAAAAAAAAATCTATGAGATAAAAAGGTTGCATTTTTGATCGAGTCATTCAAGAAAAAAATAAAAATCACAATAAAGTCAGTGGCGTACATTTTTTTTTGAGTTCGCAACACCCTATATCTCAAAAACAATGGACTCTTCCGGACCTATGCTTTTATGCTTTTTTCCGTGAGAGGAGTATGTCCCTAAACATTTTAATCTTTGAGTTGACATGATATCTTCTTTGTCAAGGGAGAAATTTTGTATCAGAACATGGTAACATTGAATCTTATGAAAGACAATGAATGATCTAGTTTTTATGACACGTTGTATAGATAACCAGATAGACAAACTGTTCTGACTCAGCCTTCAAAAAGAGTAGTCTAAATACAAACACTCAGAAAATATTTGAACGATATATATTGCATTTTTGTGATATGAATGTGAAGTACAATACCAAATACCTATATTGATCATCATACAACATTTAATTTTATGAAATGGTGATGACCAAGAACATTGGGTGGCATGAATAAAGAAAAGTGAAAGCTCTTGCTATAATACTATCTTTGCCAGTTATTTATCTCAAAAAAATTGAGTAAAAGCTTTTACAGTCTGTTCAGGGCTTTTTTGCGGTCACGTCACAGTATTTGACGTTTGACAGTGACAGTGTCGTAGATTGATCGCTCTACATGTGACATTTGTGAAATTGATCCGAAAGACCCTCGTCCAGACGTACGTGATTTTTTTTTCAATGTGTAAGAGAGAGACGGAAAAGTATGACGTAACCGCAGGAAAGCCATGAACAGACTGTACTTGTTCTTTATTCACATTACCCATTATTATTTTTTCTTTCTTTTATTCAATCTTATAACTGAGAAAATAATTATTTCACAGCCTTTTGAAACAACAAGTTAAAAGGATAGCATACAATGACATGGTATACATTGTCAACATGTACTTATTATCGATCTTGTGAAGTTGAAGTTTTCAGGTTTTCACTGATTTTTGAAAATATCCAATTTGTTTTTTTTTGTCGAAGATTTGCCATGCTCAGCCTTTGCTCCCATAACACTACTCATTTGTTTGCATGATGAATATATTTTTGCATTTCACAAAATCTGTAGGAAAAATGTGAAATAGTCAATACAACATGAATATTTTTTCAGATCAGGTCCTAAAATAGCCTCTACCTTATTGATCATTAATTGTTTTATACATTTTTTTAAATATTGTTTTTTATAATGTTTTTCAAAAACTGATAAGGCCGTGTGGTAAACAACTTTGCATAGATCATTTGGAGCACAGAGACCGCTGGATTCAGGTCTTTTTTCAAATTGTCTTAAAATAATTAGAGTATCTTGTGAACCGTTCTCCAAAGGTTTGCTTGAAAGGAGTATGTCTTTGCACTGCATACTGTTTTTCATTTTAAATAATTCGCTTGCGCAGTAGCCCGCAAACATTGCTTCAGAACAACTCTCCAAGTCTGTTTGTTGAGGAACGCAAGCAGGTATGTCTTCTTCAGATTCTGAATCTTGTTCGGCCTCGTCGCCGTCGTCGTGATGTGTTTCTGAAACACCACTGGGTCTAAGCTGTTTCCTTTTCAAGAGTGACTCATCAACTGACAAGAAGAAATCTTTATCCTCTTCACAATTTGAAGTTTCAGCTGAACGAAGCAAGCTATTAATAATTGTTACTTGTCGGAAAGTGCATCGGAACCTTTGTGCAGGTGGATTGCGACAATATCCTCCACGCTGCCTGATAACTGAGAATAGGTTTTCATTAATATCTTGATTCAACCTAGCCGTCAAGAGATAATTATGATGTCCTTTTTTTCCTGATCATGCAGCTGAAAAAAAAATGTTCATATCAAACAATAAATCAGATTTAGAAGGATCTATGGACCAAACTTTTTTGTTTTTAGAGAAAAGGTGGGAGAGATGTCTGAAAATATAAAATTATACCTATTTAGGTAGAAAAGGCCAAAATAGGTCATTGAAAAGTAATGAAGAATGTAGGTATCTCATTTCCTAAATAATTTTGAGGGGAAACCCATTGATAAATATGAATTGTACGATGAAGAATCCAGAGTGGAATTATTAGATGAGTTGAGAGTATCTATAGCGAACGTTTGTAATTGATCGGAAGTGTTATTAAAGTGACTTCACATGTTATTTCTTTTGATTTTTTTGAAATTGACTTTTTGATAATTCACATGCCTTTAACTAATAGTTTAATGTGTTGGGGAGTTTTTTTTTCTCTTGAGAAATTTCGCTGGGATGAGTGGTTGTGCCAGAAAAAAAATATTTTCAATTAGGTACACAGATATTTTATTATTGATTAATTTTTTTCTAGCATAACCACTTATCCCAGCAAATTTTTTCAAGAGAGAAAAAAACTTTCTCACACACTGGGTTATAAGATAAAAACATCTGAATTATCATAAAGTCAATTCCATAAATAATCAAAAGATATAGCTGCATATGACGTCACTGATTTTTTATGGAACTGACTTTCTGATGATTCAGATGTTTTCATCTTATAACCCTGTGTGTAAAAAAGTTTTTTCTCTTTTGAAAAAATATGCTGGGATAAGTAGTTATGCTCGAGAAAAAAATCAATAGTAAAATATCTGTAAAGCTGGTTAAAAAAAATTTTTTTTTGGCACAACCACTTATCTTAGCAAAATTTTTCAAGAATGGAAAAAACTCCCCAATACACTAAACTTTCAGTTAAAAATATCTGAAGCATCAAAAAGTAAATGCCAAAAAAAAATCAAAAGAAATAACTACATATGACGTCACCTTTATAATACTTCCGGTTAATTTTAACTGGTCGCTATAGAAACAAAAAACGTAATTTCGTGGTCCAAGACCAGGTACCAAGACTTATCAAAATTGATTTGAACATTTTTGAAAAATGTAGAAAAAAACAATTTTTTTTTGAATCTTTGACGCCCTCTGTAGACTTAACGAAGCAATTTTGGATATTGGTAGGTTTGCCTAGATCACCTTATTTTTGGTTAAGGAATTTGTGATTAAGCGTTGTACAGTCATTTCAGGGACCCCCTGTATAATAATTATAATTATTAATTTATATATCATTCTACTTATTAACAGACATCAGAAGAAACATAGGAGATGAAATCGCAAACTAGAAACAGAATTGTCTAATTGATCTTATATCTTAACATAAAAAATACGATGTCAATAAGTTCATGAGAAAGGAAAGATACACAAACAGCTAGAATTTGAGTTGGTGATGTTGATTTTCCTTGGGTATTTCCAAACTACATACATTTTGTTGAAAATTATGATTATCGATTATTGAAAATTTGTTATGTCATTGAAGATAATGGATAGATAACTTCAAAAAAAAAATCTATACATTTCAATTATTATGACATAGTTTTTGAGAAAGCAGAAGCTCTAGTCTTCTTCAACAGCCTTTCCATTGTGTTTGAACAAACAGTTTTTTTTCATTGTTGCATGTTTTTTCAAAATGAATTGGTTGAGGGCAAGAACGCAACACATTTTTTATTTCCAAAATGTTTTAAGAAAATCACCCGAGAAAATCATTATATCACTATCAACATTCTCAACATTTCCTTCTATGACAAAAATATCTTGTCCTCCGATAGAAGTTAAGTGTAAAATATAGAGTATAGCGGCACCTACCTTGGTTCTCTTCTCAAAAATCTATCTGAACATAACGACAAAAAACAAAAGGGGAATCAACAAATCAACGAATATACTATCTGCACCTCACTTTGCACACTAAATATTTCTTGTACAAATATTCTTTCAGGTAAAGCATTTTACAATAAACATTATAAAATGTATATAAACAACAGGTGGCTAAACGCGGGAAAAGCCAACGGGCTAGACGTTTTCTCGAATGGCGCTACTTTTATTGGTGAATGGGTCATAAATCACCCTCAAAGAAATATTTTCAAGTTCGTTCGATAATTAGTTTTTGCCACACTTTTGGCTGATCACAATTTCAAGAAATCTAAAACAGTATACCTACCCCCGTAGTACCTAGTATCATTTTATAATAAGACTTTACGAAAAACCCTACAATTCCTTTTTTTGGTCGACTTTTTTGCTTAAAAAATAAATATTTTACAGTCTTTTGTGACAAATTAAATTGAAAGCACAGTACTTGCAAAATCAAAGAAGGCGGATTTGTCTGGAAATTGAGACTGCTCGAGCTTTTAATTCTAAACAACTTTTCTCAATAAATTGATTTGGCTCATTCTCTTAACATCTTAGTTCGAGACCGAGCAGAAGCTATTCTCAGAATATCAAAATGTAACTCGGCAAATTTTTGTCATTTTCATTTATACCTTATCGAAACCCAATCTGTGGACACACTTTGTATTAAAATAATGAAAAAATATTTTATAAGTGAGTATATTCTACTTCATTTATTTGCAAGACTGTCCACGTGATTTTGTTTAATCGGGCATTATATGATCTGATTTATCGAACTATTATTACATAACATAAGAGAAGAAAAACTAAACTGACAAAACTTGGTCATCAAATATTACTATTTTGAAGTCTACAACAACGCTCTTGATGGGCATTGGAGGGATATAAATGAACCATTTTATTATTATTATTATCAAATTATTGAATATCATTTAATTATGTACTCGGAAAACGAAAAAAATATACAAATCTTTCGTATCCTTTATACTCCGCGATACAAATAATAATAATATGATATTAAAATATTAAACACATCCTTAGATTGATGTTTGAGAAATTTTGTTGCAAACATTTTGCAAAAAAAACATTATTTAGTGTAATTTTCAATCATTGTAAAATTTTGAATCGTTTTTTTTAAATTCCCGATAGTTTGAGGGTCACTAATTGGGAATACTGGATCGTAAGTGTGACATGGGATAGGCAAGAATTTTAAGAAAGCTAGTGCAAAATTTCAAACTCATATACCTACCCAAAATAGGTGTTTCAAAATGTTTATAGAAAAAAATCCTTCTTAATATCGGTTACTATTAACAATAAAAACAATCTACCAGAGTTTAAACAAAATCGGCGACGTAAATTGTTTTCACCTGGTACACTTGAGAATACTCTCCCATATAAATCCAAAAGCTATAATTCACATCTTTAAAAGCAGTTAAAAACAATATCACCATCTGTTGGTACTTGAAAGCTCTACTTTTTCCCAGAGCCCTCTGCTGATTGACTAGCTAAGTTTGTGAATATCGAATATTTTTTGGGCCTTTTAGTTCCCGTCCCCGATTGTAGTAGTGGAGTAAAATAGGTCCGCTAAGTCGCTGTTTTCTAAGGGTAGGTGATTCCGAGGTATAACCAAATGAAACCTATACCATCTTGTAGAGGACATCTAGGGACACAGTAAATGGACATTCACAACTTTTTTTAGTAGTACCGAACTTTGAAAACGGCCCTTGAACGCGTCGGAGCTCGAATTATAGAAACTACGTTTTTCTTGACATACACCGCTGTATTAATTCAAAAAATCATGTTATGATTCTGATTTTTTGTACACTTATAAACAGAATGTGAGCGTTTGTGATGGTGATTGAGAAATTTTGAAAATGTTCAAGGTTTTCGAAAAAATAAATCAGGCATATAAAATTATAAAAATAGTGCATTCAAAACTTCACCCTGCGGTGAGCTATGTGAATTATTGGAAATTTCTATACATATATATCGAGTCAAATGTAGTCAGAACACTGAAAAAGTTTTTAAAACAAAAATTGAGTCGATTGGTTCATCGGTCATAGAAATATTAATTTTCCAATCGAAGATATATCTCTGGTCGTTCCCGCGTCAGCCGCGACGAAATCGATAAGCGTGTTTCTTGTAACGGAATTGAATAAACACAATGACATAGCAATAGAGCAACCGCATATTTTCATATATTTCTAGAGCAGTGCGTTGCAATAAGTTGCAATAAGAGTACATGGTTGAAGAATACTTTTTTGTGCTTTGTATGTTGATCTTGTATATTTCACCCCATTTTGGTTCTGTATGTTGGTACTGCAGATTAATCGGACCGATCTCAATATTTTGTGTTTTTGACCTTTTATCGAACTATTTGACTTATTTGAGTGTGCAGACTTCATAGACACCTGTAGACATTTTGTGCCATCAACTGTTTATCGAACACCATGGATGAAGTAAGTGTCAGTTGCTTAATTTGCGGAAAACTATGTGATTCGACAGAAACAGACATCGTTAGTAAACCTACAAAAAAGGGTTTGTTGACCATATTGACAATGGCGGAAAAAAGACACGATGACTTTTCCAATCAAATTCTATCCTACAAGGGTTCCATTCTGTCGGGAAATACGAATTTCAAATTTCACAAGTCATGTCGTAGTTCTTATACTAGTAGTAGCAATGTTGTGAGTATAACAGAGAGAATGAAAATTCATCAAGTGTTGATGCACCACCAAGTGAGCTGCAATATTGTACTAGAAATAGCCAGCAAATTTTCGACATACGTAAGATGTGTTTATTTTGCAAAAGAACAGGAAAAAAGAAAAAAGAAGGACTTACCACTATTCAAACAGGTATATAAATTATTTCTACATGGTTTTAATATTGAAATACGTATTATTTGAATTCATACGAACGGGCGCTTCCACCAGAAATAATATCTTGAAAGCAGCGAAGAACCGAAATGATACTGAAATGGTCTCATTACTTGCAAGCTATTTAGATCTTTTTGCCTTTGACTGTAAGTATCATAAAACTTGCTATAGCCAATACATATCACAGCGAAACATAAAAAGCAAAATTCGTGATAATACTGTGACAGCCAAAGTTTTGGGAGAAGCACGCTTGAAAACTGAAACTTACATTAAGGAACATGTCATTGAGAAACATGGAAGTCTTACATTGAGTGGAGTCTGTAAGCTTTACAATAATATTGCTGAAACTGTCGAGGAAACTTCAGTGCAATCCCACAGACTGAAGCAAATGTTGCTAGAGAAATTTCCGAAGGAGATCGAATTTATATCTCGACCTGGTAAATGCGATATTATTTGCGCATCTGATATGGATAAGTCTGAATATTTTAATTCTGATGACGCTAAATCTAGTAGTTCAGAAGAGGAATATTTTGAGGGCGCACCTCTTTCACAGGAACAAATACTTCACAGAGCCTGCGATATATTGAGAGCTGCTATGTCGAAATATAAAGCACAGAGAAAAGCATTTCCTTCACTTGACGGAATATCTAAGACCGAATTTGGAAAACAGGTGCCGGATGCATTATTGCTGTTTTCAAAATGGCTATTAAGGGCAACTGATGAGTTGGCTGATGATGATTCTGATGATTCAGAAATTAGCGTCGAGGTATACTTGGTCTTTCTAATGTTATCATGAGTTTTTACTCTAAAGAATTCTCAAAGAATAATTTGCAAATAGGATTAGGCTTATTTTTATACAATACCGTAAGAAGCAGGAAAGTTATAGATCTTCTATATAAAATGGGGTTTTCATGTTCCTATAGCGATGTTAGAAGTATGACCACTGCTTTAGCAAAACAAGGTTTGAGCACTGACCATGACTGTTACAAACCTTATGGGCTTGAGATAGTACAAGAGCAGCAAAATTACATCCATGCAAGCATCGACAATTTTGACTTGAACGAAGACACAATCGACGGGAAGAATACGACACATTCTATGGCTTTGGTGGTTTTTCAAGAAAAATCTGATCATCTGGAACCAACCGATGAAGTCCCAAGATCAACCGAATATTCATTGAAGTCTGAAGATGTGGAGATGTCATTTCAAAACATTGAAAAATATTTCAAGCCCAATAAGAGACCAGAACCTAAAAAGATCAACAGCTTAAATTTGTTTGCTAAAGCGTCTGAATATGGAGCGAATACCACAACCTTATCTGCAATCAAAATGTGAAAGTATCCACCATAGCATACCTACCGTTCCTCAATAATCCTCCCACAGAATTTGATACTATCTATACTTCAATGCTTCGTTTGGTTCAATTAGCGGAATGTTTAAATCAAAATCATATTATTATCACAGCAAACTTGGCCATTTACTCAAAAGCACGAGAAATATTATGGAATGAACCTCCTGCTATTAGCGGGAAAGTCACCCTTCAGTTAGGAGGAATGCATCTTACCATGGCTTTCATTGCTAGTATAGGTTATCTTTATAAGGATGGTGGTTAAACTAATATGCTTTCTGATACAGATATTTATGCCACAAACTCTTGTAAACAGATTTTGGAGGGTAAGCAATACTCAAGAGCTATTCGTGCTCTAACGCTTTGTGCCGATGCACTGTTTCGATTGTTTTATGACTCCTTCAAAAATTGGATGGAAGATCAAGTAGAGGAACCTAACACCGATTATTTCATAGAAGAAATAAAAAACGAACGGTTCGACGAAAACTCATTGAGGGATATGTTGACAAAGCTTGAACCATTAAAGAAGAAAGTCTCACAATTTGAAGATATTGGAAAGGAATCATCATTCACGTTCGATTATTGGCTTTCTTTTTTAAAAGCTGTTGATATCTTACTAAATCTCCTAAGAGCTGAGCGGTCCGCAAATTTTGAATTGCATTTGAGGTGTACCCAACAACTCTTACCATATTTAGTAGCTGGAGGAAGACATCTATATGCAAAATGGGTGCCCATATATCTCAAGGATATGTTGGAACTTGAGTTGGAAAATCCCAAGATGTATGAATTCCTTAAACGGGGAAACTTTGTAGTAAAAAAAACGTCAGAAAAAAAATTTAATTGCGTAGCTTCAGACATGGCGCTGGAACAATCCATTAACAGAGATTGCAAAAGTTCCTCGGGTGTTGTCGGTTTTACTCAAAAACCTACTGCCCTTTTAAGATGGATGGTAACTCGCCATATTGTAGGATCATATGCGCAACATTTTGAAGGTATTGTATTCACGGTGACCCATCCACTGGTTAATTTTTTTGTTCTTATTTATAGATATTTTCTTTAACAATGCAAGCAGAACACGCCATGATGGTGTTACTTCAAGAAATCGAAATGAAAGTGATGTACTCAAAATTATGACACATATTGAGACAGAGTGGTGCAATCCATTCGATTTATCTGGTCCTCCTTTCCTGATAAATATATGCACAGGAAGAAAAGCTTCAGATGAAATTCAGCATAGTCTTTCAAACTTTTACGCCACTGCAGAAAGCAAAAGCAAGCATTTCATTGAAAACGTGCTCATTACTGGTTGCAAAAGTTTCTGGGAACCTGTGAAGAAAGAGAAGGTTAGAACGTCCGCGGAAATTAAAACAAAAAATACTATGTTTCCCAAGAAATATGTCGGAACGGAAGTTATGTTCAGAAGAATAGTAGCAGCAGCTAAATTTCAGTCCCTAAACTTGAGCGACTATTTGTCGTATGAATTAACTCCAGTTCCGTTGTGCTTATTTCACGAAGATGAAAGAATGCGAAAAACAGCTAAGGCAGATTTAGCAACAAAACTGGAACCATATGGAACAATTGCCTCTCCTCAAATTGTGAATTCAGTTCTAATAGATGGCATGGTACTTATTCAAGGACTTAATGAAAAAGCGTTCTCCACTTTTAATGAACTTGCTTTTATTCTTCCAAAACAAATTCTTTCGCTGAGTCGAAAGTACGAAGCACTCAGAATAACAGTCGTTTTTGATAAGTATGACGAATCAGTCAAGTCTTTGGAAAGATGCAGAAGAGGTGATTTGAAAGATGCGTATGTGTATGAAGTTTCTGGAAATAGAAGAGTGATAAAGTTTCGGGATTTTTTGAAGTTGTCAGAAAATAAACGATCTCTATTAAAGTTTGTGAGTAATTATCTAGTGGAAAACTCAGCTGATCAATTAGTAACACAAGAAACATTGATCATCGCTGGTGGTTTTGAAAACCCAGAGTCATGTGTTTCTATCAACAAGGAAGGTGTAACCGAATTAAAAGATTTGCAATCGAATCACGATGAAGCTGATACGCGACTTATACTCCACGTTTTATATGAGTATCAGAAAGTTCACCAAAGTAGAGTTCTGGTGAAGTCTGTCGATACAGATGTACTAATATTACTCATTTACTACTATTCTGATCTTATTAGAGCAAATAATTTGGAGGAAACATCTCTTTTTATGGAATTAGGTACAGGAACCAAAAGGCGGATAATCTCGGTATCTGAAATAGTGCAAAAACTCAAACATGAAATTTGTGATTGTCTGCCAGCATTACATGTGTTAACAGGGTGTGATACCACAAATGCAATGTTCAAGATCGGCAAAAAAACAGCTTTTGATATATTTTCCAAAAATATCGGAAGTTTCAAAATTTTATCAAAGCTGGACTCTGTGTCTACAACGGAAGCTGTTGATATTGCCACTAAATTTGCACTGGCACTATTCAGAAATAAGAACGAGACGATCCAAAGCCTTAATCAATTAAGGTATAAGTTGACAACGACTTCCAATAAGTCCGCTTCAGAACTCCCACCAACAGATGGAGCATTCAATCAACACGTGCTAAGGTGAGTGTGCTAACAGGAAAAAAGACTATCAACTTATGAAATAACCATAAATCTTAGGTGCTTATATCAACTGCGTATTTGGTTGAGCAGTCATGTACCTATCATGCCTCCACTTGACCCTGTTAACTTTGGATGGACTAGGAACAATGGAGTTTTAGAGCCTGTTTTGATGTCCGCTGATCCCATACCAACAGATATAAGATATCTTATGAGCATCTTTTGCAAAGACAAATTATGCCAAAATAATAAATGTATATGCTTAAAAGAGGGAATGAAATGCTGCAGCGCGTGTTCCTGTAAAAGCTGTCAAAACAAGGTTCCAGATTTATATGAGGAAGACGAAGAGGAGACTATTTAAAGTAAACGAAATATAAGACACTTCAATTACTTTCCCTATATTTTATATTACAGATTACCAGACTATCATCGCTGCTAGCCCCTATCACCACCAGCAACCGAAATCAGCGCGCGATTGGCGCGCATACCAAGCCTCTTCTATGAAAATCTTTATTTCTAAAACCGTTGCACCAATGGACTTAATTTTTTTTCTAAAAACTTTTTCAATGTTCTGACTACATTTGAGTCGATACATATGTATAGAAATTTCCAATATTTCTCATAGCTCACCGCAGGGTGAAGTTTTGAATACACAACTTTTATAATTCTATGTGCCTGATTTATTTTTTCAAAAACCTTAAACATTTTCAAAATTTCTCAATCACCATCACAAACGCTCACATTCTGTTTATAAGTGTACAAAAAATCAGAATCGTAACATGATTTTTCGAATTAATACAGCGGTGTATGTCAAGAAAAACGTAGTTTCTATAATTCGAGCTCCGACGCGTTCAAGGGCCGTTTTCAAAGTTCGGTACTACTAAAAAAAGTTGTGAATGTCCATTTACTGTGTCTCTAGATGTCCCCTACAAGATGGTATTGGTTTCATTTGGTTATACCTCGGAATCACTCAAAGTCGTAATTTCACTGCGATTTTACTCCACTATAGGTGGAAACATCGATTTGGAGATGTTTGAGGACGGTAGAATTCTTAGCATGGAAATTATCTTGATATAGTCTTATTATAAAATGATAATATCCATGCATCACTTTTATGACATGTCATTGTTTTGTATGTATGAATGAAAATAAGAAGTTAAGTGTGAGTGAGAGTACCTACTACCTACTTGCCAGTGCAAAAACTTCGATTATGGAAATTTTAATTGATAGCACAGCACCTTTAGGGAAACTAGTTGTCTTTGGCACTTCAAAAAATCTTATTTGGACCACAAAACCAAGAATAACTCTTTGACAAAACTGTAAAACATTGTTTTTTTGTATCTGTGTGTAAGTGTAAACACGGAAACAGGAAGCCGAAGAAGCGAATAGACATAACTAAACAAGAGAGGTTATGATGTGTGACGTTCGCGTGACCGCGTGGCGTCACTTCTCGAGAGCGGTGTTGCCAGAGCTAGAAATATGATCGAGTGATTGGATATCTCCAGTAATCAGATATTTTGAACCACTTTATTTGATCGAGTTAACTCATACTAAAAATGTGCAGTATTGAATAAATAAGGAATTTAATTCCAAAGCGATATGCCGATATGGTTTCTTCTTATAAGTTTCATCAAAGTTGTCAAAAGGAAAACCTCAATAGAGGATATGTATGAGGACTTGGCAACAATGCCCATCAATATTCATAAGCATAAAGATATTAGGAATAATCTTAATATATAAAAGAATCGGGATACAAAAACATAATTTGGGACAAAAGCTTTCAAAATGGATTATGTGGAAATATTATATTGACTATGAAGTATCTTATCTTCTATAAAAAGTAAATCGTAGCCAACACTTTTCCATGTGTACTCGGTAAAACAAGTTTTCGTTAAACCACCTACACAGGTATTCAAAATGGTCCTTTTGGTATTATAGGTACATTATTATGTCGTAGATATAAAGCATATAGTCTGTTTGGCAACACAGTTTCTTGAAAGAAGTCTGTTATAGAACCAATCAATAGTCAATGCGTGTAACAGTAGGTATATGGAATACATATAATTGGAAATATTAGGTCCAAAAAAATATGGCATTGTGCACTGTTTGACTTTTTGGCACTTTGACCATATAAGTAACAATAGACACAGTATCTCTTTCATAAATCGAACATAAACTTGTCCCCAACACCCAAGGTAGTCGAGGGGAAAGTGCGGCTAGGGCGTTGTCCCCGACCTTATGTTCGCGAACGCAGCTTCACCGGTCTCTTGGCTTAAGCTCAGTGGCGTATCGTTTTTTTTTCATATTTCATATTTTTTCAGAATCAGAATCAAATGAACTGCAGACCGTCAATTTTTTTAGTTTTATTCTTGGAAAGTTGTGTATTTGTATTAATCTTAATTAAAATGATTCCTCCAAGTTCTCTGATCATTTGTTTTTATTTCATTTTAATAGAGATGGATCAACATTGGTAGCAGAGTCAACTGCGATGATCAAACATTGAAGTGGTGATTGTATAAAAGAACACTTAGGCCCGAATGCATAAAAACTTTGAACTGTAGTTCATTGTTGATCTGCAGTTTAACGTCAAAAAGTCCATGTAATTTCTGACGTTGAGCTGGAGATCAATAGTGAACTACAATTCATAGTTTTATGCAACCGGCCCTTAATGTTTTTTCGTTTCACTGATTTATTATTTGGGTGATATTGGGTGGATTGAGAAGTTTTCCTGATTATAATGACCAACTGGAAACTGATTGGTCCATCTAAGAAGTGTTTTTTTTCCAGAACATTATAGATTCGACATAATCTAGGGCCGGTTGCATAGACACTATGACTATAGTTTATTTTTGATCTGCAGTTCAACATGAAAATTCTTATCAGTGAACTGCAGATCAACAATGAACTACAGTTCTAGTGTCTATACAACCGGCCCTTTTCATGTCCTGGTTTTTTTTCTTAAAGTAGATAAGTAACGTGTTTTTCTCTTCAAACAATAAATTTTTCAATTTCTGTTAAAATAAACCTTTTGTCATCTCTTTAGCTATTACACGAACTATACACTTGATTAGTTTTGTTACTCTAGCTTATATCAAGATTTCAAAAATCAAGGTCAAACATTATTAAAAAATAATGGTATTTTGAATAGTAACATATTGGTAACATCAATATGATCAAAATCAAATATCAATCAATAAACTATTTGAAAGTATTCTTTCAAGTACGAGGATAGATTCGTATAGTTTTGTTACAACTTATAAATCAATTTCATCATAAGCTGATAAGGCTTTATATACCTACTTCATCATAATGCATACAATGTAGATTTTTTGGCTCTAATTAGGTAGCTCAATATTACCTTTCAAAATGACATTATTTTATTATTTTGGACCATAATTTTTGAATGCTCGATATAAACTGGAGTAACAAAACTTATCGAATGTATAGTCCATGTCATACCTACCTAAAGAAATGTCAAAATGTTTTTGCAAAATCTTTGCTAGAATCTATACAAGGTGATAGAAGTATTGTTTTTCCAAATTTGACCTGACTTTATCCGTTTTTTAATTTAAAAAATGCCCAATTACTTTTCGCGTTGCTGCGGCCGTTCTATCAAGCATAGAAAAGAATGGAAACGACATAGATATTTATGTCAAACTTTTTTTTATGAAAAGATAGAAAGCTTTGTTTTGGTTCCAAGTTATAGCCAGTTCTGAACAGTAGTAGGTTCTAGAACTGTTCGGAACTGGCTATAATTAGGAACCAAAACGGGGCTATGGATTTTGAGTCATTAGAAACAGATTTTTTTCCAAATCAGTCTACTTTTGACTTTTGATTAAATAGCCTGAGAAATAGCCAATCGAAATGTAACACACTTTACTATATGACTTATCTTTGAAAAGAAAACGTCCCTTTTATTTCTCAGAAGATCATAGTTCGTGATTGATTTCGAATCTGAATAATATCGGGATAGTTTTGCATTGAGAATCTACACCAATGGCCAAAATGATGTGACTTGCTTTCGAAAACATATTTCTGGGTGGAAATATCCCAGTTCTCCGCAAACATGACAATTGCGACAATTGTTTTTGAAAATTTCACAATACTATGATAAAACACAATCTAAAAACACACTAAAACGCAAAATATAACCTTAACACGTGAATAAGCTATACGCTAGTAGTCTAGGACATAGTCGTCATAGTCCTGTGTCTGCGCACTCCACTTCACCGTAAAAAGTCGTAGTGAACCGACGGTCATGAATAAACTAGCGACGTGGCCGCTTGATGTTTTTATCTTAGTGCATGTTTTGTGCTAAATAATACATATTTTTGTTCACTGATTGGCTAATATATTCAAATGAATAAGAATCAAAGTCCAGATAATACTTTAAGTGGCAAGTACCGCATCCAAAAATTGTACATTTAAAGGATGTCACAACCTTATCAAGCTAAATTTACGGAACACTTTACAGCGGACCAGATCGGTTCTGTTCTTCAACCATGTAATGAAGCCCGTCTATTGTAACTTATATGGTCGAAGGTTAGGCACCTACCTACGTTTACTTATATATTTGAAAAATATTAAAATATTCCTTTGTCCAATCTCGAAGGCAAAACAACATGTTGACGAGCATACGAGTGTTACCGCGAATGATATACAGTGCGGCTCTAAAAGGTCCTCCCCATTTCTCTTTCAATGTGTGCACCAAAAATTTTGAAACTTGGCATACTTCAATTGCTGTCGATATACTACTTTTGGATGTTACTGACGTACTTTTAGTATTCAAGATGGCGGCTGGGAGCCATTTTGAAACATTTTTTCATTGGAAAGGGGGATCGTGTGACACATCATTCGAAAGGTCTTATCGAGTAGTTGAAATCATTATGTTCAAAATTCAATTATTGGTGAAGTAAAGTGAATATTCGGAAATCAATTATTTTTCTGATCACCAGAAATTGTGAGAAAATGGGTACCAGTTAGGGGCACGACCGGACAATACTTTTTTATGCATATCCCTTGACTGATTTAATTCATAAGAAATACTGTCAAACTTACCCATTTTTTGATACCATGATGATTTTTTTTTCAATCATTGCCAAACCGATGTGTCAAAATTGCTTATTTGGTTATCGGACACAAACTATCTCCGAAGATGATTTTCTGAAGATATAGATAACAAAAAAAATCTCATATAGACTCAACTTCACGGAGGACACTGTATTACGATCGGAGTATTTACACAAGTGATGATTGTATTTCTTTTCATATGAACAATGGAAATGTGAATAGAGCAAAGTTCTCTGGAGAAAGCCAATTTTTTCTAAAAAGCGCCAGATGATGTTGGCAATGTTGTTTCCGACCAAGTTTGGGAAATCTAATATTTCAGGGCCGAATGAAGGCCGTGAGCTCTCTTGATAGTTTTCTTTAAACAAAGCTATGACGTCCCAGTTTGTTAGAATTGGACATAAGAAGTTGCCTTTTTGTTTGTTGGTCAAACGTGTCTCCTTGAACAATTATTGTTGTATGCTTTTATCTAAAGTACTCAGTTCGTGTATTATAAATAGTTTGAAAGACATTTTCTGGAGAAAAAAAATTAAAATAAGTTGACGGTTCAGCAGTCCAATAAACGTACAGGTCCAATGATATCAAACTGGAGAAATCAACCTTGAAACAGACGTCCCATTCCTTCAGTTTGTTTGTGACTCAACCGTTTAATTGATAAATCTTGCTTGCTCACGAAAGCTGTGATTAATTTCCAGGTCAGGGATAGAGGTTGGATACCAATCCAAGAGAGAATATGTTCAGTCAAGAATCAAGTTTCCGATGAAATTTGTTAAAAACTATTAGCTGAGACTTGTTGAAAGTTACAGTTTCCACTGTATAATGTGTAAAAAAAAACGCCTGAAAGGTAGAGAGGTCATATTGACATCATCTTAGTCTCAGATTAGCTTGATATTTTTTTAAAATTATTTATTTCCCTTGATAAATCCACTCCTAAAGCACTTCCAAGCATATACTCTGATAAGTTATAGTCCCAGACACCCTACTAGTGCTATAAAGAAGAGAAATATGGATTTTGTGAGACATGTGAAAGATGTGATTGGCCGATATGGAAACATAAATACGAGATATGTTACATTCTCATGAAGGAGCCTCAGACGTTATTGATGGTGAGCTAGTTGAACCTGAAACACTTGCAGAAGACGCGACGGAAGCAGAAATCGGGAAACACAAGGAATGTTATGATCTGTACCATAAGGCCAATAGCAATGCCAAGTCAATGATAACGAGTGCCGTTCCTAATACAGTATATCAGAAGATCATGGTTGAGAAGTCAGCTTTCGCAGCATGGAATGCATTGAAACAGCAGTTTGAAGCATCAAGTAAGGAACAGCTTTTCAAAGTTTGTACAGATTTTTTCGCATTTGCCTGGTCATGAAAGGATGATATTTTCACTCATATCGCAATACTGAAGAATTCATGGGCTGAATTGAACAATTGTCTGAGACCTAAGGAAGATAAAATGTTACTTGTGAAATCCTCCATATTCCACCCAGTTTTTTTGAATCAATAAAATCGTTGAATGTTAATGATCAAAGAAAACGAAAAGACTCTCGATGAATTAACTGTGCAGGTGTGTATATTTGAAAGAAACTTCACAAGACGGTTGGATCAAGAAACAGGTCCAAAGGCAATGGTGCTAGAAGCCAACAATATTGGGAAGAGGAAGTTTTTTAATAAGAAAGATTCAGAGCCAATACTATCTGTCACTACTGTGAAAAGAGAGGCCATTGAGTGAAGGATAGGCGTAAATGGCAAGCAGATGGGCGACCACCCTAAAAATCAACAGCAGTAAAAAATGCAGAGTCCACACATACAGCTTCAACATCTGTAGATATAGAAGTTTAGTCAATCCAGCCGGATAAATCAGTGTGGTGGGTTGATATTGGTGCAACCAAGCATGTTACCAATACAGCGATTTACTCCAGTGATTTTGAGCATTTCAGTGTTCCATGTTCAATAAAAGCTGCTGAAAAAAAAACGCTTGAGGCTGTTGGAAAAGGCACTATTTAGTTTGTGAACACAAACAAAGCTCAGACAGATATGTCAGTGTCAGAAGTTATGAGAAGTTAAAGAGAATAGAGTCCCACTATTCAGAACCAATATCAAGTCGATTGCTCCTCAACAAACAGTCACAATCAAAACCGTTGCTGCAGATGATTCTTTGCTTCAGTTGTATCACGAAAGATGGGGACAACAAGATAAGAATAATGTAAAGATTAAATTACAGCAAAAGCTTGGAATCAGTGTAAGGTTGAACAAAGACTTACGTGTGCCATGCATGTACGAAAAGTCACATCGTGTGCCTTTTGGATCCAGAGTAAAACCAACACAGCCTGGTGAGTTGTTTTTTGTGGATATATGTGGATCTGTTGTTCCAAAAAAAAGGTATTTGAGACGGGGGTATTTTTGACGTTATTGCTGAAAACAGCATTTTTCGTTTAAATAACAAAAGCAAGAAAAGTTTTAGAACTTACTACCCCATGAAGTAAGACAATATACTTTCAAGTTCGTCAACGGGTTAAAAACTTCTGTCTTATTTTAAGGGTGCATCATACCCTATCAATTCCTCAGAACGTGTTAATTGAACGTCAATTACTATCGATAAATGCTCTTGGTACAGTAACAACGTGACCAAATTTGATGTTTCTAAATTGAGGTATAACTAAAATATTGATTTTTTTCGAAGTTCAAAACCTCACTTTCAAGGCGAACAACTTCTCAGGGGTGCAACTTGGTATATAGGTAAGTTGCATTAAATCAAAATTTTCTGAGTGTTCCCACATGCTTTTACTCTATGTCGGTTCTTATGCTTATGCGGGACACCCTGTATATTTGACAACTGCAAAGGAAATATCTGATTTGGGGTCATCATCTGTAGTTTTATTATTCATTATTTTTTCATAACACGTATGAAGACTTGAATTCGATCAATGGTAAACAAAAATGAACATTTTTGTGGTGACATGGAAAAAATGAACTGATTTTCACAAGAGTGCTTCCGGATACGTCGTCAAATTTTGTTCATCACGCATAGTTTTTTTTTGGTAAACGAACTGATTGTGTACAAGCAAAACACATAACAAAAACTATTCGCAGTATTTACACGTTCCTAGGGGTTGTATTGAGAAGACTTATTCGAACAAAACTGAAGAAAAAAAATTAGAAAATGCAAAGGAACATGAAGTAAAAAAAATACTATTCACAAGCTAGAATACGAAACACCCATTCGATCGATTTGAATAATGTCAGTTTACTGATAAACTTATACCATACAAACATGATGTTAACATCTAATAAAAAAAAACTTACCATCGGATTGATGAATGACCTTATCAATGTATGAGATGATAAAATATCATAAATTTCACATATTTTAAATTCTAAATGTACAGGTTGCAGAATATCTATGCTGATAGACAAATTCTGTTTTCAGATTTGATTTTGGGATATGAAACTACATCGGAAACACCCGAAAGTTATTATGACTAAGGAAAGTTCGGAATAACCAGCTGAGGAAAATTTTTCAAAAATGTCCTTCAAATGAGACTGATGATCTTTAAACAAGTCAGGGTTTGAGGGCATAGACTTTGAAAAACCTTTCAAGCTAAAACAGGATAAGCGCCACCTACTTTCTTGTCAAAATAAAGAGAAAAAAGTCCAAGTGCATAGACTAAATAGTTTCAACAGAATAAGCGCCAGTTTTAAAAATCATAGGGTTTCAAAAAGATTCAACTGGAAACGTTTTTGAGGTGTGTGGTCCAAGTAGGTTACACTTAATTGAAATATGTCTGAATAATTGTCGCTTAGTGAATGAAAATTCAAATTATTATATACTTTCGTAAATACATGGTTCACATAAGCGACATGAATCTATTCGTAGCAAGCTTGAACGTAGACCAATCGACGCAGAAAAAAACTGCACTTGGTAGAATTTGAAAGTCATTCTGATGAATAATTTCGCTTATGCCCTTATTCTTTCAAGCATCGACATGATACTAATAACATCATTGTCTAAATATATTCTACTTCATCCAATTCGAACCAACAAAATGAGATCGGCCATCAGCGGAAAAATACCACCACTCTATATGTTCACACGTCCAGCAATGTGTTAATAAATAGATAATGCCTGTTTCACAGTCAATTGAAAAAACCTGCAAAATCAGCAAATGGAACGATGAATTCTGAAAGAGCATTGATTAACAGATTAACCGATATACGAGAATCAATCCGTGAAGCATATTTTCCTTTGGTAGTGATGGAAAAACAGACTGAGTTGATTGCGATGTTTTCAAATGTTAGTAACCGGAAAGCCCGCAACCTCTATCTCTGCAATGTATTGATTTTTGGAAAAAAAATCTTTTATTGGTTTTTCCTGGCAAACCAGATAATTCACAGACAAAAGATAGAATTCGCGCTGTATAGCCAAAAAACATACTAAATACAGAGATATAATAAGCAGTTCGTTTGTCAACTTTATAACTCTCTTCTAATAAGCTATCTTGAAAGGCCTTCAAAATACACAACAGGATGAAAATAAAGAAAGTTGAATACCTTTTATCTCTATATAAGACATATTGCTTGCGAAACATGACAAGCCCCTCTATTGAAAAAGATAGAAGAGCTCTTGGCATTTTGGTTCAATATTTAACTCGTTGCAAGGAAAACTATACCTACTAATCAACAGTGAAGTATCCTGCTTGTGTGATTTTATGACAAAATCCTTCACTGTTAATAACAAAATATATTATATGAAGGACTTGAGTGCAAAGACCAGTCCCTGACAACTACGATAAACTAAAGATGATTCTTTCGGATGATATGATGTACACTTGTAATTTTTCTAAGATTCTTATTCTAATTCAGGATTTGATTTCTATATTGAGAACTCTTTTGCACATGAAGCATCTGATATTTACCCGTGAACATATAACTTTACCCCAATTTGTATAAAACCCAGAGAGATGACACAGTTATTTTCCTATATTCCGAAAAATACGGAACATGGGAAATTTGAGGGGATTATACCCAATTCTCCGAATTGATCATACTCCCGATAAGAAAATAGAAAGAAGATATGAATCTCCACTGGAGAAGGGTCTTTATCATGACTCATTTTCCCTAGCCCAGTGCGCGTTTCAACTTTTAATACAAATAATTTCAGCCCAGTAGAATAACTAAACGAGGTCGAGCTAAATATTGTATGGAATCCTTCTGATACCAGTCATTAGAAAGATATCATTTGATTTGATGAAACAAACGTAAATGGGAATTTTCATTGTTAAGAATATTCTATCGACTCACTAATAAAGGGTTCGGACTATAAGATATCTGATCAAGACCAGGTGTGAGGAACAATCTATTTGAAACGTGTAGCATCACATGGGACTCCTGCTTTCGTCAAATTTGATAACCAACAAGACATTTTTTTTCATTCCAATGTACCCTGTCTCAAAACCACTTTGAGATCTCTTTCCTAAAACTGATTGTGGTTTCAGTTTTTCAAACAAATGCCAAATATGACCCACGGAGTACATAATATTATTATGATATTTGAGTCAAAACCTTGGTCAAAACAGAAAAGTATTCAAAAATCTATAAACGTCGAAGCTTTTTAAATGAATATAAGTTGCGTCAATCCTCACTTTGATAAATTTCAGATCACACGGTCAGGATTGTTCAAAGCCTTCGCCAAACTGCGTGAACAACTGCAGTATGCTCTCAGCATTAAAGCAAAAACGTGATAATTATTGCCTGTCTACAATAATTTTGTTACAGGGAAGTGAAATGTACTTCCGAGCTCTAGTATTTTTTTCAGGGTTCAGGTATTCGGGAATTTTTGAAGCTTACAAAAGACCTTGAATCGTGAAATATTTAGAAACTCAAAACTGTGTTGTTCATCGTTTTTCATAATTTCAACACTTTTCAAAATCTAGGCGACATCTGGACATGAAGGTGTGTTGGCGAACAGCGCTCAGTGCGGGCAAGATTGGTTAAATGTTCAGGAAGTGTCTTTGGATTTGCACACATCAAATAGGACTAGGGATCATCGCGACTCGTTCGTGGAGCAATAGACGCATGCGTGTCGGCATTCATTATTTGGTTGACTAACATTGGATTGCGTCAAAAGTTATTGATTTTTTCTTTTGTCTCGTGTGAAACGTGATTCCATAATGTATGGAATGAACTCAAATAGAATTCAGATTATAACATTTGAAAAAAGGTCTGAAATATATCACAATATTATCCCGTCCATCTGTATTTGCATACTGATGATAACGGAGAACCATAGGTTTTGTCCTACATTTCTCACGGATTCTGGCAAATTTAGCACGTGTGGAAACAAGTCATAATCAGACTCGGTTCTGTTCCGTAGTACCGGTTACTATCGTTTGCAGTTTGAAGCTGGCAATAATAAAGCAAAAAGCAGATTTTCATGGACATGAGTTCTCACAAGATGTTTTCTTTAAATATGGATGATGGCACCTTTTCACGATTTATGTGAGAAGAAGAAAAATTTGTAGTGCTTCAAGTGCTCACCTTCGTTGAGAAAATTTCATGAAAGAAGTCTGGGACTCCTTACCTGAAAAAGGATTCGTTCTTTTGAACTCAACAGTGAATAAGATCATTTCACTATTTTTATAAAGCTTGATTTAATCCTTGAATAAAATACTTGGCCGTTTTTATTCAAGATATCACATCAATAAATTGATTGACATTTTATCCAATATTTCAAAACCTTCCATTTATTAATTCATTATAAGTGTGCCAGTACGTCATGCTCCTATGCTTTTACGATTTTCAAGATAGATTCAGACCATTTTGAGATGGCTATCATGCTATTAGAACTTATTCCTTTCACGAAGTTAACCAGACATAAGAAATATTACTTGAAGGGAGACCAGGAGATCTTTGTTCAAAAAAAAATGCAGGTTGAAGTTCTGGAAAAGGCTGATCTTTATCCAAAGTTACAAAGTTTTGTCACATATTGGTGGGGAAATAAAGACCAGCAAGGACAATGATTGACAAATGCTTCAGCACTTCAACCAGGCTACGTGGATTCAGTTTTTGATAATTTTTTCGTAACGTTGATACACATGTCCCCAATTAATTCTCTAAGGTACAGTAACAAAAATATTGATGAATAACTAGAATTTTGAAGCCTTGATGATTTCTACGTTTTCTTGTTCACCTATTTGGCTGATATCATCAGAAGGTTTATTTTTTCTTCAAATACGAAGATTAGCCACTAACATAAACAAATGGAAAAGTAAGAAATAATTTCACGCAAATGGCATTCTGTGATTTTTATTATTTTCAATAACAGTGTGAAATCGAATTTAGTTTTACATGATGTGAAGTGCAGTGGAAATGCTCCAAGTAGGTTTTGGATATTTTGCGTCAGTTATAGAGTAGTCTCCAACACAAACCTGCGATAAGAGATATCAAGCATCGGGAAGTCCGAATGAACGCCATATAGGTCGCACAAGAGCAACTAATAAAATTCAAGATCGTTCCATAAGACTACAGACAGTACGAGACTGGACGGTCACTGCAACAGAACTGGTGATGAAGCTTCATGTTGGACATCAGATTAATGCTTGTGAGTGGACAAATCATAATAGTCTACATGATTCTGGATTGAATGCCCGGGAACACAGGAACCCTCTCAGGAAGGACTTCAGTGGGCACAAGAGCATAAAAATTGGTTCAGACATGACTGAGCCCCTATACACGATTCTCGGAGAACAAGAGTATGGGGACGATCTAAAGACGCAGAGCTTCTCGCAGCATCCCAGGAAGTCTAAAGTCATCAGCAGGGAGGCTGGAGGTATCGTAAAATGGTCACGAAACCAGCTCTTAGGAAGGAAAAATTGCAAGGTCGAAAATCATCAACTTAGTTTTTCAACACCAACATGAAAAATATTGATTGAAGAGGATTCTCATCCACACTGATACTGAAATATTAAAAGTCCTCCACTTGGTCGGGTTCCTCGTCTCAAACTCCATTCAGACTTGGTTTTTTCCACTCTCCATCTAATCCTTTTAACAAAAAAGCGAACCACGTTAAACCGTATTCTCCATTTCATTGTCACAATCAAATTTTAAAAAACACAATTGATAACCCACATGTCACATTTTATTAAATGAGAAGTAGTAAAAGTATGATTCAAGATGTGGAAAGTATCAGAAATTGCCTAAAAACTTGATAAAAAAATATTTTATGAGCTTCTGAATATTTGTCATTATTGTTCTTTATCGTATGCTTCCTTTAGTGACGAAGGAGAAGGTGGTGGGGAGCAGTCAAAATGAGCGGACTACGAAGCGTGGATTCTCATTTATGGCATGTCATAATGGTGTTAGTCCGCCCACACCAATCTAGTCGTTACGTTGAATTCAAACTATTTTAATTATGTGTTTTACTCTTTTACCCTATTATAAAAAAAGTGGTGAATGTATACTGACTGTGATCCAAGTGATTGAACAAATCCCGTTTTAAATCCTTCATTTTTTCTGTATGCTCCATCTTCACATTACTCTAATTGTCTTTCCTGAAGAAGGAACAAATTAGTTCCGAAAGCTCGAATAAACAATAAATGAGAATCCACGCTTCGTAGACCGCTCATTTTGACTGCTTCCCACCACCTTCTCCTTCATTATTGCAAGCCAGTCACGAAAACTTTCCACGTGTCATTTAGTTAAGAAAAATGTTAAGCTTGAGTCATTTCAATTATCATTTGACTCAATCTTAATTGCTTTTTGCCAAACATCTGTTTTATTTTGGAAGGCACTTTCGTTCTCAATTGAGTAATTTCCGCTACGGACAAGTGAACCTATTATTTTCCATCATTGAGGAAAGTCAGGTCGGATTCAAGACAAAGATGGTTGGGAAGCGGCGTAATGAAATTCGTATGTGGAGAGAATTCGGCAACAGCGATTCAAATAATCATCTTTTAGTCAAACTGCCTTTTGCCGACATAAAAAGAATATAAATTCCAATTTAAATCGTTCCATATCATATTATCTAAGGTGAGTTTTATGTGTTTGCCATTCACTCGCCTTTGAGTATCTATAGCAATGAAAGTACAATTCAGAATTTTATAATTTTCAGGAGGTGAAGATTGCAAAGGAACAATAAGGTACATTTTATACAGCACATAACATTCCCTGTTACTTGGCTTCATGATCTGATTCTTGAACCTATAGACAAATTTATTTATCACCCCTAGGGCGTCGAGAATGGTAAAGTGATCAGTCACTATCGTCACGCCTTGTATCCTGAGGCGGAGTAATAATGTTGACTTTTAAAAGTTTCCTGAGTAAATCAGTAATTTCTTGGTGAGTCAGTAATTTTATCACAAATGAATAAGTATTGCCTTGATAGAAAGCCCAATATCGCTGAGAGCTTAAATCAATCCTGTCAGTTTTGTCGTTAGAGAATTTCACCAAAGTGGGGAACGTCATGTATATTGCGATATAGGGGAGCTTCCCCATCACTATGAATAATTTCAAGATGCCATATATTTTGAGTAGCTGACTTATTCATGTTTGGCAATATTTACCAGTTTTGAATCTGGAACGTATTGATTGATTTTGGGATTATACTTGAATGATGACTTTCATCAAAGTCATGACATACACTCACCGACAAAAGTGGAGACCTGAAATTTGATCAAACTTTAATGAGTCATTTTCCGGACTAGTAACGTGAATCACCATTACTTGGTATAACAGGTACTAAAATTCATAATTTGTAATATTTCAGTCTATTTATCGGAGATGATATACTATACTGATATTGTCACTGTTTATACAAAGTGTTCTAGGAAACCTGGCGTCAAAAAATTATTTTTTTCCAAATGACCACCCCAATTTTCAATTAAAGAATTGGATTTAGCGTAACAATCTACATTGGTTTTGATCGCCACAGAGTGCTGCCAAGCTATCTAGTATTATTTGGGAAAAAACATCATGTTACAGAAACAAGGGATTTTAGATTGAATCTTGCCAATATGCTTATTTTATAATGTTTAGCCAAGGTGATTGATTTTTGAAAACATATTTGCGATCATTTAAACGTGGTCTTTTCCTCAGTGAGCCCAGCATAGCCAATTTATCGACAAAGAAACTTGATTTGACACATGGATTGAACCGAGAATATTCTGGTTCATTCTCGGTACGTTCATCCCAATTAACAGGTTTCGTTTTGGCACATTCAAAGATTGCGAGATAACGACACATTTTATGACATGTGTTGTGATGACAAAGTTAGAGGGCTTTGAGTGCTTAACAAAACCAGACATCAGCATACACGGTGTTTCATGATAAGTTTCATCGTCTCTGAATTCACCAAGTTTGATCCGCTGTGGAAAACCTCCAGCATAAATGATCGGAAACATGGTTTCAAAAATCAATTATCTTGCATGCTTCTTACATTAGAAAATAAGCATATTTGCAAAATACAATTTAAAATCTTTTATCAGCTAATCTAATAACATCATGTATTTTTCTAAATTTTGGTCGATTCTCAATAGCTCGACAACACCGCACTTCACGACAAATAAACCACGACACCGTACGCAAGATTTCACGCTGAATCCAATTCAAATGAGTTTCCTTGCACTAATGTGCCATATGTTATAGCTATACGGTGTAGTTATGTCAAAAAATTCAGAACGTCCTCACATAATGTGTCCAGATTTCGTTCTTATACAGGGTGTTTTTGAAGTTGAGTCATTTATTTTAACAGCTTGTAGATCTTGTCAAATAAGTTGATATACCAAAAACACCTATATAAATGCCTCAAAATAAGAGAGCTATAGCTACATTTATTATTAATCATTTTAAAAAAATTAGAAACATCCATCAACAAAAAAATGTGCGTCACTGACTTTTTCTAAAAATTTAATATTTTTTTCACATGAAGCAGCTAAAAATACACTTTTTTGTCTCCTGATATTTTATCGTATCTTTTTTCGTTTCCAAGGAAAAAATTTTTGACATGCAATAGTGGTTTTCATTTTTTTCCTCAAAAAGCAAATAGATTGAAAGAAATATCGAAAGTCAAAAAAGTTAAAATCTTCAGAAAAAGTCAGTGGCGCACATTTTTATAATATTCGTGAAATTGCTCCTCTGGCCGTCGCTGGAATTCATAATTACCATCTAGTATTTGTCAATTTAGCATCGTATATAATATAATATAATTTAATAAAAAACACTGACAAGATTCAACAAAATAAACAAACAGATCTTTGAGATATTGATAATAAATGCGATGTTTTTCTAAACTTCAACACCCTGTATCTCGAAAACCGGACTATTACCGTGTAGATGATTCTTTGTAGACCAACTTCTTTTGACGAGTTCTACAAGCTGTTAAATTAATAGACTCAACTTCTAAAACACCCTGTATATTGAACGTTTCAAAAGTTAGAAGGAATAAGGAATCACACTGTATGTTAAGAAATGAATTATTTGTGGTGGTGACAATACAGGGTGTTCCGTTATATTTTAGCCATCTTTCTTATTATTCGTCCTAGAAAATGAATAAATGAACTATGTTGCCATGGGAATCTTCATCTGGTTCAGTAGTTCTGATGGTGGAAAATTGACTTTATACTGGAAGATATATACGGGGTAACCCACTTAAAAAATTGAAGAATCTATTAAAATTACCAATTTCTGATGCGTTGTTATTTTCGACTTGAGATTATCAATCAGTACAGGAGTTCTACGAGTGCTTAGCGTTGAGTTTTTTTTTGATTTTGATATCTTTAAATCACATTGCCTTCACTAATGAATATGCTTATCAGCATCATTGTCCTGGTTATAGTAACCCAGTCATTACCAAAACTAGACCCAATCCAGGAAAAACTTCAGATTCGTGATCAGCACAACAAAATTGTTCAGGATTGTCCAAAATATTTCTGGAAATAAAATGTGTGTTGACCTGTGATATTGACATACAGTGCGGCTCTAAAAGGTCCCCTCCCTTTTTTTTTAATGTGTGCACCAAAAATTTTGAAACTTGGCTTACTTCAATTGCTGTCGGAATACCACTTTTTGATGTAACTGAAGTACTTTTAGTATTCAAGATGGCAGATGGGCGCCATTTTGAAACATTTTTTTTTATGGAAAGGGGGGTCGTGTGACACCTCATTTTGAAGATTTTGATGAGTACTTTATAACCCTAGAATATTGACTATCTTCAAGTACTACAAAATGGCGGTACATTTGATTACTACATTGATACATATACTTTTTGAAAAAATTCGTCAAGTTCAATTCAAAAGATGCTTTTTTGACATTTTTGTCATTTATTCCTAACCCAAACCTTATGTCAAGAATATTTCGAGTATCTTTTGAATTGAATTTGACGATTTCTTTTAAAAGTGTATGTAATAATGTAGTAATTAAATGTACCGCCATTTTATAGTACATGAAGATATCGACTCAATATTCAAGGGTTATGAAGTACTCATCAGGATCTTCAAAATGAGGTGTCACACGACCTCCCTTTTCATTTAAAAAAATGTTTCAAAATGGCGCTTAGCCGCCTTCTTGAATACTAAAAGTACGTCAGTGACATCAAAAAGTAGTATTTCGACAGCAATTGAAGTATGCCAAGTTTTAAAATTTTTGGTCCACACATTAAAAAAAAAGGGGGGGACCTTTTAGAGCCGCACTGTATAAGTACTGAATGATAATATGAAAAGTTCATTGTCCCACGACATGTTTGGCTAGTTTGGGCGTTGTTTGACCTTCACGCAAACAACGGTTTAGGTTAGTGATCTGCCACCTCGTAGGATCAGGCCAAACGATCCTCCAATTTTTCTGGATGATTGTGAAAAGTTCATTGGTCCCACGTCATGTTGAGGGTGATCTGCCACCCCATAAGAACTGGTCAATCGACCCGCCAATTCTTTTGGATGATTGGGAACTACCAAAGAAATACTGGTACATGAAAAATTCAGCCTTGACTAATTCAAAGAAAAAATATTTTTTTTATATATTGGGGGTTTTCCGCCACACCCTAGGAACTGCGATCAGGGTGAACCCTCTCGCATGATACTCAATTTAGGCTCCGTACAACATTCTCTTGAAAAATAGGCCTTAACTGAATGTTGAAAATGTCACTGGCTCTGATTAAACTGGAAAACTGTGAGAAGATCGATGGCATTCATGCATATTGAGTCTGTGGTGGAACTCTGTGTCTCAAAAAATTCCACAGGGTGGCTTATCGAAAATGTTCCGGGATTGATTTTGGGCATTTGAGATCATATAAAAATAGAACATTTAGACAAGTCATCTTGGTTTTTGAAAGGCACACTTGATAGAAACCTCATCTGCAATCCCTTGAGCAGGATGAAACTTACCCCTTAAATAGCAAGGGGGTCGAGTGATTCCTTATTTTGAATGCCCTTCGACCCAGATTACAACTGTCTAGTTTCAAGCCTCTGCTGTACCCGTTGATATGACAGTTTAAAAAAAAATGCAATTTTTTTCATTTAATAAATAATAACACACAAGAGTTAACATGATTCCTAATGATTATAAAGTTATTGAAGGATCAGCGAAGTTTGTCAAAAATAAATTAAAATCGTGGGTTATTAAAAATATTGTTTAGTTTCTAGAAATAAAATTAATGCGTAAATGTTTATCTACTTTTTCCTTTATCATTTTATATCATCTTTTCGTTTTTAATTAATTTAAATTACATATATAGTAAATTAGTTTGTAAGATATGCCAAAACCTGTGCACAGGCTATAGAGCCTCCTGCAGGTGAAGGGGTAGTTGATAGTAAAGTAGCTAAATAAATATATAGAATAAGGATCTATGTATATAATTGTATGTATTACTTATTTTGGCATTCAATAAATAAAAAAAAAAAAAAAAAAAATAAAAAAAGTTAACTTCTCCAAACCAAGAGGCTATGATGAAGGATAGAAGATCTTCAAAATGAGCTATTATTATTTTGACGCGGATCTATTTTACATAATTTTTTTGAGTGAAATAAGCAAGTGAGAGTGAGAGCTCATTTTCAAAATCTTCTGCCCCTTATCATATCCTCTAAGTTTGAGGAGGTTGACTTTTGCGGGTAATTATTTAATAAATAAAAAAAAATTACAAGCTGTCATATCAACAAGAATAACAGCACATGCTTGAAACTCGGCAGCTGTGATCAGGGTCGGAGAGCCATCAAAATCAGCTATCACTCGACCGGTTGGTTAATGGGATCTCATTTAATTTTCATGTTTAGTTAGGAATCATTCAGTTTCTTTGTACAAAGAAATGTATTTTAAGTTTGGAAAACTTTGTTTCTATTCGAATCATAATAGAGACTTGTGTTTTGTTAATAACTCTTCGTTTTTTTTATGTTTTACTAGGTCGTGACATGTGAAACTTTTCTTAAAATATAAATATAGTGTAAAGTCGCTATCCTGGAGGCTCGTAAAGTGAAGGTATGGGTGTGCTTTACCAAAAGAAAACCACATCAATAATGATTATTCACTCGAGGTTCATGACTCAATCAAAATGAGATCCTGATAAAATCGGAATAAACCAAATTGAGAAACCGATGTATTTATTTCTTTAGCAGAGATAATAGCTAAATATTA
This sequence comes from Orchestes rusci, assembly GCA_958502075.1. Lineage (NCBI taxonomy): Eukaryota > Metazoa > Arthropoda > Insecta > Coleoptera > Curculionidae > Orchestes > Orchestes rusci. The sequence continues at coordinate 24,360,680 of OY293303.1, forward strand.
TTTGGTGATAAAACATTTTAATGAGGCTACCGTTAAAAAAAGTCCACGTCGGTAAAAGTAGAGATATTATAAATACACGTGGTATCACCACGGCGTGAAACTTTCTAGAATACCGTGAAGTGTTGATTTTCCGTACGTTTATTGGTTTTGTAAAAATTCTCATCCACGTCCATACACGGCATGATTATCCTTACTCGTAAGGAGAGATCCCCACTTTTGGCAACACTGTTTATCTTGAATGAATACGCGCAGACTGCAGACCGCATCAGACTGACAATGACCATGGTGATAGCTGACTAGACAGTAGACAATTGTACTGGAAAATAACAAATGTACTAGATGTGTTTGTTTTGGACCATGCTTTTAAACTGAGATATTATTACAATCAGCACAATTATTGTACGATACACACATACACACATAGGCTGGGACAGACTGAGTGAACCGTGACTGTGCAACGGAGTAGAAAATGCTAGAGGCGCCGGATGTTCGTGTTGATAGAAAATGTTATTTTTTCACCTTTGTGGGTTTTTGGGCAATATGAAAATAGTGAAAATTCACCGTTATTCAAAATAAAATTGTTATGATTGAACTTTCTAAAATCTCGTTTTTGATTCTTCTAGTTTTCGCTGGCAGGGCGCGCGCCCGGGCGCTATAATTGACGACCCGCCCATGCTACACATGGACCTACATCGAAATTTCGAAGTGAATGTGTAAACTAACGCCATTCTAGGGCGACTGCACACAGTTTTGTAATTTTCAAAAAAGCATTATTTCCAATTTTGTATGGAGTCACTATCAACAAAAACTAAGACAAAAATATAGTAAGCTATGTGCCAAATGTAGTGCATATATTCACAACACTGATGCAGAATAATAAAATACGTGACTTTCGTACAAAAATACAAAAAAACTGTTGTAAAGTATCACCACCTTACCGGTACGTCTAGATTATGACAGAAATAATAATTTTTAATTCCGGAACTTGCAAGCTGTTATACAGAGCTTTGCTTTCAAAACTAGCGACTCGGGATGACTTTTGAAATACCCAATTTGAATAAAATTTGATAAAAAAAAACGTACGTCTACATTTACGGTGCCGGCGGTGGGACATATTTGTATCGACCGCTAAAGAGAATGGTTAGCTGGAAATCACCCTTGTTTAATCTGAGAAAAAAAAATTTGGGTATCCATTTTTAAAGAACATGGTCTAATGAACTTGATTCTTGTGAATTATCATAACAGTTGAGTTGAGTGAACCTTGAGCGCCTTCTTTCCTGGCGTTCACGGTATGGGAAGAGATCTATGAGTAATCAAAGTAATCAAAGACTGTGAAACTGCATTGGTAGCATGGTTTGGTGGCGTCATCTTATGGTTCTAATCAATAACTAGACATAAAATTTTGGTAACATGAGTAGCCTATAATAATAATGAAAGATCGTCTTTATTGAGGATTGAAGAAAAAAGAAGCAATAATAATTGACATTTATAATTCTTGATGGGCGAAATTTAGCTGATGAGTCAGATATTCATCGTTAGCCCTAACTAAAAATATGATAAAAATGTACGTATCCTCGACTGAGCCCACATTACATTAGTAATTTATTTTTGACACTTTTCCGAAAAGTGAATATAGTAGTTTTCTATATTACCTAAGTGGTTGTATGGTTTAACTGGCGTCATCTCATGGTTTTGATCAAAAACTTGATATAAAATGTTGCTAACATAAGTAACCTATCTATATCACCTAATTGTGATATAGATATTTTGATTGAAATAAAATTGTGCCAGTATGGAACAAAACATTGTACGATACTCAGCCGTCAAATGTCATAAAACTACTCCTCTAGAAACTCCGGACTCGGCTTCTTCGTCGCGTCGCTCATAGACATCTTGACTGGTTATGTAAAAACTCATCTACTGGCTTCGTAACGTAAATTACCATAAACGTTTATGGCATTAAAACGCCCTACTCCTGATATTTTTCCCATTTCCAAAATGTGTGCAAGTTGTCTATTGCTCTTCCCCAGTGTTTTGATATTTATTCTAAATAAGATGTGATGTCTTCAGTTGTGTGGAATATGTCAAGCTTATGTGGAAAGTTTTATCAAAAAACGAACTGACCGTAACGATTTTATCGGAACAGATGGGATTTCTATTCCAACTATGACCAATTCATTTTGTGTATTTCCAGCTGGGGACGCTAAGCAAGCAAATTCATATTGGTATAAGCACCCCAATCAGCCAATTTTCCAGTATCAAAACAATGATTTAACCTTTATTGCAGATCAAATAGTTCAAAGAGCACGGGCAATATCTTGTCCGCTGTGTTAAATGATGGGTTACTAATGACCTAAAATCCCCAATTAAACTGACAATTTAGAGCACATCTTATTCGTAACGATATTCGCTTAAATATAATAATATGTATTACCCTATTGAGAAAATACGACCGATTTTAATTTATAAAATGCGCGTTGGAACATCACATTCTCAACAACAAGAAATGCAAAATACCTAAGAAATTTAGCAGAGAAATCCGAAACGCCCTCGGCGTTTTAATTTTCTTTAATTGGAATAAATATTAAACCCCGTTGGGGTTCACTTTGAACCAGAAATAGAATGGAGAGCTACTCGACTTGGTTTTGTAGACAAAAGAGAATTTCATAAAGACATCCGGAGAACAGTTTGTGTGGAGCATAACTGGATACGTTGAGAGTTTTATTTACACAAACGGGAGACTATGATCAAAAGAATGATGAGTATTATCAATTGATGATGATGTGTGAAGAGTTACAGCCGCCGTTAATCTTTGAATTCACTCACTTACGTGGTCGGAAGTTACATGGTCCAGGTTTTATATTTTTGTTTTTAGATTCAGATTTTATCAAATGTTTTAAGTCCGGCTTGTTTTCTTTTGGTTACCGATCAGTTACTTTTTAAGAATACAAAGCTTCTTCAATTAAAGCAAAAAAAATGATTGATGATAAGATATTGATTCAGAAAAATAAAACAGTAACATATTTGAGAGTTATTGAGCTTGATGAGTCAAATTGTGAATCTACCTTGGTTATTTTGTTCAATCGATTGCTTTCTCATTTTTAAACCATTGTTAGCAATGCAAGGTGATCGTTTGACTTTTATCATAAAAAATTTCGTTATTTGAATTGTTAAAAATGGGAAGAAATCCGCAACCTTTTAGATTTATGACACACCTGGGAATTACGTGAAATTGGTTCAGCGTTATAAATCAATAAATATAGTGGATTTTCAGCCCGTAAAATGATTTTTCGAGATAAACAGATTTTTTTGTGGGTTGTTCACTGCTCTGCCCTCGAAAGAACTGAAATCTTTCAACCGAGAACCATGTATTGCTAAGACGCTACATATTCATTAGAGGTCGACATGATATTAGCCCAGGAAACGGAGACAATTTTCTGCCCTGGAAAGAAAACTGATGAGATCTGATTTTTTGTGGAGATCTTCACTGAGGTGCTCTTGGTTTATTTTGAAAAGTACCCGAATTTTGAGTCAGGGGTTTGTTTTTTGAAATAGATTATGGAGTGAACTTCAGTCTCTTGAAATTTTCTTTAAAAGTGTTACTTTCGAAACAAATTCAAATCAACAAAAATATTGCCCATCAAACTCTACATGAAAAAGGTCATAACAGTTTTTTTCTGGTCCAATTGTTTTTGAGTAGACGTAGCAGAAAGATACATTGTTTGTGTTTTCTCGACAAATGCGTACCTTTTTCGCACCACCGCAGGGGTGGAGTACCTACATGGGGCGTCTTTTCATGTCATTTTCCCATCAGGCCCAATTCACATCTGACACGCGAAACCAACCATCGCATAAATTATTCATGTTCGTCCAGCGGAACTGATTTTGTTTCAATTGCATCGTTTTCTCCACAAGTGGATTCCTGATGAGTTATGGCAACGTGTCTTTAAATATTTCCTTTTATATCACCAATACCCACAATTTGCTGAACAGCAGAGACTAAATTTTCCACGAAAGACATAAGATTCAACATCGGTGCTATACAAAAAAAAATATATTATTCGAAGATATGATACCATAGACTCATCCAGATGACTGATCCAATTGTGGAAAAAATAAAGTTGATAGGTGATCACATCATCTGTACGAGCATGAATAGTTTATGTGGAGGGTTGTTTCGCATGTCAGGTGTGGATAGGGCCCAATGGGGATAACACATATGGTTACGGCAGATTCCTTATGAGAACATATTGCGATAGTCCCCAACTGAGATATAAGGTGTTGAAGTTGAATTTTCATTTTTAATTCTTTCAAATATCTTTTGAAATTATGAAGTTATTTTATTGAAGCTTGATATATCAGGGAGGTTTGTCATGGCCTTGGTATGACTCTTACTTGTAGGAGTTGCCACTTGCACACATTATAACCCATTCAAATAGTCATAGCGTTTTTGTACGCAAGCGTACATTTTTTTTAATGGAAAATTGATTTTTCCGTGTACCCTGTAGAAGTGGCTAGGAGTGGCCTTTTTCAAGTTATTTACACCGAATGTAATCCATGCAATGTGGTTTTGAATAGCAAATTCTCAAAATGAATATAGGGGGCTTTGAAAACGGCGTTATCATGGTAATTTTTCTTTTTTAAAAATATGTCCGTCTCATAATAAATAATAAATATCACGATGATCTCAATATGTGGATTTTCAACATTTCGAAAATTCCCACCTTGCGATCGTCGTTGAGTTACGCACTTACTTCAAGTTTGTAACGAAGTTACTTTATTTTTTTTTCCGTGTTTCACTTTTCTGAAATTAATTAATCATCGAAGGTTCAGATCTGTTCTTTTCTAAAATATTTTGAGTAACGCGCACACCGTCTCTCAACAAAATATTCAAAGCCCGCGCTAGTTAATTTTCTATCCGAATAGAGGATTAATTAGTTCATCAGTCAGGAATATGAGCTGCGCGATTTGACTAAATTTCGGTACTACCGGAGGTTCCGGCGTGATAAATCACGATTCGACAGGGAGTTAGCGCTCGAGATCTGAACCGTGAAGACGTGCCATTTTTCGACCCAAGCAGACCAAAACCGTTCCACCGTTTTTTTGTGACCACGTGCAGTTTTCCAAGGTAGGATTTTTCCTATTATACCTTCCAATGTTCCCAAGTATGTCTTATCTGTAGTATTTCATTCTAAAATTAACAGGGCTGGGTTTTAACGACAATTCAAATGGGGTTTTGCTTTTTCTTCTCTTTTCTTCATTTTATCGTCAGGGGTAATTAAGGGAGGGTTTTAACCGTTTCTCAGACAGTGAAATTAAATGACTAAATGCTTGGGAAAATCTGGAAATGCTTGCTTTTGAGTGCTTTTGGAGTTAACATCGATATACGCGCCTTGTCGTGGTTTTGAATGTGATGCACGTCTTATCTATTTCCTTATAATCTCAAAACTCGCACGCATCTACCTATTCTCGCTATTTCGTCACACGTCGTCTATTTCCTTCATATTCAATGCACGTTCTAATTGCCTCTATTTTAAACCTCACACATTTTCTTTCCATTTTCGTGGCCGTAGCTATTTTCTTGTATTTCATTCAACGTCACGCTTTTCTTTCATTTTCGCGCCCGTAGTAATTTTCATTCATTTTCTATGTAACATCTTTTAGTGATTATTTTCTACGCATCCTACTTAACTTTCCATTTTCCTTTCCGTCAGACATAAACTGCTCGATCGTAATATTCTGAACATTTCTTTTGGGGTTAATTCGCTTTCCCGTTTAAAACCGTTACACACCCTTGCTTTCACTTTTCATTATTTTGATCGGAATATTAATTTTAGTTGATTTATTTTTCTGCATTCAGGGGAGTTTGTCCCAACCTGTTTATGGAAAATAGATCTGTATATTTTGATCCAAACTGCCTTTGCTTATTTTCCTGGTAAGGAAAATCACCCAACAAACTTTGCGGAAAATACCATCTATTCCAAACTGCCTTTTTAATAGCGATGATATTTAACACCCTCATCGCAGATGAATCCTGGAATTACTTTCTCCACTGTCTAAAGGCTACCCGAAAGGCACTGTGGGCCCTCTACCACATAAATCCAGGGGGTGGCGCTCGAGACTTTGAAGGCTTCACCTTCCAACCCTTAATTAAATTCTATCACCTAATCAAAAAGCGTTACAAAATTGGCGCCCGAGCAGGGACTACGTTATTTTTAAAAATTAAAATTTTCAAAATTTTAATACATAAATTTTCCGTACGCCCGTAGGAGTTTCGGATTTTTTTTTTTTTTTTTTTTCCACCACCTCTGGAACTATCTTCCAGAAATTGCGGCGATTTTCCAAAGTTTCGTCTCCAAAGATAAAAATGCCGTTTTTCGCATTTTTTTTACGAGTTTTCTGTTTTTCACTGATTTTGAGTCATTCATCCGACCGGGCCTACTACCGATTGGATAATTTTCCCGAAGGCGAAGGGATCGCTGGAAAATTACTCCGTTTTTTTTTTATAGCTAGGTACCAAAAATTTTTTTTTCTTGTTTGACTCAAAAATTAGCAAAAATTCAGTCTAGTCAGAAACATTTCCAAAAACATCGAAAATCCGCTGAAATAACTGTTTAGGGTGCCAAAATATTTTTCAGTTTTAAAACATATTTTTCATCATTTAAAATCATATTTCTGTTCACATTTTAAAGTATTCAGGAACCATGCGGTTTACTCCGTATTTACTTGACAAAGTTTTTTTACAAGACCGAGTTTATAAAAACTCGCATTCCATTCCGTCGGACTGGTACATTTCGTATGACCTTCACACTTTTCGCCCGTAGCAACTCACAAAACTCAATATTATTGGAAACATATTTTTGCATTTATCTTCGATTTCTTAGAAGCTAAATTTTTTCCGAATTTTGTTCAAATGCCGGGCGTAGCGACTTGTACTGAATTTGGAATAATTAAGCGAGTTCTGATAGCAGTTTTGATTTCAAAGTGGATGCGTAGAAATATTGATTATTTTTGAATTTCCGTGATTGCGTACTGTTTTGCTGTTTGAATTTATTTTCTTTAAAGATTTTTTTTTTGTGTGGTCAATGCAACTGTGATTGTGAACTGAGGTAATTAAGTTTTGGTAGTCAATTGATCCAATTTAATTTTGGATTTTTCTGAATCAAGCCGTACTGTCGTTTGGTTTTTTTTCTTGATTTAATTGATTGGCCGTTTGCTGTTGGAACTCAAAGTTGATTTTGAGCTGCCGTGATTAATTCTGTTCCGATTTAATTCTAATTAATTTTCAATAATTGAATCAAGCTGTTGTTTTTTTTTATCCGATTTTAATTGACTACGTTTACTCATGAAACTTATAGTCTCGATTTCGACGTATTTTTGCCAAGTTTTTTTCGTGTGACGTTTGATTTTTTTTTTTAATTGATTGAGATCGGGAAATGATGCTGTTCGGGTTCGAACTTTCATACTTTCTGAGCGCTAACTCAACCGTTTTATGTATAAAAATTGAAGTCTAATTTTTTTTTCTCGCCCGTGTTTCGCATTTCTTTCATGATTTTTCCATAATGATTTACCCTGGATACTCATGTACATCTTTGATTGTATTTCCGATTTGCTGCTTTTATTGTCAACCTGAGTTGACCCAGTTTTTTTTCTATTTCGCTTATTCCTACTGACCCCTAGCGAAATGAATCAGTTAATGATTATTTCTTCTTCCCTTATCCGAACTGCATTGCCACGGGTTGTGGGGTGCGCATATATTTTTTTTAAGGGATCCGACGTGGGGAAAGTAGGTGTGGACGAAGAGAAGGCTAACCACTACCAACCCCTAGCGAAATGAATCAGTTAATGATTATTTCTTCTTCCCTTATCCGAACTGCATTGCCACGGGTTGTGGGGTGCGCGTTTTTTTTTTTTAAGGGATCCGACGTGGGGAAAGTAGGTGTGGACGAAGAGAAGGCTAACCACTACCAACCCCTAGCGAAATGAACCATCCAAGGATTGTTTCTTTTCTTTTCTTCCCTTATCCGAACTGCATTACCCCGGTTGTGGGGTGTGTTTATATTTTTTTTTAAGGGATCCGAGAGGGGGTGGTAGGTGAGGACGAAGAGAGGGGTACCAGGGTGAGGGGCTACGTTGATTTTGAAGGAGCAGACATAGGCAGGAAGATTCTGTACCAGCTACCGCGCAGTCAAGACGTGCCTTTCAAAATAATTCTCTCGCTTTAAACAGAATTCTTTTAAAATCTTAAAACTTTCAACCTAACCGCTGTGACTTGCAATTTTTTTTTGTTCTGATACCTTCTAACACGTGTAGGACATAACCTACAAGTTTTCGTGCAGTTTTTTTTTAAACTGATTACCGACTTTAACTCTCTGTCAACGAACACGTGTGGGACAAAACCTACAATTTTTTTTTATTTATCGGTTTTTTTTAAAGTGCTTACAGACTTCAATTTATTTTCAAACTTTTAACAAAAGTTTATTTTACCGAATAATTTTTTTTTCCTCTCAACCCGTTCTGGATTACAAAATTGGCTGCCTCAAGAAGCATTACAAAATTGGCTGCCTCAAAAAGTGTGTGCGAAATTTACAAGATTGGCTGCCTCATAAACATTTCTTTTTACGTCGTCGTTTTATCCAAATTCTTTCGACAGACTTTCTATGAACATTTTGTGCTTATACCTTTTGTCCGACAACTGGAAGAAGATGAATCCCACGCCAGAGACACAATAGGAGCTCAGTCCAGCGATGAAGCCCAGAAACATGCTTCCGTTCCATCTATTAGTACCTTCCTCGCAGCCGATGACCGTCCACGTGCCTGCGTCGACACACAGATGGAGAACCTTTTCTGGCCTTACTCCTGGATCTGCTCAGTTGTTTTATGGGAAAACAAGCTGCTGAACATTGTCGTCAGAAGTGTCCAACCATACAATCTTCAGTCCGTGGTGCTAGAGTGGCCATTGGCTATGGAAGCCTACAAGATGCCTCTACAGTTGGGTGAGACCACCCTTTGAGGTATTATGTCACTTTCCACCACGGTCAGCAGGAATTGTGCTGGATATGGATATTCTCCTACGACATAATTTTCATTGACTTTTGAGCACAAAGGTAGTATACCTGGATAACAACCGTCTACCAAGCTTGTCACCCCAGTTCCAAGGGGCAAATTTGCGTAATAACATGTTTTTGCCTGTAGGAAGAGAGGTAGCCATTCAAACCCATCCAATGCCCTTTTCAACTTGAGAAACCTGCACACCATCTCCACGATCCAGTAGACTCCGTCCAAGGTGTCAACATTTTCCGAACCCACAAACCCACTACTCACAAAGCCGTCGCTAGAAGGTCGCTGGCAAAGAAGATACCCGTTGCTGTATCAGTACCACCCCGACCCACCACACCTGAACCAGGTGACATCTCCCTGACTATGGTTCATTATTTGTACTGGAGATGTGGTTTAATCGGGACATCACCGAGATAGTTGTACTGTAGTGTTCTGTTGTAGATATGGACGAGTCTGTCGTTGCCCTCTCTCCCAGAATTGGACAATGTCACGCGGGGATCCCATCAAAGATGTCCGAGCGCCCAAGCCAGTCCATCCAGCAGACGTGCTGGAGACTATGGTGCAGGACCCATGGGACGACGTGACGAGGAGCCGTGGAAGAGGCGAGTGCAGCCGTCCCCGTTCCAGAACAAGCCGACCACACCGGAAGACCTACACTTCTTGTGAGTATGGTGGATGCCCGTTTGTGGGATTTGACCACCATCCGGGACTCGAGGAGAGTACCCGTTTTCCTTTGTAATTCTGTTTTATTTCACTTATGTTCACGGTGTCATGCATAGCATGGAAAATGTTTAATTCCTAAACATTTTTCTTGTAAGAAGGGGGGGTGTGTAACGAAGTTACTTTATTTTTTTTTCCGTGTTTCACTTTTCTGAAATTAATTAATCATCGAAGGTTCAGATCTGTTCTTTTCTAAAATATTTTGAGTAACGCGCACACCGTCTCTCAACAAAATATTCAAAGCCCGCGCTAGTTAATTTTCTATCCGAATAGAGGATTAATTAGTTCATCAGTCAGGAATATGAGCTGCGCGATTTGACTAAATTTCGGTACTACCGGAGGTTCCGGCGTGATAAATCACGATTCGACAGGGAGTTAGCGCTCGAGATCTGAACCGTGAAGACGTGCCATTTTTCGACCCAAGCAGACCAAAACCGTTCCACCGTTTTTTTGTGACCACGTGCAGTTTTCCAAGGTAGGATTTTTCCTATTATACCTTCCAATGTTCCCAAGTATGTCTTATCTGTAGTATTTCATTCTAAAATTAACAGGGCTGGGTTTTAACGACAATTCAAATGGGGTTTTGCTTTTTCTTCTCTTTTCTTCATTTTATCGTCAGGGGTAATTAAGGGAGGGTTTTAACCGTTTCTCAGACAGTGAAATTAAATGACTAAATGCTTGGGAAAATCTGGAAATGCTTGCTTTTGAGTGCTTTTGGAGTTAACATCGATATACGCGCCTTGTCGTGGTTTTGAATGTGATGCACGTCTTATCTATTTCCTTATAATCTCAAAACTCGCACGCATCTACCTATTCTCGCTATTTCGTCACACGTCGTCTATTTCCTTCATATTCAATGCACGTTCTAATTGCCTCTATTTTAAACCTCACACATTTTCTTTCCATTTTCGTGGCCGTAGCTATTTTCTTGTATTTCATTCAACGTCACGCTTTTCTTTCATTTTCGCGCCCGTAGTAATTTTCATTCATTTTCTATGTAACATCTTTTAGTGATTATTTTCTACGCATCCTACTTAACTTTCCATTTTCCTTTCCGTCAGACATAAACTGCTCGATCGTAATATTCTGAACATTTCTTTTGGGGTTAATTCGCTTTCCCGTTTAAAACCGTTACACACCCTTGCTTTCACTTTTCATTATTTTGATTGGAATATTAATTTTAGTTGATTTATTTTTCTGCATTCAGGGGAGTTTGTCCCAACCTGTTTATGGAAAATAGATCTGTATATTTTGATCCAAACTGCCTTTGCTTATTTTCCTGGTAAGGAAAATCACCCAACAAACTTTGCGGAAAATACCATCTATTCCAAACTGCCTTTTTAATAGCGATGATATTTAACACCCTCATCGCAGATGAATCCTGGAATTACTTTCTCCACTGTCTAAAGGCTACCCGAAAGGCACTGTGGGCCCTCTACCACATAAATCCAGGGGGTGGCGCTCGAGACTTTGAAGGCTTCACCTTCCAACCCTTAATTAAATTCTATCACCTAATCAAAAAGCGTTACAAGTTGACGTTTCTTAATACATGGCTACTTTGCCAAGATTTTTGAATTTTCTCAATTAATTTCATGGTGATTGTCAAAAGCATGCATGTTGATAAATTTTTGATCCAAATAATTCCGTACTTTGTATGTATGTAGGTGTCTTACGTTTTACAAGGGTTGTGTATCCCCAATTTCCCAATATGGAATTTACTACATCCACAAAAAAGATAAAATTTTTAGTTGTTTCATCTATATTTTTCTAATTAATATGGTTTGTTAAATCGGATCATAGTGTATTATTGGTTTTGAAAATATGTAGGTCGTATTCTATATATCTAACATAATCAAATAAAATATTCACAAAACCTTTGTTTTTCAAACTGACAAATACACTTCATAATGGGCATCATCACGTCCTGCCCTACCCTATGCTGTAACACCACATCCGTGTATGTGACAAAAACATAAAAAATACCTTTTTCCAAAAATAGTAGGCTAAGGTACGTCCCCACTTCCAAAAAAACACCAAATCGAACGCCGTTGAGAACCTTGTCGCGAACGCCGTTGCGAACCCCGCCCCATTGCGAACATGCGAACCGTGCAACATCACGGCGCGGCGTTTCCCCAGTTGTCGGTTCTATGTTATGTTAGAGAATAGTAAAATGCTTCTACTCCAATATCATCTTTGTTAGTTGCTTGAGACATGTATGTTGCACTACTCGACGAGTTGCGCAACAGCGTTCATGTAGATATATCTACTTCTAATTTGAAGACTTTGGTTATTTATGACAAAGAATTGAGGACGCAAACCATAATGAAAAACATAACTTACTAATCGACTTGCATATCTCTCTCCAGCTCAGGTGGCTTTCTCATAAGTACCAATCCATTTTTTTTTATGAAAACGCGAATATAAATCTTAACCACTCGAAACAATCCACAAATATTCCAATTAAAAATACAAACTAGAGGTATTTTTGTTAAATCGCTCAAACGAGAATTTAATTAACTGAACATTTCAGCATTCGATTTGGCAATTTTAAATAGCGTGATGATTTGCAGCTCAAAATATTTCTAGTTTTGAACGGTTTTTCATATGGCGAATACAACAAAACTTTCTACAACATTAAGTTCACTTTGTTTTTAGCTTTTCCGTCCAATTGCTCCAATATTTTATCGAATTTGAATTTATAGCCTGTCATTTCGTTTCGTATATTTTTTATTGATTGGCCCAAATTTTTCGCTGCTTTTATGTTCCTGAAAATCTTGTGTTGAAACGGCGATACACATTTCAGTGAATTGGGGATTTATGAGGGAGATTCTGTGGGGGTATTGTTGGGCAAGTGATCACTATTTCGGATTCAACGAGAAATTGATATTCTTTGGTCAAATGATGTGATGAACAGTTGCTTTGAAGTATGGAAATTTTTACCCAAATTCAAATCTTCTTTTTTTTTAAACGGAAAGAGATATCGAGTTGCTGTCTTTGGGAGGTCTTTTTACAATTTTGCGATGACACGTACATAGTTGGAGCAATGTATTTCATTTATCTATCAGAGAAAATATACAGGCACACATTAAACGTTATTGACTCCAAAGGCGTGCAGTACAAATTTCTAAGCACTTCCAACCAATCCCAAAAATCTATTGTTGTTACGTCACTGGAATGTGAGAAGTTGTAAGTTGATCATTTGCATGTAGGTACATATTATTTAAAAATTTGGTTTCAATTATAACTCAATTACATCATGTCAAGTAGCAAGTTTGTAAAGTGATGTGTGGTGTGGTAAAAAATACCGATTCTCAAGAGAAACCCCAAAAAAATCTTTTTTGAAGGGATAAATGACACACTTTTTAGAAATCCGATAAATTGGGATATAGCAAACTTTTGAAAAATTGGAAAAATCACTTTTTTCAGGATATAGTCCAAATATTCAAAATATGGATTGAAAAATTTTCAAGATCAACAATTGGGAATCTGGCATGGCACCAAACTTTGTTAAAAAAACATGATTTTCTTTGTCCATCCTGTAAAGAAATACATCACTGTAACCATGTACGTGTTCTCGAAAAATTGGCAAATTCATCAACATTTCAAGTCCTTTAAAAACTTCCTAGAAAAGTTTTTTTGCAGCAGATAACTCTCGATCATCGTTGCACTACAAAGTCGACAACAAAGCAAAAATAATATCTTTGACCAGCAGCTCATGATGGCCGCGCGTCGTTTTCTCTAGGAGTTCACATATGGGCAAAAGCACTCTTAAAACAGATGATAGATACAGCGTGACCATTTGAAAAAGAAACACAGGTAATTTTGAACGCCCCAAGACATTAAAGAAATAACCCTTGGATCCGTCTATTTTTGATTCAAGGGAAAATCAATTTTTTGGCATTTTTGCCCCATGAAAAGCAAAGCCCCAGCGGGGGGACAAGAGCCCTCAAGATAATTAATGACATCAGAAGTCGAGTGATACCTTATTTTGAAGGTGTTTTCATGTGAATTATAACCGCCAAATATTATACCGCTTCTATCTATACAGCCATCACAGAGGTTTATTCAAGTTGCAAAAAAACTGTCTTGAAACCATCTCAAGCTGTGCGCCACGCCACTCTGCTTGGTTCGTCGATATTTGGAGCAAACATTTTCCAGGACAATGGATATTGGAAGGAGATGAGCTATTGAGTGACCTCCACGTTCTCCAGATTTGAGTTAGTTGGATTTTTTCATTGGGTCATCCGAAAACTAAAATTCATGCGATCCAATATCTGTGGAAGACTTGCAACAATGGATACTGATAAATCTTGCCAACTCACCCCACGACTGCTCCAGAATGTTCATTCTCTGGTAGCTTTAGTTAGCCCCTGTAACGACTAGGTGGCTATTAGCAGTGTGATACTCCAAGGTTATAATTAACATAAAAATACCTTAAAAAATGAGGTATCACTCGACCCCTCATGTCATATAAAATTTTTACCAAAAAAATGATTCCTTCTTAAATCAAAAATCGATGGGTCCGAAGATATTTTCTCAAATGTCTTGAGGCGCTCAAAATTACGTCTACTTCTTTTTCAAATGGCCACCCTGTATAAATGCAGAGTTGAATGATCAGCTAGCTTTTCCTAGGTCATTGCAAGCAAATATCTAGAAATAACTCTTCTCAATAACGATAATTTCTCTTGTTTTCTGTCATAGAAATCTTGAATACTATTGGGACCTACAGAGATATCGACAAAGACATTCGTGGACATTCAGAGCAAAATAAATGAACACAGCTTTTTCGGAATTAGTTCAATAGTTTAAATGGCTGTTACAAATTATGAGCGCATGAAATAATATCAGTATGTAAATAACATTAAGTTCGCTACCATACAACATTTCAGCAACATAACGTCGCTGGAACGTACGTCTAAAATATCATCCTGCAATACGACGTTTCTGGCCGCGAAACTTCACGAGCTATTTTCTGAATTTTGCTTTCCCAAACATTTCCCCTTTATACAAAATGTACGCGCCATGTGGCATTATGAAATGAGGCTCGTTGAAACAATTAGTTAATAAATGCAGGAGAGAATAAACTCCCTCCTCAATAAAGTCAGATCAGATTACTGGTAACCGGCATAGTGTTGGAATTCCTAATGAGCGAATAACTGTTCAGCATAGGCTCTATTGTAGATATGTTTGATGATATTTTCGAATGTGACTGTAAACTAAATGTTCAAACTGTATTTCCACAATTTTTCTATTGATGTTGATACGCAAAGGATGCAATGCGATAATTGGCTTGGACTATCACTAGGTTCTTGGAATGGTCATTGGAAGATTATTTGGTAAAATCATGATAATAATATGTGAAATATGCATCAGCGACTAGTATGTTTAAACCTATAGTGTTATCGATTGGTAAAATTAGGCAGGACTAGTGCAATATTTATGTTCGATTGGTAGAGATCGAGCAGATTTTTTAGTTCAATTGAGAAATTGGGTCGACGAGTTTTGCCCTCAGTGCAGATTTTTTGGCACAAGGTTCGTGTTCGTGTTTGTGCTGGTGTAGCTCAATTTTAGTGCGCTAGCAAAATTTGACAAATGGATGGATATGACCGTTGTGGAAGGTGATTCTGTGTATCTATGTGTACAGAACATTGGTCTCAAGATTTAGTTTTTTTTTGTAAAAAATAGGCATCAAGCTTAAGAATCACTTTCACTGTTAAAGGAAAACAGCATAATGGATTATCAGGAAGTTCTACGATTCCAATTTCAATCAAATCGGAATTTTACTAAGCATTCTAGGCACTCGTTGTAAAATGAATGTTCGATTGGGATTGCCCTAGAGCAAATTTTCATCAAAACTGGTTTTGCCCGAGGTTCAACTCATTGCGACCCTAGTTTTCCCAATCAAAAACACTATAAATTTACTACTTACTTTCAAATGTCAAATTTACGTCCTCGCTTCTCTTTAAACTCATAAATTAACTACGTGGCATTTCAATTTTCAAATTAGATCCAATAATGTAGAATACATTGCAAGATTCTTCATTTTCCTCCGAACTATTGGTTCAGAAGAAGGTAGAAAACTCATTCGATGTTATCTACCATGCTCTTGTCAAAGATTCCAATACAAACCATAATAAATGCAATAATAATGCAATAATCTATGGAGACCGAAAATGACATATTTTTATCTAAAACACAATCAAACAAATTCGGGAGCTACAAAAACAATTCAGGAAAGAGGAAGAAGGCGTGGTTCGAAAGTGGAAACCGATGATCTGGATATAAAGTTTTTCTGTGCGGCCCTACAAAGCATTTCTGATCATATCAAATTGCACGTCTCTAATCAGAGGTAAGGGCAAATAAACTTATCGGTCTGTTATACAGAGTGTTCCAAAATTTTACGAACAGATTTTAATAGCAGAACGCACGACTAAAAATCTTGATACAGGATGGCCTTTAAGTACGAGGTATTTCATTTTCTCCCGTGTTAATGAAGATAAAAGGAAATTTTCAAGACGAAAGTTACAGGGTTTCAACAGACTCACAATTTGAAAATATTATTATTGTCACGTTGTGTGTCACACTGGGCCTTTGTATGCACCCACAACACCTGTCGTGCTCCCTCCAAGAAATATACACATGCCAAGACACAAGAAAAAACATCATTTGGTATTGACAAAAGGAAAAATACCAACCAAAAATTCACCGAAGAAAGCTGAGTTGATATTTCTGCAGATGTCTCCGAATTATTGTGAAAATGATTTGACGTCTGGTAGTTTGGGAACTGTAGGGAGAGCATGCAATCGGACGTCTCCAGGTGAGATATATAAGGCATGGTTCCTTCCATTATTTGACAGTTCATTCGCATAGGATCAATATATATTTTTTATCGATGCATAGAATTTATATTATTTTAGTAGTGGCTAGATCTTTTACTCAAAATGCAGATTTGGGATAGATCTGTCAAGAAAAATATAAAAATTATGTCTCTTTAATATTGTAGTAGATAATAAAATAATTTTGTTTGAAAAATCTTCAGGTAAAACTTGATGGATTGAGAGAGTCTGCTTTTCTTGTGAGAAAATTCTCACAAGATTCCTAGAACTTCCCTGATTTCGGATGTTAGTGGTTGGCTTGTGCTTTTAGATCATTGGTATGCTCTCTATAAATTCGACTATCAAAAATATTCGAATTAAATGGATGAAGGGTTCGATTTGACTCTAATTTTTTAATTTTGGTTCAATTTATTCAATACCCACGTTTAAGTTTCGTATTTACTTTTCTTCCTCTGAAGTTCCTTGGCCTTCATCCTCTTTTTCGATTCCAATATCATTTTTAGCACTTTCTGTTCTGATAAAGTTTTCCTTTCCTGTTGGAACGTAGCTGAATCGAACAGTAGAGATACTCCGTATAGGCAACTTCTATTTATTATCGTCTATGGTACATCCCATCTATCTCACACCATAACACTAGGGCAAACATGTTCTTTGAGGTTGAGGCTGAGAGGGTTTACACTACTCACAAGGAAGAGTAGTTGGCTATGTCAACTACTGACCATCCTCTTGCTGAACGTGTCTATTTATAGCAACCAAACTGGTTGCTCAGCGATTCCACTAGTGGCACTAGTGGCAAATTGGGTGGATTTACACCAAGTATATTTTCCTCCAATACTAATATGACATTTTGACGGGGTGTTCTTGAAGACCGTGTCGTCAAAGAATACATTTATTTTCAAATGGCAACCTCGAGTTTTCATTTGAGAATTGGATAAAGCGTGAGATTGTGCGTCTGGTACTACAGTGATTCAATTTGCCATCTAGCGTGGTGTTGTCAAGCTATTGAGGATCTAACAAAATTTTAGGATCCACAAAGACGAAGAATATAACATTGAATCTGGCAATCATGCGTATTTGTCAATGCTTGTGGTGACGTAATTGATGTTTGAGAGAATATTTGCTTTAACTTGATACAAGGTGTTCTCCACAGCGGGCTCAACTTGGCTTATTGGGCGACAAAGAAACTCTTTTTTTTCAATAGAACACCCCGCGTTCTGATTTCTAGTTTTGTTAATGAATTTAAACACTGCAACTTTGCCCATACAACACAATGACATACCATAAAATTTGTCATTACCTCTCAAACTTCGATTATTTAGAAATAGTATCCTTTATTTGAGAATTCTTGCTCATCCTCCGTACAGCGCATGTGACGAAAGCCACAGGTAGCCAATTGTAGATTTTACAGCCATATACAGTGCGGCTCTAAAAGGTCCCCCCCCCCTTTTATTTTCAATGTGTGAACCAAAAATTTTGAAACTTGGCATACTTCAATTGCTGTCGAAATACTACTTCTTGATGTTACTGACGTACTTTTAGTATTCAAGATGGCGGCTGGGCGCCATTTTGAAACATTTTTTTAAATAGAAAGTGGTGTCATGTGACACATCTTTCGAAAGATCTTATCGAGTAGATTATTGTGTGAAAATTTCATAGGATTAAACGCATCCATGCGGATATGACACACTGTCAAACTAACAAGATAAAGAAATTCGTGAAATAAGAACAAAGAAAGCATACTTCAATTTTTATTGTAAAAAATGTTGAAAATGTCCTCCGTTGACCCCCAAACAATGAAATAATCTGTCTGAGAACTCCTGACGGACTTTTTCGAAAGTATCGACATTAATATTTTGACAAAAAGCAGTAATTCCTTGCTGTAAATCTTAAAAAGAGTCTGGCTGTGTTGCATATACTTTCTGTTTTGAATATCCCAATAAAAAAAAGTCCAATGGTGTAAAATCACCTGGCAAGCCATTTGGTAGGACCCCGACGAACAATCAAACGATCGGGCTAAGTTATGTCCAAATACTGCCTTACATTTCTGCTGAAATGAAGAGGCGCACCATCCTGTTGAGAAATTGGTTCCATTCCAAACTCGTTGGGATTATTCTGAAACCTTTTAGGGATATTGCGTGTGGGTTTTCCTAAAAACATGCGGATCTACGTCACTCCAATAACGAACATTTTGCCTGTGTACACGGCCATTTAAAAAGAAAGTACACTCGTGACTAAAACAAATATTTTGAACGTATCTCGGTTCTCGGCCTAATCTATTGGTCATGATTTCGCAAAATTCCACACGTCTGTCAGGATTATCTTCAGTCAACTGGTGCACCATTTGAAATTTATAAGGATAAAATTTCTGTTTTTTCAGCAATCCTTCACTAAAGCAGACGAAGTATAACAGATGTCTGCAACCTGAGAAGTTGACTGTTCAGGATTTACTACCATCTCACCAATGATTGCAATTTGTTTATCTTCCGGAATAGATGGTCACCCTTGATTCTTCAAGCTATGCACACTACCAGTCTCGATAAATTTCTGCACTAATTCGCGAAGATATTTTCTGCATATCGGACTGTCCGGGAAGCGCTCATTAAAGATTCTTTCATGAAAATTACGATTTTCGCCATAGATAAAAATGGCTTCAATTTTTTTCTGCGAGGGGACGCGAATTAGGCATTTTTCTAACACTTCCTAATTAACACAAAAATCAAACAACTGGCTCACATTTGGTTAAACTTTAGTGCTGTGTCGAGGTGGTGCGGAAACTGTATCTCCATCTTAATTTAGATTTTAGTATTATAATGCTAATAAATGCTTACCAAATTTTTTTTATCATCTTGAAATTCTTTATCCGCTTTGTATTAGCATTCCTATTTTTTAACCTGTACTGTTTTGCTCAGGTTCACCATCATTTTTCCGGAATCTAATCTGTCAGCTCGTAAGAAAATTGAAACTTGATGTGAACGACATTTTTAAAAACTGAAAGTTTGGCAGGCTGTCATATCCGCATGGATGCCTTTAATCCTATGAAGTTTTCACACAATAATCAACTAGATAAGACCCTTCGAATGATGTGTCAGACAACCCCCCTTTTTATTTAAAAAAATGTTTCAAAATCTTGAATACTAAAAGTACGTCAGTAACATCAAAAAGTAGTATTTCGACAGCAATTAAAGTATGCCAAGATTTAAAATTTTTGGTGCACACATTAAAAAAAAGGGGGGGACCTTTTAGAGCCGCACTGTATGTAAAACATCGTTCAATCAATCAATCAATCAATCAATATATTACCATATTTAGACATTTATAATAACAATCATAGTTCTAAAATATAACAATGATAGTTCTACTAGTCTACTATGGGGTGTATAGTCTCGCTAGGCCATTAATTGGTCTGTATTTGAGATTCTACACCCACTAAAATAAAGCAAAATATAAATGTCTACAAAATTTAATAAAATTTAATAAAGGGAGCGAGAGAGGGGCGACGAGCGTGCGTGATATGTAGGTATTGTATAATTTTACGAATTAATTAATACCCTCAAGTGGTCATAGTTATGAATGATGAATTTTTTTATTTCGCAGTTTAACTTATTGGTGCACCTATGTTGTTCAGTTTTTATTTTCAGATTTAAGGGTAGCAATGTAAGGGTCTTTGGAAGAGAAAATAACATGTTTCTTTGTAAATGTGACCTATTGAAAAAATGTGACTGTACATCTTTGTTTTTTTTAGACCGAGTGTTATATTGATGGTCTAGTTCTACAAAGATATGTTTAATTTTTTTATAAAAAAGAAGGCTTGCACATAGAAACAATCCTCTAAAGTTCAAAACTTCAAATTCCGAAAATAGATCGGCTGTAGGATACTGATTGTTTTTGCGAAGTATGATTTTTAAAACTTTGTTATGGCAAACTTTCAAAATTTGTAAAGCATTGTTTCTAATACCTCCCCAAATTACTATGCAATACCTTAAAATTGACTCAACTAGTGAGTTGTATACTATTTTAATTGTTTTCTCATCCAAAATGTTCCTCAGTTGGTAAAATTTATAGTACAGCTTTCTCAGTTTTTTTGACGTTTCGATGGCATGTTCATTCCAGCGTAGATGTTGATCGATGTATATGCCTAGATATTTAATTTTATTAGTTTTCCATATGCATGGACAGGTGCAGATATCATTTTTCAATAGTTTACACGATGAGACATGCATTTTAATAACGTTTCTTTTTGGTTGGTCGGCAGCTGTCAAAGAGAATGTTATAAATTGGGTCTTTGATATATTCAGACTAATTTTATTATCGCTTATCCAATCATAAATCACGCCTAGACCTTCTTCTGCCTTCAAGAACACACCGTCCCAACTGTCGTCTGTAAAAGTAACTGCAGTATCATCAGCGTAGCATATAACTGTGCCATTTTCCACTAGTGTTCCTAATTCATTAATATATATCAGGAATAGAATGGGTCCTAGGACCGTTCCTTGAGGAACTCCAGAACTCACACTCATTCCATTACTCAGGGTATCATTACATCTTACCTTTTGTAATCGGTTTTCTAGGTAAAACCGAAAAAGTTCGAGTGCACGACCTCTTACTCCAACGCATTCCAATTTCCCTAACAGCAGAGAATGGGATACCGTGTCAAAGGCTTTAGCAAAGTCCATATATACAGTGAGGCATTTTTTATTTTGTTGCATTTCTGAGATAGTTTTGTGGAACCAAAAAAAAATCGCATCTTCTGTGCTCCTGTTTGGTCTAAAACCAAATTGCTCATTAAAAATAACATCTTGGGAATCAAAAAAATCAACCAGGCGCTTTTTCAAACATTTTTCCCATAATTTTGAGAAGTTACTTAAAAGGGAAATTGGTCGGTAGTTTGTCATTTGGTATGGGTCTCCACCTTTAAAAACAGGAACAACTATAGCGGTTTTCCATTCTTCAGGAATTTTTGAGTTTTGAAAAGTTAAATTAATTATATGAACTAGAGGTTTCAGAATATGCATGTGAATCGTTTGAATCAATCTGACAGTTATGCCATCTTCACCAGGGGAGGAGCCTGTCTTTAAGGACTTGATATGTAAAATGAGTTCTTCTTCATTTAATGGCTTCAAAAAGAGGGTTTTGTTCAAATTAGGTTTTGGTTTATACTGTTCATTTTTTGAAACAATTTTGCTCGCCATTTTTTCTCCAATTTTTGCAAAAAAACTGTTGAAAAGATCACATGTGCGCCCTTTGTTTTCTACTATGTTATCAGTTTC
The DNA here is from genome assembly GCA_958502075.1 of Orchestes rusci. Taxonomy (NCBI): domain Eukaryota; kingdom Metazoa; phylum Arthropoda; class Insecta; order Coleoptera; family Curculionidae; genus Orchestes; species Orchestes rusci. The sequence goes on from OY293303.1 coordinate 24,382,563, forward strand.
ATCTTTAATCATAATCTCGTCTTTTTTTTCTTTTTTATCCACTGCTTGGTTAATGACTTCCCATATTTTTTTGTATTTTGTACCTGCATCTTGAATCAAAGCAGTTGAATATTTTGGCCATATCTATTATAGCAATCAAAATAACATAATAAGTAGAATTAACAGCACCAGTCACGTCACTAACTTCAACTGGCAAATTGTGATCATCGTTCATATTCTCAAATGCTTCCCATATCTTCCCAGGTTGTGAGGGTATATCGGGCTATTGAAGAAGCCAGTGGACTGGACCAACCCTCCCGATACACCTGTTAGGAAAGAAAGCCAAAAGGATTCTCACGTGGGTCGTACGAAGAATGAACTAGAAATCTCAATCGAGAAGTACTATTCTGACACCATCAAAGTGTGCGAGATAGAGACAGATTTTATAGCACCTGTTGTAATGGCAAAGTTGCTAGGGTTTGAGTGCTTGAGAAAGCAAGATATCAGCACACAGAGTGTTACACTTCGAAAAATTGAGTTTCTCGGGCCCTAAATTCGCCAAACTGGGTCCGCTGGTTCCAGGTCTATGCATCGAATCTCGTCTATACTAGAAATTTCTGGCAATCTCCGTATCTCAGTTATACAAACAGTTCGTTTGGGTTCGCCATCCACTTCCAGAGGCTATGAAAGCAGATGGATATGTTCGAAACATTATAGAACCCATTATTTGTCATCTCAAAAATAAAATCGAAGACATTTTCATTCTCATGAATGACAATGCTAGGTCCCAATCTTCTTAGCTCCCTCTAGGAACTCACCCGCAACACAAGTGGAATGGAACAACATTTCAATAGATATTATTGACACCCTTATTGTTTTTATGCACAGGTGACCTTACTACAGAACAGGGAAAGGCACACCGACTTAATTTTTCAATTCTATCTAAAATGGATTTCTTCTAGATTTCAAATTTTGATAAAATCATTTCATTATGCACTTTTTCCTTGTTTGGTTGAAATTTAACTAGACCAATTTGCATTGTCGAGATATCAATATTAAATCTACTTTATGATACCCCTTGACTTCAAATATTATTGTTTCATTTTGATAAATATGAGGGGAACCAGGAATGTTGGTGATGTGTGTCGTTGAATAAGAAGAAACAAGCATTCCTCAAAACATCCTATTATATGAAGCACAGATCTTATGATTCAGAATCAGCGTTAGATTGAGATATTTGTCGATAGCTGGATATTAACTTTTCGTCAAGCGAGGGTGTATTGATGTTTGTTTGAAATTGATTCATAGATATTAAACTTAACATTCTCCTCATAACTGGGTTGAGAATCTGTGCTGAAACCGAGACATTCCAATTCACTTCATAGCACTTACAAACTTTACACAGCTGTTTTATAATTACCAAGAATTTTTCCTGTTCCACTTGTCGCAAAGCGTTTCTCATACAAGAGAAAATAATTACGTTTCACTTGTGAGACGGATGAATATGTATAAATGCGGATTTTATCTGGGACTTTCAATTCAACATTAGCCATATTTGTTTACACCTTGGATATAACAGGTTCTCTTATATTTGAAGATCGTAGCGCCTGCCCATGTCAATGCGAGATTTACCTTTTCAAGCTGTTCGACAATTTTTTTTTATGAAAAAAGAATGTCACTCTAGAAAGATCTGATTAATGTAAGTTCGCGAAAAGCCGGATCTTTTATATGTATAGACGGAAACAGCACTACGGCAATAAACTTTCCGATCTATTAGGGCAGAATCAAACCAAGACAAAAAACGTGATTATGTAAACTAGTTGCCATTGAAGATGGTAATGCACGTTTCACAACAACGATTCAAAAGAAACTGCCATTGTCGTATCTAAAAGGTTGTTATCAACTTGCCAAGCAGATTGTGGGATTAGAGCAGAAAAGATTTCGGTGGATTTGAGATGCATGGGATCAGGTTTTACACTTAATACAAGAAAATGCCTTGGATAGAGAGCTTTGAATACAAAGTGGGATGGCCACTTTCTTTGGAAATTAAGTAAATATCAATTATAAATTGTACAATTTCATCAGCTTCTTGTGTATGCAAATTTTTTGTCGTATATTTTGATACGTAGGTACTCAAACTCAAACTCAAACTCAAATATGCTTTATTGTCGGAAGAACATAATCTTATTGACAAAGCTTCTGGCTAAAGTTAACATAACATAATGGTAGTAAAACATAATGCATTGATAACAAATAATTACATGGTTAATATAAGGGTTGAAAAAAAATACAAGAAAAAAAACAAACAAAACAACAAATTCACCACACATATAAAATGTAACATAACATATCAGAAAAGCATTAACATTAAGGATCAAATTTGTCTTCTAGGAACTCCGCGATACTATAATATGGCCTCGTGAGTAGAAATATTTTGACTTTCTTACTAGACATTCTGCAGTCCCTAGTTTCTCGTAAATATATTGGCAAATGATTGAATAAACGGCGGCCTCCATAGACTACTGCGTCCTTGATCAGCGTACTAGTAGGAATGGGTAATCTTAATTTCTTGATATGCCTTGTTTCACGTTCCTACCTTTTATGAATGACTCCTTGGAATCTTTTATGGATCAGACAGACAGTTTCCAATACGTAAGGCTTTTTTTTGCAACATGAAGAGACTATTTAACAGTGTATCCGATGCCGATCCCCAAAAACCAATCCCATATCTGAGATGCGACTTAATCAAAGCAAAATAAGAATTTCTCACAGTTGTGCCATGAAGCTCTCTAGAGATTACTCTGAGCGCATAACAGTTAGAGCTCAATCTACTGTGGAGAGTTCGTATATGTTGATCGAACTTCAATTTGTTGTCGATAAACAGTCCCAAATATTTGCTGTCTGAACAATTATCAACAGACTTGCCTCCAATACAAACACCATCAATGCTACATTTGAAAGTCATTATTTTCGTTTTCGATATATTAAAACGCAATCTGTTGCTGTCGCACCACCGCTTAACAAGATGAAGATCTGCATTAATCATATTGGAAATTTCTGAAGTGTCTTTACCAGTCCACAGGAATGTTGAGTCATCAGCAAATAACCTTATTTCTCCTGATATATTCAAATTGGTCAGATCATTTATGTATATCAAAAACAGTATTGGACCAAGTACTGACCCCTGTGGCACCCCACACTTCACAGCCTGATCCTCCGATGATTTATCATTCAAGATAACGCTTTGCCTTCTTCCTTCCAAATACGATCTGAACCACTCCCAACAGACGTCACGAATACCATTAATGTACAATTTCCTCAAGAGAATTTCGTGGTCCACTGAGTCGAAAGCCTTTGAGAAGTCGCAGAAAACCGCTGCTGCCAAATCCCCGGAGTTGATTTTCAGGTAAAGCATCTCGAGAAAACTGTAGATTGCGTCCATTGTTCCTTTCCCCTCTTGAAATCCGAATTGATGGACGCTTAGCAGTTTATGTTTAGCTAGGAATGTTAGCAGTCTCCTCTTTACCAGCTTCTCCACAACCTTGGCAAGAACGGAAAGCAGTGCGATCGGTCTGTAGCTGGCAGGATCATCTTGATTTCCTCCTTTATAGAGTGGCGCTATAATTGCTATTTTAAGGCAATCTGGAAACACTCCGAAAGAAAATGATCAATTGATTGCTTCAACAAGAGCCTCAATCGCAGTACAGGGCAGCTGACGAAGCAGTCTCACAGAAATTTCATCCCAGCCGCATGCCTTACGAAGACTCAAATTAGATATCACCTCCAGGATCTCTTCACAAGAAGTAGGTGCAAGGAAAAACGAATCTTTGACATCCAATGGTTTGCAAAATTCTTCCAAGGACCTGCTATTACCCATGGGGTTCATCATACTACTACCAATTGTACAGAAATAATCGTTGATATCATTGGGAGTTAGATTTGTCTCAAAAGGTCTTTTAATTTTCCTCCCACACAGCTCATTGACTATTTTCCAGGATTCTCTCTGTTTATTCAATGAAATAGTGATCCTATTGTGATAATATATCTGCTTAGCTCTTTTTATTACTGATCTGTATATAGACCTGTATTTCTGGTAATATATTCGAAAAGTTGCATTGTCCTCACTAAATTTATTGATATAATGAAGAGACCTCATGTTGGATAAGGAGACAATAAGGCCTCTTGTGATCCATGGTTTCTTTAGTTTCTGTTTCAAATTCTTCATTGGAAAACTTGCATCAACAATCTTACAAAGCTTCTCATGAAACACCTGGAGCGAGCTTTAAGAAGGAGAATATTCTATCCAATTTACAGCCTCGCACTTCAAAATAAATGATCTATAATTTTTCTCTGTAAAAAGTCTGCCCTTTCGTCTTGGTCTGCACCTTTTTTCTTTTTGTCTAAAATGTAAAGTACAAAATACAGCTTCATGATCTGATAGATTGGTATTCAAGACTTGACAATTTACTTTTGAGTCCTTCAAGTTCGAACATACATAATCAATCTGAGTGGATGATGTTGACGTTATGCGGGTTGGTGAGTGCACATGATTCACCAAGCCGAATTGCCCTAGAAGACCTTCTATTAGAACTGTGTTGGCGCAGATTTTGTTTGCAAAATCAATGTTGAAGTCCCCGGTTAAAATTACAGAAGCAGTGAGTGGAATTCGTGAAAAAACGGCATTTAGTCTATCCAAGAAGTCCGGCGGTCTACTCAGAGGGGACCTATAAATACAGAAAACATAGACATTTGCCTTCTTACAGTACATTGATGACAGTTCGAATGAGTTTTCACAAATCAGATCGTCAAAACTCGTAACCGCATCAAAGCGAAAATCTTCATAGAAAGTGTAGGTATAGTACCTTCTTTCCGTGAGGTATCTATGGGTCAGGAACTTCCATTAAATGATACCTCGATCTTTATTTTCGTTTTTGGAAATTTTTAGTTCTCTTGTTTTTTTTTTGTCTGAAATGGGTACAGAGTGAAAAGCATTGGAATTCGCACACAAGATTTCAATAACCCTCGTAAAAGGCCAAACTTTGTCTTAGTGACAGAATAATTTTGTCAAAATGACAAGTCAGTGGTGAACATCAAAAGGCTTTTTGAGATTGACCATAATTTCAGCTTAAGTTTACAAAAAGAATAAAATTTGGAATTCTCAGTTGAAATTTTAGAATTATTATTAGTCTTTGGATGGGATTTAAAATCTTTTTTTATTGGCCACTTTGCTCTAAAACAAAAAATAAAGGTGGCTTCGTATTAATAGTATTTCACGTTTTCTTGATAGTAGACCTTCCTGTATAATAAGTCTGGCAATCGACTTTCCAAGCAGAATTCCTTATGAAGAGTGACTTTTGGTCGAAAAATTAAAGTTTTGGTCCATTATGCATAGGGTGCTCTATACGTGAACATACTATATCAATAAAACAAAAACCAGCGCGAATAAACGATACATACCACACTGGCTCAATAATGTTACCATTTTGTAACATGGTAACATGGTAACAAAGTCATGTAAGTAAACAAACTACACGTGATCAGAGACATCGGAACAATTGGGTAGATCACATGTTTCCTCCGATGACTCTTGGATTTGAACAGTGTGTAGTATTTTGACATATTACGACTTTTACGAGGGTTGTCGAAGAATAACTGTTTAAAATAATGTGTGCGAATTCTAATGCTCTCCACTGTACATATTTTGAAATCATCGATTTTTGAAAATCTGCTTTGTCATCCAATATAATCCAAGAAGATGTACAGATGTACTCAATAATTTGTGCATAAAGACAATGTAGAAAACCAGATTATAGGTAGTTCGTTTTGAATATTTTAGTCAAGTTCTATTTGTAGAGATAGATTTTAAAATAAAATACATACACATGTGAAAACTCAAAAGTTTTCTTTTCAAAATTATTTTTTTTTTCAGAAAAAACCAATGTCTGAATTCAATCTGCAAAACATTGCTCCAATCAAGAAATATTGATACTATGATATTTTGATTTAAACAAAAAAAAAGAGATTTGCTGAAGACTTTGATCATGTATAATGCCCTTGGTCCAGGCAATGTTGTGGCCATTCAATCTAAATGGACTGTATTTTTGTTCAAAATCACGCTTACGCCAAATTCAATGCGGAATAGCGGAACGTAGCGCTGGTAGCACATGATTTCCGTTGCTGCCGTCGCATATGATTCCCGTTTGACAGTTCCACTTCGAAATGAAATTGAATAAAATTCAGGCATTACAGAAAATTTCACTTCGAAGTGGTAGTGACAGATTTCTCCTTGGCAAACGGGAATCATAGCTACCATTCACATAAGAATGAGGCGTAATGATCCAAAATGTTGCGGTTCCTATGTAGCCCAAAAAATTGCAGAGTTTTAAAATTCGCCCAATCTGCGACTGCTCGCAGAGAGATAAAATTTGTCCCAAAATGATTTGTAAACTAGCCCAATCTGCGATAAGTCGCCCAATGTGGTAACACTTGACTGTATATGTCGTTGATTCACACTTTTGACTAGGGATGTTTAAAATAAAGCCGGATTACAATGCTCAAAATACGATGAGACTTTATTACGACAAAATGGTTGAATGGATATGAATGAATGACAATCAAGACAATATTGATAGTTTTGACAATGCTAAATCTGTCAATCTCACACATTATTACAGTCCATGACACTGTTGTCGCGCTCTCGCTTGGGCGCTTTCCGGCAGAGAACATCGTGAAGCGTGGTTGCCACTTATACATAAAAAACTGGCAGGACAAAGAGTTCTCTATACGCAAAATATTGAAAAAATACCATTCACCAATTTATCATAGCAGTTGCGCCCTCTAGCTGCCATTTTAGAAAGTTGAAAATAATTTCCAGGAATTTCTTATGGCCTCTTTGCTAAACATTTTTTCCCCTAGGCCATCTGGCTACCACACGAGATACAGCCGAGATCTATTTTTAGTGGGACAAATGGTGTATAAAAATTGTAATGATTTTGTTTCTAACACAGATGCAAATCCTGCTAAATTGTGATAAAACAATTATTATCAAACTGATTATACGGAGACTGTTTTTTTTTTCATCCATCGATCGCTTAGTATAGACGCTACGCGAGCGACAGAAAGCGGACATGCGCTGTGGGCAACTCATGCACCAGGTACTCCGCTATTGCTGATATCAACGCGTCAGTCTGCATTGCGCTATAGACACGAAAACATGGCAGTAAACACTGTTTCCCACGCCAATTGTGAATTGCGAAGTGTGATTCGTTTTCTGAAAGCAGAAGGAAATAGCGCAGCAAAAATCCATTCTTCATTATGTTAGCGAAAAGTCAATCTAAACAAACGAAGACGATTGCTGACTTCTGGAATTGTGCTGATTCATGACAACGCTCTTCCACACACTGCTGGTCCTGACTTAGCGCCAAGTGATTTCCATCTTTTTTCTCAACTGAAGACGTGGCTAGGCGAACAGCGCTTCCTTACCAACGAAGATATTCGAAATATTGTCAGTGCTTATTTTAATTTATTGGTGGCAACATTTTTTGACTAAGGCATAGAAAAACTTGTTCATAGATATGATATATTTTCTTAATTTTTCCGGTGAAATTGAAACCATTTGTGTACTTGTGATGATAAAACTATTATTTTATATGATTTTTGTTGTACAAGAGCAACTAATGAAATTGAAGATCGTTCTATAAGACTACGGGCACTTCGAGACCGGACTGTTACTGCAACACAACTGGAAATTCAGCTTCGTGATACGCATCATGTGCTTGTAAGCGGTCAAACCATCAGAAATAGGCTCCATGAATCTGGATTGAATGCCAGGAGACCTGTGAGGGTTCCTGTGTTATCAAGAGGAAATCGCACTAGCCGACATACAACAATTGAACAAAAAAACAAACATTACAGTTCCTCCTTGCTGCCTATGAACTTCCTGGGTAGCTGCCAAGCGCTCTGCGTTTCCAGATAGTCTCCATACTCTTGTTCTGCGTGTATCAGGTGCTAGTCCAAATCGGGATTCATCAGTGAACAAAATAGGGGCCCAATCATGTCTTGACCAATTTTCATGTTCCTGTGCCCACTGAAGTCGGCTAGTGCGATTTCCTCTCGATAACACAGGAACCCTCACAGGTCTCCTGGCATTCAATCCAGATTCATGGAGCCTATTTCTGATGGTTTAACCGCTTACAAGCACATGATGCGTATCACGAAGCTGAATTGCCAGTTGGGTTGCAGTGACAGTCCGGTCTCGAAGTGCCCGTAGTCTTATAAAACGATCTTCAATTTCATTAGTTGCTCTTGTACGACCTGTATGGCGTTCATCCACACTTCCCGTTGCTTGATATCTCGACCACAGACGATTGATGACACTTTTGTTCGTATGGAGTATGTTGGCGACCACTCTTTGACTCAAACGCGCTTGAAGCATTCCCACTGCACGTAATTGCGTCTCGCGATCCAAATGATGTCTTTCCATTATTGTAATGTGTAAAACTAAACTGAATTTCAGACTACTATTGAAAAAAACCAATATGACACAATGCAATTTGCGACAAAAAATGTCCAATTTCTCAATTTGTTTATGTTTGTGGCTAAACTTCGGGTTGATAAACAAACAAACATACCTAAGATATCAGCCAGGTAACCATAGAAACGTAGAAATTACCAAGGCTTTGAAATTTTATTTATTTACCAAGAATTTAAGATTTTTGTAACTGTCCCCTAGATTATTTTGATGTGTGTACATTGACAAAGTCTACGTCTCCCTCAGGCTACATGAGGGCCTCATATAGCCTGAGAGAGACGCAGACATCGTCGAAGTATGTTTGTTAGCAGCTGATTCTTACGTAGAGTAAGTCAATAACGCACGATTTCCAAGGGCCTGCTCCAAAGAGAGATCAGGTGTTGATCTCACACCTGTCACGTGAAAGATACCATCTGGGGATGTCCTGACTTATTCATCATATAGATCAGATAGAATATTCACAGTCACTACATGTCACAGTGCAGTCAGATGGTCCTTATAATTATTTCGCTTCTCAGCTTACCTTGTACGTCACTATGACGGTAAGAAAAACACTTTCATAAGTTTACCATTTCAGTTGTAATGATATCTTCTTATCGTGCACTGCAAATTAAATTCTCAAGTCACCTTTCAGAAGACGAGCTTGCCCAGTTAATTTCATATTCATAATTCAATTTTGTATCTGAAACTTTAAAGCTGGAAAATTATGGAAAATAGGTCAGACAACATTAACTAATATCAACATTGCCCAACAGTCTTTGATAAACAAGTTACCTATTTCACTTGATAAAAAGAGATTTGGACACGTTTTACATGAAGTCAAATCCGTATTATTCATCAGACTTATATTTACTCGGAAATAATTTTATTTCATACTGTACCGTAAAGTATCATTTACCGGACCCAAAACTAGTCCGGTAAATGATACTTTACATCATCAGAGACTGTAAAAAAAATTACTTGACTACTCCAAAAATAACATTTTGCATCATCAAAGACTGTGATATTGCATTCGTAACACGGTTTGGCTGGCGCCAAACACGATATTTTCGTTCACTGTCTTATCTACACGGAAGATTTTGCGCCATTCGCAGAAAGCCTCAAACTCCTTTTGATACCTTTCCGCCGATTTGACACGAATAAGTTTTTTTATGCAAAATTTGGTCCAGTTTGCAACTTGTTCACTTAACATAAACGGTTGGTGAGGTATATCAGATAGGACAAACATAAGTTGTTACATGGTCAGGCTGGCGCCATCTCATGGTACGAATGTGAGGTGGACTGCCACCCTAAGTGTGTGGTTTGAGAAGAAAGCACTTTAAACCGATTAAAAATAGTTATTACAGTATGAAACAAAACAATGTACGATACACAGCCGTTAAATGTCATTAAACTACTCGTCTAGATATTACAGACTCGGCTCCTTCGTCGCCTCGTCCATAAACATCTCATTTACCGCCTTAGTAACGTAAATAACTATTGTGATTCAGAAATGATCTATCGCAGAATATATAAAATGGAACTATAGAGCATATACTATACATTGAGAGTCTCGTCACATTTTATGGTATCGATTTCTGTACGACAGTAAAACAACTGCAAAATCAAGAATATAGTTTAGAAAAGTGAACAACTTTTTATTTTATTGTGTTGGAAGCGTTTTACAAGAACGACTTCGTGTTTTGTGGCTTCTTTTAAATTGAACTCTTTTTATATTCTCAAGTGGTTTCTTGTTGAAAGTGTCAGACAGGATTTGCCACTACGATTAGCTTCTATAGGAATGTTCTCTTCCATTTGAAATAGATTGAGGCAAGTTTGCTGTTCAAGATATTTTTCTGGGTTTGCTACATTGTTCCTGATTAGCTGCAGCACAAATGCATCCTATTTTACTCACCACTTCAATTCTACACGGTAACTTTTGATTTACCCCTATACCTCTCTCGCTTGTTTTTGAGTCAAATGTTTGAATGTCCAGTAGCACTTTAACATTCCGTATATCTTTGTATTTGGCACCTAAAGGATTTTTTTGTTGGTGCGTATCATTATTGCATGATGTGCTTGTCGATGGGCCGTTAAGAGATAAGCGCCGTGGTGCCAAGCACTTGAGTATATGGAATGCTGGAATACTATTTGGTTCATTGCAAAAGTATAAAACCATCAGTATTTTGCTAGCTAGTCGGTTGTTATAAAAATGCAAAATCATCCAATAAATTGTTCGCCGCCATACGAAAAAATACTGGAGATTTCAGCTAAGGAGCATCATCAGTGAAAATCAATCAGGATTTTGTCAGAATCATTCATGCGAAACAGCGCTAGTACATATCTGCAATGACTGGATTGAAAATATTGACAAGGGAAAATACGTTATCTCAATCTTGGATTTCAAACGGGCATTTGAAACAATAAATAGAGAACTATTGCTAAAAAAGATCCACAAAATTGGTCTTGGAGGTACAATACACCGATGGCTGACGACCTACCTTTCTGCTCGAACACAAAAAGTTAAATTTAACAATAAATAATCTACTTCAAATAATATCAATGTTGGTGTGCCTCAGGGTAGAGTTTTGGGGCCATTACTGTTCACGTTGTATATTAATGACATCTTCAAGCATATTGAGTTCTGTTCCATGAAACTATTCGCAGATGAAACCATGCTATATATTTCTGGATATGACGTTAAAGATATGCATCAAAGAATACAAAAGGATCTACTGAACATCAAAGCATGGCTTTGTGATAATAGTATGGCACTTAATATGGAGAAATGTAGATTCATCGTGTTCGGTACTCCTTACATAGTCAGAACATTGAAAAGGGAAGTTGAGTTCGTTCTTGACGGAAAACAAGTGGAAAAGGTGACTGCTTTCAAATACCTCGGTGTAATAATGGATGAAAATTTGAAATTCGACCAACATGCTGATTATGTTGCAGCGAAGATGTCAAGAAAGGTGTACTTTTTGCAGAGGATTGGTAGAAACCTTAGCATGCATATTAAACTTCTTTTCTACAAATCAGTTATTGTGCCCCACTTCGACTACTGTTCAACAATGATGTTCTCGTTAACCCAAGAAAAATTCAAGCTGTTACAAAAAATTCAGAATCGTGCTTCGCGAGTTATTTTAACCTGTGATTTTTATACACCAAGCAAATTAATGTTAGCCACATTACAATTGTTAAGCGTTAAACAAATTGTGTTATACAGAACCTTTATAATTACATTTAAAATGAGAAAAGGCCTTTTACCAAGTTACCTGAGTAGTGAAATAAGACTAGTTAGTGAAGTTCATGACTATAATACAGGCAGTGCCAGTGACTTCTATGTGAATACAACACGACTCAGTAGAACGCAAAAAAGCTTATTTTTTAAGAGTTTCACTGAATACAATAAACTACCCTGTGATATAAAAAACTGTGGTACTGTTTGTAGCTTTAAAAGATGCCTTTTAGCGTATGTGGTTAACATTTAAGTTTATAGTGTCCTAATTTTTACATTTTTGAACGTCATTGTTTTTTATACACCTATTTGTTTATATCTAAGTATGTATATATTTTACCACGCCTTCATATCGTCAATATCTCGAAAACGAATAGGAATATTTGATTTCCGTAAAAAGTAGTCAATGTATGTGGTCGAGTAGTTATTTTTCACAGTCAAAAAAATTCGACGCCTACCAAGAGTAAAGCGTCGCGACGCATCGAAAATATTAATCGATTGCAGGGACTTTGAAATCACGCGCATGCTAAAGTACATGTTATTTATAAACTTTTTTGTTTTTCAGTCGAACTAATTTATTCTACTCAGTTTTGAGATATACAGTGTGTCCAAGATAAGGATGTCTATCATGGGGATCTTGAAAACCGTGAGAGATACAAGGTCGGTTAAATGGAGGCAAATTTGCGTATTTTGATGCTTAACAAAATTCCGTTTCAAAAGCCAAGAAATTCCGACTAAGTCCGAAATTATCCGACAAAAACCGAAATTTTTCGAAATTGTTTTCATTTTTTTCTGACCACATTTGAAGAGATATTTTGAAATGAATGGAACTTCTTCATTGTCACTTTTTGCCCTTTACAAGAAAGCGTTATTAAATTGAAGAACCGACGTTTCGTCTATGAGCAGCCATCATCAACTTTGTTTTTTTAAATACGGTCCTAAATTTTTCATGACGGATTTTGAGGGCCTCTCATGTTCCTAAACCAACAATGTATCGCAATTATTCAAAAAAATTATGTTGATGGATTCTCATGTGTTAGAGAGAGCCAAAAAATACATTTTTAATAGGATTAAAAACAATCACCTCTTTTTTAATACGTGCGACAACTTGTTGGTTTAGAAACACAAGAGGCTCTTAAAATCCGTAATAAAAAATCCAGGACAGTATTTGAAAAAACAAAGTTGATGATGGCTGCTCATAGACGAAACGTCGGTTCTTCAATTTGATAACGCTATCTTGTAAAGGGCAGAAAGTGGCCATAAAGAAGCTCCATTCATTTCAAAATATCTCTTTAGATGTGGTCAGAAAAAAATAAAAACAATTTTGAAAAATTTCGGTTTTTTTCGGATAATTTCGGACTTATTCGGAATTTCTTGGCTTTTAAAACGGCATTTTGTTAAGCATCAAAATACGCAACTTTGCCTCCATTCAACCGACCTTGTATCTCTCATGGTTTTCAAGATCTCCATGATAGACATCCTAATCTTGGACACACTGTATATCTTAAAACTGAGTAGAATAAATGAGTTCGACTGAATAACAAAAAAGTTTATAAATAACATGTACTTTAGCATGCGCGTAATTTCAAAGTCCCTGCAATCGATTAATATTTTCGATGCGTCGCGACGCTTTACTCTTGGTAGGCGTCGAATTTTTTTAACTGTGAAAAATAACTACTCGGGCCCATACATTGACTACTTTTTACAGAAATCAAATATTCCTATTCGTTTCCGAGATATTGACGTGCGGAGTTTTAAGTGAAAAACCCTGTATATTTTACTACGCCTTCATTCAGCTGATCATTTTTATTTTTATTTTTTATATTTGAATTGTATATTGTATAGCTTTTGCTAAATAAAAAATTCTATTAGTAATATAAAAAACAGTTTTTGCTGATTAAGCGATACAGGGCGGTGCAACCAAGATGGGGACGATTGTGGAAAAATGGAGAGGAATTTGAATATTTTTTTTCTTTTATATTATAGTTGTTCAAAAAGGCTATGTTTTAAAAATATAGCCATGGTTCAGGTTGTCCCAAAGAGTTCGTGGCAAACTTGACTTGTATTTTCTTAAACGGAACACCCTGTATATAAGAAATCTGATTATTTCTCCTATCTCTCACGATCATTTTGATATATGGTTTGTTGGGTCAAACAAAGATTCAAAGTTAATCTGATTATTGTGTTCAAGGATAAGTGATGTTTTATGGGTTGGTTTTTCAATAATTTTTTCTATTTTGCTTGGAAAATGTCCCAACTATGAGTCCTTCCTCGACTTTGATCGCCTCCCTTTGCTTTATTTTAAGTCTTAGACCCAACAAACCTATATTAAAATCATCGTAGAAGGTGGAAGAAATGATTGGAATTTTTACATACAGGCTTTCATTAAGAAGAATACATGTTCAGTTTGCCGCAAACTATTTGGGACACGCTCTACTATGGGTATATTTTTAAAACATAGCGTTTTTGACCAACTATAATGTACAAAAAAGAATTATACAGATTCCTCAACATTTTCCCACAACCGTCCACCCACATAATACCTTATCAAATCGCTGTATCCAGGATAATTCTTGAGGACGTTGATTTGCCACAAAAACTGTCTGTCAGTGAACATAATTGTTTTCATCTTCAGCCTCCTACGTATGTCACCTATTCACTACAATGTTAGCAAAATCCATTTTCAAATCTTGCTTCAAAACACAAAGTTTTGAAAAATAACCACCGAAAAATACTATACACTATGAAAAATTGGGTAAGTATATCACTCAACGATCATAATTATAATACCAATACGCAAGTCTTTTTCAAAATTGTAAATGTTTTTTGGATCTTGGGCAGTCGAGCACCGTTCATACAATTTTCAATAATTTTTGTGCGTTGTAAACATTTCCAGAATATGACATTTCGAATTTGAGTATCAGTGATTATTCACTTTTCTCGATATAATCGTTATATCAATCCCAGAATTGGCAGAGGTTAGTTTGGGTTAGTATTTGTTTGGTTCACGCGACCTTCGAGTAAATATTCAAAAACCAAAAGTTGATGTTTAAAAACACTCTGTAGAATCTAGTGATTTTTTTTTTATTGTCAAAACCTTACAGCCTTGTTCTTCTTCAATGTTTTTATTCCTCGACTTGATAGCTTCTTGTTTAAAGAAGATTTTCCCTTGGATTTGTTCACGTTTAGTCTTATGGAAAAATTAGACCTGGTGCCTTTATTTTTTGGGGCAGTGTATATTATATGGCGCCACGCACCAATAGAAATGGCTTGCCAAATACATACGTTGTTGTAAAGACCGAGTATGAGGGTTATTTCCGTGACATAAAAAGTTGAAGAAAACCCCACGTCATTAAACACAATTTGTAGCGATATTCAATCATGTTTGCTCAAATTAAATATGAGCTGTTGATTTGTCATAAACAAAGCGTATAAAAACGAAAAAAATTAGCAGTTAGTGAGCTGTACAGGTTGATTGAGAAATACCCGAAAAATCCATGCATTTTTCAAATATTGTCATGTGAATACGAACGGATCAATGGACTATGGAGTGAATCAACCCACCCAAACGGACGACGCACAACCAGGCCATGCTTACTCGGCACTTTTCTGGTATAAATAGAAGCCCGATACGCTAATCAAGTGGTTGGAAGAAACGTGATCTACTCCGATCTTCCTTCCCTCGAGCAGTGCCAGTCGCAAGACAAAAAGTCCTCTCGTATTCACTGTACACTTCTGCCCCCGCAGCGAGTCTACTGTTGGGACCCGGACTGGCCAAGGTCCAACATGCTCATCCCACTGTGTGTGCTGTAGGCTGTATGCTGTATTTGAAAAAACAATAGATGTTGTTATGTGCTGCCCCAGTTTCACTCCCGACTGACGGCTACGTCCCTGGAGCACGATAGGTGAGGGTCCAGACCAAAGGCCCAATCTTAGGCTTATCGTGATATTTGGTGGATGCGCCTCACGATCACACTCGCACGCTTAGCAAGTACAGGGCCTACAGATGGAGTGCAGAGACCAGAGTGCAGAGAGCCTACAGAATAAGAGCAGTATGACCTGTCGTCCAGGAATAGAGATGATGATGCAGAGGAACTTCGTCCAGGTAAACGAAGCTCCACACTCCCGGGGGCATCCGCAGTGATAAGAGGCTCGACTGGCACTGCTCCTGACACGGATCTTCCAACTTATTGATAGAAATAGGCAGGTGTTAAGTTAGTAAAATTAGTAAGAAAAATGGGATCCACATATATTTTTATACAATTAGACGCCGCTGTTGATTTTTTTTTTCATGTTATGAACAACGACTGATTCCGGTCCTCCGAAACCCACACAAGGAGTATGGTTCAATCAAAGGGGCTACGGTGGCCGAGCGTGTAACATGCCGGCTTGAGAGACCGTTAGTTCTGATTGACGTGGGTTCGATCCCCGCGGTGAGCAGAAATCATTTTCTGTTCTGTATTCAGTGGCACTCTCACTGGCTAACGCTACTGAGTAGACTGCAGTATTATTAATTACTTTTCTGGTATAAATAGAAGCCCGATACGCTAATCAAGTGGTTGGAAGAAACGTGATCTACTCCGATCTTCCTTTCCACGAGCAGTGCCAGTCGCAAGACAACAAGTCCTCTCGTATTCACTGTACACTTCTGCCCCCGCAGCGAGTCTACTGTTGGGACCCGGACTGGCGAAGGTCCAACATGCTCATCCCACTGTGTGTGCTGTAGGCTGTATTTGGAGAAACAATAGATGTTGTTATGTGCTGCCCTAGTTTCACTTCCGACCGACGGCTACGTCCCTGGAGCACGATGGGTGAGGGTCCAGACAAAGGCCCAATCTTATGCTTATCGTGACAATATCCATATTTTCTCTATTTTTGAAACTGTATAGATGTCTCTGTGAGGCATGCAAGCATTGGCGTTTTTTTACGATAGACAAAGTTTGGTTACTGGTGATCAGAGAGTTTTTTCAAAAGTTGTTGAATGTTTGGTTCCATTTTTTCAAAGAGCTCTGGATGCTTGGCTGCTGGTCCAAGCATGATTATTAAAAAAAAAATGAAAACTAGAAGTGATATTATACAAACCTGTATTTCAATTTTTCATCAAATTTAATATTGTGAGAACAATACGAGAACGGCATCTGAACTTGATAGTATGCAATCTGCAGTGTGGAAGGGGAAGCATTCATCTAAAAAAATTGTAGATATTTTATTATTTTCACTTCCACTGCGCCTGCTTCGGGCGATTAGCCGTTCACGCTCAAGTTCGGTAGCCTTTTTATTATAGTTCTCATAATTTTCAATGCAAAATCTAAATACCGTTTTGAAGAATCTTGCTTTTGTTTTCCAATTCTTTTTTAAAAATAATATTTGGATCGACAGCCGAGCATCAAGAGCTGTTTGAAAAAAAAAAGAAAAAAAATAATCAAGTGTTACTTGTTAAGAAACTATTTTATCGCAAAAATAGAGGAGATATGGAAATTTGAAAATGCATAGATTTTTTAGTTTTTCTTGGCTGCTTATCAAAATAGTAGCTTTCTAAGTGCTCATTTTCCTTGATTAATCATTCTCTACAACTCTGTATTTGACACTTTTTTGATTGCTCGATCAGTATTATAATCAAAAAACGGAGGATGAATGCAATTTTGACGCGTAGATTGTCCAAGTGATTTAACAGTGAATTTTGACGTGGTTCACGAAAATGGATTCAGCGTGAAATTTGCCGTAGAGTACAGTGGTTTTATTTGCCACACGATGTTGCCAAGCTATCAAGTACTTACCAACTTTTAAGGAAAAAACATTATGTTGGTGGATTAGCTACAGAGACATAGGATTCAGAATTGAATCTTGCAAATATGCTTATTTTTTAACGTTGGAGGCAAGGTAAGTGATAATTGATTTTTAAAAAAATATTGGCGGTAATTATACAGGGTGTTTTCCACAGCGGGTCCATCTGGGCGATTTTAGCAACAAAGAAACTTATTTTTTTCCAGATAGAATACCATGTACGTTGATGTCTAGTTTTGTTAAGTCTTCAAAATCCGACAACCCTGCTACCACAACACATGTCATAAAATGTATCTCAATCTTTGATTGTGTCTAAATAGTAGCCCACAATTGGGATTTCTGGTTCATTCTCCGTACTGGCCACGTGGCGGAACCTCATTGATTGAAAATACGTGGAGAGAATCTCCGACACAACAGCGACTGGAAACATCAAGGAGGTTGAAGATCTTTATCTGGAATCGAGTTGCATATGTACTACCGTAAACCGTGGTTACTTAGACATGGTTTAAGAGGTTTCTCATAGTTTTTGCAAAAAGTATGGCTTCAATTCCAAAGTATTTTATCTGATTTCACCAATTGATGTATTGGCTTCGATTTGTGTATTGAATGAACATCCTCAATTTTGCAGAAGTTTTATATATATTTATTGAAAAGGTGTTGATGTTACTCCGAGTGTAGGGTTACTTTGACATGCGATTTATTTTGCATTGAAGTCGAAATAACCGTTATACGAGGCCTTCTTTGACAGCCCAAATTTAAAAAATGGTATGTATGACTGAGGTGTGCCGTCATAACTCAGTGATGTTAGCACGTTTCAAAGCATTATATCTCCGTCAATTTTTGACAAACAAGAAAAAGAAAAAATACGTGTTTTCTCATTTTTCATAGACTTTCGCATCCATCAATAAATAAATTGATGCAAGTTCCCTATCAACATGTACCATTTTGACACATTCGAAGATTGCGAGAAAACGACAAAATTTATGTCCTGTGGTAAAGACAAAGTTGCAGGGTTTTGAGTGCTGGGGGACAAAAGACATAAGCATACCGGGTGTTTCATTTGAAAAATTAAGTTTCATTGTCGCTAGATTTGCCAAGTTGGTCCCGCTGTGGAAAAAACCCTGTATAAATGATCGCAAAACGGTTCTTAAAATTCAAATACCTTGCCTCAAACATTGGAAAATATGCATATTTGTAAGATTCCTTTGTTTTTGAAGTAAATACACTATCATGATGTTTTTTCAACACCGCACTTTGTGGCAAATAAAACCCCGGTACCATACTGAAAATTCAACGCTAAACCCAATGTAGAATTTTCGTGTTATGATTTCTTTGATAGCTTTTAACAGAATATATTGAATTTAAGTACAAGATTCTTGTTAGAACTATGATCTTGTTCTGACGTTCTCGGTTTCTTTTTGACAACTCTGTCTCTTGTCTTCACCTGTGAAGTCCGTTCCAGGATATAAAGTGGACTGTTAGTAGGATGCGACACCCAATTAACAAAAATGTATTTTTGAACTCCACGTTTCCACAGAACATCCGATACAGAGTGTCCGGAAATGATTAGCAAAAAAATCAGGTGAGAATTCTAGACAAAAAATAAATGCTACCTCTCTTTATAATATTTTTTTAAAAATTGATTATTGACGAAGTTACAGGTGTTAAAGTTGCATTTCATTTTCAGTTTTTTCACAATACCTTCTGCCACGCTTATGATATTTTTCAAAATCTCGTATTTGGAGCTTTATCGGGATGAGGAATTCAAATTTGCTCCCTGTTTTGTCGCATTCAAAAGGGCGCCACATACTTTGATTTGAATGAACTTAATTTTTTTGTGCTACACTGTATGTGAGTTTTGAACACAATTTTTTATTATCTGAACCTTTTGAGGGGAACTGAGTAAGGGAAACTTCTTTTGTTGCGATAAATCTATTCGTTTTCGAGAAAAACGCTAACATGTTACTCTGATGGTGGTCCATGACAAAAATACTGAAAATAAAAAAAAAAATGTCAAAAGTAATTCTTAATTCTAAAAGCCCCAAATATAAGATTTTGTCAAAATAATTCGAGCGTGACAAAAGGCATGTCCAAAAAACTGCAAATGAAATTTAATTGTAACACCCTGTAGCTCCGTTAATTATCAATTTTCGAAAAAATGTTATGGGAAAAGGTAGCATTTATTTTTGGTCTGAAATGCTGCCCTGATTTATTTGCTAATCATTTCCGGACACCCTGTATATACAGTGATATTTTCAAATTGTGAGCCTGCTGAAACCCTATAAGTTTTGTCTTGAGAATTTTTCCCTATCTTTATTGACAATGAAGAAAATTCCCTTCTCCGCACTAATGGGTCACCCTGTATATGCTTGATAAGTGATGAGAAAAAGTAGTAAAAGAACACGTTCTATATGAGATGGATTTCATATTTGCTTCTTTTAAAATTAGCATTCAAACATATTGCAACAACCATTTTTCTGATAAGTAGGTGTGTTGGGTGGTATGAATAAAGAGAAGTAAATGCTTTTACTCCAGTACTATCTTTGTACTATCTTTGTACTATCTTTGTTCGTTGTTTATGAAATGTATAAGTCATATCTATAGAAATTCAAGTAGAAGCATTAACATTTTTTGTATTCATACCACCCATTGCTGATATTTTATATTATCAGCGATTCCGATGAAACACGCGAAATCCACTGTTTCGCTCTGGCGTTATTCAAATATAGTTCACAACTTTCATTGCATCTATAAGTTGGAAGATTTGATAAATTATAATACTTCATAGAAAAATGTCTCTTTCCGGTATTCAATTGATATTCTTTATCCGTATTTGCTCTGCTTAAACTCTTTATAAATACACAAACTATTCTTGGAGTTGTGACCTTTCTACTTGGAGTCTTTCTAATTGAAATCAAATAATAAAATATTCTTTAACGTTGCCGAGCTTCTCTTGAATTCATTCAAACAGCGATATGTTGACTCTCGCAAATGTTCTTATGAACTCAGAAATTCACACAAAAAACAGTCAACTGATTTTTACCAAGCAGAATTTAAATTTGTATTAGGTACAGGGTTGTCACACGAGAACTAGAACCTCTCGTAACTTTGTTATTCGTCAAGTTACGAAAATTAGTGTGGAGACAAATGTTGTTAGTATCATCAAACAGCTTTCTACTGCTGTATCAAAAAAAACATTGACGCTTTTTTCCAAAGATATGAATCTAATAACATACTTTTTTTTTCAAATGAAGCTCCTTGTATATTATCACATATTCAGAAAGAGCTGATTTTTCTGATTCCAAAAATAAACAGGGTTATTCACGTTATTTGACACGAAACATTATGTCTGAAGTATCTGATTGTAAATAAGTTTTTTTTCCTGGATGGACAGGACCTACATTTCAAAAATATATTCATGTTATACAGGGTGTCCTCAAAACACGAAACGTAGCAAAGTTGTATTCTATTTTGATGGAACCACATGTATATTATTTGATATTTCAATTCTTTTTTCAATTTTAAACAAAAATTGTAATACAACTAACGTTCCTAATTTCAACCGTTATCAAGATATCGCGTTCTAAAAATGTTATTTTTGCACATTTGACATACTATAAAACTCAAACTGCACTTTTCTATCTCAACTTTTCAAAAGCTATCAAGGACATTAAATGAATTCTTGTGAAAAAATGACCAAATGGATCAAAAAATAATTGACAGTTGACAGTACCGTTTTTTCAAAAGACAGAATAGCTCTTGAAAAATCAAGATGGGAAACGGCAGACCATATTTTTCTTACTTGAATAGTTTCAGTTTTGAAGCATGTCGAAGGAGCAAAAATGCCATTTTTAAAACGCGATATCCCGATAACCGTTGAATTTAGACACATTATTAGATGTATCACAATTTTTGTTCAAAATTGAAAGAAGAATTTAAACAACGTGAATAGTTTGATGTCTTTCTGATGAGCCGTTTGGGAAATATTTGGGTTTAAAATTCGAATATTTTGAACCAACCGATGAATAACCGAACGAGTCAGGAAGCATCCGTCATCATCACGATTCACTTACACAAAAATGGATGCATGAGAATAGATAGAAAGAAGGGAAACAATAGCAATGGCTCCAAATAGACCTGACCTCATACCCACAGATTACGTTTTCGTGAGGATATTTGTATATGGTGGCAGAATGTGATGTAACAAAGAGATCAAGACAAAAATATTGGATGTAAGCCTTCATATTGAGCGGTATGATAGCAGACACATTGTAACGGTACATTTTTCATTTTGTGACATTCAATGGAAATTTTGTGTGATTTAGTTCATTGTTTACTTTTTGAGCGGATTAAAAAAAGAAACTATTTTAATGGACTTGAACATTTTTATTAATACAATCAAAGCTCACAATTTTGTTCCACATATCATTCGCACAACATTTCAATTCAATATACACTCGCGATGGAAGTCGGAAATTGTTAGTCGTGATATCAGCACCTTGTTCAACATTTGGGACGTTTGGGGTCCTGGAAATGGATAATTAGATTGTAATAATCATGAGCATACCATCGTCATTATCATAAATCCTGACACTTTTCTTTGGCATTTTTTCTGCCAAACTAGTACACCAGTACTTACCTTGGATTTTCATTGTCCTGTAAAACCAATAGTTGATTTCTGTTGGCTTTTCTGGAGCCCTAAACTTGGGGTTTCTGTTCGATTTCGTAAACAAAACATTGAGGTTATGGCTCGGGTTATGGTCACCCAGCTGGCGCTCGATTTTGCAGTACAGTGTTGCCGCTACCATTTTCTATGACTGACGTCATACTGGGCTGATGTTTTGATGGGGCTAATTAGCGAGGAATTTTTGATTTCATTCTCCGTTGGATACGTGAGGATGAGAGTTTATTTCACTTCTTCGATTCATGTGGATTTTCTCACTCTGAGAGTAATCATTCAGTCGTTCTAACGAAAAGACGATTCTAACGGTTCCGAGTAGCTCGGAGCAGGACAACATTTCTAGGCAGTACGCTTCAGTACTGTGAGCGCAACCTGCTGCTGTACTTAGAAACTCATAACTTTTAATGAAAAGGAGGTGTACCTGTTGGTGAAAGAAAGAGGAGACTCCTTGTTGCACTACGTGAATCCTTGTCGATTCCACTCTTCTAATTTCCTTTAATCGTCCATTTTCGAACGAAACGTAGAAAAGTTTAGAAGCGTGGTTAAAGCAGCAATTTTAGTTCTCACGAGAAACTGCAGCTCCAATCCATCACCAGACTTTGGCTGGTTCTCAATCGAGGTTTACGAGGATTGGAAAAGTTGCAATTGTAGGCGAGTCGACGTCCCTGTTGATTGGAACATTGTTGGACATTGTTGAGGGACTTTCGCACCCAAAAGGGGATAAAAATTTAGTGAGGAAATTGTGCCGACCACGTGGCTTCTCGCATTCCTGGAAAACTTTTCAATCAAAACCCTCAGTGTGAGGTAAGATAATCTTGGCTTTTTTTTGTAATCTTCTGATCATGTGATCATGAACTTTTATTTGGTTTTAAACGGGTTTCTACAGCGTGGTTTCTTTTCAGGTTTTTTTTATACCGATTTAATTTGGCTATTTGGCATTATTTGTGGACTGAATTGGTTTATTCTCTTGAGACTGGACAAATTGGAATCCCGAACACTGGACTCTGTATTGTTCCCGCACGTGTTGACTGACGTAACAACAATTCTGGCCATCTGCGCACCTACTACACTCCGTACGAATTCTATCGACGTTCAGCAGTGGCTGAATGGTCATACGCAGATAAGTTATTTCATCAGTGCATTTTGCGAATACGATTTTGAATTAAGTTAAAATCATTACATACATATATAAATATATATATATATGTATATACTCTATTTTTGTAATTGGTCACTTGATAACTGAGACTGAAATTCGAGAACTACCACTATCCATTTAGTGGTCTCAGCTATAAAGCAACGCATTCCATAAAGTTTACATTATCGGTTTCCATGGATTTTACAAAATCTGTTCAAATTTAATATTCGGAATTGTTGTAAGGGTATATATTGTGTATTCTATTATGTGCGCCCCTTGTAATGACGTCATGACATATGCGTTCCAATACTCAACTGTATAGCTAGTTATAGTGTATACTATACTCATTAATTAATGACAATCTGTTTGGTGATCTTTACGATTAATTTGATTTAATCATTTTTTTTATAATTTTTTTTTGCAGTCGTGTAAACGGTCAAGTTCCCTTGACATTCAACGGGTCTGGGTGTTGATATAAATATTGGTCAGAATCATTGTTTTATGCATTCTTCTTGACTTGTTGCTGAACTCATAAGGTGAATATATCCTGGTAATTCGTGGTTAGTACCAGGGCTCAAAGGACAAAGAACATTGCAGAAGAAGAAGTTGGTTTTGGCGGAGTAACTATACGTGGCGCCCCTTCCATTATTTCAAAATCTTCCTTACCCAGCAAACCTCCATTGTTCAAAGGCTGGCCGGCCTTCTCCAAAACCATAACGTAGAACATTGAGTTCGAGTAGTAAGTAAAATAACGTCACATTTATTAGGCAGCCCCCTTTTCCTGTTCAAAAAGAAACCAAGTCGGTTGGATGCATAATTTTTTTTTCAGGTATTTCTTGAAATATATCGTTGGTATTGCTCATTGATTTCCTAACTTGAAACTTTTTATTTTTGCTTCGCGTACGCTTGCATTGTGTATATTTGGATGTTGACGAGAGTTATTTTGTGATAATATTTGAGTGCATATTATATAATTTAGTGAGATAGAAGTTATTAGTGACTATTCTTTTTTTTTTGTTGTGCATTTTTATATCGGTGCAGTGCAGTGTCTGTTTTTTGAATTTGTTATCGGTTTAAATCGTCGAAAATGTCTAGGAAGGTTGAGATCAATCGCCTTGATAAGGATGAGCTGACTTACGAACTCGAATGGAGAGGCATAGGTGTTGGAACTGTAAAGGAGATGCGTGCTTGGCTTGTCATAGCTAGGAATATGGACAAATCAGGAGCCTGCAGTATCCGCCTTATACATTTTCTTTAGACGAGGACTCCCGTGTAGTGACGACTAAACTTGGAGAAATCGGATCTTCTGTTCAAGATTTTTGTGAATCCCACAAAAGTGGTACGTTCCTTAAGCTACAGATAAAGCTTGACCACCTTATTGGACGGATCAAAAATATGAATGGGGATGATGACGATAAGGTTAAGAGCAGATCGAATTTTATTGCCCAAGCGTTGACTCTCATGGATCAGCTTCAGAAGAAAGCAAGCACGTCTCGCAATCCACCTCCATATAATTTGGCAGCCCTGGAAGAAAGTCTACTTCAACAAAATACTCATCCAGCACCATGTTCCACCCCTGTCAGCACATTGCCATTTAAAAATGACTCAGATTTTTCAAACTCAGGGATCAAACCTATATTACCCCATAAATGGATCATCAAATTCTCAGGTGATAAAAAAGGGATGTCGGTGACAGCTTTTTTCGAAAGAATCGACCAGCTCAGAACAGCTAGAAATGTCAGCAAGCGGATCCTGCTCAATTTCGGGATCGATATTTTTGAGGGAAGAGCGTACGAATTTTATCTAGATTGTAGATCGTAGGTATGTACCTGGGATGAGCTCGTTCAAAAATTCAAGAAGGAATATCAACCAGCTTTCTACAGCAAGAAATTGTTAGAGGAAATGAAAAGAAGATCTCAAGGCCCGGATGAAACTATCGGGACATATTTGGCTGTTATGTCTAGATACTTGCAACGTTTGGAATGCCCTATATCTGAAGAAGCTCGTCTGACCATTTTGCTTCGTAACATCTCACCAGTCTATCAAAACCAGATAGGAGCAATGGAAATTAACAGTATCGCAGAACTCAAGGCACTTTGTAAACGGATAGAAACCAGAATGCAGGCAGAGTATGCTCCACCCGTAGAGGACAAACATTAGAACCGGATTTGGCTTACATTCGACTCGAAGCCACGGAGGATGTTGAAACACCTTGCCATGCGACATTGGATAGAGTCGAAACGTCGAATGAGCATAGAGTTGGCATCAGGAAGTATGATAGAGGTGACGCAAGCCAGAGAAAGGAGATGTTACAATTGCAATAAGCCAGGTCATCGTGCAATTGGATGTGCTGAGACTAAGACTTCTGGGTTTACTGGACTCAGGCGCTTCCAGAACATTCTTGGGAAGTAAGGGATATGAAATCTTGAAAAGTTTGAACCCGCGAAATGATAGATCAAAGGCTACCACGTGTACTGTCGCAAATGGACAAGGAGCAACAAGTATTGGAACAATAGAAATTCCTATGAGATTGAGGGATAGAGTTAGAATAATTGAAGTTTTAGTACTTTCAGAATTACCACACGTCCTAATGTTGGGCTATGATTTTTGGGTGAAAATGGGAATTGTCCCAGATTTGAAACATAATGAATGTCATTTTTCTAGTGATCGCGTACAAATTGACAGCATTTCTGACCATATCATATCATATTGACGCCTTATAAAGAGGAACGATTGTTTGGAATAGTGGATTCATGAAAGGAAAAGATAGGAACTAATTTGGGCTGTACTGACCTCGCTGAACATAAAATTACGACTAATTCTCCACCTATTCGACAACGACCGTATAGAGTTTCCCCAGTTATACAGCAGCAGATGGATACAGAGATAAAAGAAATAATAAAGATGGGAGTTGTTGAACCGAGTTCGAGTCCTTGGGCCTCACCAGTAGTGATGGTGCGAAAGAAGAACACTGATAAATATAGATTTTGTGTCGATTGTCGGAAACTGAACTCAGTAACAGAACGAGACAGTCACCCGTTACCGTTGGTTTCAGAAACTCTGGATAGAATACGTGATGCCAAATACCCCTCCAGTTTGGATATCAAAAGCGCATACTGGCAAGTCTCGATCGAGGAGTCATCCCGGTCATTGACAGCATTCACGTGCAGGAAAGGTCTCTTCCAATCTAGGAGGATGCCTTTTGGTCTCTTTAACGCACCAGCAACATGGCAGAGGCTTATCGATGGAATACTTTGTCCGGATCTGCAACCTCATGTTTTTGTCTATCTGGATGACGTAGTCTTAATGTCTCAGGATTTTGAAGAGCACCTGAAAATATTGAAAGAAGTGTTCAGGCGGTTGAAGAAAGCTAATATAACGGTCAGTTGGGACAAATGCCAGTTCTGCAGACCCGAAATGAAATATCTTGGATATGTGGTTGATAGCCGTGGACTGAACGTTGACCCAGACAAAATTAAATCAATGCTGGAATTGCCAAGAACAACGACCGTTCAAGAAGTCCGAAGGATTGTTGGGAGTTTTTCCTGGTATAGAAGGGTCGTCCCAGAGTTTTCGACAATTGTTACTCTAATCATTGCTTTGACGAAGAAGAATCAGAGGTTTGTATGGAACAAAGAATGTGAGAAGGCATTCACACAAATCAAGGAACGACTGGTCGAAGCCCCAATCCTAAGTTGCCCTGACTATTCCAAGGAGTTCGTCATCCAAACCTCTACCTACCCTTTCTACTCAACACTACGAAAATGGTGAACAAGTTATTTGCTATCTTAGCCGATCTCTCAGCAGACAAGAACGGAACTATACAACGACGAAAAGAGAATGTTTAGCGGTGGTATGAGCCATAGAAAAGCTCCGCCCGTACATCGAAGGTATATCATTCACGGTCATCACGGACCATTACAGCTTGAAATGGATACATGTTTTGAAGGACCTTAGTTGAAGATTAGCCAGATGGGCTGTGAAACTGCAACAATTCGACTTAAAAATCATTCATCGTAGGAGTAAAGACTTGGTTGTGCCCGATATGCTTTCTAGAGCAGTGCCAATTTTGGATTTGGTAGACGTTCCGGACGAAGTGTGCGAATCATTGGAGGATCGTTGGTATAGGTCACTGTTTGAGAAAGTGAGGAATAATCCATCAAAATTTTTAAATTGGCGATGTAATGGTGGAAAACTCTTCAAGTATGTGAAATGTGAAAATTTTGGACTGCAATCACCAGATGAAAATTGGAAGTTACTTTTTTCCAAGGAGGATAGACAAAGAGCAATTGGAGAAGCGCACGACAAGCCGACAGCAGGTCACATGGGTGTGCTCAAGACATTCAATCGATTATCAGAAAAGTTCTACTGGCCTAAGATGAGACAACACGTCGCGGATTATGTGAAGAGGTGCTCGACCTGCGCAGATCATAAGTGTGTCCTCGAGGAACCAGAGACCAAATGGTTTCCCACAGCAAACCTAGTCGACCATGGAAAGTTGTATCTACAGATTTTATGGGTCCTCTGCCGAGATCTTATGAAGGAAACACAGCGATATTGGTAGTGACGGACTATCTCAGTAAATTCTCATTAATTTTTCCTCTTCGTTTCACAAAAACTAAGCAGATTGTCAGCAGAATTGAAGAGCAAGTATTTCTTTTGTTTGGTGTACCGAAAACTATTCTTTGTGACAATGGCCCTAAATACGAAGTCAGGAGTTCAAAAAGTTGGCGCAAACCTACAATTGC
This sequence comes from Orchestes rusci, assembly GCA_958502075.1. Classification (NCBI taxonomy): domain Eukaryota; kingdom Metazoa; phylum Arthropoda; class Insecta; order Coleoptera; family Curculionidae; genus Orchestes; species Orchestes rusci. The sequence goes on from OY293303.1 coordinate 24,410,640, forward strand.
GAAATTCAAAACAACTCAAACTATCATCCACGTTCCAATCCTACAGAACGTCAGAACCGGACCTTAAAGACGATGCTGGCGATGTACGTTAATGATAACCATAGGAGATGGGATGAGCAGATTCAGAAACTTGCATGTGCAATGCGTACAGCCGTTCAAGAAACAACCAGAGTCTCCCCATTTTTTGTTAATTTCGGTAGAAATATGTGTTTAAGTGGAAACGACTATGCGAATAAGGATTTAGTGGGTGGTACTGAACATGGATTCCAAACCGCAGAAGATAGCAGAAACGAAGGTTTCCGTTTATTATTTGCAGACATAAAAAGAAGATTGGAGATTGCAAGCCGCAGAGAGTTTGGAAGAAAATTTTTGTTTTATCTAATGCTGCCAAGTACTTCACACATAAATAAGCTCCCAAATATATTGGACCATATATAATCCGAAGACCCCGTATGAGGTTGGTAGTCCTCCATTGGGCGCCTCCCCAGGTGGCGGATAGGGCAATGCCTCCCAGATATGGAAGGTATTGATTGATTTTGTTCCCCAAGTGAGTTGCAATCTCACCGTTGGTTCCGACCGGGTGAAAGCCCCGGTGGCCAACGCTGGCCCCACGGATTTTGGGGAGGGCCAATCACACGTTCTGGCATCCGAGGAGCAACCAATCCTTGATGTAATCAGACATGAATCAACCACGGACAACCAGGAAAGCAATGATGCAATCCCCAGTGCCGGTGTATCTACCACTAGTACGGGCGTTGGCAACATCAGCCTGAACAAAATGGCAAAGCTTTCCGGAGCACAGCAAAAGAGAGGGCTAAAGCCAAGGGAGAGCCTATTTGGCCTCGTAAACCGAGGACAAATAGGAATTCCGGGAATAGAACCGTCTCAAATAGCTCAGGGAACACTGGAAAACCTGATGCCCAGGCCGCAGAGCCTGGAGCATCAGGTGAGCCTAGGACCTCTGTGAACAAATCCTTGCTCTGGGTCACTCTGATGGTAACACTCCAACCCCAAAAAAAAGCGCCAAGAAAAAGTCACGGCACGGGGATGCTGAAGTAACACCCAGTACATCAACAGGGGAAACTTACAGCGAAACCCTAGCCGGGCTTAGGAAGGCAATCACTTCCAAGAAGTTTCCGGATAAAACCTTTACTGAGGAGCAGTGTAGAGGCCTACAGCAGACTCTACTCCGGAAAGTATTTGAATGCGAACCCGGAACTGGTCGTCTCCAGAGGTGAGGTGATCTATATCACTTGCGCCAATGAAGCTGCCAAGACTTGGCTGGTGCGGATGGTTCCAGGCTTCAGCCCCTACGGAACCAGTCTTCGGATTGGCCTGGCACACAAAGTGGTGCCAGTCGTGAGGGCTGCCGTCTGGATACCTAAGAAATCCGCGGGAGTCAAGGAACCGGCACAAGCTCTCCAGTTTCTTAAAACCCGGAACATGGGGCTGAAGACCGAGGACTGGAGAATTATCAGCCACAAAACGGACAATGAGGGCATGACACTCATTGTTGGTCTTGACAGTAGATCTTTGGAGGAGCTGCAAAACCAAAATCTCCGGGCCTACTTTGGGTTAACGCAGCTAACCTTCAGACTTCTCAAGAAGGAGGCTCCCGATGCTGAGGGTAATTCAAATAAACCTTAAGCACGGTAAGGGAGCATGTGCTGACCTTTGCCAACAGCTGGCAAAGAATACCATAGACCTGGCTATCATACAAGACGCTGGATTACGAAGGGAAAAATGGCCGGTCTAGGAAACACTGGAGGAAGGATCTTTTACAATGAGCAATCAACAGGTAACGTGAAAGCTTGCATTTACGTGAGAAACGGAGTGCAGGTTCTCAATATTGAAGAACTGAATTCCAGGGATCAAGTAGCCGTCCAACTAAGCTACAAAGAGGAAGGAACCCAGAAGGACATTGTTATAGCCACGGTTTACCTTTCCTACCATGCACCCAGACCCCCACCATCGGAAGACCTGGAGAAACTAGTGAATCACTGTGGGCAGAAAAACCTACAGTGTATAATAGGTATGGACGTCAACTCGCATCACACCATCTGGGGGAGCAGCGATATCAACAAAAGAGGTGAGTCTTTATTGGAGTTTATTATGACCCATGATTTGGAGATTCTGAACAAGGGCAACAAGCTCACTTTTGCAAACCGCATACGGTCGGAAGTTATTGATGTCACTTTGTCCACCTCCCGTATCGTTCCCAGTATCCAGCGATGGCGCGTACCCGACGAACCATCCCTGTCGGAACATAGGTATATACTAATGAAAATCAATGGTATTGACAAGCCGTCAGAAATGTGTCGCAACCCACGGAAAACAAACTGGACTTAATACCGGGAGGAGCTGGAGGTGGTGTTGAGCGGGGTCAAGGAACGTATGCTTAACAAATTTGATGTTGTGGTGGTAGCGGAACAATCACAAAACGCCATAATTCACTCTTATCATCAAAGTTTTCCGCTAATCCGGCGTTCTTCATGCAAGGACACAACCTGGTGGAACGAGAGACTTGACAAGATGAAAGGGGAAACACGCAGACTCTCCAATGTGGCCAAGAAAACCGGGATCAAAAGATGATTGGGTCACAGCCCGACAAATTGTGACACCAAATAGAATTGAATGGGCTATAAACTCATTCGAACCCTACAAATCACCTGGAAGCGATGGAATAATACCGGCTTACCTGCAGCATGGCAAAGCATAACTCATACCGATGCTTTGGCAACTAATCAGAGCAAGCCTGAGAACGGGACACCTACCCATGATCTGGACACTCTCACGAAACCCGGAAAAGAAAGTTCTCAGCCCAAGGCATTCAGACCAATAAATCTTCCGTCGTTTCTACTCAAAACGATGGAGGAAGTGATTGAAAGGCACATTTAGGAAACCTCCCTAATAGAGAGGTCACTACACAAAAACCAAAACGCCTATCAACCTGGTTAATCATGTGAAACTGCTCTGCATGAACTTTTTCATAAAGTAGAGCAATCACTGAACAACCAAGGAATTGCCCTAGCTGCATTCCTTGATCTTGATATAGAAGGAGCATTTGATCATACCTCCTTCAATTCAATGACCACCGCAATTAACCGGCGCGGCGTGGAATTGAAGACACACTTTGTAGGTTGATAAGAAACATGCTGAATGGTAGGAGAATTCAAGTAACTATGCTTGGCAAAACTGTAACTAAAGAGGCAGCTAAAGGCTGCCGCCAGGGTGGAGTCTTATCCCCTTTCCTCTGGAACCTAGTCGCAGATGAACCACTGGTGTAGTTGAACAGCAAGGGAGTTTATGCACAAGGCTATGCCGATGACGTAACAATACTTATCACAGGCAAACACGCCAAGACAATATCAGATTTGATGCAGACAGCTCTGACTATCGTAGAAGATTGGTGCAGGAAGGTGAACCTGAAGGTCAATCCTGAGAAAACCTCCCTGGTCAGCTTTACGAGAAAGAGGAATATAGCGGAATTATTCAAACCATATTCTTTGGACAAGAAAGGCAGGTGGCAAGAGAAGTCAAATACCTAGGCATCATCCTGGATGACAAACTCACATGGAAATCACACCTATAGAAAATAGTCAATCGAGGTAAAGCCACAATGATGGCAACAAAAAAAACGATAGGAAACAACTGGAGCATAAATCCGCGCATGGTACACTGGCTCTACTGTACTGTGGTAAGACCCACTCTTGCTCACAGCTCTGTTGTCTGGTGGCCAAAAATCGAGCAGCGACAAGCAGCCACGGAACTTGCAAAAGTTCAGAGGCTAGCATGTCTCTGTCTAACGGGAGCCATGAAAACTACTCCAACACTTGCCATGAAGGCCATGCTTAACCCACCTCCTTTAGATATCTATATCGAAATAAAAGCAAGAATGGGAGCATACAACCCAAGCAACACCGGGAACTGGAGCTACTTAAACCCCCAAGGACACACTAAGATAACCAGCACAATCACGAATTCCCTAGTAACAATGAGGAGTGATATCATGCTGAAAAATATTAACTTTAGTACGTCCTCCAAGACCAAGCTAATATGGGAAGAGGAAACGGTGAAACAACTCCGGATGGCAAATGGAGCAATATGGTACACAGACGGCTCCAAAACATGCCGGGGAACTGGTGCCGGAATCGTAGGACAAAATCCAAAGTGGGAAACATATGAACCACTCGGAATGTACGCTACAGTTTTCCAGGCAGAAGAACACGCAATAAATGTATGCGTGCAAGAGAATCTCAGGAGAGGCTACAGAGGAAGGAAAATTCTTATTCTTAGTGACAGCCAAGCTGCAATCAAAACCATTTCATGTCGAGAAACCAAATCTAAGCAAGTCATGGACTGTCATCAAAACCTTGTCACACTGGGAGTATCTAACGATGTTACTCTTGGATGGATACCAGGACACACAGGGATAGCTGGGAACGAGCGGGCGGATTAACTAGCACGCAAAGCTGCAAACACACCACTTCTGGGTCCAGAACCTGCCATTGGTATCACAAAATCCTCTGAGGTTGGCTGAACTGTTGGTCCAAAAAACAACAGAAAGCTAGATGGTGCCAATTTCCAGGAATGAAACACAGTAAATCAATGATGGCAGACGAGATCAAACAATCATTTTCTGGAAACCTACTAAAACTCAGCAGGAATCAGCTTAGGAAAGCAACAGGTATATTAACCGGACACTGCACTCTAAGGGAACACATGCATATCATGAGCCTTCTCAACGAGGAACCCATATGTAGGCTGTGCAACGAGGAGGAGGAAACAGCCCCCCACATTGTATTTGAATGTGAAGCGCTGGTGGACAGGGAAACAGTAGAACGAGTTATAAACCTTATTCGGACAATGAAGCTCTTCGACTGAGAGACGTGCTTATTGTAGCCCAACTAGAGGCTGCGGTGTCGGGGCCAACAGCCCGAAACTCGAAGCGCCTATACTTCAGTAATCAGTGATCAGTAATCCGAAAAAAAACCTCACCTTGGACGTATGAGTTGCAGGATCCTTCCGGTAAAGTCTTGGCTGGAACCTGGCATGCAAAAGACCTAAAACCTACGACTCACTGCGATTAACCTTGGCAAGTTAATCGTCTTGTGGAAAGGAAGGGAATTGTAACGGTACATTTTCCATATTGTGACATTTAATGGAAATTTTGTTTGATTCAGTTTACTGTTTACTTTTTGAACGGAATAAAAAACAACTATTTTACTGGACTTGAACATTTTCATTAATACACTCAAAACTTACAATTTTGTTCCACATATCACTCGCACAACACTTCAATTCAATATACACTCGCGATTGAAGTCGGAAATTGTTAGTCGTGATATCAGCACCTTGTTCAACATTTGGGGCGTTTAAGGTCCTGGAAATGGATAATCAGATTGGGATAATCATGAGCATACCATCGTTATTATCATAAATCCTGACACTTTTCTTTGGCATTTTTTTTTCAAACTAATAGAGCAGTACTTACCTTGGATTTTCATTGTCCTGGAAAGCCAATAGCTGATTTCTGTTGGGTTTTTTGGAGCCCTTAACTTGGGGCTCTGTTCGATTTTGTAAACAAAACATTGAGGTTATGGTCACCCAGCTGGCGCTCGATTTTGCAGTACAGTGGTGCCGCTACCATTTTCTATGACTGACGTCATACTGGGCTGATGTTTTAATGGGGCTAATTAGCGAGGAATGTTTGATTTCATTCTCCGTTGGATACGTGAGGATGAGAGTTCATTTCAATTATTTGATTCATGTGGATCTTCTTACTCTGAGAGTAATCATTCAGCCGTTCTAACAAAAAGATGATTCTTACGGTTCCGGGTAGCTCGGAGCAGAACTACATTTCTAGGCAGTACGCTCCAGTACTGTGAGCGCAACCTGCTGCAGTACTTAGAAACTCATCACTTATCATGAATAGGAGGTTTACCTGTTGGTGAAGGATAGAGGAGATTCCTCTGTTGGATATTGTTGAGGGACTTCCGCACCCAAAAGAGGATTAATATCTCGTGAGGAAATTGTGCCGACCACGTGGCTTCCCGCATTCCTGGAAAACTTTTCAATCAAAACCCTCAGTGTGAGGTGAGATAATCTTAGTTTTTTTTGTAATCTTTTGATCATGTGATCATGAACTTTTTTTTGGTTATAACGGGTTTCTACAACGTGGTTTCTTCTCAGTGTTTTTTTTATGCCGATTCAATTTGGCTATTTGGCATTATTTGTGGACTTAATTGGTTTATTTCTTTGGGACTGGACAAATTGGAGTCACGAAGTCTGGACTCTGGATTGTTCCCGCACGTGTTGACTGACGTAACAACAATTCTGGCCATCTGCGCACCTACTACACCCCGTACGAATTCTATCGACGTTCAGCAGTGGCTAAATGGTCATACGCAGATAAGTTATTTTATCAGTGCATTTTGTGAATACGATTTTGAATTAAGTTAAAATCATTACATACATATATATATATATATGTATACAGGGCTTTTCACTAAAAACTCCCCACGTCAATATCTCGGAAACGAATAGGAATATTTGATTTCTGTAAAAAGTAGTCAATGTATGGGGTCGAGTAGTTATTTTTCACAGTTAAAAAAATTCGACGCCTACCAAGACTAAAGCGTCGCGACGCATCGAAAATATCAATCGATTGCAGGGACTTTGAAATTACGCGCATGCTAAAGTACATGTTATTTATACACTTTTTTGTTATTCAGTCGAACTCATTTATTCTACTCAGTTTTGAAATATACAGTGTGTCCAAGATAACGATGTCTATCATGGGGATCTTGAAAACCGTGCGAGATACAAGGTCGGTTAAATGGAGGCAAAGTTGCGTATTTTGATGCTTAACAAAATGCCGTTTTAAAAGCCAAGAAATTCCGACTAAGTCCGAAATTATCCAAAAAAAACCGACATTTTTCAAAATTGTTTTTATTTTTTTCTGACCACATTTGAAGAGATATTTTGAAATGAATGGAACTTCTTCATCGCCACTTTTTGCCCTTTACAAGATAGCGTTATCAAATTGAAGAACCGACGTTTCGTCTATGAGCAGCCATCATCAACTTTGTTTTTTCAAATACGGTCCTGGATTTTTTATCACGAATTTTGAGAGCCTCTTATGTTCCTTAAACAACGATGGATCGCACTTATTAAAAAAAAGTTGTTTGTTTTTGATCCTATTAAAAATGTATTTTTTGTCTCTCTCTAACACATGAGTTCTTATGGAAAAATCCACCAACATAATTTTTTTGAATAATTGCTATACATGGTTGGTTTAGGAACATAAGAGGCCCTCAAAATCCGTCATAAAAAATCCAGGACCGTATTTAAAAAAACAAAGTTGATGATGGCTGCTCATAGACGAAACGTCGGTTCTTCAATTCAATAACGCTATCTTGTAAAGGGCAAAAAGTGGCAATGAAGAAGTTCCATCCATTTCAAAATATCTCTTCAAATGTGGTCAGAAAAAAATGAAAACAATTTTGAAAAATTTCGTTTTTTTTCGGATAATTTCGGACTTGGTCGGAATTTCTTATCTTTTAAAACGGCATTTTGTTAAGCATCAAAATACGCAACTTTGCCTCCATTTAACCGACCTTGTATCTCGCACGGTTTTCAAGATCCCCATGATAGACATCCTTATCTTGGACACACTGTATATCTCAAAACTGAGTATAATAAATGAGTTCGACTGAATAACAAAAAGTTTATAAATAATATGTACTTTAGCATGCGCGTAATTTCAAAGTCCCTGCAATCGATTGATATTTTCGATGCGTCGCGACGCTTTAGTCTTGGTAGGCGTCGAATTTTTTTAACTGTGAAAAATAACTACTCGACCCCATACATTGACTACTTTTTACAGAAATCAAATATTCCTATTCGTTTCCGAGATATTGACGTGGGGAGTTTTAAGTGAAAAGCCCTGTATACTCCATCTTTGCTATTGGTCACTTGATCACTGAGACTAAAATTCGAGAACTACTACTATCCATTTAGTGGTCTCAGCTATAAAACAACGCATTTAATAAAGTTTACATTATTGGTTTCTATAGATTTCACAAAACCTGTTCAAATTTAATATTTGGAATTGTTGTAAGGGTATATATTGTGTATTATATTATGTGCGCCCCTTGTTATGACGTCATGACATTTGCGGTCCAATACTCAACTGTATAGCTAGTTATAGTGTATACTATACTCATTTATCAATAACAATCTGTTTGTTGATTTCCACGATTTTGATTTAATCAATTTTTTTTTTGCTGTCGGGTAAACGGTCAAGTTCCTTTGACATTCAACGGGTCTGGGTGTTAATATGAATATTGGTCAGAATCATTGTTTTTATGCATCCTTCCTGACTTGTTGCTATACTCATGAGGTAAATATATCCTGGTGATTCGTGGTTAGTACCAGGGCTCAAAGGACAAAGAACATTGCAGAAGAAGAAGTTGGTTTTAGCGGAGTAACTACGTGGCGCCCCTTCCATTACTTCAAGATTTTTCCTACCCAGCCCACCTCCACTGTTTAAAGGCTGGCCGGCCTCATCTGAAACCATAACGTAGAACATTGAGTTCAAGTAGTAAGTAAAATAACGTCACAACATTGAGAAATTCAGAAAAGATATACAGCTCAGAAAATAGAGGAGAATATTTGTAGCCTTTTCTGTGATTCTGTCATCTACGTTATACTTTAGACTTGATATCAGAAATTTGATTGAAAAAGCTTACAGTTCTTTTTTCATATTTCTCTCAACAAGGTGAAAGTTCAAGAAATAACAATCTCTCTCAAATTTCAAAATAAAATATTTTCTAAACGTCTCCTCAGAAAGGCATCAAACTATATACTAGTGAAATCAGAGAAATGAGCTCCATATAATATATAATATACACGGGGTTCTATTTCAGAAATCGTATGTTTGCCTCATATCTTTGCAACGCAAACTTCAATTTTTTTTTTGATATAGCAGTATGAAGTTATCTGATGACACCTACAACATTTGTCTCCACACTATTCTTTGTGATTAAAAAAAAAAAACAAAGTTATAAGAGGTTATTGTTTTCGCGTGACCACCCTGTACATCAATTTTGGGAAAACGTTTGCCAACAACTGGACATTTCACTTCTGTGTCGCATCATTTGCATACCATACTCTAATCTAGATTCAACCGATAGACACGTGACGCATAATTAGTGCTCTCCATCTCATCGGACTTGAATCAATACATGACTTTTTGCAAATGCATCATCCCTGACAGGTTTTAAAGACTGCTATGAGACTAAACGTGATAGGACATGAAAACATTCGATTGCGATTAACACAAAGCGAAGAATATTGGAAATTACAATTGACATCTCGATTACATTTGATTGCCATCACTTGTGCCAGTGATCGGTGGTAAACCACAGTTCATTCCGTCATTCGACAATACGCACTGTACATTCAACCTGATTGAGTATATGAATAACTTTTGCCAATTACTCTTTGTGGGTAATGATATGATCGTAAGTTGAGGTTGATCTTCATAAGCAAACACTATGCAATACAAATTTTGATCATTCTGACATCATGCACCAAAATGAAATTTGAAGGGCCCTTGATTTCACTTGTGTCAACCGATCATTCGAGAGTAAGTGAAACGTTTTATTTTCAAAGTTTCCTTTTGCTTACTAAACTGTCGATTTGCTTTTAAAATCCGAATATTAAAATTCATTTTACCGGATTATGGTAATATTCTAGAATAAATCATTTTCCTTTGTGGAAAATAAATTGAGAATTCCTTTGGTTCTGTTTGTTGCATGAAGATTATTGGAAAAATTTTGAAATATTCATTAAAGAAAATTATTAAAAAACGAAACTTGATTATTGCACAAAAGTGTTTAAATGCTGTTAACCATCACAACATATTTTCACGACTTTGTTGACAAACGAATTATCAACGTAGGCATTTGAGAATGTTTGAATCTGAAATAAGTTCGTTCCCACTCACCCATAGATCAAGAAAATGTATGTTAATTGTTAAGATCAGACAAACAGTCCTGGATTTTTCTTTTGTGTTAAAAAAAGACACGGAGTTCATCATTTCACAATTTTCAATCTCAATATCATGAATTATTGTCATCACAACATTTTGGAGAAGAAACAAAGCAGACCGACAGCCAACATTCAAGCATCGATACTGCTTACCTTTTCCAGAAAAGATGAATGAAGGCAAAGCATACATCGATCAAAATAATCAATCAAATCATGCTTTATTGTCAAAATTTACTCTCTGCAGAACAAGCTCAGTTGATTATTATAATATTCACCATAATTATACAGCGTGTTCCAGTAACTTCTTAGCAGATGAAAAAAACGTATATTATTGATTTTACGAAAAAAAGTGGCTCCTCATAAGAAATTCTGCTTTACGAAAAAATAAAGTTCCAGTCCTGAAAAATTAACTAGAATATACAGCGAGACTCAAAAAATTGAATATAGCACCTTTTCATGAAACAACCTCATTTAAAATGGTAATTGTACGACTATGGTGTTTATGTAAGACTACTAAATTCTTTTTTAATCAGTTTCTTTTCGTTCATGATGGTATACACAGTGACTAAAATTAATTTTTTCGTAATAGTTATTCATGGTACTAGTGCGTTGTGTTGCAAATAAGTCACGCGAGAAAAGTGAATTGTGAAACATAAATCACAAGTGACATACAAATTTTTATCCCAGGATCAATTGATAGTAATAAGGTTGCGTCGTTATGCGTTCGAGTGTCGGAAGAATCAGAATTCAAACAAAAATGACGTCATTTTTGTTTTCCCGATTCAGTTCCGAATTCCAAATACACATCTCAAAAAAAAATAAATATGGTTCACACCTAAAAATGAGAAGATATTTCACTGTATACCAAAAGCTGTGTAATAACTTACCCTCAAACACGTTCAAAAACGGCCGACACTCGGTAAAAAAAGTTTCTTCTTCTTCTTCTTCCATCTCACATATAAGCAAGTTGCTTGTTCTCCTTCGTCTCTTTGCCTGGATTCATTCTATTGGGATGTTGTCTTGCTGCTTTCATGGCTTTCATGGCTTGTCCCCTCACCACTGCAATAACATCTCCATATCCGGATATTTCTATGCCGAGGTACCTGAACTTCATCTCCTGTTGTATGATTTTATTATCTGCCTCTAGTTTGCATCTGAGTGGAGTTTTGGACGTAGTCATGCATTTAGTTTTCGTCGCTGATATATTCATTTTAAAATTTTTCGCTGTTATATTGAATTGATGCAGTAGTCTTTGCAAATCATCTTTGTTCTTGGCTACTAATACTGCATCATCAGCGTGGCACAGAATTTTGATTTCTTTTTTATACTTTTACTTTACTCTACTTATACTTTTTTATACGAATTTTGTACCCTTTTAAATTACGCACCTGCTTTATCAGCTCATCCATGATCATGTTAAATAGAAGGGGGCTAAGAGAGTCACCTTGTCGGATACCGTTATTCACTTCTATTTTTTCGGTCAGTTCACCGTTTATCCTAGCTTGAATCTGATTGGCCTGATATATATTTTCAATCGTTTTGATGATGTTTCGTGGTACCTGTCTGTCGTATAGTAGGTGTGTTACATCTTCCAGCTGAATGCGGTCGAAGGCTTTTTCCAGGTCGATGAAACACATGAAAGCTGGACGATTGTATTCGATTGATTTTTCAGTTATTTGCCTTACAACAAATACGTCATCCGTACATGACCTTTCCGGTCGGAATCCTTGCTGCTCATCTGCTAAGGAAGTATGTTCATTAATTTTGTTTGTAAGGATTTTTGTTGTTAGTTTTAACGAGGTGCACAGGAGATTGATCCCTCTGTAATTATCCGGAACTTTTTTATCGCCTTTTTTGAATAAGAGTATTGTCGTGCTGGTTCTCCACTCATCGGGAATTCTGTGATAGCGTAAAATTCTATTGTTCAGAACTGTCAGTTGCCCCGTCAGGCTGTCTCCTCCGTATTTCAGCAGCTCATTGGTAATACCGTCAGGTCCCGCGCTTTTTCTGTTCTTTAATTTTCTTAGAGCTAGTTCTATGTCTTTTGTTTCTACAGTGATGTCGTTGTTAATTATAATCTCGGGGGTATTAGGCTCGATTTTGGTCTGACATTTCTTGTATAGCTCCTTTAAGTAGTTCACCCAAGTTTCCTTTGGTATGCGGTTACTGCTGATTAACTCGCGTGCTTCCTCTCTCTGGCCTCTGATCAGTCGCCATATCTGTTTCTGGAGTCCGTGGAAATCGCTTTCCATTCTTTTCGAGAAGGTTTCCCAGTGTCTGTTTTTAACTTCTCTCACTAGCGCTTTGGTGGTGTTTCTAATTCTTTTGTAGTATTCATAATCTTCCGGGGATTGCGTCATCCTGTATTTTAGGTAGGCTCTCTTTTTCTCGTTGCATTGTTCTTTGACTTCCTTACAGAACCAAGGGGTCTTGTCAGGTCCTGTTCTCTCTTGGTTCACTTTTCGGGTTCCGAGTGATTCAGTCGCTGCTTTGATGATATTTCGCTTTAGTCTCTCCCAGCGGATGTTAATATCGTCTTTTTCTTCCAGTGGATCGTTTTCTATTTTTTCCCTTAGTCGCTTCTGGTATAGTTCCTTAGTCGATTCATTCCATAATGCGTCTACGTTTATCTTTTCTTCTGACACCGTATATCCTGTTTTCTTTTTCGGTTTCAACTTCATTTTGATCTTTCCCAGGAGTAATTTGTGGTCGCTACCGATATTAGCAGAGTTGAGGGTTCGTATGTCCAATATCTGAGGTGGTTGTAGGCATCTGTTGGTTATAATATAATCGATCATCGATTATTGAAAAAAAGTTTCAAGACCCTGAAATACGGATATTTTATGACATTGAGATGACACACCGATGACCCGAACGTCAATAAATGAGGTCGGTGACGTCACCAATATCGAATCGATTCGGTTTAACGTTCGTGAGTTTCCGATTCCTTAGTTACGGCGCAACTTTTACATATCAATTAACGTTGGTTTTATCCTGCAAATGGAGAAAATCGTTTTTCTATGAGATAATTATTAAATTTAAGTTTAAGTGTCAGAATGACTGGACAATGAAATGTTAACATTTTGGTCAATATAGGTTAATGTTTGTTTGGTTTCCACGGGAACGTGATAAGTTGTTTATCCATAACTCAGTAGTGACTGGTGAGTTATGGATTCTAACACACTAGTGTCTTATTTGACACTCAACTTGTCCAAAATGGCATCAATAATGACATCTTTCACTGTCATGCGTTAGATAAAAAGTAACGAATTACTCAATTTAAGTCATTTGGATATCAAAAATCGTGTATGTTTTGAATAAGAATGAAATTAACTCAGCTCGTATCTTGATATGTTGAAAAAAATGGTTAAAAATAATTTAGTAGTCTCACAATCTCGCAAAAGAACCAGAGTCGTGAAATCACCATTTCAAATAGGAACTGATTTTATGAAAAATTGCTACATTTAGATTTTTGAGCCTCCCTGTATATCCTAGACAATCTTTTAGGACTGGAGCTTCATTTTCTCACGAAGCACAACTTCTTCTGAACAGAAAGTTTTTTCCATAAAATCCATAATAAACATTTTTCCCATTTGGTAAGAAGTTACTGGGACACGCTGTTTAAAGGTCAGTAGAACAAAATCCACAAATAGAAATCAGAACGTACAAAATAATACAAATAAAATTACTCTGAGCATGTTAATCAGTCCAAATACTCATATTCACCAAGATAGCAAGAACTATCGATTCAGACTCAACCATCGAAGTACAGTATTCATCCAAGAGATTATAACCTTTATCAGAAAGATGCTGCTTAGCACGTGATGTTAATCGCAAAGCATTGGAACACTGCCTAATATGTCTGAATTTTTCTTCTGGATGGAGTTCCATTTGAATGTTTAAAATGGGAAATAAGTCCAAATCTCCAATTAATAGACATAGGAAGCCTAGTAAAACCTCAAATACTCTCGCAGATAAAGGAATGACGATTTGAGGTAAATGGTACTTATTTGTTGGGCTCTGGTATAAATGTCTGTTCTTGAACATCAAACAGGCTTTCTCCAGGATGAAGAGTGATGTGACGATTGACATTTTTTCACTTCGAAAGATATCGCTGCAAAAGACTCTAGGGCTCGTGCCATAAACAGATCTGATGGCTCGCTTCTAGAGACAGAACACAGAGTTCCGAAATTGTTTTAAAGTATTGGCCCAAGACGTAATTCCGCATCGTAAATGGGACTCTACAAGAGAATGATATAACGTTTTTGGACATTGCTTATCTCAACTTTCCCCCTACCACACCAACCGCAAAGCAGCCGGATGACACTTTTAGGCAGACATGCTGGATATGCTCATAAAATTTGAGTTGACTATCGATAAATATACCTAGGAACTTTGTCCTTGAGACATGATCCAGAGAAATGCCACCCAGACCTATATTATTCAGAGAACACCTTAACTCCAACAGGTGAGTCTTGCCCGTGTTCAAGACAAGACGGTTGGATCTGAACCACGTCTTGACCTTTGATATTGTCATATTGATATTGGAGGCAGATGTAAATGCACCCAATCTGCCACTACTGGAATCACGGAGCAGGCAGTTTGGTTGCTTTAAATAGACACATTCAGCAAGATGATGGTCAGTGGTTGGCCTAGCCAACTTCTCTCCATTCTGAGTGGTGAAACTCCTCTCTCCTTGAGTAGGAACCCCTCTCATCATTCGTCAGCCTCAAAGAACATGCTCGTCCAAGTGGTATGGTGGAGATGGATAGGATGTACCATAGACGATAATAAACTGGAGTCACTACTACCAAGTTCTTGTACCACTCAACCCAGCTACGTTTTCCTAAAGCACGACAGATGTAGAGCCAGTTGAAAGCCACCATTCGTGACAATATTGGTGTAGGATTGGGCTTCAGCTGGCTCCACACCCGTCGTGCTCTAGGGAAACGAAGGTGGGATGAACTGTAGGAAAACTTGGTAATGGTAACACCTGTCTATTATCGCCCATGATACAGTCCACCTTCACCACCGTGACAATAGGACGAGCAAGTTCTTTGAGGCTGACGAAGAATGAGAGGGGTTACACTACTTATAAGAGAGAGTTGTTTTGGCTTGGCCAACCACTAACTATCATCTTGCTGAACGTGTCTATTTATGGCAACAAAACTGCTTGCTCAGCGTTTCCACAAGTTGCAAATTGGGTGAATTACACTAGGTATATTTGCCTCCAATACTAATATGACATATTCCCTCCCGCCATGAGCAATTTACCTCAATGCCAGAAGAGACTTCATCTTAAAACTGCTAACAAATTTTGTGGCTAAAATGCCTTGGTCCGAGCCTGCCATCCATTCTCCTAGTTTTCTTGAGTCCTGGTTTGTGGTACTGCACCGCTGTGTGACGCGTACTTAACGCCTGTTCACTTGATGCTTTCGTTTGCGGAATTGTTGGACGTCCGATCATCCCTCACCTTGTTGATTACTGCCCATTACAGGTTGTGTATATAGTCCACTCACTCAGTTCAGACGGCTGGTATCCCTATAATATGACCAAGGTTTGTGTTTGATGGTTTTTGATTCCTGACGGTTTTTTGTAGTTAACAGTTGAATGATTTTGGGGACCGATAGCCGTTACAAAAAAAAGGGGAAGTATTAATACATCACCCTTCACAGTTCAAAAACATAATATTGGAAAATAACCAATAACACCCCATATCAAAATTATAAACATATACCCACTAAAACCTTATACGAGGGACGACAACAGGCACAAGTATTATTCGGAAGCGGAGATGTTTGTGAGAAAACTCTTGGGGACCACCCCGTCATTTATCTAATAAGTCTGTATTCCTGCTCTTCCAATAGATTTTTTCTGGAACGGAGTTCTCATCTTCCGCCCTATACAGCGGCCGACAATCACCCTGGTTGATGTACGGTGTTCCGGTAAGACATCGTCGTCCTCACGGTAAAGACTTGCCAATGCCGTCCTTTGGTTTTTACATACAGTGCGGCTCTAAAAAAGGTACCCCTCCTTTTTTTTAATGTGTGCACCAAAAATTTTGAAACTTGGCATACTTCAATTGCTGTCGAAATACTACTTTTTGATGTTACTGACGTACTTTGAGTATTCAAGATGGCGGCTGGGCGCCATTTTGAAACATTTTTTTAAAAAGAAAGGGGGGTTGTGTGACACATCAAAAGGTCTTATTGAGTAGATCATTGTGTAGAGATTTCATAGGATTAAACGCATCCGTGCGGATATGACAGACTGTCAAACTAACAAGATAAAGAAATTCGTGAAATAAGAACAAAGAAAGCATACTTCAATTTTTATTGTAAAAAATGTTCAAAATGTCCTCCGTTGATTCCCAAAGAATGAAATAATCTGTCTGAGAATTCCTGACGGACTTTTTCGAAAGTATCGACATTAATATTTTGACAAAAAGCAGTAATTCTTTGCTGTAAATCTAAAAGAGAGTCTGGCTGTGTTGCATATACTTTCTGTTTTGAATATCCCAATAAAAAAAAGTCCAATGATGTTAAATCGGGCGACCTGACAGGCCATTCGGTAGGACCCGGACGACCAATCCAACGATTGGGGTAAGTTATGTCCAAATAATGCCTAACATTTCTGCTGAAATGAGGAGGCGCACCATCTTGTTGAAAAATTGGTGCCATGCCAAATTCGTTGGGATTAATCTGACGTATTTGTACAATCAAAGGCTCCATTGTAGTTTCTGACAAGTCCAAATAGAGGTCCCATGTCAAATTTTCATGAATGAAAACAGGACCAACAATATGGTTCCCCAATATGCCAGCCCATACGTCAACCTTTTTGGGATATTGCGTGTGGGTTTCCTTTAAAACATGCCGATTTACGTCACTCCAATAACGGAAATTTTGCCTGTGTACACGGCCATTTAAGAAGAAAGTACACTCGTTACTAAAACAAATATTTTGAACATATCTCGGTTCTTGGCCTATTCTATCGGTCATAATTTCGCAAAATTCCACCAGTCTGTCAGGATCAACTTCAGTCAACTGGTGCACCATTTGAAATTTATAAGGATAAAATTTCTGTTATTTCAGCAATCGTTTTACAGAAGCAGACAAAGTATCACAGATGTCTGCAACCTGAGAAGTCGACTGTTCAGGAATTACCATCCCACCAATGATTGCGATTTGTTTATCTTTCGAAATAGTTGGTAGCCCTTGATTCTTCAAGCTATGAACACTACTCGATAAATTTCCGCACTAATTCGCGAAGATATTTCCTGCATATCGGACGGTCCGGAAAGCGCTCATTAAAGATTCTTTCCGTATCATGGAAATTACGATTTCCGCCATAAATAAAAATTGCTTCAATTTTTTTTGCGAGGGGACGCGAATTAGGCATTTTTGTAACACGTCCTAATTAACACAAAAATCAAACAACTGGCTCATATCGTCTCAGATTTTCACATTTGGTTAAAGTTTGGTGCTATGGAGAGGTAGTGTGGAAACTGTATCTCCATCTTAATTTAGATTGTGTTATTATAATGCTAATAAATGCTTTCCAAATTTTTTTTATCATCTTGAAATTCTTTATCCGCTTTGTATCAGCATTCCCATTTGTTAACCTGTACTGTTTTGCTCAGGTTCACATTTTTCCGGAATCTGATGTGTCAGCTCGATAAAAAATTGAAACTTGATGTAAACGACATTTTTAAAAACTAAAAGTTTGGCATGCTGTCATATCCGCACGGATGCGGTTAATCGTACGAAATTTTTACACAATAGTTTACTCGATAAGACTTTTCGAATGATGTGTCACACGACCCTTTCCATTTAAAAAAATGTTTTAAAATGGCGCCCAGCCGCCATCTTGAATACTAAAAGTATGTCAGTAACATCAAAAAGTAGTATTTCGACAGCAATTGAAGTATGCAGAGTTTAAAAATTTTTGGTGCACACATTAAAAAAAAAGGAGGGGGGGACCTTTTAGAGCCGCACGGTATAAGTACAGAAAAAAGTCATAGGAAAATAAGTTGGTAATAGATAAATAAAAAGAGAAAAACAAATATATACATAGCGATAATTTGTCTCCTCCTACTCTGTTCACCATGTACATTCCAAGGTTTGTGACGTATCCAATTGCGCTCTCTCTGAAACCCTGCTAGGATGGTTCACGTCCATACCGGGTGAAATGAGCTGACATACATACTGTCTCTTGCTCTATCGTTCAGCTATCGTCAGCAAATAAGACGATGGAGACCTCTCCGTATCTTTGTTCACCATCTTTTGGGTAAGGCCACCATAACACTGGAGGAATGGACTGTCGATGCCTCTGTACGCATCAAAGGCCTCGCCAACATATTCCAAACAATAGTTCTACCAGAAAAGCGAAAGTGCTACACCTTTCAACACAAAGCTTGCATCCTGACGACCCGGATCTGCGACGCCTTGTGCCAATGAAGGCTGGACGGTGACCAGAATTATTCATTGGTTCATGTGAACAACAGGTAAGGGAGGGTCATTAGAAGTGCTGTGCTCCAGATAATCGTCAGGAGCCGACTCTCTGCGTGTCAAATACAACCGCCAATGAGGGCTTGATCGACGCTCTTCTCAGGCCTTGCTGTACTCTATTTGGCAGTGGGAGTGGAGCCTCCATCCAATGTCACGTACGGCGTTTGATTGGACCTCCAGCTGGACTCACACCTGTCGTGCTCTAGGAAAACGAACCAGGGTTGAACAGTTGAAAGGTATTGTCCACTCCAGTTTATTATCGTCTTTGATACAGTCTATCTCCATCACCATAACAATAGGACAAGCATGTTCACTTAGGCTGTCTAAGGGTAAGAGGGGTTACACTATTTAGATGGGAGAGTAGTTGGCTAGGCAAACCATCAACTATCATCTTGCTGAATGCGTCTATTCATAGCAACAAAACTGCTTGGTCAGCGATTCCACTAGTGGCAAATTAGATGGATTGACACAAAGTATATCTGCCTTCAATACCTATATGACAATATGTCATCTCATAGGGTATTCTCCAAGTAAGCCAGCTTCATTTATGCCATGCGATCAAAGTATTATTACCGGATAAGGTCAACTGGCCAATGATGTCTAGATGGATAAGGTCAACTGGCCTATGATGTCTATATGTGCCAGATCATTGAGAAAAAGTGGAAAGAGTATGGGACCCAGAACTGAACCCTGAGGAACGCCACTGGTCACATCAGGCAAATCAGAAGAAGAATGTCCCACTCTTACCAATTGAGAGCGCCTCGTCGAGTGAGATTCGAATCAGTCCAATGATTTTGCCCTAAAACCGTAGACCGGAAAATTTTGAATAAAAGTTTGGTGATCGACAAAGTCGAATTTCGAATGCTTTCGACAAATCACAAAATGCAAATTTATACTTTTACTAATTTCAAAAAAGTTATTTGCATGCCTTCCAAATAGGATCATCAAAACAATGGTTGGAATGACCAAAGAACAAGTAAATGCTTCCAATCATGCGTCAAAAGGACAAAAAATACATGCGCGCTGCCATACTATGTGTGAGCGTATCGTGATCAGCACTAGTTTAAGCTGGGGGGAATTGAGGGTGATATTTATTCTGAAACCAGGAAAATCAGATCACACCAGCCTTCGACTATACACGCTTGCGCTAGACACGGTATCTCATTCATAAAATGCATTTTAACATGTTGCCAAGGCCATGGGCCGCTCAGAGGTGTGTGCGGCTAGAGGGGTCTCTCCAAAAGTGAGTAGGGAACGTAGTTGCGATACAGCGTCAATCGGTATTCAGTGGCGTCTCCGATTTTCATTTATTTATTATTTATGAAATTAGTACAATCTTTAGAATGTATGCTTTTCAAGTTTGTGCGACGTTTTGTTATCTTATACTTAAGTATACAAGTTTTTGAAATATTTGAGTTTTTATTTCAAAAATGACGTTTGTAGGCTTCAATTTAAATGTGAATTTTGCCTATAAGAAAACCTTTATTATTTAATTTGTGTTGCATGGATTTCTTGTTGAAAGGGACCTACTATAAAAGATTGTCTTACAATATTTTGAAAACAATTAATACAGGATGATCAAAAAATAAGACCAAAAATTAAATCGAGAAAACTGCAAAAAAACAATTTTTTCAAATGGAAACCCGAAATTTTATCATTGTATAGTATTAAGCACTTGAAATGAAGGTGAGTTTGCATAAGATTGTCCTGCTTTCCAAAAAAATTCCTTTTTTTTTAAATTTTGCAATGGACGATGTTTAACCAGCTAACTTTTATTTCCAATGCTGCATAAGATGAAATTATGAAATTTGGTGGTTTCCATTTCAAAAAAATTGATGTTTGTCAGTTTCTTTGATTTAATTTTTTGTCCACCCTGTATTGATAGTTATCAAAATATTACAAAAAAAATGGATTCTTATTCAAATTGGTGCCTACAAACGTCATTTTTGACATAAAAACTCAAATATTTCAAAAGCTCGTATACCTAGGTATAGGACATATGACACATCAAATCTTCCTAAAATTTGAAGTGGAATCCAAAAATGTGATAATATATAAGGTAATCCATTTGAAACAATTAAGGGAGTTGACACCCGCACAGGATAGCTATTATTCCATTTAAAGAGGGCATCTTTGAAAATCTCAAAACACAAATTTTCAGAATTCCAATCACTTCATTTACCAAGATATTGTGATGGACGGTCACCGTGAGACACCCTTTATAGAAAAAAAACTTCTTACTCATACAGAATAGTTCTTCAGAAAACAAAAAGATTTGAGAGAAGTTATTGAAACTACATGTATCAAGAAAAAGGATTTTGCAAAAAATAACCAAATTGGACGAAAGATCACCATTGCAAACAATACAGGGTGTGTCTGAAATGAGTGCTCATTTTATCATGGTTGATAAAATAGAGATGAAAAATCGAAATTATCATCATCTTGACGATACGCTGTGGACATAATATCATATTAAGTTACTTTACAAAACGTGATTATTCTATTATAGTCTACTCAGCATGTCAAAATGAGCACTTATTTCAGACTCACATTGTAAAATGTATAGAATATGATGACGTATGATATCACAACAATAATTGAATACCACAATTATGAAGGTATTTTTTAATTTTTAAATTATTTTTTGAAAATTATCAATATGAAATAGTTGAGGAAAAAAGTCAATAATTTCAAACTGTATTGCTTGTTGAAAATGTATCTAAATCAGCTTGAAGGGCCTTTAAACCCATTATTGAGAAACTCATAATACGATGGAAGGCTTTGATTTAATCTCGAATTTGAAAGTACCCACGGCACTGGTGGAAAAATTTGACTTACCTCCGGAAACATAATTCGGGGTTAGGTTTCTTCGATTCTCCACACACAAGACACTTTCCACCCATATCGGTCACAACAGAGTACCCACTTGCGAAAAAGACAGCTAAACACTCAAAAATCACTCAAAAATCGGTTGAAAACTCCAAAAAACGACACCAAGTCCAACCAATAGTTGTGAACGAAGCTTTTATGGCGCCTATCGCTATCTCTCTCTTTCGTTGACAATCGTAGAAAATGCGTACAAACAAGTGGATTTATGAACGGATAGAAAAATGTTAGGGATTTGGCTGCAGCGTTGCCAAGTCATGACCCTCAATTTGCTCGACTTAAGATTAGGAAAAATCAAGGTTTGTGTATAAAATTTCCCTTGCTTACATTAAATTTCTTCATCGATTTATATTTTGAGTTGCTGAAAACTGAAAAACAGTAATTGTATTTGAAAGTTTACCTTCGCAATTACTTAAAACATAAGGACGTGGCAACCATACTGCGGCCTTCGTGATGGTCAGACTACAGTCGACCAGAACCGTTTTCTTGGTAGGACATGTTTGCAATAGATAAAAATATAAACAAGCGTGTCTAGAGCGAGCTTGTATGGTCGAAGACATTAACCCATCGGGGTGCATTTGACAATACCTCCTTCGAATCAATCTGTCGAGCATTAGAGGCAAGATGCTGAGAAAGGACATAGGGGTAGCCAATATGCTATCACAAAGGATGATATTTGCAGAATTTATCGGTCAAGATGTTAGAACTATGGCTGTCAACTAACCCAAACTACTGTTGCAGCTAAATGATTCGGAATTGTATACACAGACCTATGCTGATGATCTAGTGATCCTAACGTCGCGTCAAGGCGCTTCATCCAGGAGCTTGGGGTACCCACAATGCAGGTCCTGAAAATTATAGAGGATTGGTCCACCCTTGAAGGACTTAGGATCGACTCTGGAAAGATCGATATCTCATTATTTACCCAAAAATACAAATCAGGACTCATGCCGGAGATATCGCTCTTGGCCAGAGCCCTGGAATACAGAAAAATTGACAAATACCTAGGAGTAACCCTTGACGAAAAACTGTCTTGGAAAAAGCACATTGAAAAGCGCTCTAGATGAGTCATATAATGCTCTTCATAGGCATGTAAAGCTGCTCGGGGCTCGGAGCCAGAATAGTATACTGGATCTATACTATGGTTATCAGACCCTTGATCACATACGGAGCCATGGTATGTATGGTGGTCTGCAAGTATTAAAGATCTATTTTATCTTTATTTTATTATTCAGCAGGGACACAGCAAACTATGAAAAAAATAACGATATGAGCAATACTTATACTGGGTACTTTTTTGAATGCCCAGTTAATTTTGTCACACATTGTGAAAATTTGAATCAACACGTGTAACAAAATCAACTCAGCATTCGAAAAACTACCCTGTTTAAGTATTGCTCATATCGTAATTTTTTTCATATTTTTCTCAAAGGAATCTCCTCTAGGCTTTTGTCGCTTCAACTCCGAAATAATACACTTTATAGGAAAAAAAAAGATGGTCCCATCTTGGAAATAGAATTTCTATTTTGTTTTATATCAACGTATTGTGAACAAAATATTTTTATTTTTCATAACTTTTTGATGAAAATGAATTACAGAATAATCAAGTCCAAACCACATTTTGATAACAAAATAATTTTTTGGAAATTCGAATAAATTTATCGACATCAACCTAAGCGATACCGCGATATGACGGTTAAGGAACAGTTGATCCAAATACTGTGATATCTACTAAAACATCAGGATTCTCCCGACCGCATAAAGACAAGACTAGACTAATGTTGAGGACTCATTTCCTGGGATCTAGCGTGCTCTGCTACTCATGTAACAAAACCAAACCAATCTTGGAAACATTGGACGGAAAATAAGGATTGGACGAAATTTAGAAGTAAATCACATATTAAAAATAAAATTGGCGATAGAAAGGGTCAATCCATTTAAATATGCCGCAGCAGAAGGAATCATACTAGCCATGCTTAAACCGGAAAAATGACCTGCTAATACCAAGCCTGTGTACAATCCGGAAAGCTGGTTCGTCAATCACAAACCGGCAAGATGGAGGGTAGCAATTGTGGTATTCAATACCAGAACTAAGGAAAACATCTTATCATACACCTAAAGCGGCCAAACTATCAGACATATTCCAAAAACACAGGAGAAACTGATAGAGCAGGACATACAAAAACATACTGGACTTCAATACCGAAATCCGCCTATATACAAAGCAGGCAAGTCATTCGAGAACCAAGGACGCAATCCATGAAAAAACCCAAAGAGCTGAACAATCAAGATGTACCACTTGGAGCATTTCTCGATATTGAAGAAGCATTCGAAAACAGGTCATATGAGTCAAGAATTTTATCCATCAGAGATCAAAACATCAAATCTTTGGTTGGCGAATGTATCAAACAGATGCTCACTTATAAACAAATTTAAACTACCCTCAACAACATAACGGTTGATGCTAAAGTCCAAAGTGGTAAAAAGGTGTTCCCTCATGCCTTCCATGAAATCTTGTATCTGACAGTCGACTGCACCGATAAGAAAACAATACGCGATAGGATATGCAGATGATAACCTACTCCTTGACAGAGGCAATAACCACTAGATATTGTCAAGAACTGGAGTCATGGAGAGGGACTCATGGTAAATCCCGAAAAAACTACTTAAGTTGCTTTCACTTGTAGAAGAAAAGGAGAGAACGGAAAAACCTTGCTCCTGGTCGATGAGGACAAATTTCTAGAAGATGGGAAACTCACATAACGGAAGCACATCAAACAGACCAAACAGTAGACCTCCATGATCTGCAAAAGAACGTTTACGTATCAAACGTTCTTTTGCGTTTTTCACCAGTCATGGTGCACTGGGGGTACACAACCATGGTTGAGCCCAAAATTACCTATGCAGCACTAACTTGGCGGAAAGCGATAAAAACAACTAACCACTGACTTGCCTGGGAATTACTGGAGCAATTATAACCTCACTCACTGCAGACGTGGAAAATATACGGGGTCTATCCCCTCTTCACATCGAGATAAAAACAGACTGGGTGTCCAGAGGCTAGACTCAAATGAGGCTGATGTAATTTTCGAAAGTAGAAACAATACCATATTTGACGAATTAGAAAACACTGGATGTCCGTCAATCAGGATGGACAAAGCCAAGAAGAGAAATCTCGACAAAGCCTTTACCCTGAAAAGAATAAAAGTTGGAGAATCAAATAACTAGATTTGAAATCAATCCAAAGATAGTAGTTGAGAGATGTGACGGCTCTAGTCGAAGCACAAAACAGAATATATCTTCTCCTGGAAAAAGGAGACTGGCAATGCAGCGAGATTGAAACCAAAATTCGCTGCTGGAAAAGTCAACACCACTCTTGTGAAACCAGAGCCCACGTGCGGAATTAGTGAAGAGCTGTACAGGACAACCCTCATTAACTGGACTGTATCACAACAAAGAATTCAATGCGAAAGCCTCCCAGGCATTAAACATTCAAGAGCTTTTCTTAATACTCTATCTGCAGAAAAGCAAATAGCAAGGACCAGGATTCAACTCAACAAAGCAACTGGTCTTCTCTGCTTCCTTCAGAAAACACCTTAGCGTATTGGGGATAGCAGATGGCCCATTATGCAGAGGATGAGGTGGAAGGAATGTGACACCTCTTCACAAAATGTCAGTGTGAAAAGTGTTGTTGAGTCTTGACATGGTTTGTCTTTTACCAAATATAGTTTGTCTTCGATATACATTGTTTATATTTTCAAAGACCCCAAAACAAATTTTATGCGGTTTTAGAAAATTTAATAAAAATTGTGTGGGGTTTACGATTGTTGCCCGTAACTCCCACAACTGATTCTAACAACGGAAACTTTTATGTTGATGTGGCCATCAGAAAAAAGAGAACATATCAGACAGGAGTGATCCACTGTTAGGACGACCTGGCAATTTTTTGTCGTAGATTGGGGGGTAAAGATATGATTCTTCACTCAAAATGCCCTTTGAAAAGAAGACCACTTGTTCGTATAAAAACTAGAAAATGCTCATAGCATTTCCAAAAAAGCATTCAATGAATGTTTAATGAAGTCCGTATAAAGTTCCCCGCAATGTGATCAACCCTTCAATTGTAAACTAAATCACATAAATAAACTATTCACTGGATTTTTTTTTTTATTTTCCACAAGAAAATCGATTCCCGATCTTATTCCTATTGCTGTTCCACCGATTCTAACCTTACTTTTGATTTTCAAAAACCGCTGTTTTCCAACGATTATTTAAAAATAAATACGATTAAATATCAAATAATCGAATCATGAGTGCAAATACTTGTTGTAATCTGGTAAATTGTGGGTTACAAGGTTGATTGTGGAATTCATATTGTTCTGCGTTCTGTTTCAGATCGAGCCTTGTGCCAACTTCGGCACCGCACAAAGCTCGTATAGTTCCAAGAATTGTGCGGAAAAGAAAGAGATAATTCTAATCTTCACCAAAACATTCAGTTTTTCAACTGCTCGTCGTGTTCTGGTAACAGTAAAACCAAAAGCTTAAACACATCTGTGTTATGAAAAATATAAACTAGTACATAGATCCCAAAATGACATTCAGTGCCCACAATATTTTTTCGGAGGACGTCAAAAATCAACGAAAATGATTTTAAAGAACATAGGACTCAAATACAAATACATCGCTCAAATTAAAACCAAAAACTGAGAATTCGAAGTCTGTGGATAAAATCAATCCAATTAGTCTAAAAAAAAAGTTTTTGAGCTCTTCCGCTATTGTTGTTAAATATTATGCTATGTGCACTATATACAATCAAATCACGAACTATTTAAATATTTAAATTCAACGTTCATCATAGATTTGACTACACTAAAATACACCATTTATTTGAAAGAAGTGACGATGTGTGAAGCTTCCCTGGAATGGAGCGCTTGCTTTTGGCAATGTCCAGGTTTTCTAACCATGTAAAATTTTTGAAAAAGGCGCGTTGTTTGATTTGTATGCCAAAAGCGGGTTATTATCAATAGTTAAGTTCAGAACGTTAGAATGCTCCCTAAGGCCACGGCCAGGCGCAAAGCGATTTTCTGGTCATATATTTGCCCGCCTTCCCAAGAGTCGGTGTGATTACTTGCATCTATACAGGGTGTGGCATTAAATTTGAGACGGTGAATTATCTCAAAAACTATTTACTTCAAAAAAAAATGTTTCAAACAAAACTTGTTAAGTATCAAGGGAACAACGAACATATTACATATTTTTGACCTTTACCTTGATTTCAAGCTTATTTCAAGGTCAACATGATTTTTATAAATGGAAAGGTATATTTTTCAGTGCAGATTCTTTTCTTCATAAAAAAAGTAGTAGCTTTTATCTAAAACTTTTTTTCATATTTTTTCAAATATCTCAAGTAGCACACATTTATTGCGCCAATATTGGAACAATATTGAAAAAATGTGGACATTGTGCAATATTGTCACAATAACAAATTGTTATATTACTGCGATATAGATGCACCGATGTTGGCTCTATATTTGACTATCAATATTGTTCTAACATAGTAATGCTGATATTCTTCCAATGTCATCCATATATCATTGGACAATAATTTGTTTTCTTATGTTGGCACAATATTTTATTCACTGTGTTTGCTTATACATCATACAATGAAAGTATAAATTCAAAGAAAAATAAACATTCAACATATACAACAATCAATGGACAATGAAACGTTTTAAAATAATCCAGGAACAAAATAAGTAAACCAGTCTTCTACACGCATTGAATGGATAATCATTGTCTGGTCATGACAATCTAATCAACGAAGCTGCAAGTTTGTTTGCCCTGAAAAAAGAATACGATGCTTATTGAATTAAAAAAAAAATTGCCATTATTTTTAGGCATGCAGGTTTCTTGAAAATGCAACATGTATAATAAAACAATCAAGTATTCAAAATTGGTACAGACTTAGGTAGTTCGGGTTAGTTTGAATTTCGCGAATTCGTCAAGTACCTGCCGCATACCCCATACACAAAATCAACAATTATGGTAATTTGAGGTTACCTTGAAGATATGTAGGTATGATATTGATTCTAGTAAAATAAGCTACTTTATGTCATGATAATAAGAGGCATTTATTTGTAAAATCCCTGGTATTTACCTCCACTTATTTATCTTCAAATCTCTTGTGGGGCTACTCTCCTGAATCCATTAACAAAAAAAAAACTTTCGATATAAATGAAAACTCAACTTACCCAAACCAACCCCTTTAACCATCTTTCACTTTTCCCCAACCTTCAAAGGTTATTGTGATTTGACAAAGAATGTGGGGAAAGGAAAAAGTAGCTTTTGACCTGAATCAAATACCTATCTGTGAAAACCTTTTCGCCATTGGGCTGTTGGTCCTTATTGATTGATTAAATATTAGCCATGCATTACTTTCAAGATATATATTGTATGTATAAATGAAAATAAGAAGTTTAGTGATAGTGAGAGAACCTACTACCTGAACTACCTACTTACCAGTGCAAAAACTTCGATTATGGAGGTTTGAATTCATTACACAGCACCTCGAGGGAAACTATATTGTTGTCTTTGGAACTTTACAAAATCTTATTTGGACCACAAAACCAAGAATAACTCTTTGACAAAACTGTTAAGCATTGTTTTTTTGTATCTAAGTGTAAAACACAGAAATAGGAAGCCGAAGAAGCAAACATATTTATGTACAAATGCATTCATAACAAAACAAGAGAGGTTATGATGTGTAACGTTTGCGTATGGCGTGGCCGCGTGGCGCCACTTCTCGAGAGCGGTGTTGCCAGGGCTAGAAATATGACCAAGTGATTGGATATCTCCAGTGATCAGATATTTTTAACAACTATATTTGTTCGAGTTAACTCATAATAAAAATGTACAGTATGATAAAAATAAGGGATTTGAATCTAAAGCGATATGACGATGTGGTTTCTTCTTATAAGTCTTATGAAAGTAGTCAAAAGAAAAACTTCAATAGAGGATATGTATGAGGAGTTGACAACAACGCCAACTATTATGCCAGGATATTAGCAATAAACTAAATATGTAAAAGAATCAGGATATGAAAAAATTGACAAAATATGGGCCAAAGCTTTTAAAACTGAATATATGGAAATCTTATATTGACCATGTCAAGTATCTCCTTTGAAAAGTGAATTGTAGCCTACAATTTTCTATATGTACTCGGTGAAACAAGTTTCCGTTCAACTACCCACATAGGTATTCAAAATGGTCCTATCGGTATTATAGGTATATTATTATGTCGTAGATATAAAGCATATTGTCTATATGGCAACACAGTTTCTTGAAAGGAGTCTGTTACAGAACCAGTCAATAGTCAATGCGTGTAACAGTAGGTATGGAATACCTACCTACATATATATGGAAATACTAGTTGTTCCAAAAATATAGGATTGTGCACTCTTTGACTGTTAGGCACCTACCTACGTATACTTAGGTACTTGAAAAACATTAAAATATTCGTATGTCCAATCTCAAACGCAAAACAACATGTTGACGAGCCAAAGTTCCCATACGGGTGGGGTTTTACCGCGAATGATATAGGTACAGCTTCGTTTTGTGTAAATGGGATTGTTCATACTTACTCATCATGAAAAAGAGCGATGAAAAAATATTTCCAAATGATATCACTCCCCGATAGAAACTTCAACGCGATGGCCAAATAAAACAAAAAAATATTGGTGTTATATTGTATTCTTCAGCAAATCAATCATTGGAAAATGGTGGATGTTACGATATTGGTCCAATATTTTTTATTTATGAATTTATAATATTGGTGGAAGAATATAAAGATAATATTGCAGTGACATTGTCTTTTCATATTGGTGCGATCTAAACATTCAATATTGTGCCAATATCAAGAAAAAAATGTACTTTTATAGCCAATATTAGCCAATATAGATAATCCTTGATATTGTCTATATCTAGTAAGTCAACATTGGGTCTATATTGTCTGACAATATTGTACTTGCCATTATATAGAAAACATTGGATAATAATTTAAATGATGATTATGTTTTTATCATTTCACATCATTTCAGTAAATGTTCATAATGATGACCTTGGATTTCGAAACATTTATCAATTCTTTTAATAAATGACTCATTAAAATCGCGTCAAAGCTTTGTTCTTATTATTATTATTATTATTTATTATTTTATAAATCTATTCACTTCTAATCTTCAAAATTCACTTCCAACATTTATTTGTAACAATAACAAATCAATAATTGACTGGTTCACCGAGCTCAGCTTCACTATGGGCCAGAACAAACGCACCTGGAATAAAAATTAGGCTAAGTCACCTTCCTTATTGATGTTAACATACATTGTGGTATTTGACAAGATTGGAATATTTTTAAATATGGGCTCAACTAAAATCAAAATAAGAGAAATACACCAAATGCAAAATCTATACTTCTGTGCAATAAATACCAAATCGCCATGGCATAAATGCGATAATCAAAATACGAATACAATGCAAGTGAAATAAAGAAATTCCATCATATTATATTTGATCAATGGTTGACCACCACACAAGAAAAATTGGTGTAGCATTCTACACATAATCACAAAAATTAACAAAAGATGGGCTACAGGAAAACAATATAACTTGGCACAAATAGCTTTCTTCCTCAATCAATTTTAAGATCAACTCTCAGCTGAATATTCCAAGCCAATGCCTGAATCCTACGCGTAACATGTTTAGTCTCTAACGCAATCGCCTCAAACAAAGCCGTGGCAAGTCGATATTAGCCTGATGAATGATATTTGACTACTCATAGCTCGAGTTCACTTCATTCACAAGAACCAAACTCCCATACCACAGGTTTGATTATATTTTATACCACTACGCTGGGAAAACAGTGAGCTGTAGCAGATCATTTGACAAGAAGTGTCAAACTCTTAAGATTACTGATGGGGAGTCATTCCTCAATCTCCATCACACAGAAAAAAAGGCGGCGCCGGCGGCAGTTCGTTTCAACCTAATTCTTGATAGCTCGAGGATCAAACTCTTTAGACCGCTGGTAAGATATTTCTCACCGTAATCGCCAGAAGTGGCTGCAGAATAGAAAACACAATATGATTTCTCTTAATCAGTTAAAACGCGTAATATTGAATTAAGTGAGGTAACTCTGTGGGACCACTTACCATAATCAGTAAAATAGGTATCTGGCTCATCATTACAAAACACATCAGCAGAATAATTGTCCATCTTCTGCACTTGGATTATGTGCCCTATGATTGAACTTTCACGTTAAGTTAACGTATACGTTGAGATTGTTTACTGATGCAGCGTTACCATGGTGAAATGGATATGTCAAGTTCACGTAATTGTTCAATCACATGATACTACAACAAAGAAGATAAGCTCACGCGCATCTTTCTTGGTGACCGCCCATTTGAAATGCATAGGGTGTTCAGTGCCCATTGCTAGGTTATGTTCTTAACACCTATTTTCCCATATCTTTTCAATGCATGGTGACCCAAATGGTTACCATGCGCGGATCGGTTTCAATTCCGTCCGGCTAGTGAGCTTGTGTGTTTCAGTATCATGGTTCAATCATTGCCCTCATTGACATACCGACGTGTTGTAAGTGTTCGCATAGAAGCAAATGACTCCAATTTGTATTTTTATCTCAACCGTTTACATAAAATTTGGTTCAATATTTTGAAGAAGGATGGAAAAAAGTTTCAAATAAAAGTTACTTTTTTTGTTATAAAGAATAAGATTCTGCACTGAAAAATATACCTTTCCATTCAAAAAAATCATGTTGACCTTGAATTCAAGGTCAAGGTTTGAAAAAAATTCGTTCGTTGTGTTTCCTTCTAGATACACCTTTTGTTCAAAAGATTTTTTTCTGAAGTACAAAGTTTTTGAGACTATTCACTGTCTCAAGCTTAATGCCTTACCCTATATTATATTTTGAAAAAATCGCTCGCTCGCTTGTCTCGCGCTTTTCAGTTTGGCCGTACACTAATGCGTTTTCCAAAATATGGTCCAGTCCAATACCCATATACCTACCGGATTGCAATCTACACGTTGTAGCCTATAAACGCCACTTTTCATAAGAACATTAGGCTTGTTCTTTAGCCTGGATAATAATGGATGATAGATTTTGTTATGATACGAGAACAACTCTCACATTTGATAAAGCATTATCAAAAACATTCAAGATTTTGATCTGATTGGACACAGGAAAGTAATTTTTAGAAATCATGGAGGATGCCAAGAGGTAATCGATTGGTTTATCGAATCTTTAGCTAGATCTTTCGAATTTTTTTTTGTGTTTTCTCTTCAGTAGTCTATTAAGACAGGAGTTTCATAACCAACCAATCAAAAATAATCTATGCAAAAAATTAAGGTTTATTTGGAGCCAGATTCAATGGATGGTCAAAAAGCTAGAAATCGTATCTATTCAAGACAGAGAATTTTGGTAGTGAATGTATGGAGGATAAAACTAAAGAAATAAATTAAAAGCCTAAAAAGAAAAACATATGTTTAAAATATATCCTTTCGTCCAAGATAATCAATTTTTGTTTTGAAGAGACTTGAAATAACTTGGTACTGGATTTGTTAAATGAGACTATATTTTTTGAGTATTTCAATTACTGATTTTGAAAAGCTTGAACATTCAAGTTCACTCATCTAAGGCCATGTGGCCTTTCCAGAGTTTTTTTTTTAAATACAAAAATCAAGGGGTTGATAGCCACTTTTCAAAGTGAACTGATTCTGAATACAACTGACAATCTAAAAATCCACCAGGACAAAAACTCCCTAAAACCGGAAATTTTGACGATCACATTTGATTTTAAGGCACCTGATTGGTGCCTTATTGTTTAAGAATAAATAAAAGAGTTGGTCAAATTTGAAAGTAACTAGATTTTGCCAAAAGACTCTCTGGACATGTTCTGCAATTCGCATCGAGGTAAACAAGAGGCCCAATTATCGAGAACGCCTAGGACACAAATGAGTTGTTTGACGCGAAAGAATACGGAATCGTTAAGAATGGATCTACGTTGAAAAGAGAACTGAAATAATACACTATAATGTTACTCAGTGACATTAGAAGTGTAACACTGACCAACTTCCCATAAGACTTAATGTGAAAATGACCTAATACAAAGCTTCATATCTCTTTTGAACAAAAAAATTTCAAATTAACCAAAAAACAAAATGTTCAGAATTAATGAAACTTGAATATTTCAGCATAGGAGAAATTCCGTTTCTACCATGAAACTCTATAAAGTGTTTTGAAATTGAATTCTCCTGGTAGAAATGGAATTTCTCCTATGCTGAAATATTGAAGTTTCATTCATTCTGAACATTTTGCCTTTTTGGTTAATTTGATAACCTCTTTTTAAAAGGAGTCATCAGGTCATGTTCACATTGAGTATTATGAGAAATAAGTCGGTGTAAAACTTCTAATGTCACTGAGTATATAAAGCTTATTTCCATCTGAAGCTAATTTCCACAAATTATGACCATCATAATAGTTTATTCAAAATCAAATACCAAGTACTCAAACATGAGATTTTGCATAATCCTAAATTCACCAAAAAAATGCTTATCATACTACATACTACCAATTTTGGAAAAATTATTGAGCTCAAATGATTTGTCAAGGAAAAAAGGGTGGTGTGTTGTTAAGAATAAAAGTTAATCCACACATTTCAGTCCTCACAAGGACTAGACTTTTGAGACGTTCTTTTTTCAGAATGGGGATGTGTTGTTCCTTAGTTCCGTTTCTAAGTTTTTAAATTGATTTTTACATGATGAGTTTAGGCATTGTCACAAAACTTTCCTCTTATATGTAGAAAACAAGAAAAGAGAATAGATTGTTGGCAGTACGTATTTGTTTTCAACCCAAGAATCTCCAATTCTACTTTTGAATTAAGCTTACACATGCTGTTACAAATATTCTATCTATAAAAGTGGAAAAGACTATAATGTTTCTGATGCTTTGGAAACTATCGAATTTCAAACTCCACTCAACTGTACAAACAAGCTTCATTCAAGCACTTTTCTTCAAGGCGCGTCAAAAACATGAATATATATTGGTGCTAGTTCTCGTTCTGAAATTGAAAGAGATTTTTGAAGTATTTTAATTATACTTTCCGTGCAAATCCGTATAAAGGCGGTCTATATTCGAAAATCGCTTGGCTATACCAGATCCAAAAATGGAACGTTCGAATTCGAGAAATATTTCCATCATGCTTGACGGCTCCCATAGGATTGCAACATTACGATTTTCGAATTGTCTTGTATGAACTTTCTTGTGTTATGAAATTTGATCTACACGACTTCTAAAAAGGTTTATTTTCTTCCTGAGACATGGAGTTATCAATATGAAAATATAATATGAGTTGATTGAATATACCCTGGTCCTCTGATTCTGAAAGGTCTTGTTAATATAAAAAGTCATTAATAATGAAATCCAGAATTAGATCAAAGTACGTTCAGTGAGTCTGAAATAAGCGCAATCCTTCTCTCTATCACCTACTAATGAAGATGATCAAATACCGATTTTCTGTTGAATGAATAGATATAAAAATAGTAGTTGTTTCAATTGTTATATTATTTTTTCAACAAGTTACGAAAAATGTATGAACAAGACCGTCATCAAATTTTTACACTCAACACGCGATTTTGGAATGCTCGGTACATAGTTTGGTCTACTCCTCCTGGCATGTCTACCTTGACGCGGTGAGGGGGCTTGCGTGATTCTAAAAACCTCAGGGCTATGCCGGCGGTAGCTTTGGGGCTACTGTGATGGCCACACATACCGGACAGGCCTGAGGGGAGAAGACAAACCAAAAAACATGCTGGCTGGTCGACCGACCAAAAAACACAGACACACAAAACAAGAAGCACAAACTGGGAAAGCAAAGTCGAATGGGCCTCAAACCAACCAGAAAATGTCGAAGAGACTCACATGAACCTGGAGGATCCATCAACTCCAACCCAATTTGAATCGCCAGATCCAAAGCAGGAACGCCAACTGCTAAAAAGCGACAGCAAAACAACTGACAAGGACACTACTGTGGCCCTTGCTGAGATAAACCTTAACGAGAGGTGGCTATCCGGAGCTGCCAGGAGACGGCTCAGGGAGCTCCTCAAGGACGGGTGGGACTACAAAGTTGCATCCAATAAGGCAATGGAAGGTGCGCAGAAGCCGGTGGTGGAGGAGGGTGAAAACTCTTCCAGCTCCAAGCGTCAGCGGTCCTCCAATGTCACGTCCAAACAGGCTTCGAAGAAGCTCTGTCCCGGGCCTCCTACAATGCTGTGGCGAAAGGCTAGTTCACAAAGACTATCCCTCCCAGCACCTTACAGCTGACAACCTTAGGGCACTGCAGACGGCTATCTTGAAGCCATTGGCAGATTCTTTAAGCAGGAGCGGCTTGACATCGTACTGATCCAAGAACCATGGCTCAGTTAGTCATAGTAAGCAGCCCCAGTAACAGATCACGGGCGTTCATTCTTCTACGGAAGGATATTAAGCTCTATGTTGTTTAAGATCGCTGCACTGATGACATGGAAGCACTGCGAGTAATTGTCTTGGTTGAAGATAGCATGAAGGACTTGATATTTACCAGATTTGTTCGGGTATTTCGCCATACCCTATCAAAAAACAGTCAAACTCGTGTTCATATACCGGATCTTCTTTATTACCTGAAAAAAATCATATTAGTAAAGAATAAAACCTTTCAATATCAAACGTTTCGGAAGCGAATCTGCTTCCGTCGTCAGTGGAATCTAAAAAAGGAACAATGAACTCAAATATAGAAGGTAATATAGAAGAGCCGGTATGTCAACACTACTTTGACTGTTTTTTGATAGGGTGTGACAAAATACCCAAAAAAAGTGGTAAATCATGGATGCGCCACAAAACTACGGAGCATATCTAGAGGACTTGATAGTCTGCTCTGATCACTTCTCCACAAGAAGTGCGGGATCTTGTCACCTTCTGCGAATCAAGGAACCTACAGCTCGTCATGGGATGAGACGCAAATGCCCATTACATAGCATGAGGCAGTACTGACATCATTTTAAAGGATGAGTCTTTTTTTCTTTACTAGGGGAGAGGATATCCGTCAATAACGTTGGATCCAAACCAACCTTCGCTGGCCAGAATAAGCATCAGGTACTAGATCTTACTATCAGCACGATAATTATAAGTGAGAAGATAATTGAGTGGAGTTCATCAACGAACCCCTCATCATCAGATCACGAACACATCCAATTCACCATCGGGATAGGTCAAAAGATATCAGTTTTATTCAGGGACGCCAAGCGCACTGACTAAAGTGGGTTCAAAAGATTCCTCCACAACAAGCGGATTGCTGCCACAACGGGTGTGTGGGATCGTGATGGCATTAAACTGGCATCCGAACATCTACAAGGAGCCATAGTGCAAGCATATCACAAGAACTGTCACCTCAAACACAAGACAGACAACCACAGTACGTCTTGGTGTAATAAAACCCTAAAAAAAAAAAGGAAAGAGGTGAGGCACCTCTGCAACAATGCCAGAGAAACAGGTGAATGGAAAAGTTACAGAAGAGCACTTACAAAGTATAACAAGCAGATCAGGGCTGCTACAAGAAATTAAAAAAAAAACTTCTGTGAAGAGCTGAACTGCCTTTCGGAAACCTTGTCCAGGGTCCTCGCGAAAAAACCGTTTCGGGATCTTAGAGCTATAAAAAAGCTCGATGGCACGTTTACTTCCTCGGAAAAAGCAACTATGGAAGTCCTGGCCAAACACCACTTTCCCGGTAGCCTGTTTCTTGATACAAATCAAGCATCCAATCCAATCTTTTCTGGACTTTGGCCAATCACGGCTTCTTAACCATTCAAATCTACGAGGAGGGATAAAATCTTCCCAGCACTACTTCAGCACGGACCGGAATGCCTTCTTCACCTCTTGATGAAACTCTTTCGAGCCTGTCTCGTTTGGGGCCATGTCCCACAGGGATAGATCAGAGTAAAAGTAGTCTATACACCAAAGGCAGGACGATCGGACCTTAGTCCAAAATTGCTCCGTCCAATGAGCCTCACTTCTTTCCTATTGGAAAGTTTGGGAAAGATCCTGGATGTGCACATCAGGGGAGGAGCCCTAATGACAAGACCCCTAAACATACATCAATATGCGTACCAAGCAAGAAAATCAACGGAACTGGCCCTCAACAATATAGTAGGGAGAATAAACGAATATCTTGAGGCCAAAAGTATCGCTGTGGGTATTTTCCTAGACATAGAGGAAGCATTTATTAATGCACTACTCGCCTTACTCTACGAGTCGGTATGCTCAAAAGGGGTCAAATCTGCAGTGACAACATTTATTAGGTGCACACTGGAAAGCCGGGTGATCGAAACCTCCCCCAACTGCGCGGAGGTTAGATTCAGGGCCGCGAGAGAATGCCTACAGGGGGGCGTACTTCACCTCCCTTGTGGTCCCTTCTCATTGATGACCTGTTAGCCATGGTGGAATTGTTGGAAGTGGATGTACTTGGCTATTCAGATGACGTAGTTGTCCTAATCAGAAATATCCAGGATTAAGAAATCAATGGAAAGATCCAAGAGATCATCGACCTTGTGAATGATTGGTGCAGGAGAGAGCAAATGTCTGTTAACCCTGCCAAAACAATCAAATACCCTTCACTAGAAAAAGGAAGCTGAACCTCCCACTCCCCCCTTCTTAATGGGGTATCTTTTCCATTTGAGACATAGGTGAAATATCTAGGCGTCACGCTAGACAAAACCCTCACCTGGAATGCTCATCTGGAAAATGTCATCCGCAAAGCAAAAATGTCTCTTTAGACATGCAAACGCATTTGTGGAAGAACCTGGGGTTCAACACCAAACAGATGTACTTGTTGTGTGTCACGGTCGTCAGGCCGATGATCACTTACGGTGCAATAGCTTTATATGTAAAGGGCAATCAAAGCACATCTAGAGCGAAACTAACACGTCAACCCTGCCAGGCATGCGTCACTCAAAAGAATTTATCTCTGAACCACAAAAGAAACGCGCCAGAGAAATTCTCGAACTCAACAGACAGGGAATCCGAGTAGCGTTTATACACCGGTCACTGCCTGCTAAGAATTCCTATGCACAGACTGAGGCTCACTTAAGACATTGAGTGGAGACTCACGAGACCGAGACCAAGAAAAATAAATCATGGTCTTGGTCTTGAAACCAAGACCGAGATCAAGACCATGGATGGTCTTGGTCTCGGTCTTGTCTCGTTTAGTCTCGGTCTTGAAATTCTCAATAGGTGTCATCCAATATATAGTGTCACATGGCAAAGTGATTATATTTTTCAATGTCTGCTGTGGTAATAGTCTCGGTTGCGTTGATTCAAATAAATTGATTTAAATCAGTGATCTAAATCGCGATTCTTATCTTCGTTTTCATCACATGATTTTTTTTTAAATCGTTGCCAAATCTGCCAAAGATCACTTTTTTCAAATAGAAACCCCCAAATTTTGTAATTTCATGTTATCGGGCATCGAAAATAAAGGTAAGTTTGCCCAAGGTTGTCCTTTCCAAAAATTTGTATTTTTGGAAATGTTGCCAGTTTTAATAATATGTTTCGATGTTTCTATGGATTTCAAGTTCAGTTATCCTTAGTTGCTATGGAAGTGTTGAAAAACAATCAACTGTTAGAAAGTGCAGTGAGCATCAAGTGTCATTCAAGATCATTTTTATAATCATGTCGCGGCGCTTGAATCACACAAACGAAGATTACTTGAAGCTATTTATTATTTATAAAGAATGTGATAAAGTTATATCAAGAACATGTCACACATTTGAATATTGAAATATCAAAACATTGAAAAGTTAATTTGAGTCAATAATGGATACAATGTTGATAAAAATATTGATCTTACTAGCTTTAATTTTATTTCAGTCGATGTTCAAACTGACGTCCTTGTGCTTCCAGACATTTCTCACATCTAAGCAGCACCTGTTCATGAGTCGCTTTTCTGATAGACTCGTGACTTAAATTCGCAAATTCATCTCTTACTCGCTGCATTGATGTTAAGGGAGTTTTGTACACTTGATCTTTGAAAGTACCCCCAAATGCTAAAATCGAGCACTGTCAGATTGGAAGAGCGAGGTGGCCACAGAAAAGGACCATTGTTTGCTATCCAACGATCTTCAAATGCGTTTTGAAGAAAATTTTCAACTAGATGGAAGCCATGTGGGGGTGCTCTCCATCAAGTTGATAAAAAGGC
Source organism: Orchestes rusci (assembly GCA_958502075.1). Classification (NCBI taxonomy): domain Eukaryota; kingdom Metazoa; phylum Arthropoda; class Insecta; order Coleoptera; family Curculionidae; genus Orchestes; species Orchestes rusci. Next base: position 24,449,383 of record OY293303.1, read on the forward strand.
ACATTGTCCAAATACTCATTTTCCAAATTCTGTAGGATGTTTAAATAGCCGTGACCTTGAAGTTAACAAGCATAATATTCTATATCTAGAATGATGCAACCATTTAAGCTTTCTTGATAAAAAAAACGATGCCACGACGCTATCGTTTCTTATTGCACAATAAACATTGAAAGGCCAAGATTCTTGGAAATTTTGCTCCCGAAACACATGCAAATTCGAATCACTCCAATAATGGAGATTGTGCCGATTGAAAGTACCATTTTTTGTAAATTTTGCTTCATCTGTCCGAATGATATTGTCTAAAAATAAACTGTTTCCTTGGGTCCAAGTTAGGATAAATTCGCAGAATGCAATTCGTATTGGAAAATCACCTTCTTCAAGATGTTGGACTCGGGAAAATTACTATGGAAGAAATTTATGTTTGAGAAGTATCCTATGAACGGTATTTTTGGATAATCCTGATTCTAACGCAGCCTGTCTTAGAGACATTGTTTGGTATGCAGTGAAATATTTCAGAATGACAATTTCAGTATTCTTATCATTCGTCATAGGTTGATTCCTTTGCACTACTCTCTTGACGGATCCAAAATTCTTTAAATTGTCTATGATTTTTTTAACAGAATCTTTTGATTAAATACGAATTAGGATAAAAAATGATTATCTTTTGTTGCAGAAGCGTTATCCAAAAAATTTCAAATACAACTCGAGGTGACAACCCCAGCTATACACTTGAGGTAACTATAAGTTCAGTGAGAAACTGCAGCATAGCAGTATCAGGGATTTTTTAAAAATTGCATCACTTCCCTCCGCACTCTGTACAGCTCTCATTTCACACAAAATCTACATAAGTCGGTCCAATGTACGAAAGTCGATTTGCAAAACGCTAAAACACTCGACAAAATCCATTTATTCGTTTCAAAGCTACAGCTTATTGAAAATGGACAAAAAAATAACGAATTCTTATTCTTAAATTAGCAAATAAGCCTTATTTTTTGAAAGTTTGGCTTGACTACCTGCAAATTTGTTTGCTGTAATTAAGGAAACATTTGAAAGTATAATAAACATTTTAAATTGACAAATCGAGTAATACCTGAATCTGAACCCATATAACATCATATGTATAACACATACCTATTTGTTTTACACTGGTACTTTTGTTGTAGGATTAAATGGGTTCAGATTCAGAACCATGCGGATTATTACATCAAAATGAAAAAAGTCACTCTGCAACCATTTCGATAATGGTACAGTGAATCCGTTCTTAAAATAGGGTCATCTGTTTTTCACTTGTGGACCTCTCCCCCATACCTTAACTCTGAGTTTTTGGGAAAATCAGAGGTGAGCTTACCACGCCATCTTGAAAATAAGGGCGCTTCTTCTTTTCTCCGTTCCGATTTTGGACTTACGATAAAATATCATGGAACCGAAATTGTTCGAATTTACATTCTCGATAACTTTTCTTCAATTTTTTTTTTCTAAAATCAGTGATAAAAAATCTACAGGATGATTCCTTGGTGGACAGAAATCGTGCAGGACGAAAGTCGCGCAGAATTAAAACCATCAAAATAAATGGAAAAAAGTTGCTGGGAATGTAATTCTGCACTACTTTCTTCCTATACGATTTCTCCTCACATTCCATATCAATGAATCACCCTGTAGATTTTTTACTATTGATTTTGGAAAAAAAAAATGGAACAAAAGTTTCTAGGAATGTAATTCTGAACAACTTTGGCTAAATAATATAATAATCGTAAGTCTAATAGGAACGGACAAATAACACGCGCTTTTATTTTCAAGATGGTGTGGTAAGCTAACTTTCGATTTCCCCGAAAACTCAGAGTCAAGCTATTGAGTACCCATTCCACATGTAGAAAAAAAATTTTGCGTAATTCCAAAAATTCTCAGGAAAAGAACGGATTTACTGTACTATAGATACAGACAAAAGTCATGGAAAATCCAAAAGTCTCTTCACAGAAGTTCTTCAATTATTAATTTGCTCTACGCGTTTCGGCTACCTACATGCCATTATCAAGAGCATAAGAGAGACTGGAACAAATACAAGTGACATAAAAAATATTGATACCAAACAAAATGAAAACATTGATGAGCTTTCAATAAATGATCACGACAATTACTAGATAACTACTATGAAAAAGCTTGAGCTGTATTTTCAGTCGAAAATCAAAATAATGTAGGTTCAAATCCTCGTTCAAATCATTCGAAGGCATTGGACAATGTACACATCACACAATAAATACATAATATGATTTTAAGTTGGTAATTGGAATTAGTAGTAGAGCATTCCCTATCACGGGTATAACACTAGATGGTCGGTGAATACGCATCCCGGCCAATCAAAGATAGAACGACACGAGCTGCACAGCTGTACTATTCAGAAATGCTATACCCTTGAAAAGGGTATCTATCTAAAAGACGGTAAGGGCTCTGATTACTGCGACTAACGCGTACTCAGATTAGAATTGTAGTGGGGCTTCCGGCGGAGCACTGCCACCTTTGAGTACCTACCTCACACACGATTTTTGACTGTGAAACTTTGGCTCGCAGAAGATGCGATATTTTCGATGTAACACACGGCGAAAGACTTTTCCATAAAGAACTTGATGGTGAGTTATTGGACCTGATTGGAAGGACCTAACTAGTCCACACTGTCGAGGTTGGGGCAGCACAAAAATCCACCGGCTGCAGTGCAGTTCAGAAAGAGAATAGCTCAGCCACGCCTTAAACAACAACAACAATCAACAACATGAAATAACAAATAATTGAGTGGATCTATTTTGTATAGGGATCTCAGGTCCACTACTTATGAATATTTTTATCAACATGATAATACTGCTCATATTTTTGGAAAAATGATTTTTGCACGACTTATTTTGTTTACTATATACCATCCCCAATATTCATAAGGTACCTTTGGCGTAGATCCGTATAAGGAAGGATCTTCCGTAACATGCTACCTCATAAGTATATGTTCCAAACAAATGATTCATCACCGTTTCTCAACACATCTTATACCGTTCTTCTATGTCTATGTGTGTGTTTCGCGGCAGGATCTGTATCAGTTGTCTTATCTTTCGGAATAAAATCATCTCATCCATTATATAATTTCAAGAACAGGCGTAGTGAGGTTAGGTGATTTTCCTTTATGTGAAACGTATGTATGGCAAATATCACCTTACGCGTTTGGAGACCTCTTTGTCAGTAGTAAGGCATTCCAACAGACAAATGGATAAGTGATCATTTCTGCAAGATTGAATGATTTTGATTTGGACGATTGAAAATTCCAGCAATATTTCCATTATACATAGTTCCCCTTATGAGTGGTTTTAAATTAGTGTCTCGAAAACAGCATTTCCACATCGATCATTTCTGTTATATCCGGAGTCGAATTCCTTTTTCCGTGCAGACGATAATCACAGCAGTCTCGTGTTTTTTGTCATGCACGGAATTCCCTTGCTTTATTCCTTGGAAGAAAGTGGACAAGTTAGGCGCCAAACTATATTTTCAGTCAGAGAAATCTAATCCATAAGGAACGCAAAAAGATAGCTATGTGAAATAAATGTCTTTCCACCCTAGCCATAATGCGAATTTTCGGTGAAAGTTATAGTGTGAAACTCAGTCCCTGCGAAGTCACTTAAAAACTCAATCGTAATAAATGGCTGGGAAAGTGAAAAATGTGACATCCTTGTGGAAGCAGAAAAGAATTTGGTCTCTCGCGTTCGTCGCCCAGCATTTTATTAAATGTTTTCGGAAAGTGAACCCAAACAGTATCATGAATCATAATAACCAGTCTGTTAGAATGCACAGCCAAAGAAAGAGGTTTCTCTCTTCTTCGAAAACTTTTTTTGAATAGCCGATCTTTGAAATTAAATCGTTCTCAAGTTCTGTTATGACTGATCACTTATATCATTCACATGATTTGGTCCTGTTAAAAAAGCATCTATGAATTTTTTGAAAACTTCACGGAAGTATAAAATCAATCATTTTCTTTTCATGACAATATGACCAAGGGACATGCTTTCAAGATGTCTTGGTTGCTTTATTCTTGAGGAGTTTCAATGATGATTGGAACATCTTGGTCGTTGATCCATGTTTGCATTTCGAGAGAAGAAAAGTTCCAAATTATATGTGAACGCTTGATGTCATCACAGATCGAAGATTTCTGGTGATTTGTGGTATAACTTCGTGGTTTGTATTCTTTTTTCAATTTTATGGTGTTTTGTGTTCGTTTTTAATTTTTCCATAATAGCACAAAAAGCTAACTTCAAAAAGCTTGATTTTATGGCCAATATTTTCAAAGTCTTGTACAAAAAAAAAATTGAATACAGTGCTTCTCCAGAAATGCGGTGATGCGCAGTCTTTTGTAGCTTGACTGTGAAAAACCCCTCCCTCTCTGGAGGTATATACGAAAAAAAGGATAGGAAAGCCCATTCTAGCTTTTTGGAAGTGACTTTCTTCTCATTTTTAAAGATTCAAAGATGACTCTGACTATCTTTTTCGTTGTTTCTTATTCAGGTGCTATGCGGGTCCGCTCTTCAAGAATGATTAAATTACCATCCGCTTTAACTGGGCATCCTATTTTGGCCTCGGGGTCTTTCGCTAAGATGTTGTGATGCTGAGAAAAAACGAAGAAGAAAGATCATTGATTAGTTCGCAAAAGCATTGTCAGATATTAGACCGTCAGATAATGACTGATTTTGCTGACTGATTTTGTTTTTTCTGAAATTTTCAGTATTTGTAGATAGTATGACTGTAATTATGGTAGAATAATATTTGAAGCTGTGGTTCAAGAGTGTCAAATATATCTCATCACTTCGATTCTTTTCTGATGACGTTACTTTTGACTTTACGTTATGGATTCAAATTAGAGGTTTACTCTTCACTTCAAAATATCGTCAAAGCATACCTCGAAAATGACATAGTCAAAGATGCATTCAGTTTTTGAATTGATTGAACATCTTTCGTGAAATATCCTTGACATTTTGCATTCAGGGTTTTTATGTTTTAAAGCAGTAAAAACTTCCTTATTTCGGCAAATACATCAAACAATCACTGATGTTTTGCTCAAAGCGTAAACAATTCTTAAGCAGATAGAAATCATAGTTATTGTTCTCATCCAAAACCTCAATAATTATCAAGCATAAAATGGTTGTGAATCTCATAGGCTAGCGCTAGCGTCATCTTCAAAACTACCAGGAGAAAGTCTTGTTCACATTGTAATACTTTTAAATGAGTCCTTCAAATAAACTCAAACTGTGGATGGAATGAGACCAATCAGATTTGAAATGTCTTACTACTTTGAAATAATATTATTCAATATCATCAGTTTCACAATCACTTAGTGCAGATAATAAAAGGTCTTCTTTTACCTCAAAATGGGTTTATTTTGTTATTATAGTACTAGATACGGTATAAGAAATATACTCATCTGTTATTTGGTGCTTATTATTATGTTGGATAATTTGTCCGAAAATAGATTGCGACTGGGTTGTCTAGCAGAATCCGGGGCTATAATTGTATTTCTCTATTTGTTGCCAGTACACCATCGTATAAAATAATTCCAAATGGTACATACTGAATGAAATTGGTGAAAAAAAATAGAATAATATAATAAAGTAAAATTAAGAAAGGTGAAACAAATCATCATCAATAAGAATGCAAAAATGCGACAAGACAAAACAGTGTGACGCATAACGAAGACCATTGAACACACATCAACAACGGTATCTCAAATACGATCTCACTCACGATTAGCTGTTGTAAAAAATCTCACAGTCGGAAAATGTTTAATTGTAGGAGCTTTGCAGCCTATCTGAGAAATGAGTCCATAATATAGGGTGTTACAAATTCAAATAATCACTATCAGTATGTTGGAAACGGTAGGATAAACAGCAAACTTCAAATCATGGCGGATCTTTTTTAAATGGTTTTTATGTTTCGCTGGGTTTATAAGAAGAAGTCTTTCAGAACAAATGTTACATCCTCATAGTCACTTTTTTTCCTTCCTCCCTGTCAAAATGGCATTATCAAATATATAGTCCGACGTTTCGTCTTCGAGCTACCGTCATCCTTTTTTTTTTTTATAGGCGAAAAGTTTTGATCTACGCTCAATATACTCCTATTTCTATTTTAATTCCAACGACATACACTGCTCCAAAAAATTAACGCAACACCTCGGTGCCTCACCAAAACTTTGATCCTGCATCAGTTATCAAAGAATTGATTGTGCATCAAAAATCTAGAATCCATTTGTAAGTTTACGTTTCCTGGCGATTTTTTTCAAAAAACTGTTTAGTGCCCCTTCTTCACTTTTTAAAAAAGGGTTAGTTTCGGTTAATATCTGCGCGATTTTTGATAAAAATGGCTAGCTCTATTCGAAAGAGGGGCACAAATTATGTACTTTTTGAAAATTCCTCAATAATTGGATAAAGGATAGTCTAGATATAAAATCTTGAACTTGGCAAAAATCACACATTTTTGAAAAAAATCTTCAGGAAACGTTAACTCACAAATGGATTCAAGATTTTTGATGCACAATAAATTCTTTGATAACTGATGCAGGATCAAAGTTTTGGTGAGGCACCGAGGTGTTGCGTTAATTTTTTGGAGCAGTGTATTTGACGATTATTCAAAGTTTTGAGCCAATAACGCCATCATCAATACAATTTTAGGGAAGCAACGAAACGTCGGATCAAAAATCTGATCACGTCATCTTAAGGAGAAGAAAAAATAAATGTGTAAAAGTTTTTCTCGATCCATCTTCCTTAGTTACATCAGGAAAAAAAACGAAAATTCAATTTTGCAAATTAAAAAACTGTTGGTTTTCAAATAACTATTCTCCTAATTTTTTCCTGCTTTTATTTAATTCCGCATTTACGGTGTATTTTTTTTTCTCTCCAAGATAAGTTTATTTGATATTTTTTATGTTATTATATTATATTATAATATATTTTCTCCAGCCATCATTAATTCACATTGATGATGACTTTATCAGCTCGAAACGTTGAATGAATGTTGAGTGTGATATGTAGTCGGCACATGAGTTATAATTAGAATCTATCAAGCGTAGAAGGAACTTGTTCGTCTACTTAAAAAGGTTAGAAATAAAGATGATAATGTTTGCTCAAAGACGAAACGTCGGATCATAAATTTGATTTTTTTTTAAAGGGAAAAAGTGGCTTAGAAGATGTGACATTTATTTTGAAATATTTCTCATAATAAGCCTATGAAAACATGAAGACCATTGAAGAAAAAACGGTTTTTCGCGGATGTCTTCGGAAGTATTCGGAATTTTTTGCCAACGGCATTTTATTGAGTGCCAAATTGCGCAGCTATGTCGTTGCATGAACTATTCTGTATATCCTACCGTTTCCAAGATATGATGGTGAACATTGAAATTTGTAACACCCTGTATGAAAGTATGGCCCCGGATTTTGCCAGGCAACCTATTCGCAATCTATTTTTAAACAAATTATTTAACATATAAACTTTATTAGTATCACATAACAGATGAGGTTATATATTTCTGATACCGTATCTTAGACTATTAGATCGCTAAGAATGAATGAATGACCACACATCGGTGTTTCGACATTCTCGGTCATTCTCCATTTTTAAGTGAAAAAAGAATGTTTTATCCTCTGCACTTGATCCTGTTAAAACCACCTCAACCTGGAGTTTTTTTGAAACCCTATCAATTTCACGTCTTAACTCCATTCTCAGGTACACATGTAAAAATCTATGGGACAAGAATTAGATATATTACAATTCTTTGAAGAAACCAGGTATAAGGTATTCAAGAAATGTGTGAGCAACTTGATTGTGTTGCTGTTCTCTTATTTAACAAGCTTCTACCATTTCAATGTAAAGTGTGACCTCCTCTAGCATTGATCACACTATGACATCTATTGGACATGCGGCAAATAAGGTTGTTAATTCCATAATTTAGTAAAAAAAATAAAAAAATTGCTGTTTCCTCATTTGGATGTGCCTTTGTTGATGGAAGAGCTTTTGTCCTTAGAATCTCAAAAAGATTTAATGGAATTGAGGTCTGGTGACTGCGGCGGCCATGGTAAAACATTGATATGCTGAGTCTTCAGAAATCCTCATACCGGCCATGCGGTATTGGACGTGCTATTCAAATGAGATCGGTTCTTTCTCCGATATGAATTCCACCACAAACCATAACAACTGTGTCTTCCTTGCAACTGTACCAACCCTGGACTGAGGCAGGACGTTCCACATTTCCAGGATGTCTCCACATACCAAAGACCAAATCAAGACTCATCCCTAAGTACTGTACGCCATTCTTCTTGTTGCCATTGGATGTGATTCTGTGCACATTCTAGTGTCAGGCCGCGACTGCCTCTTGTGAACGGAGGATCCCAGACTGGCCGTACGAGCGTGAAGGTTGATCTTGTGTAGTCTGTTTCGTACTATTTGGCTACTCTGAATAATATGAGTACGTGCTAGCTTATTTGTTCACTGATCTGCAGTAACCGTCTGCTCTCGAAGTGCATCTGATCGGATGATTCGATTTTGCACAGGGGCAGTTACTTTTGTACCCCTCGTATGCCTTTTTTTAACAATTCCAATTTCTCGATACCCAGCATTGAATCAACAAGTCACACTAGTAGATGTGTGTTGAGTACCCTTGCAACATCTGTAATTTTGACCTGCCTCAACTATCTCAACTCCTCCCAACTACTCTTCATGTCTCAAATGTCGACTTTTCTTCTCAAACAATAAAATAGATTCCGAAAATGTTTCACTGAATATAAAAGAGTATTGGTTTGTACTTCAACGAAGTAGACAATAAAAAGGAAACGGATAAATTTTTTTGACAATAACATTATCTTGTTTACACATTCTATGAATTGTTTAACATCCTAATTCCGTGTTTTATAAACAACAAGAAGTTGAAAATTATCCACATAATATTTGTAGACAATACCCGGTCCCATGAAGTTATAAAATATGCAATTTTTCTTCTCGATGTTTTTTGTTGAGTGTATACTGAATTAATTTCTAAACATATTAAAAACCCGAATTGAGAAGGACGACGATAAATAAACATGTATTCAACAAAAATAAGATTTGGTGAAAAAAATTGAATTGGAAAACCAACAACACCGTACTATCAAAAATAATATCGTCGGTACAATGCCAGATTCACCAATATGCAAAATGTGACATTTTTATGTAAGTGCACCACTTAATATATCTTGGCCCATTCTACACACTGCCACTAACACGAGTGATAAAGAAATGAGGGATAATTCCTCCAATGCCATGTTCACCATAGAGATTCTACTTTGTTCACTCGCAATGAGCACATGGCGAATGTGCCAATTAATTTTCTACAGCTTCTAAAACCTTTTCAAAATAAAGATCTATCTCCTAATATTTCTAAGAGTTATTTTTGCTTAAGAACCCGATTTTTCACAGCTAAGCGAATTTTTTAAATTCGATTATGTCGAAATGTCCAATTTGCACATTCGTGGGTCTGGTATTGTACCGATGATATGTTATCAGGAGTACTGACGGGACCAAAATGTTTGTCTGTTTTTAAGGTTGGAATATCTGCACTTAATGTACTTACGCGTTTGGTGAATTCTCTTTACACTGCACCGATTTAACAAAAACCCCTATTTTCTGCCAAAAATAATAGAAACCGCACCGGAACTGTACATAATATCAAAAAAAATACTGGAGACATTATTGAGTCAATAGGTCACCCAATAAAATCGCTCTTGGATTTTGGATCGGTCCGGATCAAACTTACGCTTGAGAGGTGAGACTATTATTTATACATTCGAATGGAGTTTGGTGAGGTCTTGCTGAGAATAACATTTCAAATATCTTTCTAATTCTAATTCCAAAGTTACCCACAACGTGAGTAACCTCATGGAGTCCTATAATTGCTCAATGCACGTGAGTACTCCCACCCGGATCACCAGACAATCAGCTTCTTTGATAGACCACATGTGCTTGAACTTAAACCCTAGATCTGTGAATAATTGAACTGTTATTAGTTGTGATATCTCAGACCATGAGGCGATCACTGCTGACATAGTGCTGGAAACACAAAAACCTCAATCCAAGACATGCAGGCGCGGCCGAATATTCTCCAAACGTAATTATGAACGCTTCTACAAACTTTGTTCAAGTGAGAATTGGACTGCGATGGCTGTGAGTGGCGATAGTCTTGAGCGCTTTCATTCCTAACTGCTACTCTTATTCAACAGAGCGTTTCCAAAAATACATCTGAAAAGGAAGAAAAATAGAAAGCCTTGGATAACAAAAGGCCTGAGGATATCCAGCAAAAATATGAGAAGCCTCAACTACATAAAAAGGCTCCATGCTGATAGTGGGTTCTTCTCAGCATACCACAGAGAATATCGGAAGATTTATCGTGGGGCTATATTGGCAGCAAAGAAAACTTTCCATGACAAACGATTATCCGTCGCTCCTAATGCTCAAAGGAAAATTTGGCGCATCATTAACGAGCTTAGAAACAACTCCAACTCAACATCTCAATTGCCAAGCTTGAAAGCTGATAATATCAACATCCTCTTTTGTTCCATAGCTTAAAAATCTTCGAGCAAATCTCGGCGCCAAAGAAAAGGATCCCTTAAGCTATATCAAGAATTCTCGCGTTCCTGAGACATTCTTTTTTGTTCCTGTGAATGTGATGGAGCTAAGATCTGTCATTGAAGACTTTAAAGATGGATCCGCTGGATGGGATGAGATATCTTTAAATCTCTTCAGAATCTTGCCCGATGATATGATGACTTTCTTGGCTGACTCAATAAACAGAAGCATTGAGGATGGTGAGTTCCCTGGTTTACTGGAATCAGCATCAGTGCTTCCACTTTTCAAGTCTGGAGATGTCGAGTCGCCTGCTGACTATAGACCTATATCCCTCTCACCTACACTAGAAAAAATTATAGAAAGGCTGTTGAAAAAACGAATGCTCGGATTTCTGGTGCAACGGAAAATACTCTGTGACTCACAATTGGGCTTCCAATGTGCTACTAACACCGATGATGCCATGTTCCATACACTAGAAGAACTTTATTTATCAGTCAACCAGGGAGATTCTGTTCCGGTTGTGTTCTGTGACATAGCCAAGGCATTCTACTGCATCGAACATGACAGTCTGTTGAAAAAGCTGGAGATTATTGGTTTTCGAGGGACTATTCATCGCTGGTTGCGTATTTATCTGGACGCACACAGAAAGTACATTTTAACAACTCTGTCTCAAGAGAAGGAAAGCTTTGTGCTGGAGTTCCTTAAGGATAACACTCCTATCTTAAGGAGTGTTAGGGCCTCTCTTATTCCTGATCTATATCAATGATCTGCCCAAGTCCATCAGGCATGGAAAATTCACCTCTTTTGCAGATGATACCACTCTTCTCTGGCGTGACAGCCATCTAGAAGTTTTGAGGGGTGTAGTGGAGACTGACTTCGCATCATTTAAGGTATGGTGTGACTCCAATGGTCTGTCGTTCAATGTTTCCAAAACAAAGATAATGCATTTCAAGTTTTGCCTTGATGAGGTTAGGATGGGCGACGAGGACGTGAAGAAAGTGTCGGTCATTCAGAATTCCGAGATGTAAATCGGAATGACAGACTGACAGCTGATATCAGCCGCGGTTTATTGTAGCTCCCGTTTGAAAGAAACGACTGGATGAAGCTCCCATATGATTACACTGATGCCGTACTTATTCGATCGTAACATTTTCGCAGGATTTTTAAATATCTTGCGCTGTTAATTTTTTGATAAAATAGACAACCTTCAACAATGTATTCTTTGTAGCAGATATTTCTTCAACAAAGTAGAGAGACATTTTGACAAAATGAGTATATAAGTTTAGTTTTTAAAGTTGTTCTCTGGGTACAAGAAACTACACATTCCTATGGATTTATAAAAATATAATAAGGTGTAAGAAGAATTCTGGTGAAAATGCTTTTAATCAATATCCATCCAGGAATCGTTTTTGAAATTTGAATAGACTGTCAAAAAAGTTGAAAACCTGTGAATCCTGTGATAACAAGATGTGTTTGAGCGTTTAGAGACCACAAAGATGTTTTGCCACTTTTAAATTATTATCAGTTAAACTGTTTTAACTTTTGTACGTCACATTATATTTATTATAAGTGACATATTGTTGGAAGATGAATAATATACATGGTAAGAAAAGATTACCAGAACGGTCGATTATATCGGAATTCACAGGAGCTATCAAAAAAGGTCTTGTATACAAGTTTTGAGCCTTGAAAAATCTGTTGAAAATAATTGGTATCTATTTATGGGTGAGTTTTTTACGTTTGGTACAGGGATCTCGGAAATTATAGGAGATACGAGAAAGTTTAAATAGGCAAAGATTTGCAGTTTTGTAAGCTCTACTGAGCCAAACCAGCCCAAACCATTTCAAGTTTTGAAAAATACGACAGTTGTCAAAAGATATTTCAAAAAACTGATTTTCGGCGAATTTTCAAAACGCCCCTAGCCCCGTTTATAAATGTGGCAGAAAATGTTAAATACAAAAATCTTGAAAAATTCTACTTTAAATAAAATAACATTAAAACATTTTCGTCATACCCGTCATTTTTGACAATATGTTATCAACTTATGTACAATATATGTTTTTCTTGAAAGAAGTAAGTATAGTGCACTGTCTAGACAGATTCCCAATAAAAATTGCTGCACTCTCCAAGATGCGCTGTTCGTTGTTGACATGTTAACTATGAATATAAATAAAACCTGAAAAATTGAATTCAAAATTCGAAAATTCCTGCTTCGGCCTATTGACAATAAAATGGGCGATAGATTTCGTGATTTGAAACACTTTGAGAACATTTTGAAGAAGAAAGAAGAATTTTTTGAATTCAAAAAATGTAAAAAATCAACCAATTGGTCTATTTTGACAAACCAAACGGTGTACCAAAACCATTGGGGAAATCGCCTAAGGATGAATCTATTCTGATGGAACCTGTCACATATTGTTCGATTTTGCACGAATAAGTTCTCGGGAAAGAAAGTCAAATGAGAGCGTGAAAAATGAGTTTTTCAAACACATTATAGAATTCATTTACTGGTAGATTTGCTGTAGTCCAGTAATAAAGTTTTCATAATTTTCGGCTATCCTGTTTCTTAAAGTAAACTATTTTTCAACTATAAGATCAAAAACAAAACATAACACTCATGTTATTGCATGAAACTCTAACTTGAGAAATTGAACGGTAAAATGTTTATATTGTTATTACGAACAAAATTGACGTGTTGGAAATATTTGGTAATTTAGTATATGTTTTGATAATCAGCAATGCTCAATAAAACAAAAAATATATCCATTAAACTTTTCTCAACTCCCAAAGGAATCAAGAAAATAATATCAAATTATGATGATAAACCTCTGTTTCAAAAGACTTCCATTATTAGACTTTAAGACAAGTATCTAATTATGATTTGACAAAAATAGAAATTGAACTTTCAGATCAAAAACATTGATCTCCGAAAGGACGCTTTTTCGGACCCATGTTAATGAAAAATGTTTGTCTTATTTTTATTGGACCTACTTCTTACTTTAGAAAATCATGATGTATTGGGATAATTACTGTCTACTCAATATAGGTAGACAGCAGCGCTACTCAATATAGGTAAAGTCCGTTCCAAAGGAGTTGATAGCACAGATCGGGGGTTCGGACCATAAAATAGTTGTAATAGTTGCCCGGGTGGCCTGGGTCACAATTTCTTTCTTCTTAGTCTAGATACATTGTAAAACATAAATAAGAGATAACATTTTTCGAGACACCCGACCTCCGTTTTCCGTTTATTATAAGCGCTCTGTGCTATCAACTCCTTTGAAACGGACTATAGACTTCTTGCACTGTCGGTATCTTGCGGTTCCGTCTAGCTCGACAACGCACTGCGCATGCTGGACAGTGCAGCAATTTTTATTGGGAATCTGTTTAGACAGTGCACTAGTCACTTCCAAAAATATGAGAACCATGTTGAATCTTACTATTCTTGAATAGAGAATTTTATTGCGACATTAACGATATATCATATGATAGGGTTATTTTAAAAATAAGGTTTTTGTGGGCGTTTTTTGTTTTATTTTAAGTTAGTTCAGTATTTAATCTAGTTAATAATGGAAAAATACTATTAAATAAATAAGCAAATTAAAATGACTACCATAGTGACACGTAACTATTGTACCTATTTATTTTGAAGATTTACTTAGTTCAAAAAGTTTTTTTGCTAAAATGAAGATTCTTAATTTAAAAAAAGGCGATATTGTGGAGTGCTACTGTTTGTTCAATGCTTTTCTGCGGTTTCGTCACAGTATTTCACTTTGGCCAGAATGTCGTAGATTGATCGATCTATCAAGACATTTGTCAAATTGATTAGAACCACCCTCGTCCAGACATACGTGAAATTTTTGTAAATGTGTACGAGAGAGATAGAAGATTATGACGTAACCGCAGAAAAGCGCTGAACAAACAGTACATAAAATGCAATAAAGATGTTGTAAGATCTGCTGAGAATTTTTTTACAGACTTTTTGTCATATTGTCAACTTTGAAGAGGCTTTATTATGATAACTTGGGAATCAATGGTAGTTTTACATACCAAAAAAATGAAAATAATTATAGACTAAATGAAGCCGCAGGGACGAATGTTTCAGCAATAATTGTAATTGAAAATCTCAAATCTGCTCCAGAGAAATGCTAAAGAGGCTGATTCTTCTCAGCGTTGAGAGTGCCAAAGAAACATAAATTCCACCCTTTCAATTTACCAGTGTCTAAGAAAGGGAACCGTACTACCAGTGCTTTATTTAATCTATTATTCTTTTTCCATAGGTCACTGGATTTCCTAGGTGAATAAAAACAAACAAAAAACGCCCATAAAAACTTTATTTTCAAAAGTAACCCAATAATGATATATCGTTAGAATCGCAAAAAAAAATCTCAATTTAATATTGGTGAAATTTAACATGGTTTCTATATTAAAAAAAAAAAACATAACACTGGTTTTGTCGCAAGTTTTACGCTCGAATCCTAATGTATCTACTACACTCACTAAAAATTTTAAGACAATTTTCAACCACCAGCTCTAGTTATTGATATAAGACGGGAAGATTTCTTTAAAAAAACATCAAAATATAGAGTCAAAATATATTATTTCACAAAAGTAATTGGAACAAAGCCTATATATTAGCAGACTGCAAGCTAGGATTAATTCACTTGGACCGATTTTTATGGTTGATTCCGGTAATATTCACAGCACAAAAATAACTGTCATCCAGTGTAGAATTTCCTAAAACTTTTGTATTCAACATTTCCTTCTACAATCATATCTCGCGGGGCTAGGGTTTTTTTGAAATATCTTTTGATAACTGTCGTATTTTTCAAAACTTGAAATGGTTCTAAGTAGAGCTCACAAAACTGCAAATCTTTGCATTTAAACTTTCTCGTATCTACTATAGTTTCCAAGATGCCTGCACCAAACCAGAGCTGTCGCGATTACTTTTAGAATGTAATCCAATTACAATTACCATTTACCTCGAGCATGACAAAAGTAATTCAATTACCAATAACGACTAAAAGTAATTGATTCTTCACGAAATTATCGTACCCAGTCCAATAACTGGTTTAAATTCGATTACTTTTATAAGTGATTGAATTATTTCTTGATAATTGAATTACTTTTTTAGTACTTGAATTACCTAAAAAGTGATTGAAATACTTAAATCCTGACTGGATTAAATTTGAGTAATTTGATAAAAATATGAAGCAAAAAATAAATAATAATTAGTGTGGGTGTGTTCCTTGTGCTATCCATCAAAAAATGATTATTATGTACAACAGTTAAACATACATCGTATTTTGTAATTAGGAGAGAAGATACTCAAACTAAAATATCGAAGAATGGGGATACTTTGACCTGCGGCGTATTTGCCCTATTTTGAAGGTTTTTTGAAATTTTTCGAGGATGAAAAAAAAACTATAAAATAAATAGATTAAAAAAAAACTTAGCTATCAAAGTTACCCCGCAGGTTAAAGTATCCCCATGTGTTTTTTTTTATTTTAATATTCGTTTTTCATTTGCAAAATTGCGTAATACATAATTTGAAAAGTTTTTCGTGATAAACTTTTATAATATCTTCAATTTAATTTTTTTTTGTCGTTTTCACCTATTCATGCCTTATTTGAGTCAGTGGTCGATCCGGGGACACACTGTATATCTGTTAGTATTTTGTCATAAAAAAAGCAATACAGTAAGTCTTCTTCTAAAGTAGTTGATTGGATTATTGTGAAAGTCAAGTAATTCAATAATTATTATCAAAGTAATTCAATTACGTTTTAAAGTAGTTGAACTACTCTGAAAATAATTAAATTACTTTTCAAGTAATTGACTTACCGAAACCAATTACTAATTACAATTACTTTGATCAGGTAGGGGAGGCTGTGTACCCGTAGTATGTGAAAAGAGAAGAAAAATGGAGTATTCGGGTAGGTAGATTTATTTATTATCCGTAGCAAAGCGCTTTCGGCTATTAGGCCATCATCAGTGCTACCTGGATAAGTGTTTGTGTAAGTGATGTTGTTGATAAATCTAATAATTTAACTTACATGTCAATCGTCAGAAGATGTATGGATATAATTATTGTTAAAAATGGTCGAATCATCGCACAACGGAGCACGTCACAGTGGCTATAGAATTGGAATATACAAACTTGACTTAAAACTTACAATAACATTTTTATAAAACTATCTTTACAATACAAAACACAAATTTAGTTCTTTAACTATTAGATTTTGAAAAAGAACTTTTGAGAAAGAGACTAAATAGAGGACCATAGCCTTATTGATTAAATGAAGTGTTACGGGAATTATAACTTGAAGAATGCAACTCTTGTTTTTAAAAACAATTTATTTTACAAGTTGCGATACACGATTGACAAAGCGTTGCGCTAACGGCTAATTTAAGACTGGAACTTATATTCTATTGCATGGATATATATGATAACAATTTGCAGTGTCAGCTTAAGCTGCATACAGGATTATTTTATATAAAGAATAGCATAAATGGCCATATAACTCCTCCCTCTTTAAGTTTGAGAAAATCGGGGTTGATTTTCGAAAGGGTCAAGTTCTATGTCCACCTTTACATCGTGCTTATTCTTTCGAGTTCTTTTGTAACACACATAAATGATTTACGCTATGATTACAACAACGATTAATATAAATGTGGTAATTGAAAGTCCATTACTTTTAACATCAAAGGTTTTCAAGGGTTGAACGAAGTTTCTTGGCGTTCTCTAAATCTTCTTGAAGATTTTCGAGATTTATTTCTTTCAATTCCAAAGGTTCGATTTCTTGTATTAATTTTTGATCGATAGATATTGAAGGAAGTTTTAGTCTCAAACTGATAGTATCAATTTTTTGAGAATCGTACAAGATATTTTTAATTTTCACTTTGCAATCAGAGAGTAAAATCAGGGTTGGTTTGTTGACTGTTTCAATGGTGTGTTGACTGGAACATTGGAAGTAAATGTTTTCTGAAGAAGTTGGGATTATTATGATGGAATTATCTTCCAATTGTGCTACAGAAGTGTCTTTATATTTGATTGGGGTCAAAGGGCAATGACTCAAATTCATGGTTGCTGGCATGCAAGGCTCATTTTGATTTAACAAATTTGAGAGACATAAAGAGAATTCCTCTATTTCGTAACAATTCTCTTTGATATGGTAGAAGTTATCACTAGATCTTAATAGATAGGGATTATTTATTGTCACTATTTTGTTATTAATTGGAATTGGATAAATTATGTACAAAATATAGGGTTTGTTTGAAATCAAAGGGATTGCGACGTAAAATATTACTAGGTCATCTTTGATTGTCACGTCCGCGTGTGCCACTTCATAATATCGAATTATATTATGAAACGGGAGTCTGACCTTGGGACTAGGTTTTGACACAATAGTTTTTAATTCTTTGTACTTAAAAATGCTGTGATGCATTATATTGAGTTCTGCAAAGTTAATCGCGTTTTGCACATTACTACGTATGTAATGAATAGAACGTATATTGTTTTCTAAAGTGTCGAGAAGTAAAATAAGATATGACGTTGTAGTTAAGGATTCTGTTGTCTTTGCAAGTTCATTAACGCGGGTCAAGAGCTTTTGTTGATTCGTCTTAAGGTTGATCAGCTGTAAATCAATGTCCTTTGTTAATTGTTTCACGACTGATGGGGTACTTGATCAATCTTTATGTAGAGTCTCTTGATTAGTTTGGAGAATTCGGATATAACTATCGTATCTTTCACCATCGTCATCGTCTAGGGTGCCATATAAATATTTTTGTGCTTTTCCTAAGAAATTAAAGAGTCCTCTTTTAACTCTTTTCTTTGGAGTAGAATAATGGTTCACGAATGATTTGATTGATTCTATTTGACTAATTAAATTCTGAACTTTGTTGATTAACAAGTTATTTAATAGTAAACTAGAATTTTCTAAAGTCGAATTAATTCGTAAAACTGTTGATTTTGTTTGTTGAACACAATCTTTTATGTTGGTTAAATTTACATGGTAATAAAAATGATGGTAATTAGTTATTATATAACTTGTTCCCTGGTAGACCGTTAATAGGGGGTTACTTATTTCCTCGATATGGTACTGAGCTTGGGTGACTAGTGGAATGAGTAGAAGAATGATCTTCATTTCCTGAAAATATTAGGAATGTCTTTCAACATCCTTGGGATGTCTTTGACATGTAAATTGCATTGTCTTGTATCTAGGTTTTAGTTTTAGTCCTATTTTATGTGGTGTTTTCACGAGTTGTTTAGTACCGTCCGGTATTTCTGTGTCATTTTCTCGTTTTTTATCTAGTTTGGACAAGGCGTTTGCCTTTTTAGCATTTAATTTTGAATTGACGTGTTCGTTAAGGTCTTTGAAAGTTTGGGCAAGTTCGTGTATGTAATCTGTTTGTATCTGATTGATATTTTTCTCGAAATTTAATTGGTAGTTTAAATTTCCTTTTAGTATTTGAAATGGGGTGTAGTCACGTGAAGAATGTATGCTATTGTTGTAATTAAGAAGTGCTATATCCATTAATTCTTGGATGGTCTTAGTTCTATGATCATTTCTTAAGGCTAGCATACTTTCTCCTAACGTTGAGTGAAAGCGCTCGATTGGTGACTTAGAGTTGGGATTGTACGGGGTAGTGAAGTGTAACTCTATTTGATATGTTTTGCATAGATCTTGCACTAAACTACTCCTAAAAGTCTGTGCATTGTCAAGGGTTATTTTTGAAGGGGTACCATAATTAGAAAAGAACTTGATCAGATTTTGACAAATTTCTATTGCATTTTCATTCATAGGATAAGCAGCAGCAAATTTTGAAAAATTGTCTATGATTGTCAAGTATTTCTGACCGGATATAGAGTATACATCCATGTATAGCTGATGTTCTAGTGGTTTGTATCCAATTGGGGTAGGCTTATAGATAACTTTATAAGGATGACGGTCATATTTGGTTTTCTGGCATATATCACATGTATTGACGTAATTGATTATATCTCTTTCCAAACTAGGCCAGTAATATCTTTGCTTGATATTCTTGATGTTTTCGGTCATTCCTCGATGGGAAGTTTTTGTTGTATGGTGTCTTTCTACAATAATTTTTTGTTCATCCATGTCTTCTACATCTTGAAGTAGGGTGTTATAAATCACAAGTTGGTATGCATTATTTCTGAAAGTTTCTTGAAATATTCTTATTATCACCGGCTCTTATTCCTTATTGGGGAAATGCAGGCAATACTTCTTGGATTTCTTCTGTTGTTGGATCTTGACTGATGAAGATGATCAATCGTTTTTTTGTTTCGAACAATTTTGTACTATTTACATAAGATTTCCCTTTCTGTGTCCACTTAAAAATTATTTGGTTTTTGTACAAATTTACAGGTTTGTTTACATATACAGCTCCTATGATGGGATCTTCTAACGAAGTATGTATCGTCACTGTGTCTGATACGTTGTCAATTATGGGTTGCTGTTCTTATTCCTGTAAAGGTTCTTTACTAGTAGATGGTTGTGGATCTGGAGATCTGATTTTTATGTTCGATATTACGTTTATTTTTGGATTTTGCTTTTGGTCTATTTTTCTTGGATGTTCGAATAAATTTTCTTGTGATTCAAAAAAGTGTTTTATTTTTTCTAAGCACAAGTATTGATCTTCAGATTTTTCTTCTTTGTCGCATGCTGCTGACATATGAGTTGGTGATGATTTAGTTATTTCCGTCGGGTACATTTCTTTTATTGGTCACGATAATGCGTCTGCATTTGCATTTTGTGTTCCTTTTTTATATTGAATTGTGTACTCGTACTCTTGTAATTTCAATCTCCATCTGACCAATTTGGAATCCTTTATGGAGAATAACCATTGTAATGGTTTATGATCAGTTACGATTAAGAATTTTCTGCCAAATAAATATTGTCGAAAGTAATTAGTGGCCCATACGATTGCAAGTAATTCTTTTTCGATAGTCGAATAGTTACACTCAGCTGGGTTGAGGGTTCTACTTCCATACGCAATGGGTAAATCTGATCCAACTGTTCCTTGTGAAAGAATTGCTCCGATAGCATAGTCAGATGCGTCAGTTGTTAAAATGAAGGGTTTCGTGAAATCAGGAAATTGTAAAATCGGGTCATTGGTCAAAAGATCTTCACAAAGGTTGAACGCTGTAATAAATGGTTTATCGTGAACTAACTTCATATTCTTTTTTAGACAATGAGTCAACGGCTTCGT
The DNA here is from genome assembly GCA_958502075.1 of Orchestes rusci. Taxonomy (NCBI): domain Eukaryota; kingdom Metazoa; phylum Arthropoda; class Insecta; order Coleoptera; family Curculionidae; genus Orchestes; species Orchestes rusci. The sequence goes on from OY293303.1 coordinate 24,470,221, forward strand.
AATTTTCGCGAAGTTCTTGATAAATTTTCGATAGTAGCCCACAAGTCCGAGAAAAGATTTTATCTCTTTGGAAGTATTCGGAATTTTGAAGTTTTTTATGGCTTCTATCTTTTTGGAATTCCTTCGGGGGTCACAACATGTCCTAGAAATTCTACCGTTTTTTGAAAAAACTCTGACTTGTCTAGTTGTATTTTGATGTTGAAGGATCTAGGTCGTTCAAAAACTTGTTTTAATGAGTCTAAATGTTCCTGTAGGCTGGTCGAGTATATGATTATGTCGTCCATATAGACTAAACATATCTTTCCTTGCAATCCGCGGAGAACATTGTCCATCGCTCGCTGGAATGCCGAAGGCGCATTCTTTAATCCGAATGGCATTCTAGTATACTCATAGTGACCATGTTCTACGTTAAATGCTGTTTTGGGTATGCTTTCAGGATCCATCTCTATCTGATGAAATCCACTCGCTAAGTCCAATGTTGTGAAATATTGTGATCTTCCTAGTTTGTCTAGAATATCTGCAATATTTGGTATTGGATATCGATCATCGATAGTCTTTTCATTCAGCTTTCGATAGTCTATGACTAATCTCAATTTTTTCTGACCAGAAGCGTCTTGTTTTTTCGGGACAATCCACACTGGGGAACTCCATGGTGAGCTGGATAGCTGGATAATTCCGTCTTGTAGCATTTGTTCTATTTGTCTGCTAACTTCTTGTTTGTGAATATACGGGTACCGATAACTCTTCGTGTGAACAGGAATTTCGTCAGTGGTATTCATCGTATGTTTTACTTGGTTGGCGAAAGTTAGAGCATCACCGGGTTTATGAAGTACTTTTTCAAATTTTTTAATCAGTTTGCAAGTTCTGCTTGTTCTTCAGTATTTAGATGCTCATACCTAATTGATGATTTTAAATTCCAATAGTTATTTGAACTGTTTTTGTCATGATTGCTGTAATTGTTTGGTGGTTTCAAGTCAAGAGTTTCGAAGTTGTTGATTTCAAATGGTTCTAAAGGTAAATTATTTTCATTTATGGTTCCTTCAAGAGCCATTGATCCACTCGTATGGTTAAAAATATCCAAGGTATAAGTGTTATTTTGAATTGTCACGAGTGTGGGTTGAATTTCAACTTTGTTATCACGATAGTAGGGCATTAACCATGTTGTATGATTAGGTGAATTCGTTATGCAACAGCATTTCTGAATTGTATTAGGTGGTATTTCTATCGTGTACTCATCGAAATTTTGTCTGTATTGGAAAGGTATTTCTAAATATGGATTTTTCAATTTTTTATTCTTCAAATCAATATTTAGATTCAATTTACACAAGTCTTCAATTCCAAGTATACCATCAAAATACTCATGAAATGGATGAAGAATGAATTGGATTGGTTCAGTTATTCCAAAGCATAAGAATAAAGGGATGATGGCTTTATTAGATTTTTTTTTGAACCAGCGCACGTTTGAAGGGTGGTTACGTGTGGTTTGATTTATTCGGAAAAATGAGTTTCAGCTATAGAAGGTCTAAGAAGAGATGCATGAGAACCTGTGTCAATAAGTAAACGGATGTTATAATTTGGAATTTCTATATATGGTAATTGATTAGCTTGAAAGCTATTCAATGTTAGGCAGGGTTTGCTTTGTCTGAGGCTGGAAAATTAAATTTTCTTAGTTGATCTACTAGACTTTCCTTTTCAGAATGTTCTTGATCAGTATAATCATAAAAATTATCATTTGCAGTGTTTTGATCATAGTCAAATTCAGGGTTGTGGTAGTCAAATTCTGGATTTAAATGACCTCCTGAAGCTTCGCATGAATTATTTGCTTCTTCTTTTTCAAGATGAGTCAACACTTGAAAGGAAAAGTTGAGTTTTCCTGTGGACTGGAAATACGACTGCTGGGGTCTTATTTGTGAAAGGGGTTTCTTTTGCACTGAAACGCCTGACATGGGTTGTGGATATTGTTGTCTGGTAACCTGAGATTTCTATTGAAGGGTTGACTTTGCAATTTATTGAATGGTTGACCTTGCGGCCTGAATGAATTGTTGAAAGGTTGTCTAAAATTCGGAGATTGTCCTGAAGGATGTGGACCATTATTCACATGTGGAGTAAAATTAGATCAAGACTGGAAATTAGGAGATTTCTGATGAAAATTGTTTATCGGATTTTGAGGTTTAGGTGTGTTTGATCTAAAATTGTTATTTCTCAAGCAATTGTCTTTAATCTGATTCTGGCTTGACAATATTTCATAATTGGTAATTATATCAATTGCAGAATTCAAATTCTGAGGATTTTGAACTATCAGTAAGGTTCTTAGTTCATTCTAAATGTTAGCAAGAAGATTTTGAGTAGCCGTGAATTCATTTTGAGTAATTAAAATCGCTCTCGCTTCAACATTAGCTATTTCAGAACAGACTTTAGTATTTATTTGGGTAACCAAGGCTTTGAGTTTTTGGATATAGTCTTGAGTAGTTTCAATACTCTTTTTGGAACAAAATGTCAACTGTTGTTGCAAGTTGGATCAAGTGACTGGATCACTAAACTTTTGTCTTAAAGCTGTTTTAATTTTTCCCCAAGTATTTACATCAGGTCGAGTCAAAAGGAAATCTTCAGCAGAGCCTACAATTTTGGATTTGATAGCAAAATTGACATATTCTTGCTGAGATGGGTCAATGTATCAATCTGATTCACAAAAGATTCTAATCTTGATGGTGTACCGTCAAAATGTTTAAGGAGTGTTACCGTTGATCTCAAAGCGTCAGCCATTTTATAAACTATATTAAGTTGATTGTGTTCTTCCAAATTAACCGAAGTATTTACAGAATTATTGGGAGTTGAAATATGTACAGGATTACTAGAATTATTTTTACTATTTTCAAGGGGAAAATTATTAGCAATTTCAGAATAAAGTTGAACAAAGTCAAAATTGCTATTATCACTGTCTAAACTAATTTTTTGCCTTCTGGGATAAGTAATATCAGCAGGGTGATTCTTAAATTGATTCGCAGATTTCTTCATAAACTTTCAAAAATGTCTTAACTAACAGGGTTTCACAACTATAAGGAGCAATTTTCAAAACTTACTCCTAGTCTTGGTAGATTACCCAAATAAGTCACCCTCTGGACATCACATCAAGTTTTCCCAGCACAACTTCAGCCCATCCAGCAACTCACAACTCTTAGAAACTGTCAAGAACAAGAACTTCTTGAGACTGGACTTCTTGGAAGACCTGGAAATTAACAGGGAGTTGGAGACCAACAACCGATGCTTGAACACCCAAGTCAACCTACAGACCATTTGTACCGTTACACAGAAGACTAAGGACAAACTCCCTGTAATTTAATTAGCTTGGACGATTAACAACCAAGCCTCTGCCACTGTTGCCAAACCACCAATGAAAACCTGCCTTTATCTTCACTCCCATAACACTTCATTCAATTAATAAGGTTATAGTCCTCTATTTACTTTCTTTCTCAACGATTCTTTTTCGAAATTTAATTGTTAAAGGACTAAATTTGTGTTTTGTATTGTAAAGATAGTTTTATACAAATTTTATTGTAAGTTTTAAGTCAAGTTTGTATATTCCAATTCTATAGCTATACTATACAGGGCTTTTCACTTAAAACTCCCCACGTCAATATCTCGGAAACGAATAGGAATATTTCATTTCTGTAAAAAGTAGTCAATGTATGGGGTCGAGTAGTTATTTTTCACAGTTAAAAAAATTCGACGCCTACCAAGAGTAAAGCGTCGCGACGCATCGAAAATATTAATCGATTGCAGGGACTTTGAAATTACGCGCATGCTAAAGTAGATGTTATTTATAAACTTTTTTGTTATTCAGTCGAACTCATTTATTCTACACAGTTTTGAGATATACAGTGTGTCCAAGATAAGGATGTCTATCATGGGGATCTTGAAAACCGTGAGAGATACAAGGTCGGTTAAATAGAGGCAAAGTTGGGTATTTTGATGCTTAACAAAATGCCGCTTTAAAAGCCAAGAAATTCCGAGTAAGTCCGAAATTATCCGAAAAAAACCTAAATTTTTCAAAATTGTTTTCATTTTTTTTTGACCACATTTGAAGAGATATTTCTTCATTGCCACTTTTTGCCCTTTACAAGATACCCTTATTAAATTGAAGAACTGACGTTTCGTCTATGAGCAGCCATCATCAACTTTGTTTTTTTAAATACGGTCCTGGATTTTTTATGACGGATTTTGAGGGCCTCTTATGTTCCCAAATCAACAATGTATCGCAATTATTCAAAAAAATTATGTTGATGGATTTTTCCATAAGAAATCATGTGTTAGAGAGAGACAAAAAATACATTTTTAATAGGATTAAAAACAACCACCTCTTTTTTGATAAGTGCGATACCTCGTTGGTTTAGGAACATGAGAGGCTCTTAAAATCCGTAATAAAAGATCCAGGACCGTATTTAAAAAAACAAAGTTGATGATGGCTGCTCATAGACGAAACGTCAGTTCTTCAATTTAATAAGGGTATCTTGTAAAGGGCAAAAAGTGGCAATGAAGAAGTTCCATTCATTTCAAAATATCTCTTCAAATGTGGTCAAAAAAAAATGAAAACAATTTTGAAAAATTTAGGTTTTTTTCGGATAATTTCGGACTTAGTCGAAATTTCTTGGCTTTTAAAACGGCATTTTGTTAAGCATCAAAATACGCAACTTTGCCTCCATTTAACCGACCTAGTATCTCTCACGGTTTTCAAGATCCCCATGATAGACATCCTTATCTTGTACACACTGTATATCCCAAAACTGTGTAGAATAAATGAGTTCGACTGAATAACAAAAAAGTTAATAAATAACATGTACTTTAGCATGCGCGTAATTTCAAAGTCCCTGCAATCGATTAATATTTTCGATGCGTCGCGACGCTTTACTCTTGGTAGGCGTCGAATTTTTTTAACTGTGAAAAATAACTACTCGACCCCATACATCGACTACTTTTTACAGAAATGAAATATTCCTATTCGTTTCCGAGATATTGACGTGGGGAGTTTTAAGTGAAAAGCCCTGTAAATTTTGACGTGCTCCGTTGTTCGATGATTCGACCATTTTTAACAATAATTATATCCATACATCTTCTGACGATTGACATGTAGGTTAAATTAATAGATATATCAACAACATTACTTACACAAACACTTATCCAGGTAGCACTGATGATGGCCTAATAGCCGAAAGCCCTTTGCTACGAATAATAAATAAATCTACCTACCCGAATACTCCATTTTTCTTCTCTTTACAATTACTTTATCTCAGTAATTGAAAAAAACAATTACAACTACTTCTTTCAAAAAGTAATTCAATCAAAGTAGTTCAATTACCAAAAAGTGATCAAATTTCATCATTCAATAATTGTAATTCAATTTCCGACAGCTCTATACTCACTCAGATAGGTACAGTGGAAAGCATTTTTGAATTCGCACACAATATTTTAAACAACCCTCGTAAAATTCCAAACTTTGTCATAGTAACACATCACTTTTGTCAAAATGACAAGTCATAAGTGGACAAAGAAGCTGATTTTTGGTTTTGGGAATGATTATTTCAATTTAGTTAAAAAAATCCTAATACAACAAGATGCATGGTTTCTCAAATATATTATCCAGTGATGCGAAGGGCGAAGGGCAATTGAATTATTGGCTAGTATGTAAGATATCCATGCAGAAAAGAAAATATAAGAAAGTAATAAAAAATACATCAATTGCATCTGTTTTATATCAGATTACTAAATATGTATCACCTCAAACAGATTCCAGCGCAGATACAACACAATACTCACTGCGGTGGCATGATAGTTTTTACCTGATTTTTTGGGATTTCGCCACACTCTATCAAAAAACAATCAAACTAGTGTTAATATACCGGATCTTCTATATTACCTGAAAACATTTTTATTAGTAAACAATAAAACCTAACAATATCAAACGTTTCAGAAGCGAATCTGCTTTCGTCGTCAGTGGAACCTAAAAAAGAAACAATTAATTCAAATTCAAAAATTATTCTACGTTTTTTTAGAATTTCGCACTAAAAATTGTGTTTTTTTGTGTTCTTGGCACAAAATGTCACTTTTACTGACATTGAAGTATTTGGTGTTGATTGTTTAACTTTATATCTGTTCAGTATTTATAATTCATTTTTTTTGGCTATGTTCAATTTCTTAATAAAGGTAACCATGTATCACTTAGATTTACAGAGCAAGTTGCTACACATTCGTTAGAATTTAACATCTGTATATGCACTTTCTTTAAGTTTACGTTTCGTAGAACATGGTTCTTTTGTCAACATTTTTGAATTATCCCAATTTATTCTATGATTATTATCAAATGCGTGTTGACAAATTCCCGATCTATGAAATTCCCTTTTTTTCATGTATGATTAATGTTCTTCAATTCTCTTTTTTAAGGGTCGTGAGGTCTCTCCAATATAAAATTTATTACATTCACAAGGAATTTTATAAATTACATTTTTAGTGGACTCATTAATATTATTAGGTCTAGTATTTGTTAAATTAGAGCGAAGTGTGTTATTAGTTTTGAAAATGATCCGTATATTATATGTGTGACCTTAACGTTTCAGTTTATGAGAAATTCCAGGTATGTATGGAATAATTAAATTAGTTATAGGTATATTCTGATCTCCTTGTCTAGGTTGTTCAAAACTATCAGAACACTTTTTTATAAAATTTGCAGGATAATTATTTTTTGACAAAACATCCCTAATGAAATCTTTTTCGGATTCAAAATCGTCATTATCACAAATTATTTTTGCTCGATCATATAAACTTTGCACCACACCCTTTTTAATATTCAATGGATGATTGGAATTGAAATTAAGATACCTATTTGTGTGGGTTGGTTTTCTATAAATTTTGGTTTTGAAATTTTTTCTGGAACGTTTGATATTGTTAGGTTTTATTGTTTACTAATAGAATTTTTTTCAGGTTATATAGAAGATCCGGTATATTAACACTAGTTTGATTGTTTTTTGATAGGGTGTGGCGAAATACCCAAAAAATCAGGTAAACCATGGATGCGCCACAAAACTACAGAGCATATTTACATGATAGTTTTTGTTATTCATGGTTCAAAACCAAGAATCATCGAAGTAAACAAACGACACGTGATCAGAGGCAGTGGAACGTTCTAGCAGATCACATGTGTGTTGGTTTATTTCACCTTTGCATATTACGAGGGTTGTCAAAAAATAACTGTGTGTGCGAATTCATATGCTTTCCACTGTACCTACCAATTATTTTGAACAGATTCTTTAAAGCTTCAAAACTTGCATGAAAGAACTTTTTTGATAACTCCTGGTCATTCCGATATAATCGGCCATTCTGGTGATTTTTCCTAACCACGTATATTCATTTCCAAGAATATGTTACATATAATTAAAAAAAATGTGACATACAAAAAGTAAAAAGAGTTTAACTGATAATAATTTAAACAAAATAATACATACTTGTGGTCTCTAAACGCTTGAACTCATTTTGTTATCACAGGATTCACAGGTTTTCAACTTTTTTGGCAGTTCTTTCAAATTTCAAAAACGCTTCCGGGATCATTATCAATATAATATGAATAATAATCAATAGTATAAGCATTTTTATTCACAATTTTTCGTACACCTTATTATATTTTATAAATCCATGGGAATGTGTAGTTTCTTCTCACCAGAGAACAACTTTGAAGATTGGACTCACCTACTCATTTTGTCAGAACGTTTCTCTACTTTGTTAAAGAATTATCTGCTGAAAACATATCTAGTTGAAACTTGTCTACTTTATCAAATAATAAACATCGCAAGATATTTGAAAATCTCACAAAAATGTTCGAATAGATACGGCAACATTGTAATCATATGGGAGCTACATCCAGTCGTCTTTTGCAAACGCTAGCTACATTCAACCGCGGCTGATATCAGCTGTGTCAGTCTGACATTCCGATATCTTGGAATTCCGAATTATAAGTCAGAATTTCAACTTACATCTCGGAATTCTGACTTATAAGTCGGAATAAACGTTATTCCGAGATAAAAGTGAGAATTATTCCGACTTATATCTCGGAATTCCGACTTATAAGTCAGAATTCCGACTTACATCTCGGAATTCCGACTTATAAGTCGAAACAAACGTTATTCCGAGATGCAAGTCGGAATTCTGACTTATGAGACCGAATTCCGACTTGTGTGTCGGAATTCAGATACAAAAAAAATATTTTATAGGGTGGCCCTTATATACGCTTTCGTACGAGATCCCCTTGCTGGACACGAAAAAAAAACTCACCCTGTATAAAAACCAGTCTTATTATTTTAAAATAAAACAGCATCTCTACCAAAAATCCACAATTCTATTCGCTTCGATTTCACAACTTTTGCGACAGATAACGACTGACTATATCTTAATAAAAATAATAATACCCGTTCTTGAAGCAAACAAAGGCCAGGTTCCATTTTTTCAGGGTTGATGACGTACTGGGTTAAGTATGTCTTGGCAGGAGAAATTCGTACTTTCACATATATGTGATGAGTTCCTTAGAGCTGCTCAAGATGGAAAGATTGTTCTTGTTGTTATTTTGGATCTGCAACGTGCCTTTGAAATTTGGATAAGGACATTTTAATACATGAGCTACCTTGGTTTGAGTTTTAGATCATACACAGAAAGTGAGGTTCAAGATCTGTAACTCTGACCCAATAAGTTTGAATATGGAGTACCACAGAGAACCATATTGGGACCAATATTGTTCCTGCTATATAAAATCACCATCAAAAGTGAGATCATACCGTTTGCTGATGACACAATGGTTTATATAGTGGGTGAAAATATCGAAAAAATTCAAAATGTCATGAATCAAAAGCTTCAAAGATTGTTTTATGAATATGTAGTAACAAGCTTATAGTCTTGTTAATAAAAATTCAAAATTTTGCATTTTTTGCAAAAATCACATGTATAACAGATTGACATAATCACCCTTAGCGTAGTTATAGACCACGAAAAATTGACCTTTTAAAAACATTTGAACAAATACCTAAAATTAATATATATGTAATGTTGGTCAACATACCAAGAAGCAATAATAATAATAATAAAACTTGATATGCTCTGAAGTTTTTTGGCGCATCCATGATTTACAAGATTTTTTTGGGTATTTCGCCACACCCTATCAAATAACAATCAAACTAGTGTTTATAAACTCGATCTTCTATATTACCTGAAAAAAATTCTATAAGTAGATAATAGAACCTATCAATAAAAGAGTAGATGAACAGTCGAGTTAGCAGAACGAAAATTGTCACGAATTCAAAAAATACACAATAGAGGATTGAGGTCAATTTTTAGATGTGATCAGATCAATGTTGGATACTTGAAATATGTTATTTATAATAAGAAAATTATATATGATGTGAATGTATGTATCTCGGTATTTATTTTCTGAGATTGAGATTTAACTCCTGCCTCCATCATATATGTGATGAAGTAAAACTGTTCAGTGATGTTCATAGCTATATCACACACGATGTTAGTTTTATTCTATCTCAGAAGTGTAAATCTAGTGAAACGCTATTTTTTTCAAAGGACTGCTAGACTAATAAACTTAAAATCTGTGCATGATAACTTGATTTTCAAACGACTACTCAAATCCTTCCCGGAGAGCCGACCCAAACAAAAAAATACTCCCTGAGACCATGCAATGCTTCATCGCTCGGACCGTTAGAAAAAAATCTTTTTTCGAAAAAACATTTTTCGAAAATCTGTCATAGTTTCCACAATTTTACATTAATTTTGTCGTCTATCCAGAAATGCTATCATGACCCCACCTACCATACGCATGTTAAGTGGAGTGTGGAAATGTTGTCATTGTGGGGCCAAAACTACATATTGTTAGGTCGAATCTAACACGCAAGTGACGACGTGGGTAAGTTTTGTTGATTTTGATGAAATTTATTTCCGCATGTTGGTGTTTCTTTTGGCTGCAAGCGAGTTTGGAAGTTTAAAATGGATAAAGAAACTGAAAAACAGCTGCTGAAATGGTTTGAGGAGGTCTCAACTTATGGGGGAACGATTTATCCCGATAATGATTCAAGTGACTTCAAAGCATGATAATATCAGACCGACAAAGAACAGTCTGAAGAAAAACAGATTTAATCAGCGTCACCGCTTCAATAGCGATTTTCTTTTGTTTGAAATTTTTTTTCATAATGTATTTTTTTACTTTGAAAAAGAAATGTTCATAGGTTTATTCAGTTGATCTTTGGATGATTTTGAAAAATGACAGTTTTATTGCAAAATAAACGGATGTTAGGTAAAGTGAGTGATGGAGGAATATTTCGTAGAATCCCAAATTTGTTGATCTCTTTCAATATCGTTTGAAATCAGCAAACTCATAGAACTGCACAACTTCAAAATCAAAATGTCTGAATTCGACAAACATTGCTAAAGAAGTGACTAATAGATAAAGTTCGATACAGGAGTATTCCACTACTCACAATGTAATGTAATCAGATGCATAAAATCACTTCCTCATTCAACTAACTCTTGAATCTTTGCAGCATCTGAATATTTCGCTTGCTATACGCCATCCTAATTGGCGGTTTACCTCCGTGTGCCGAAGGGTTTATTTTCTAGAAAAAGCGATATCCTGTCCAAGTTACAATACATTGTGAACAGTTATTCATAGTCCTCTACCGACAGATTTTAATGGTTGTTTATTGCGTGATTCTTAGTGAGGGCACTTGATGTGTACCTGGATAGTCTCTAAGCTTGTCTGATTCTCATTAGTATGTACTAAATAACCCTCTCAGTTCATGTCACGTCTGCAATAACCCGATGTAATAATTACATCTGAATAACCTTTCATCTATTTAGATGTTGTTATGTTGTATTAAATCAACTAATACGATACCTGTAATGAACCATGAAAATTTCCTCGTGAATTCGGGAAAAATTGAAATTATAGAAATGATTCCAATACGTTCTAATAGTCTTTTTATTTTTGGACAAGGAAAGTGATAATAGATTAATAGTTAATCTATAATCTTTCTAGTTTAATTGTTGGAAATACATTCAATGTATTCCTACAAATCGGTCTTCGTGTTGGCAGAGGCTCCCTCGCTTAAAAACCAATATACATTGTGCAGCAAAACAAACAGTGCAGTTTTGGTCTATTGAAAAAAAAATAGCACAACCTACGAAAAAGTGGGTCAGTACAACACCCCATTTTCCACATGAGTCTTGAAGATCGTCAGGGAGATGATGTCCTCCAGAAGCAATGCACTGATGAAGGCGACTTCTGAAGTTCTCGGCTGTATTCTGGCACATAAACACCGACCGGAATGGCAGCGAGCTCCTCTCCCATACGGATCTATAGTTCTTCCAAATTGTGAGGACGATGCTTAACGCACGAGCCCAACCCACGATAATATTGCTGTGCAGATCATAATGACGATGTGATACGTTCAAGTGCAGTCGGAGGTCCACTAGAGATGAAACGTGCGAACGGCACAACAGCGATGCTCTCCACTCTAAACCATTGTTACGACTGAAAACGGGGTGAGTGACCAAACACAATGAGCTCCTTACCAGGTACCATTCCCCATCATAGCTAGTCATTACATGCTCATCGCAACTGCACCGTTTGTTTTTCCGCACCCTGTACCAACGTGATAGGGTTCAAACTTCACAGTTTTATTTTTCTCATGATCCAATCGAAACGATCTGCTTTTTAAGCTATTCAGAAAACAAACCAAGGAACTATGAACTTTAATCATGTAATGAGAAATAAATCTTAGAAACTTGGAACACAACAACCGAAAGTCAAACTAGCGCCATCCACAAGTTCTTTCACTGTTTCAAATGGACATAACTTTTTTGACAAACTCTGTATCTATGTTTTGACCAAAAAAAAATTTCATATATAACTTCATTTTCACGCACTGAAGATACTCATGTTGGAAGTTGTAAGAAGAAATCGTTTTCGAGATATTTGCAATAAAAGTAATCCATGAAATGTTTTAGATGATTTTTTTTTAGTCATAGGTGGCGTTGAAAACAGCGTTATCATGGTTAATCTGACAATTTTTAAATGTTTTTCATAAAAAAATAGATACATTTGATTTTAGATTTTTAGATTAGATTTATTTTGGTTTTTTTTTTCAATTTTTAATGTTTATTTTTTTTTAGGAACATCGAACAATGAAAGAACTGTCAAAATTAGATACGACAAAAAGTCATTTTTGACAAAAGTTTCTGCTTGGTGTTCAAATAACATCTGACAAAAAAAAAATCTTAAAATATACAGGGAGACAAAAAACTAACAAAATGTGAAAAACACTTTTTTTTCATTTTGGACGGAAAATGATGAAGTTGAAATATAAGTAGTAGGAACGAGAAAACCCATCATGTGAGTCTTTCATACACGAAAAATAAAAGAGAAGGCCTTATTTTGTTACAAATTATTTCATTTGAATGACTACTTTCAAACTGTCGTATACGCAGTTCTTCACCAGATCTTCACAAGAAATATACTCAGAAAATGACAAACACGTCTTGAAACAAATCAGCAAACTCACATGAATTCTCCTCAATAAAACTCTCTTTGATACAAAGGGACAAAATAGCACGACAGAACAATCATTGGTAATTTTTCAAAAAATCTCCAATCCATCAGCAATGGTACAGTCACCAGTATCTATGTATTCATGAACTCTCTATCAAAGAGAGATTTGTTGACAAGAATTAATGTGAGTTTGTGTGTTTATTGGTTTGTTCCAAGACATTACTATTTGGCATTCACTTTGTATTTTCCTGTACAGATCTGATGAGGAACTGCGTTCAAGACAGTTCGAAACTGGTCATTCAAAAATGAAATAATTTGTGAGAAAGAATAGCCTTTTTTTATACTTTACGTGTGATTCTCAAAATACACAGCTCATCTAAAAAAAAAAAAAACGATTGAAAGAAAAAGTATATACAGGGCTTTTCACTTAAAACTCCCCACGTCAATATCTCGGAAACGAATAGGAATATTTGATTTCTGTAAAAAGTAGTCAATGTATGAGGTCGAGTAGTTATCTTTCACAGTTAAAAAAATTCGACGCCTACCAAGAGTAAAGCGTCGCGACGCATTGAAAATATTAATCGATTGCAGGGATTTTGAAATTACGCGCATGCTAAAGTACATGTTATTTATAAACTTTTTTGTTATTCAGTCGAACTCATTTATTCTACTCATGTTTGAGATATACAGTGTGTCCAAGATAAGGATGTCTATCACGAGGATCTTGGAAACCGTGAGAGATACAAGGTTGGTTAAATGGAGGCAAAGTTGCGTATTTTGATGCTTAACAAAATGCCGTTTTAAAAGCCAAGAAATTCCGAGTAAGTCCGAAATTATCCGAAAAAAAACGAAATTTTTCAAAATTGTTTTCATTTTTTTCTGACCACATTTGAAGAGATATTTTGAAATGAATGGAACTTCTCCATTGCCACTTTTTGCCCTTTACAAGATAGCGTTATTGAATTGAAGAACCGACGTTTCGTCTATGAGCAGCCATCATCAACTTTGTTTTTTTAAATACGGTCCTGGATTTTTTATGACGGATTTTGAGGGCCTCTTATGTTCCTAAACCAACAATGTATCGCAATTATTCAAAAAAATTAGGTTTGTGGATTTTTGCATAAGAACTCATGTGTTGGAGGGAGACAAAATATACATTTTCAATAGGATCAAAAACAAACAACTTTTTTTTAATAAGTTGAATTACTGTTGCAGTACTCTGAATTACAATGCATTACGCTGAATTACCTTGAATTACACTGCATCACGCTGAATTACACTGCATTACCCTGAATTACTTTGAATTACACTGAATTACGTTGAATTACAATGCATTACACGGAACTACGCTCTAATTACTGGTTTTTTTGCAGTACGGGTACAAATTTGACCTAGTGGACGACCCCTCGGAAAATTCATTCGTTGTTTTACAAAAATGAAATACTTTGTTGGCAAGCAATTGTTCTACTGTATTCTTCTTTGGATCCTAGTTTACGATAATGAGTACGTTGTTGAAGTTTTACAACCAGTCATAAATTAAGATATGGTCTTTTTGTTTAAATAATAAACGTATCAACTCTCACGCCATAAGGTTCTTAAGCAGGTTTTCTTTTTAAACTGGAATGAAGTGAGTGTATTTATATCGTTTTTAGATGTTTTTTGAGAGCAGAAAACCTATGATATATATACCTGAAATGGTACAGTGCCTCTTTTCTTCAACTTTGTCACGCCAGTGAAATAGTTATAGAAATAATAATTGTCATACCTATATAATTATTGGTGTTTGGAAACCCAATATTTTGTATTTTGCCACACTGTTTTGTCTAGATTGAACCCCGACCCACATCCATTTGATCCACTATCGAATCATATACAGGGTGTTTCCTAAAGATTGGTAAAAAATTCGTTGTGTGATTCCTAAGGGAGCTACGCCCCTTTAAATAGGGCACCCCGAAGACGGTTTTTCCTCAATATTTCCGAAACCTTACATACAAAAATCATGAAATTTGGTACATCATACAAACTTTTAATGCTGAATGAGAATTTGAGCTCAGAATTCCAAAATTTTAATCAGGGGCGTACCATACTGGCGTACCATACCATTTAAAAAATTGGATTCTTTTAACCTTTAACCCCGCCAGTATGGTACGCCCCTGATTAAAATTTTGAAATTCTGAGCTCAAATTCTCATTCAGCATTAAAAGTTTGTATGATGTACCAAATTTCATGATTTTTGTATGTAAGGTTTCGGAAATATTGAGGAAAAACCGTCTTCGGGGTGCCCTATTTAAAGGGGCGTAGCTCCCTTAGGAAGCATTTTTCGGCAAATGTTTATAGGAACTTTTTTTCATGAAAATACCCCAGGAATCACACAACGAATTTTTTACCAATCTTTAGGAAACACCCTGTATATACGTATTTATTTGATTATTATTAGGTTCCGCCAAAAAAAAAATTGCTAAAATCTCGGCTAAAATCGACGTAGCAACACTGCATTTGTGTTTCACAGCAAAGAAAAACAGCGCAGCAAGAGCAAATGTGTGTTTCTACTGCAGAAAATGTCTCAAATACTCAAATGCGAGCCTCAAACTCAGTATCAGGAGAAAAGACCAGTATACATGATATGCTGAAAGATACGCCAGCTAATGAAAACAAAAATAGTCTCCCCACAAAGTCTGGGACATCTTATTCTCGCTCAGCACCAAATACCATGTCCAATAGCAGTAGCTCCCCGGCTATTTTAACACCATCCTCACCCACACAAAATGAAGACTCCACCATTCTGAAAACCAATTCTAGAATCGAGAATCTCAAAAATTGGTCCATATCTACTTATAAGTGTACAAAACAGCTCATGTTCGAGAAACTGGGAAAAACTTCTAGAACCCACGATGCTGGTTAGTATTATTTTATATTAGAATATAAGTAAGTAAACGACCCAAGTGAAATTATCTATATTTCTTCGATTCCAAATGGAATAAATTCTGTAATAATTGAATGGGGACATTTTCGAAAAAACGCTCGGACACGTCGATTGATATTATTGGCTGTACATTTTTTTCAGCAAAAACATTTAATACAATGTAACCAAGAAGGTCATAAGATCAGCTCAGAGACTTAGCTGGCAAAGCTTTTGCGAAGAGCTGAACGACCTTCTGTCTACGCTCCGCCTATGCAAGATCTTAGCAAAGGACCCTGGAGCCAAAATAGGATGCCTAGTTAAAGCGGATGGAAAATTAACCTTGTCCGAGGAGGAGACGCTTAACAGGCTACTGGAAGTGCACTTTCCTGGATCGGGGCAAATCGCTGCACTCCCACATCAGGTAAGAGCCCACACAGCTCCCGACTTTGAAACTGCAAAGAGGATAGTCGACTATGAAAAGGTAGAATGGGCTCTCGAGTCCTTCTCTCCGTACAAAGCTCCAGGGATAGATGGGGTTTTTCCGGCCTTGCTACAAAAAGCTGGAAATCGTGTAACCGCATTCCTGGTGAAGCTCTTTCGTTCATGCCTTGCCATGGGCTATATTCCCTCTAGCTGGAGGAAAGTGAAGGTGATATTTATCCCGAAACCAGGGAAATCAGACTACACCAACCCCAAGTCCTTCCAACCGATTAGTCTATCAAGCTTTTTACTCAAGACACTAGAAAGACTTGTTGATAGATACATCAAGGAAACGCATCTGTTATCCATGCCACTGCATAACAATCAATATGCCTATCGACAAGGTCTATCGACGGACACGGCGCTACATCACCTTATCACCAAGGTAGAGGGAGCGCTAGACGGAAATAGATCAGCATTGGGTGCTTTTGTGGACATCGAAGGCGCATTTGACAATACCTCCTTTGAATCGATCTGTCGAGCATTAGAAGCAAGGGGCTCAGAAAGAGCACTGACCCAGTGGATATCAAATATGCTATCACAAAGGATGATATTTGCCGAATTAAACGGACAAAATGTCAGAACTATGGCTGCCAGAGGCTGTCCCCAGGGTGAAGTCCTATCCCCTCTCCTTTGGAGTCTTGTGGTGGACAGCCTGCTGAAGCAGCTGAACGATTCGGGTTTGTATACACAGGCCTATGCTGATGATCTGGTGATCCTAACGACGGGTAGCCACATTCAGGAGCTGAGAGCACCCACAATGCGAGCCCTGAGAATTATAGAACAGTGGTGCTCCCTTGAAGGACTTAGGATCAACCCCGAAAAGATCGAAATCCTGTTATTCACCAGGAAATACAAATCAGGACTCAAACCGGAGATATCCCTCTCAGCAAGAGTCCTGTAATACAGGAAAACGGTCAAATACCTAGGAGTAACTCTTGACCCCCGTGGGGGTTGCTGGTCCCCTATCGGGCGCCTCCCCAGATGGCGGATAGGGGAATGCCTCCCAGATATGGGAGGTACCGGGGAAATTAAATACCTCGGGGCGGACCAAAACCAGCACCTAGGAACGATGTGTGACAAACCTGAGGACTTTGTACCCCAAGTGAGTTTCAATCTCACCGTTGGTTCCGACCGGGTGGAAGCCCCGGTGGCCAACGCTGGCCCCACGGATTTTGGGGAGGGCCAATCACACGTTCTGGCATCCGAGGAACAACCAAACCTCGATGTAACTCATGAACCAACCACGGGTAACCAGGGAAGCAGTGATGCAATTCCCGGTGCCGGTGTATCTGCCATTAGTACAGGCATTGGCAACATCAGCCTGAACAAAATGGCAGAGCTTTCCGGAGCCCAGCGAAGGAAGCTTGCGATCCAGAGGGCTAAAGCCAAGGGAGAGCCTATACGGCCTCGTAAACCAAGGACAAATAGAAATCCCGGGAATAGAACCCTCCCGAATAGCTCTGGGAACACTGGGAAACCTGATGCTCGGGCCTCAGAGCCTGGAGCATCAGGTAAACCTAGGACCCCTGCAAACAAATCCTCTGCAAAGTGGGGTCGCTCTGAGGGCAACACACCAACCCCAGAAAAAAGCGCCAAGAAAAGGTCACGGCAGGGGGATGCTGAAGTAACACCCAGTACATCAACTGGGGAAACTTACAGCGAAACCCTAGCCGGGCTTAGAATGGCCATCACTTCCGAGAAATATCCGGATGAAACCTTCACTGAGGAGCAGTGTAGAGGCCTACAACAGTCTCTACTCCGGGAAGTGTTCAAATGCGAACCCGGAACTGGTCCTTAGTTCAAGAACAGCAGCTCCAGAGGTGGGGTGATTTATATCACTTGCGCCAATGAAGCTGCCAAGACTTGGCTGCTGCGGGTGGTTCCAGGCTTCAGCCCCTACGAGGGAACCAGTCTTCGGATTGGCCTGGCACACAGAGTGGTGCCAGTCGTGAGGGCTGCTGTCTGGATACCGACAAAATCCGCGGGAATCAAGGAACCGGCACAAGCTCTCCAGTTCCTCAAAACCCAGAACATGGGGCTGAAGACCGAGGACTGGAGAATAATCAGCCACAAGACGAACAATGAGGGCATGACACTCATTGTCGGTCTTGACAGCAGATCTCTGAAGGAGCTGCAAAACCGGAATCTCTGGGCCTACTTTGGGTTAATGCAGCTAACCTTCAGACTTCTCAAGAAGGAGGCTCCCGATGCTGAGGGTAATACAAATAAACCTTCAGCACAGTAAGGGAGCATCTGCTGCCCTTTGCCAACAGCTGGCAAAGAAAAACATAGACCTGGCCATCATCCAAGAACCCTGGATCACGAAGGGAAAAATAGCCGGTCTAGGAAACACTGGAAGTGAGATCTTTTACAAGGAGCAATCAACAGGTAACGTGAGAGCTTGCATATACGTGAGAAACGGAGTGCAGGCTCTCAATATTAAAGAACTAAATTCCAGGGATCAAGTAGCCGTCCAACTAAGCTACAAAGAGGAAGGAACCCAGAAGGACATCATAATAGCCTCGGTTTACCTTCCCTACGATGCACCCAGACCCCCACCATCGGAAGACCTGGAGAAATTAGTGAATCACTGTGGGCAGAGAAACCTACAGTGTATAATAGGTATGGACGCCAACTCGCATCACACCATCTGGGGGAGCAGCGATATTAACAAAAGAGGTGAGTCTTTATTGGATTTTATTATAACCCATGATTTGGAGATTCTGAACAAGGGCAACAAGCCTACTTTTGCAAACCGCATACGGTCGGAAGTTATTGATGTCACTCTGTCCACCTCCCGTATTAATCCCGATATCCAGCGGTGGCGCGTATCCGATGAACCATCCCTGTCGGACCATAGGTATATACTGATGGAAATCAATAGTATTGACAAGCCGTCAGAAATGTACCGCAACCCACGCAAAACGAACTGGACTGAATACCGGGAGGATTTGATGTTGAGGTGGTAGCAGAACAACTACAAAACGCTATAATTTACTCATACCATCGAAGCTGTCCGCTAATCCGGCGTTCTTCATGCAAGGACACAACCTGGTGGAACGAGAAACTTGACAAGATGAAGGGGGAAACACGCAGACTCTTCAATGTGGCCAAGAAAACCGGTGAATGGGATGAATACCACCATACTCTGACAAAATACAACAAAGAAGTAAGGGAAGCTAAGAGGAACTTCTGGAGGAAGTTTTGCACTGAGGTCGAAAAAACCTCGGAAGGCGCACGCCTTCAGAGAATCCTAGCAAAAGACCCCCTTCCACCAATGGGAACATCAAAGAAACCAAATGGGGAATACACGAAAAATGGCGAAGAAACCATTGAGACACTACTCAGGGCACACTTTCCAGACTCGACCATAATCAACAGGCAACAGGGAGTCAACTCCCTATCTCCTGAGATCCTCCGGATGAGAGGATCAAGAGATGATTGGGTCATAGCCCGACAGATTGTGACATCAAATAGAATCGAATGGGCCATAAACTCATTCGAACCATACAAAGCACCTGGATGCGATGGGATAATACCGGCACACCTGCAGCAGGGCGAAGCCCAACTCATATCGATGCTTTGCCAACTTTTCAGAGCAAGCCTGGCAACGGGACACATACCCATGATATGGAAACTCTTACGAATGGTCTTTATACAGAAACCCGGGAAAGATAGCTCTCAGCCCAAGGCATTCAGACCAATAAATCTCTCGTCGTTTCTACTCAAAACGATGGAGAAAGTGATTGAAAGGCACATTAGGGAGACCTCCCTAATAGAGAGGCCACTACACAAAAACCAAAACGCCTATCAACCTGGTAGATCATGTGAAACTGCTCTGCATGAACTTGTTCATAAAATAGAGCAACCACTGAACAAGCAAAGAGTTGCCCTAGCTGC
The DNA here is from genome assembly GCA_958502075.1 of Orchestes rusci. Taxonomy (NCBI): domain Eukaryota; kingdom Metazoa; phylum Arthropoda; class Insecta; order Coleoptera; family Curculionidae; genus Orchestes; species Orchestes rusci. The sequence goes on from OY293303.1 coordinate 24,490,092, forward strand.
ATTCCTTGATATAGAAGGAGCATTTGATCACACCTCCTTCGATTCAATGACCACCGCAATCAATCGGCGTGGAATTAAAGACACAGTTTGTAGGTGGATAAGAAACATGCTGAAAGGTAGGAGAATTCAAGCAACTATGCTTGACAAAACTGTAACTATAGAGGCAGCCTAAGGCTGCCCCCAGGGTGGAGTCTTGTCCCCTCTCCTCTGGAACCTAGTCGCAGATGAACTACTGGTAGAGTTAAACAGCAAAGGGTTCTACGCCCAAGGCTATGCCGATGACGTAGCAATACTTATCACTGGCAAACACACCAAGATAATATCAGAACTGATGCAGACAGCTCTGACAATCGTAGAAGATTGGTGCAGGAAGGTGAACCTGAAGGTCAATCCTGAGAAAACCTCCCAGGTCAGCTTTACGAGAAAGAGGAAGACAGCGGAATTATTCAAACCCATGTTCTTTGGACAAGAACTGCAGGTGGTAAGAGAAGTCAAATACCTAGGCATCATCCTGGATGACAAACTCACATGGAATTCACACCTACAGAAAATAGTGAATCGAGGTAAAGCCACAATAATGGCAACAAAAAGAGCGATAGGAAAGAAATGGGGCATAAATCCGCGCATGGTACACTGGCTCTATTGTACCGTGGTGAGACCCACCCTTGCTTATAGCTCTGTTGTCTGGTGGCCGAAAATCGAGCAGCGACAAGCAGCCACGGAACTTGCAAAAGTTCAGAGGCTAGCATGTCTTTGTGTAACGGGAGCCATGAAAACCACTCCAACACTTGCCATGGAGGCCATGCTTAACCTACCTCCTTTAGATATCTATATCAAAATGGAAGCAACAATGGGAGCATATAGACTTAGCAACACCGGGAACTGGAGCCACTCAAACTCCCAAGGACACACTAAGATAACCAGCACAGTCACGAACCACTTAGTAACAATGAGGAGTGATATCATGTTGAAAAATATCAACTTTAGCACGTCTCCTAAGACCAAGCTAATATGGGAAGAGGAAACGGTGAAACAACTCCGGATGGCTAATGGGGCAATATGGTACACAGACGGCTCCAAAACAAGCCGGGGAACTGGTGCCGGAATCGTAGGTGAAAATCCAAAGTGGGAAACATGTGAACCACTCGGGATGTACGCTACAGTTTTCCAGGCAGAAGTACATGCAATAAACGTATGCGTGCAAGAAAATCTCAGGAGAGGCTACAGAGGAAGGAAAATCCTTATCCTTAGTGACAGCCAAGCCGCAATCAAAACCATCTCCTGTCGGGAAACCAAATCCAAACAAGTCATGGACTGTCAGCAAAACCTTGTCACACTGGGAGTATCTAACGATGTTACTCTTGGATGGATACCAGGACACACAGGGATAGCTGGGAACGAGCGGGCGGATCTACTAGCACGCAAAGCTGCAAACACACCACTTCTGGGTCCAGAACCTGCTATTGGTATTACAAAATCCTCTGTGAGAGGTTGGCTGAACTGTTGGTCCAAAAAACAACAGAAAGCTAGATGGTGCCAATCACCAGGTCTGAAACACAGTAAATTAATGATGGCAGACGAGATCGAATCATCATTTTCTGGAAGCCTACTGCAACTCAGCAGGAATCAGCTCAGGAAAGCAACAGGTATATTAACTGGACACTGCACTCTAAGGAAACACATGCATATCATGGGTCTTTTCAACGAGGAACCCATATGTAGGCTGTGCAACGAGGAGGAGGAAACAGCCTCCCACATTGTATTCGAATGTGAAGCGCTGGCGTACTGGAGAAGAGATAATGGGGAATTCACAACCACTCCTCGAAAGACGGACAGGGAAACAGTAGAACGAGTCATAAACCTTATTCGGGCAATGGAGCTCTTCGACTGAGAGACAGGCACAGAGAAGATACAATAAGCCCAACTAGAGGCTGCGGTGTCGGGGTCAACAGCCCGAAACTCGTAGCGCCTGTACTTCAGTAATCAGTAATCAGTAACTCTTGACCAGAAACTGTCCTGGAAAGATCACATCGAAGAACGCTCTAGGAAAGCCATATGCTCTCTATGGGCATGCAAAAGAGCTATAGGGACAACATGGGGACTGAAACCCAGTATAGTTTACTGGATCTATTCTATGGTTATCAGACCTCTGATCACCTACGAAGCCATAGTATGGTGGCCCGCAACCAAGAAAGCATACATCCAAAGGCAACTGGATAAGGTTCAAAGGATGGGATGCATCAGTATAACAAGCGCAGCACGGACCACACCAACGAGAGCGTTGAAGGTTATCCTGGAGCTACCCCCACTGCACTTGTTTGTAGAGAGTGTTGCACTCAGAACAGCATACCGTCTTTACTGTCTGGATTATCTGAAGCAGAGGAGCAAGGGACACTCGGTCATCATGAGTGAACCCCAGATAAAAGATGGAGTGCTGCTAATGCACTCCGACTACATGACTCCAATCTTCTATGCTGGTAGCTCGCCTGAGCTGATTATTCCTAGACCAGAGGATTGGACGGATCAGAACAGACCAGTTCAAACACGAGAAGGGTCGTGGTGGTTTACTGATGGCTCCAAACATCAGAGAGGCACAGGAGCAGGATTCTGCAAGAGCGGGAGGGACAATAAAATGACCTTCTCGCTCGGGATTCACGCTTCGATCCTACAGGCCGAAATCTTCGCCATAACACAATGTGCATATAACATTCTTGAGAGCGGCACAAATCACAGAACTTTCAACATTTGTTCAAATAGCACTTCAGCATTAAAGGCTGTTGTGAGAAAGGCAGTAGACTCTAAAGCAGTCTTAGAATGCAAAGAGGTTCTGCATAAGATAATTCAAAATAACAACAAGGTGAGGCTAATTTGGGTCCCGAGCCATAGCGGTATAAAGGGGAACATTGAAACTGACAGACTTGCCAAAAATGGTTCATCGCACAGGCCGATAGGACCCGAACCAATGATTGGCGTCTCTAAAGCAATAGGAATGGGCGAGGCGAAGAAACTTCTACTCGAAAAGGCCACTCTATGCTGGAATAATGCCCCTGGTATGCTACATGCCAAGGCAATGATAACAGGACCTGATACGGGCAGAACCAAAGAGCTCCTAAATATGAGCAGAAAAGACCTCCGCACAATGATTGGTCTGTTAACTGGTCACATGAACCTGAAGGGTCACCTCCATAGGATCGGGATCGGGGAAGATTCAGACTGTAGGTGGTGCCTTGAAGACGTAGAGACCGTAGCCCACATCCTAACGGAATGTCCGGCTCTTCGTAGCATTAGGATGGAACACTTCGGAGCTGAACTCACAACACTCCAGGAATTGGAAGGGATCTATTTGAGGGACCTGCTGAGCTTCGCGAAAGCGTCGTGCCTTCAATAATCTCACTTCTATCTATTGTGGGTTGCAACAGGCCCAGGAGGCCTAAACAGGTTTTGGCGTGAGCCACTCACTGAAACATCTACATCTACATCTACATCGTGCCCTTTTGCTTAATGGAGTTCTCATGAATTTATTTTATAGAAATGATGTCTATTTTTCTAACGACGAACGGTTTTCTTTAGAGATTGGAAACTCTTATTTGCATCTTGCTTCTAGGGTATGAGTTCTGAATAGGTATGAGTGAAGTGCAACCGCATATGGCCCGGACAACATGGCACAAAAAATCCCTAATCACAACATTTTTTTGCAAGGGAATTATTTTTTATCGAGAAATTTGTCATAAATCTGTCAAAAATATATTTCAACACTTTTCCTCACTTACCTCGCGATATTTCCAAAACAAATCAAGATATTGAGAACTTTATCAAAATAATCGTTAAAGGAAGTATGAGCGGAGAAAACTGAGAAAATAGCATTCGTATGAAAAATGTAGATATTTTTAAAAGCTAGAAAAAAATTATTTTTCATTTTGTTTTCAGTAAGCGAGAAACTTCTTAATTTCAAAAAATGTTTCGATACTGTCTGTGAACGAAACAAAGTCAAATGTTTCAAAAAGTATTCGAAGAAAGAATCAGCACTTTTTTCCAGTTTATGTCAGCAGAAAATGTCAAATCCTTCGTTCAAGCATGCCACGCCGCGCCAGCCGCATGCCATCCTGCGTTAAATGCAGATAATAACAATAATAATGATTATAGCTCTTTCCTAAGCAATAGCTTCGAACAACATAGTATGAAAATATACAAAGTGCGCCAATAGTGCGTGGACGAGATATTGTCGGTCTATAAGATGAACATTTTTAAAATTCGTTGCCGAGGTATGATGGACAGACCTTACGGCTAGAAACCTAAAATAGTAACACTTCATTTGCATTGCGTATACAGGAGGTTTCATATCAAAGTTACATGTTTTTAATTGGAACAACCTGTATATTATTATATATTTGGGTTCCTTAGTCAATTTCAGATTGAGTTTATGTACCACACACACGATATCTTAAACAAGCCGGCCACCCACAAATCACTATTTTTTGAAAAAGTTGATGTTCAAAAAAGTTGAATATTGCATTGATCCTTAGAGTTATAGAATTGGGATTTTTTGGTGATGCTTACCATGAAATGTCCTAATGTAGGCCGTATGTACTAGCTTTAATTCTTTTTGAGTTATTAGAAATCGATGCCAATTTAGAAAATTTCAATCAGGGATAACTCGAGGGATAACTTGATTTTTTCAAATGAAACTAACTAATTTTTTTTATGCGATTGAATGTAGAATTTCATCAGCTTTCTGGCGATATACGGTTGTTAATATCTATGTCTGGTAGTTTTCTTTCAAATCTACATTTTTCTATTAATCCGACTTCTCTATCAATTGTCAACACTAACTAAGATAGGTATTGAGATCAAAGAGGCCGTGGAAAACAAACAATTTGTTATAAATGTTCATTGACAGGTGACCGGACATCAAAGAAAAAGGGATCAGAAGCAGTATAATAATTATAACAAGATATTTCTAGATACAATGCCAGTTTTTGATAAAAAGTGGCTAGCACTATTCGAAAGAGGAGCAACATTTTACATCAATACAAAGGACAAAGGATAGTCTAGCTAATTTAATTTTTGCCAAGTTCCAAATTTTATTGCTAGACCTCCACTCTTCAACGGCACTCTATTTCTCCAGAAATGTGATCCGGTTGAGAATTCTTTTTTCAGAAGATTCATTGATTTGTGCATAGAATAAGTGGTCGGTATTTTGAACATTTTTTTGTCATCATAATTATTATACTGCTCTTGTTCCCTTCTTTTGATGTTCTGTCCCCTGTTTATAATTTAGTTTTCAGTTTTATGATACAATATTTGAAATTTGAATACTTATTCTATTTTCCACGGCCTACTTGATCAGGTAGGTATTGAGAATTGATAGAAACGTCGAATTAATAGGAAAATGAGGATTTGAAAGAAAACTACCAGAGAAATACACTAACAACAGTATATCGCCAGAAAGCTTAAGTTATCCCTGATTAAAATTTTTTGAATTGGCATAACGATTTCTCATAACTCAAAATGAATTGAAGCTAGTACATACGGCCCACATTGAGACATTTCATTGTAAGCATCACCAAAAAATTCCAATTCTCAAACTCTTAAGAACAATGCAATTATCCTATTTTTTAATACATCAACTTTTTCAAAAAATAGTGATTTGCGGTTGTACGGCTCGTTTAAGATACCATGTGTGGTACATTAACTCAATCTGGAATTGACTGAGGAACCCAAATATGTAATTATATACAGAGTGTTCCTTTGAAAAAAATGTAATTTTTGATATGAATTACCCTGTATACGCGGAGCGAATCAGGTAAACATATTTTGGTTTTGTAGCCTTGAGGTCTGTCTCTCACGCCCCAGCAACGAATTTTAAAAATGTGCGACAATATCCCGTCGACGCACTATTAGCGCACCCTGTATAAATGAATCACAATGAACCAGATTTCCTTAATAAAATCTTGAATGTATGTATATTATCAAAGTCTTTCATTAAAGCTGGTAAATAATTAAAGTCATGAAGACCTTTACACACAATTGAATTTTGAAGTTGACTTGAATTACATTTATGTATGAGTATGAAGGCTTCCTTATTTTTGTCATTATAGCTATGAGTATTTTTAAAAGTATTCGTTCTATTACAGACATACATTGGCAACATTTTATTCCTAATTTTTAAAATAAATACATAAACAATGAGAAAGATTTTTTTTGTATAACGGACAATGAGTCGAGAGAAATTTAGCATGTTGAAGATAAGTGTATAGTGTATGTTACATCGTAGTATTGCACGCATTGCTCTGTTTTGGGTGCGTTGACATTTGACAAGAAGTGATGTTAATATTGACGCGTTCAAGGCAAAACGACATATTTGCCAAAAAGTGAATTTTACAGGAGATAGAAGATACCATGTATTTTGAAATGACGTCGACTTTTTCAGTATGGCAATTGTGAAATTTAATTCAATTTAGTTTATCCTACTTATTTCACCAGGATGTTAGCTCCAATTAATTTGAATTAATTTTTTTATGGTGAAAAAACGCAAAATTCATGCTTATGTTAGTTCACACTACGACATTGTCGTTTGTGTCAAATTTCCATACGGTGCTTATGTCATTTCAACCAAATTTTTGCACTGTTTGGCGCTTATTTGACTTTATGTTTAATCGGTGACGCTCCTCTAATGATTCATCTTTGGCGTTTATGCCATTGTCTTTGAGGTGGATATCAAACAAAAATTCTGTGTTTCTGAACAAAAAATCATATTCTGCAAATATTAATCGCAACACTCCGTCTGCTGAAAGACGTAAGCGGCTTGAAACTCAAGTTCACTTTTAGACAATCATGTAACAGATCTTGACATTTTCCACAACATAAGAACGTAATTTTGTTAACCAAGGTGTACGTGAAACTTTTGTCATTCAGCATAACGTTATGCTGAAATGGCATAACCGCCACATAAAATTATATTCAAAATGCAATACATCATATTTTACAAATTTTAAAAACTTGTAATTATCTTACCAACCTCGTAAAAAGCAGCTGCTCGTCAACCGCCATAAGGATAGCATTTATGGCGGTTGACGAGCAACTGGCACATACAAATGTGATATCGTTTCAGGCTACTGCGCATGAAAGGTGAAATAGCTTCACAATGCATATTTTGGTGCTTAAACCATTGAAGACGTAGCTTGAATTAATCTTCACGTAGATACCAATGAGTATAGCATTTTTCATGATTTTCATAATATTCGTTTTGCCTTGAACGCGTCGATATAGCGATACTGTTGGGATCCGCTTATAACTGTGAATGAACTCCTGAACATTTTAGAATATACTTCATGTTGTAGCTATCTCTTCACTCTAGATCAATGTTTTCAGCAATCTTATCTGTATTCTCTTGAGTAAGGCTGTTACTGTAGTATACGGTATTTTGTTGAAATTTGGTTGGTACCCACCATCCATAGAAACACTTTTTTCAATGACAATCATGATCATTTGGTCATGCCTTTATTTTCTTTGCAATAGCGTACCACTTTATTCAAACAAAGTATTATTCAAACATTCCCCGGGTGCCTGCAGCGGAAGTTCAAAATTAATAATTTTTATAGATGATGCAATGGATATACAAAACAAATGTTTATAAAAAATAAAGCGATTGTCGACCTACATTGATAGGACTTTTTTTCAAAATCATGTATTGAAAAGTGATTAAAAAATAAAATTCATCATTTTTACGATTTAAATGCTCAATATTTTGACCGACGGGAAGTCAGTGGTGAATGTAGAAACATAATTTCTATGTAACAGAAGATGTTTCAATGGATTCTGGGTATCATCCAAATTTCAAGTAAATAGTATAACCCAAGAAAATACAGATCGGATTGCGTAGATTTTTGATCTAGAGTGAAGAGATAGCTACAACTTATATTGAATTTTCAAATGTTCAGGAAGTTTCATTCACAGGTCTCCACATTATCTCGCTTACTGAAAATATTTTGCAAAAAGTTTTTTTTTTGTAGTTTTACAAAAAATCTATTTTTTCCAATACAAATACTATAACCCTAGTTTTCTTCGCCCACATTTCCTTCGAATATTATTATAAAGAAAAACTTACAAATATCTTAATTGGTCCCGGAGATATCGCGAGATAAGTGAGGAAAAGTGATGAGATATACTTTTACAGATTTATGACAATTTTTTTAGTAACAAATGTTGTCCCTGCTATTACCTTACAAATAACAATAAGAAGGCTCACTCTATTGTGTGGCACTATCAAGAGACAGCTCGCCGAGCCATTAGGGAGCACATCGTTCTCGTAGCACAGAACATACCTGCCCGATATTTCAAAATCACGAGTTAACAGCGCTTCTTATAATAAACCGATAACGTCGGTTGCTGAATAGACTGGCATTCTCGAACCGGATGGAGGGGGTATGGTGTTGGAAACTTTAGCACCCCTCATGTCGGTTTCGCGCGCTTGCCAGAGTGATCCTACTTATTGTGATTGGTTCTGTGCTGCTAGAGAAAGAAATGACGGACGTTTTCCCGCGCAGTGCTCTATGAACTTTTCGGTAAGTAAACAATCAAATGGCCAGATAATGATAATAATTATGATTGAATTGAGAATTTGAAACAACCATATGTTTCATTGATCTTTCTTAATCCCAATCCATAAAAAGCAAATAACTGTTATCTGAAAAAAAATCTGCAATAAGAAAGATATTTTTTTTACAACAAAGATAAAGAAGTTGGGACAACCAGAAATTCGAAAATCAATATCTACACCAAAAAAGGCTTTTTTCGTGGATTGTAGGCACCCAGCAAATTTTACGAAATATCAAAGGCGAATCCAAAACTCAATTATCAGTTAGCATGAGTCGATATTCGAATTTCCGTTTTTGATCACTAAACTTCAACATTTTTGAAAACCTACTAAAAGAAAAACACGCCAGTACACAGTATTCCTCCGCACTCCTAGCCACTCCACTATAACAAGTAAAAAGCACCGCAGGTACCGCCACTCCCACCCTGCCGCTAAACCTCTTTCCTCACCACTCCACTTGAATCGCTAAGTCTAAGGTAGCCATACATCGCATACATTTTCAATGAAAAAACTGGATCCGACTTTCGCTAAAATTCGAAATAATCATCAGTGGCGTACCCTACTGAACGGGTTGAGGCTAAAAACAGTCTCATTTTCATGTTTTTTTTCCATTCTTATTCCAGAATATGGAACCTGAAGGATTTTTATTCTGTATATTGAAGATGAACTTGAGATCCCTATCTCGAATAATTTTCGAGAAACTCCATTTTTTTTTAATCAACTGTTACAAATACATCATGAAAATTGTAGATCCATGATAGTTCCAATTCACCACCCAGAAGTTTTTTCAATGTATACAAGGAGATTTGAACAAGAATCTTGATTGTTAGGTACTTATTTAAAAAATGCAAAAAGCCCCTTCCGAAGCGGTTTTATACATTTTTCATCCAGTTTTTCTAAATAATATACTAACTCAAAAAAATGGGTCATGGGTGACAACAGCTTCCTGACAAGAAATGTTGCGAAAGACCCCAACTTATCTTGTCTGAAAGTTGATATTGAGAGAATTGAAATTTAAGTTTTTTGAAAAACTTTTAAAATAAAAAAGTTATTTTGTTAAAAATTTTTATATAAAGGTGATCAAATATGCAAAATTCAAATCTGGTTTTGGTATGAGTCTTGCTTGCTTACACAACTTTTCACTTATTCAAATAGTCATAACTTTTTTGTACGCACTCGTGCATTTCATAAATCAATTTGTCATCCGGAAATTGATTTTCGTTATATTTACAGAAAAAAGTATACTTTTCAATCACCATGATAAGGGCGTTTTCAAAACCTCCTATATTTATTTCCAAAATTTGCCATTGAAAACCACATTACATGGATTACTTTGATTGCAAATACCTTGAAAAAGGTTACCCGTACAAAGTATACCTTTTTTTATGTAAATATACAGGATGTTTATCAATTGAATGCCGATACTTAAGGGTGATGATCCATGGATGATTTTAAGACAAAAAGTTCATATGGACATAGGTCCGCAAACGCACAGATTTTAAGATACAGGGTGTTGAAATTTAAAAAAAAAATCTTTTTTTCATCATCACTCTGATACTATTCCAAATATCTTTTTGAAATTTGGTACACGTCTTCTATGCATCAAAATGCATGGGAATGAGGGCACCACTGATTTGAAAATATTGGATGACACAGCAGGGTGTCAATGCAATCAAGTAGATTTTATTTTTTTGATCAAAAACCATGCGCCGGACGAAAAAAAATCAGGAAAACGAATTGGCTCGGAAATAAATACAGATTTTCAAAATGATTTTTATTTTGGAAGGAAGCAGTGGCGTACAATTTTTTTCTCCAAAAATATTGAGTGCAAAGCCCGTACGGACGCAACTGGTAAAAATAATGAAATTGTTTGTACATCACAAAATGCATATTGAAGCCCAGAAGACGTGTACCAAATTTCATAAAGATATCTAGAATAGTATCAAAGTAATTATAAAAAAATAATTTATTTTTTAATATTTCATCACCCTGTATCTTGAAGATTAAGCTCTTGCGGACCTATATTTATATGAACTTTTTGTTAAAAAATCATCCAAGAATTATCACCCTTAAGTATCGGCATTCAATCAATAAACACCCTGTATATGAAAAAATCATTTTTCAATTGAAAATGGATATACTAATGCGTACAAAAAAGTTATGACAATTTGGATGGGTGAAAAGGTGTGTAAGTGGCGCTCCCCAAAAGCAAGAGCCACACTTATGCTAGATTTGAATGTTGCATGTTAAACAGCCCTTATACAGGGTGTCCCAAGAAAAATGCCCAACCATTTGACTCTACGACCAAATAAGGCAAAAATCACTAACGTCAAAATTTCGAAAAATGCCTCCAAATGAAATTATAGTAATTCACTGCCCATCTACTGTTTACCATGTCCTACCCAACAGTGAAGATAATGTTATTGTTCGCATTCACGGAGCTTAAGCAAAACTTGATATCCAAACAATAAGCCGTGAAGAAAACAATTTTATTCGTCGTTTGCACGCATCATGCATGGAACAAAACGGTGAGCACTCCGAACATTTGCCTTTGTAAATTTAGATGTTCTTGTTTTATTATGTGTTGAGTTGATAAATGGGTTTAATTTGAACATCTGATTGGATTTTCGAAAATTGCCTATAGTCAGAATGGCTAGAGTTTCATATGAAGCCATATTTCGAAATTTTGACAAAAGTTATTTTTGTCTTATTTTTCGTCGCAGAGTCTACCACTAAATGGTGGGATTTTTTTTGGACACCGTGTATGAAAAATGGCATACAAATAACTTGATTATTTCCAAAGTTATTTGGAAAAATCAAAAATCCAAATTTAACTTTTATACCCTGTCTTTCTCTTTACATCAACATTCGGAACAGACAAGTTGAGTTCTATCGCAATGTTTTTTTTGCTGTTTCCTTGTGTCCCATTTTTTTTAAACACTCTGTATTTATTTTCAAAGTATAGGTTTCAAAGTTCAAATCAAAAAAGACACAGATATTTCTTGTTTTCAGTGTTCCTTATAGTGATTCAATGGAAGTGTCATAACAGATGCAAAAGCAGAAACAGATGTTAATAGCGACTCTTCACAGAAGCATAAACGAATGCTGGAATAGAAGTAAAATAATGCTAGAAAAAAAAATGCTAAATGCTTATTCTTTATTAATATCCAAAATTTGACGACAAGTTATATTTCATAAACCATATTTTAACTGCCTTTCCACAGTGCAATCGATAACGGTGCGTTCTCCATAGATCATAGAGCTTCTGCAGTTGCGGAAGCGTGAACAAAGGTCTGTTGCAACACTAATTTCTTGTATGAAGATTGGCAAGGTTCAAAGTACTTTTGTCTTGATCAACCATTTTCTAAATAAACAGATGTAAACATCCCGTCAGGTATTGCCGATCAACTTGAATTTACTCGGAAGTAGCTTTCAAGCAACACACCAATCAGTTGGAATCATAAGAGTTTTCTGTTTTACTCTGACGGATTAATGGGACGCTACCACAATTTTAAATTGACGAGCAAATGCTTCAATTTTGTTGTACGTTAATAAATACAACTTGTTATCAGCAAAGCAACATTTTTGACATTGTGGACCTTGAACTCATTTGCAAAGCCGTATTCGCTATTTTTCACGCAATTATCGTCGTTCGTCTGACCCAAAAACAATGTTTTCGACTAAATACACCCCTTCTGCAAATAAAGCCGATAAAGCCGAGTTCGTGATTGCAAACAAACAAATCGAACCCCTTTCATTTCTCTTCTACTGTGGAAACCAATATGTTATATTACGGGCAGCGTAAGTCAGCTGGAATGAACCTCGCACTGCTATAGCAATTTGACAATTGAGTAGTTAAAATAGCATGGAACAGCCTTGCTTCTATTTGACTTTGGTTTGATGGAAAACCATGATTTCTATGACGTTCACGAAATACAGAGTGTATTGGAAATTGTGAAATGTATTTCGAGATGTCATTTATATTTCTCTGCTCTGAGATTTTTGCGACAATATATATATATATATATATACGCAGTTAGGGTTAACTATTGGGATGGCCCCAAAGATTCTTGGATGGGAAATCTACTGGCACACTCTGGACGAATGGGGCTCGATGATCTACGAGTGTATTTCTTCGCGAGGTCAACAACACACTGTTTTAACATTGTACGAGATTTCCTCAGGAGATGAGATGCAAGATCAGGAGTTTTACGAAATGCAGCGTGTTGTTGTGTGTGTTGATCAGAGTGTTGCAAGGTTTGGAGAAGCAGGGAAAGTGTGAGTTGATCTTGATCGATGATGGACAAGGAGTAAAGTTTCTCTAATTGTTGATAGAAGTTTTATTAACTGATTTTTCACGTTGTATTGTTTGAAGTATGATATATATTGAATTTTTCATGAAACGTGAAAAAAAAAAAAAAAAAAATCAAGAATATATACAGGGTGTTACAAATTCGATGGGATAGCATTGCTAATTCCTAAACCATAAGAGATACAGCGTCGGTTAAATGGAGGCAAAGTTGCGCCTTTTTATGCTCAACAAAATGCCGTTTTGAAATTTAAAAAATTCCGACCACTTCCGAAAATATCCGGAAAAAATCAATTTTTTCAAAATTCTTTTTTGTTTCCTCCTGAGTTAGTTTGAAGGAATTATTGAAAACGAGTGGCACATTTTCATGGCCACTTTTTCGCCTCTTGAAGGTAGGGTGGTCGGAATTTATATCCGACGTTTCGATTTTCCGCAACCATCATCAACTTAATTTTTTCAAATACAAACCCAACTTTTTTTATGCATTTTTGGATAGCTCCTGACTTCCTGAACATCATGATGTGTCACACTTGTCATTCCAAAATATGCAGAATCATAATCCGAGATTTTTCAAAATCAAACCTCTTGATCTTTTTGTAATGCAATGCGCGTATCGTAGTCATGGTAACAATAACAACTTGTCACGCCTATGAATAGTTTTGATGATCAAAAACTAGTCGAGAAACTGTTTTTAAGCTGGAGTTTTATTATTCAAGCTCCAAAACTATCCACAGGCGTGACAAATTGTTATTGTTACCATGACTACGATACGCGCATTGCATTACAAAGAGATCAAGAGGTTTGATTTTGAAAAATCTCGGATTATAATTCTGCATTATTTGGAATGACAAGTGTGACACATCATGATGTTCAGGAAGTCAGGAGCTATCCAAAAATGCATAAAAAAAGTTGGGTTTGTATTTGAAAAAATTAAGTTGATGATGGTTGCGGAAAATCGAAACGTCGGATATAAATTCCGACCACCGTACCTTCAAGAGGAGAAAAAGTGGCCATGAAAATGTGCCACTCGTTTTCAATAATTCCTTCAAACTAACTCAGGAGGAAATAAAAAAGAATTTTGAAAAAATCGATTTTTTCCGGATATCTCCGGAAGTGCTCCGAATTTTTCAAGTTTCTCAGCGGCATATTATTGAGTGCCAAAATGCGAAACTTTGCCTCCATTTAACCGACGCTGTATCTCTTATGGTTTAGGAATTAGCAATGCTATCCCATCGAATTTGTAACACCCTGTATATATATATACAGGGTGTTTCAGAATAACATGCTAATAATAAAGGGGGTGATTCTTGGGCTCATTTTAAGAAAAAAAATTCATATGAACGTATGTCCTAAACGCCTTAACTTTTGAGATACAGGGTGTCAAAGTTTTAAAAAATAGATACTTTTTTTACAATAACTTTGTCATTACTGTAGATATCTTTATGAAATTTGAGTCATGTATTTTAGGCATTAATACTCATTCTTTGATGCACAAACAATTTAATTATTCTGACCAGTGCCGTCCATGCGGGTTTTGGTTTGCATATTTTTTGGGAAAAAAGTTAAGGCGTTTAGGACATACGTTCATATGAATTTTTTTTCTTAAAATGAGCCCAAGAATCACCCCCTTTATTATTAGCATGTTATTCTGAAACACCCTGTATATATATATATATATATATATATATATAGAGCGGGAGGGTAGTCTTGACTGACTAGTTAAACATCAAGCTTATAGGTAGATAAATTTGTTGTAATTCAATTAGAAGAGAGTATGTTCTTCATAAGATGCTTCCTTTTGTTATAAACTCGTCTTGGTGAGTAGATTATTTATAAAATTGTATTTCACGGTTTTTGTTACATGAACCTTAATTTATAGATGTCCTGATAAAGGAAATAAACATTTCCGAAAGCTCGACAAACAAAAAAGGGTTTTGTTTTTTTACCTAAACCTAAGGCCAATTTTGACTGCATCCCCAAGACTATAAGCTTGATGTATATATATTTATATATAATGGCTTAAAATCCCAGACGGGGTACCGCCGCAAAAAAGCTTTCTAGATCTATTTAAATAGGGGTAGATCAGTCCCCAGTCTCTATATAATTCAAACACTTTCACATATCTGTCTCCATATATCTTTGTCCCCTGTCTTCTACTGCCAGTTTCGTTCTCCGGCCCTGCTCAGTTCAGCTTGTACCTCTTTCATCCAGCTGGATCTTGGTCTAACCCCACCTTCTTCTTGCACTAGGTTGCCGTTCCACCATGCTTTATATTGTAGACCTGCTTCTAGCTCTCCACACATGTCCCAGGCATCTAATTCTTTGTCTTTTTATCCTCTTTATTACGTCTTCTCCTTCTAGTTCCTCCAATATTTCTCTGTTCGTCCTTATTTTGAAATCATCATCTTCCGCCTCATCAGGTCCTAGCATTGCTCTCATCATCTTTTGCTCTTGTACTCTTAGCTCTTCTTCTTGTTTCTAAGTCATTGTTATCGTCCCCGCAGCGTACATCATTGTTGGTAGTATTATCGTCCTGTATATCCTGATTTTCGTTTTTTTGCCCAGTATTTTATTTGTTAATAACTTTTTGTTTGCTTCATATACAGGTTCTCTGATGTTTAACGGTTCTTTGAAATGATGACTATGTCATCGGCATACGCTATTATTTGTCCTTCTCTTGTTCTCAGCGTTCCTTTGTTTATTTTTCCGACAACATACTCCAACGCTATATTAAACAATGTGATCGATAGTGTGTCTCCCTGCTTTACTCCCTTATCAATTTCGAAGTCCTCTGTGTCTCCTTTTTGTGTTCTTATGCTAATTCTTGTATTGGTCATTGTCATCTGTATCAATCTTTTAAGTTTGCCTTGTACTCCCATTTTCTCCAGGACTTCCAGTACCTTGTCTCTGTTCAGCGAATCAAAAGCTTGTTTGAAATCTACGAAGATCAGCTCAGTACATAAATAATAATCATAAGTCTTTTCTATCATTTGTTTGAGGGTGTGTATTGCGTCAGTCGTTGATCTGCCCTTCATGAATCCACATTGATACTGTCCAATCAAGAGCCTTGTTTTGTCCATTAATCTGTTTCGAATTATTGTTGACAGTACTTTGTATGCCGTGTTTAGCAAGGTCAATCCTCTGTAGTTACTGCATATCTGCTGGTCGCCTTTTTTATGTATGGTTACGACTTGTCTCATCTCCCAATCGCTTGGGATTGTCTCTTCTGTCCAGACCCTCTTTATTAGTTGGAATATCTACTCTTGTAATGATTTACCACTATATTTTAAAAGTTCTGTGTTGATTCCGTCCCTACCTGGCGCTTTGCCGTTTTTGATTTTGTTGATAACGTTATTTATTTTTTTTCTACTTGGGATGTCATCTGAGTCGTTTGTGTCTGCTACGTCATTTTCTTCATTTTCAGATAGCGTCTTTGTGTGGTTTGGAGTTTCGTAAAGTAATTCTGTGAAGTAGTGCTTCCACACTTCTTTATACTCCTCTTCGCTTTCGGCTACTTTTTCGTGCTTGTTCTTTATGCCTATTGATTCTCCTTTTTAGTTTTTGTTTTGTTCACTGATACTTTTATAGAATCGTTTTTTATTTGAGTTGCGACTTTCTCTTTCAATTTTCTCTATTTCGTATTGTATCCATATTCTCTTGGCTTCTCTCATTACTTTTTTTGACTCTTTTCTAAGCTTGTCATATCTTTGTTTGTCTTGCTCTGTTTTACCATTCAACCATTTTAAACCTAGCTTCTGCTTTCTTTGTTATGCTTTCTCGGCAGTATTCATTGAACCATTGTTTATCAGCCTTTCTCCTTGCACCTATAATTCCACCTGCCACTATATTTATGCATTTCTCGATTATTTGCCATTCTTTCTGTATATTCTTCTCCTTTCGCTCTGGTGTTCTAGAATTTCATTCATGCGTGCTGCATATTTGGTTTTTATTGAGCCACTTTCAAATTTTCTCAAGTCTCACTTAGTGGTTGTTCCCGTTATCCTCCTTTTTACTTTTTGTGTCATCGTTGCTACCACTAGAAAATGATCGATATTCGCGCATGCACCCCTGTATGTTCTGACCTCCTTCAAGTCTGATCTTTTTCTTCTAGATATCAGCACATGGTCTATTTGGGTGTAGGTTTTCTGGTCTGGTGCTGCCCAGGTAAATTTATGTCGTGCCGGGTGCTTGAAAATCGTGCTGCCAATAATAAGGTTCATTCTAATCGCCTTGCTCCATAGTCTTTCAACGTTGTTATTAGTTTTTTCGTGATTTGTGTGTGTACCCGCTGTTTGTCTTAGGTAGTCTTCTTCTCCTATTTGGGCATTACAGTCTCCTAATATAATGATTGATTTTTTTCATAGAACTTGTCTTTCACTTCGTCGTCGGCGTTTTCCGTTGGCGCATATATGTTCAGCAATGACAGGTTAAATGGTTTAATTTCTATTCTCATATACGCTATCCTTCCACTTTTTGGTTTGAAATCCACTATCTTGTCTTTTAGTTTCTTCATTGCAACGAAGGCTACCCCATAATGGCCTTGATTTTTATTTCCCAAATAGTATACATCAAAGTCTGCTCTACTAATTACTCCATGCCCCTTCAAGCGAATCTCCTGGATTGACGCCACGTCAATTCTATATTTTTCCAGCTCTAGCGCTATTTCCTGCATTTTTCCTGGTTCCAGCATCGTTCTCACATGTCCCTATCTTGATTTCCTGCTTTTTTTGCCTTATTTTTGCATTGAACGTTTCAATAAGTTTTTTGTTTTTCAAATTTCCTTTGTTTTTCCAATTTTCGTCGTCTTTCTGTTCCTTGTAATCAATATTCAAGTCCACCTCACTGCCATTATCGTTCCTTTTTTCCAGTCCCGTTTTTTCTTCTGCTAATAGTTTTTTGTACTGCTTGTTCCAGTTATTTTCTTTGATTGTCTCAACTCACTATTTGTCTCTGGGGACCTATCAGTCGTTTGTTTGTGTGTGTTTTTTAATTTCAGTGTCGTTTCCCCTCTTTTTCCTGCAAGCTATATCCATCATACACCTTCCCATCGACTATAAGTTTATCGTATTTGAAAACACCTTTTTTTCCTCTGCTCTTGCCATTTTGAGGTGTGGTATCAGAGTGTTCCTGTCTTGTTGCGCCTGTTTCGTGAAGTCATCACTTATTCATATATTAATTCCTTTTAGTCGTTTTGCAGCTTTTATTATGTCCATCTTTTTGTCCCACTGTACAAATTCAATTAGTATCGGTCTCCTTTTGTTTGGTTGATTTATTCCTATCTTTTTGATTTCATCAGCTGCTGTATCCAGTTTTCCGTTTTGTGTTGACTATTTTTTTCAGTAATTCTTCTACTTTGGCTTTCAAGTGCTCCCAGTTCACTTCCTCGCTGTCCTCAATTCCTTGTATTATTATATTGTCTCTCTTCATTTTTCGCTCCATCATCTCCATCCTTATCTCTTGCTCACTTGATTGTTCTCGAATGGACCGGTTCTCATTTCTTGAAGTCTGCAATTCCACTGTACTATTATCAATCTTGTTTTCGATTGATGTTTCTTTATCCTTAAGAGATGCAAACATTTTCTTTATTTCTCCCAACTCTGTCATTTCCTATTATGGTTCTCGCACTTTGTAAAGGAAAAAGCGAAAAAAAGGCAACCCAAAAAACTAAGTCCATAAGGAGTTGTAGTAGCTCTTGGCAACACTGCCGCGCACATGTGTCGAAAGGAACCCACTTCTACGATAAATTTGATCAACTTGGTTCTAGTTTCTAGTTAACGGCAGAATGGAGCGCAGCGAATGAGGTTATGTTGGTCTGTTTTGTTTTGATGGTGAGAAATTTGACGAAGACGTAGTTTCCCGCACTTCAAAAAGATATTTTACTCACTGTTCATGATGTCTGCGTTGGTGAATGTTCTCTTCGGGTGTGGATATCCAGCACAAAAAATTAAACCCAACAGAAAGGAAAGCTCTTGCGGCAATACTCGACTTTGTATCAAAATCGGTGTGTTAATACTGAACTATCAAATGATGCTCGTAGAAAATCTCAATTTTGATATTTGAAATGATGACAAAATAATACAACAAATAAATTTATTTGGAAT
Organism: Orchestes rusci; assembly: GCA_958502075.1. Taxonomy (NCBI): domain Eukaryota; kingdom Metazoa; phylum Arthropoda; class Insecta; order Coleoptera; family Curculionidae; genus Orchestes; species Orchestes rusci. The sequence continues at coordinate 24,509,098 of OY293303.1, forward strand.
ATAGTTAGTTTTCTCCAAACTGAAAATTATCTTATATTTCCATAAAATAAAAACTTCTTTTTTAGCAACTGATAAAAGGAGTTCACAGATAGTTATCCAGAACGTGTCATGCTGTCGATCGTGACAGTAACCATAGAATTAGTAATGGGATGGGAGGATTCGAATTAGAATACTCGTTGAAACCGAGTATCTGAATCCTCGGTTGAATCCGAGTATTTGAGAATCATGCGAATCATCTTGATCGTATCAAATTTTGACACTTTTGACATGAGCAGCAGAGCATCTAGCGCTCGTTTCGGACTCGTCATAATGTAAGGTTTACATTCAATCTGTTTTCGAATTAGGACTTGCAAATTTTCGCTTGGCAAAAAGAAATCATGTGCTACTATCTACATTGTATTGTGTTCGAAGTCACGCTTACTTCAAATTCAATGTGGATGATACCATATGATTCCCGTTTGCCAGGCGGAAATTTGACAGTTCGGTGGTGAAACTCAAACAACGATAGTGGTGATGGCAGGATTCGTATTGAAATGCTCGTTTGATTTTCAATTCGAGTGCGTCGAATTCGGAGATAAATTCAATTAAATAATTGATTCTATGATAAAATCTCCCTGGTTCCATGAAGACATCACCCGAGAAAACAATAACAATGAGAAGCGACAAAACTTTTTGCACCAAAAAGTTTAGGTGGGGGATCTGATGCTATATGTCATAGGCCTTGTCAGCTGTTCATAACTCCGAGTGTTCAATCAGTTTCGACTATCGAATTTCACGATCACCATGGTTAACATATCGTCGGCGTTCAGACAAAAGTCACCAAGTCCATTTTTAGCATTTTTCGGTTGATTACACCTAAAATTTAAAATTGGACAAACTTCCAACTGGCGGACATCATCAAGTACTTTATCAATGCCTTTATACAGCTGACTTCCATAACATGATCTTTTAGTTCACCTTTTGATTCTATAACTCGTTTTTCTCAAAACTATAATTTTGGACTTAGTGACTTTTGCCATAACACCGACGATATTATGTAGTTTATCGTTAGCCCCGGTCGATCAATCATTTGTGGTTTGAGGTCCACTTCTCTGATAACGTGAACATTTTGATAAAAGTGGAACGTGAAAAACATGATATTGCGCTATAACTTGAAAACAATTGCATATCGAACAAGAACATATGGTTTTTTTCACGTGGTTTTCGCTTGTATAATACACTACTGAGATTTGATTCGTTCCTTGCGACTCACCCTTTATACAGGGTGTGAATTAACTATACTTGTACAAACTTTGACTCGCAATGCGGAAAACAATAAGATATTTTATCGCTACTTTGAAAATATGAAAAATATAAGGATGTGTAAGGACTGATGCCAGTGATGTTTAAAAATTCAACCTACGGCCTCTATTAATGTAGTAATCACCGATTAAAGAGCGCCAATCAACATCCACTACGTCACAGAAAACATTATTTATCTCTGTCTAGCGTTTATGACTATATGACTCTGTCTCTCTCGAAAGGGTAGTTTGGCTCGACCCCGTTTTCGATCATACAGGGAAATTCGCATTATTGATTTGGTATATTTTTGGGAATTTTGAAAAAAAAATCGCTGATGACTCTGTCTCTCTCGAAAGGGTAGTTTGGCTCGACCCCGTTTTCGATCATACAGGGAAATTCGCATTATTGATTTGGTATATTTTTGGGAATTTTGAAAAAAAAAATTGCTGATGACTTTGGATTATTGTGTAGAAAACGTATATAAAATCCTCCCCCGTATCTCTGCCTTGACGTAGTCAGGGTCACCTTCCCTGACGGGCGGAAAGGCTTGTGCACCTCAACGATCCTAAGAGCTATACCGGTGGTAGCGCAAGCTACTGGTAGGGTCACCCATGACAAAAAGTTCAAAGGTTAGAGTTCAGACAAAACGTGATAGAAAGGCTCATTCCCACGGTGTTATGCGACCCGTGCTTGAGGGGTGGATAACATCTGAGCCGTAATCAAATGTTTCGATCGGAGCCGCTGCGACACCGGGCGACCTCCCAAAGTATTAAATCCCCTAGCGGCCAAGGCGGGTACTCCTTGCGTCCGTAGTCCCTTTATTTTGACCCGTACTCGTGGAAACAAAATGGAAGAAAATCAAAACAAAAACATTTCGATAGAGGTAGAGGAAGGAACCCCAGCGGGACCTTAAATACCCCATCATCTTCTGAGAAGAAACTTTAACTGGACCTTCCGTCTCAGAATCACAGACTCGACCTACTGAAGGAGCTCTCAGAGATTCTTTGGTAGATTCAAGCAACCCCTTCCCGTAGGAACGTGATATACGGACCTCTGCGGGACAGGGGGAGAAAAAGAAGAAGCCCAACATTTGCTTGCCCGACGTGAGCAGAAACAGCTGAAAGCTGGACCTGCTTCTGGCCTTTCTCCTCTCAAAAGAGAAGTGATGGAGGGAACAGTCGCTTTGACCCCCAAAAGGCTCAGAGAGAAGGGCTCTACACCAGTTGAGACGAAACGCCCAAAGAAGCAGCTCAGGACGACTGGTACGTCAGGGGCAGCATCTTACGCGGATGCCGCAATGGATTGAGCCTTTCAGATAGTAATAAGCAGGGAGGATTCCAAAGACATCCCCAACACGGAGTAACTGGAGTTCTCCGATGCAATTTTGAAGGCCATCATGGCAACACCGGCTTGCGGCGGCACACCAACGCCACGATTTTTGTCATCCAGATGTGGCGGGAGCAGGTGCTGGTGACAGCTGCAGACCAGCCATCGTGAAAATGGCTCCTCAGGGCCTTGGGATGTAGTGTCCCTCCTGGCATCTGACCCTTCCGCTTTTAGGCTGACCCGTGGAGTCCTGTGGCTTCCGGGTGTTGGACACCCAATGGGCCAGGTTGCTCTCAGCTACCTGGATCGGTCCAACTATGGTCTGTCCTCATCCAAGTAGAGGGTGTGGGATAGGACGGAAGAGCCCCGGGGCCTACGGCTAATCGTTGGTGTTGATCGTGCGTCGATCAGACTGCTCACGGGACTGGGCAACCGTCCATTCTATGGCTTGGGAAGAGCTCTCTTTTCAACCGGCACTGCACACAAAGCCAAACCAAAGACGAAAGACCAGGTGGCACCGGCGGAACAGGGGGTCAAGGAAGGGGAGAAGAAGCAACCACCCACCCCGACCCCAGAGGATAAAGAGGAGAGCGACAGTTCGTGACTGTCACACTTGAACAAGAGTGCTTAACGCCTTAGGTGAGAAATAAGAAGCTCACCAACTGAAATCTCTTTAGAGAAAAAATGGAGGGTGGTGACGATAACATTCTTACCAAAATAAGAATAGAAGAGGACATTGAGCTGGCTGCAAATCAGCTCCAAGAATGCCTCACTAATTTATTCGAGACAGCATGCCCTTCAAGGAAAAAAGCCAAAAAACTCCAAGACGTTCTGGTGGAATAAACAAACGGAGACTGCGTCGCAAAATTTGCAGGCTCCTCAGTAGAGCTAAAGAACTGCGTACTCCGGAAAGCTGGGATGGAGGAGGATAGATACATCAAGAAAACGCATCTGTTATCCATGCCACTGCATGATAATCAATATGCCTATCGACAAGGTCTATCGACTGACACGGCGCTACAACACCTTATCGCCAAGGCGGAAGGAGCGCTCGACGAAAATAGATCAGCATTGGGTGCTTTCGTAGACATTGAAGGCGCATTTGACAACACCTCCTTTGAATAAATCTGTCGAGCATTAGAGGACAGAGTCTAAGAAAGAACACTGACCCAGCAAATATGCTATCACAAAGGATGATATTTGCCAAACTAAACGGCTAAAATGTCAGGACTATGGCCGCCAGAGGCTGTCCCCGGGGTCGAGTCTTATCCTCTTTGGAGTCTTGTGGTGAACAACCTGCTGAAGCAGCTGGTTGATTCGGGATTGTATACACAGGACGTTTGGACGTTTCTGGGGTCCGTTACTTGCCACACATACGGCACATTTTCTGCACCATTCCTTCACATCGGCTTGACAGTTGACCCAGTAGAACCGCTCTCGCAGTTTTCCCAGCGTTTTCATCTTTCCTAGATGCCCACCCGTGACGCCATCGTGGACTTTCCTCATCACTTCTGTCTGTCGGCTTCAGGGAATCACTCCCATTGAGCCCAGTAGAACTTCGCGGTGGTCGAAAATCGGTCGTTGGCCCGCCTGTTCCCATCCGTTGACAAGCTTCAGGGCTTGATCTTTCTCCTGGTCCTCTCGAAGTGACCTGGTCTGCCAGAAATCATTCACCACTTTGCCGCTGCCTCGAACTGACGATGGTAATTGTTCCAGGATAGCTTGCCATCAAACTAAGGGGCTTTCATGTAGACTCGCACGGTATCAGACTCCATTTTAGCACCTTTGCTCTCGAATGTCACTTCTGGTTGTTTCTTAATCACTGCTACTTGTCTTCGCACTTCCTCGATTTCTTCTTCCAAAGTCTTTATTGTATCTCCAAGTTTTGCTTAAAATCGTTGCTCAAGGTTCTCAAGTTTTTCCGTTACCTGATCCTTCCAGAAAATGTAGTTGTCCACCAGCTGTTCCTTGATTTTCTCTCCATTATTCTAGAAGATTCTACAAACTTCTCTTCCAATTTATTTTCCAACTTTCTAGAGTTCTCTTCCATTTTCCTTGAATTTTCTTGAAGTTGATCCTTCAGCTCATCTTTCAAGTTTTTCGTCAATTTCTCCACAGCGTTCGGATCAGGAATTTCAAATTGGAACGTATCTGGATCCATGCCTTCTTTCATTAAAGCCTCACGAAGGAATGGGCGAGGCGAAGAAACTCCCACTCAAAAAAGCCACTCTGTGCTGGAATGCCCCTGGCATGCTACATGCGAAGGTGATGATAACAGGACCAGATACGGGCAGAGCCAAAGAGCTCTTAAATATGAGCAGAAAAGACCTTTGCACAATGGTCGTTCTATTAACTGGGCACATGAATCTGAAGGGTCACCTCCACAGGATCAAAATCGGGGAAGATTCAGACTGCAGGTGGTGCCCTGAAGACGTAGAGACCGTGGCCCACATCTTGATGGAATGTCCGGCTCTTCGTAGCTCTTTAATAATTAAGAGAAAGAACATCATTTTCACAAATTGCAAATAGGAAAATTGTGAAGAAGGTGAAGTTTTTAGTATGGAATGCCCTATATTTTAATACAGATTCAAAATCTCCTTATTCTCCTTTTTTCACAAATACGTAGTTTGCCTATGTTTGGAGTAGCCGTTTTTGAGTTATTGAGTTAGCCGGTCTCAAGAATATGCACATTGTGTTATGGCAAAGATTTCGGCTTGTAGGATCGGAGCGTGAATCTCGAGCGAGAAGGTCATTTTATTGTCCCTCCCGTTCTTGCATAAACCTGCTCCTGTAAACCTCTGATGCTTGGAGCCATCAGTAAACCACCACGATCCTTCCGGTATCTGAGCTGGTCTGCTCTGATCGGCCCAATCCTCTGATCCAGGAATAATAAGCTGAGGCAAGCTTCCAGCAAAGAAGATTTGAGTCATGTAGTCGGAGTCATTAGCAGCACTCCATCCTTTAGCTGGGGTTCACTCATGATGGCCGAGTGTCCCTTACTCCTCAGCTTCAAATTTTCCAGATAGCACAAACGGTATGCTGTCCTCAACACTCTCTACAAACAGGTGCAGTGGGATAACGAGGATTACTAGGATTACCTCCAATGCTCTCGTTGGTGTGGTCCGTACTGCGCCTGTTATACTGATGCATCCCATCCTTTGGACCTTATCCAGTTGCCGCTGGATGTATGCTTTCTTAGTTGCGGGCCACCATACTTTGTCTCCGTAGGTGATCAGAGGTCTGATAACCATAGTGTGACGAAACATGTGTTTAGCACATGTTGGGCGCATTCACCATGTGTGTAGAATAGCCTTCTTCTGATACATTCTAGCAAGGCTAGATGGCGTCGAACATTCTTAGCTTTTCTAAAATTATCTGGAATGTTCTTTCAATCCTGGCAAGGGTATATAATGAGATCCGTCATTTCAAGTCCAGTTAGTTCAGTTCTGAATGCGTCGTGAAATATACATCGTAAAACATAAATAAGCTGTGATTTTGTTTGTGAATAGTGAGTTCTGTACATAGTGACTTGTAAAATAAATTATTTAAAGCTGAACAGTGTTTTCTATAGCGAAACCTGCTTCATTGGTGCGAGAAGTGGGATTTATTGTGTGCTATGGAAACGGACATAAATATTCGCTGCAATGGCTATGAAACTAGTGTTTTTAACCGGATTGAAGGTAACCGAGTTGAAGAGGGAGCTGGAGGAGCGTGATTTGGATACAAGTGGGAAGAAAGCTGTTCTACAACAACGGCTTCGTGAGGCTTTAATGGAAGAAGGCATGGATCCAGATACGTTCCAATTTGAAATTCCTGATCCAAACGCTGTGGAGAAATTGTCGAAAAACTTGAAAGATGAGCTGAAGGATCAACTTCAAGAAAATTTGAAGAAAATGGAAGAGAACTCTAGAAAGTTGGAAAATAAACTGGAAGAGAAGTTTGTAGAATCTTCTAGAATAATGGAGGAAAAAATCAAGGAACAGCTGGCGGACAACTACAACTTCTGGAAGGATCAGGTAACGGAAGAAATTGAGAACCTCAAGCAACGATTTGAAGCAAAACTTGGAGATACAATAAAGACTTTGGAAGAAGAAATCGAGAAAGTGCGAAGACAAGTAGCAGTGATTGAGAAACAACCAGAAGTGACATTCGAGAGCAAAGGTGCTAAAATGGAGTCTGATACCGTGCGGGTCTACATGAAAGCCCCTCAGTTTGATGGCAAGCTGTCCTGGAACAATTACCATCGTCAGTTCAAGGCAGCGGCAAAGGCAAATGGATGGACCGCAACCGGGAAAGATCTGGAACTGGCACTGGCACTTCGTGGGGAGGCGACGAAAATCCTGCAGACGCTGAATACCCAGAAACAGGAGGACTACGATGTTCTGGTGCAGCATTTTAATCTGCGGTATGGTCAAACTCATTTGGAAAATGTCTACCATTCCCAGGTGGAGAACCGCATCCAAAAATCCAACGAAACCATGCGGGAGTTTGAAGCGGATGTTGCTCGCCTGACAAGACTGGCTTATTCAACCACGCCAGAAAATGTGATCGAGAGGGTGGCAGTGCAGGCCTTTTTGGATGGTCTTCGAAATCAGGAGATAAGGCAGTCCCTAATACTCCATCGACCTGACAGACTGGTGGATAAACTGGCAAAAGCCCTAGAGTTTGAAGCGGCTAAGCAATCGGTTAAGCTTCCTACGCGCGTGCGAAGGATGGAGGAACAAGATCTCGCAGAGGAAGACTCCTTCGACGCGAATGTGAAGAGAGTCGTCAGAGAAATTAAGGCGTCCAAGCGAAGGGAGCTAAGATCCTGGAATTGTGGGGAGCTTGGCCACATTCGTAGTCGATGCAAGAAGGAGATACGGGCACCTTCTTCGACGTCGGAAAACTAGCGAGGGTCGATGCGAAGGGGCAATCGTCGACCTGTTACCAGTATGCCCCAAGGAAAACCGCCATAGTCGCCTCTCAAGGACCCAGACAGAAAAGCGTGTTTGTAGATGGCTTGATCGATGGAGAACATTGCACCATGCTGCTGGATACAGGTGCGACGAAGACGATAATCAGGCCCGTCATTGCCTCAACACCGACAATGATAAGACCAACCAAGTGGCGACTACGAACTGCAACAGGAGACCTGGCAAGAATGCATCGTGAAGTGGAAGCGACAGTGACTCCGGGAAGCACCAGCTTTGAACATCAAATGCTGGTTGCTGACATTTAAGAAGAAATCATCATCGGGATGGACATCATGAACTCCCAAGGCTTCCAATTGGATTTCAGGCATGCCACCTTGAGAGTCAACAACGAAGAGGTGATTCTACATGGAAAAGAGGAGGAGATGGTCCGTGTACTGCTAGCTGGGGATGCTTCGATTCCAGAGAGGAGCAAGATGATCCTGTGGGGTCGTCTGGATGGACAAGCCAAAGAAGGAGGCACCGTTATGTTTGAGCCTAGACTACACGACTCCGAAATAGGCCAAGGAATTGCTTGTGGAAAGAGCTTGGTACAAGTGAAGAGGACTGTGCCTGTCAGAGTACGTCAACTATCACTCAGTGAGCTTGGCGAAGGGAACGCCGTTGGGACACTGCTCTTCAGTTTTCTCCGTGGTGCGACAGCTATGTGAGACTGAGAAGACTATCTCTGAGTTCACCGGAGAGATGGAGAAGTTAGTGGTCACCTCTTCAAAAGACCTGGATAAGAGACAAAAACAGCGATTGAGAGACCTGATAAGAAAGTACGGTGACATCTTCGACAACGGGACTGGGAAAAAGGGCCGAACGAACGTGGTGCGGCACATCATCAACACAGAGGGAGCACGACCAATCCGCCAAACAGCTAGAAAACTACCTTAGGCCAAGAAGGAGGAGGCGGACAAGATAATCAAGGACATGGAGAAAGGCGGTGTCATCGAGCCTTCTAGTAGTCCGTGGTCATCGCCAGTTGTTCTGGTTAAAAAGAAGGACGGTTCAACTCGATTCTGTGTGGACTCTCGTCAGCTGAACAACGTGACGGAGAAAGACAGCTACCCGCTACCACGGATCGACGACACTCTGGAACCCTTGGCCGGATCGAAGATCTTCTCAACCCTGGACCTCAGAAGCGGATATTGGCAAATAGAAATGGCCCCTGAAGATCGAGATAAGACTGCTTTTAGCGTTGGAGCTGGGCTGTGGCAGTTCACTGTTATGCCATTTGGGTTATGCAACGCACCTGCTACGTTCGAGCGACTGATGGAGACTGTTCTCCAAGGACTATCTTGGTCAACATGCCTGTTGTACCTGGATGACATGATTGTGGTTGGCAAATCATTTGAAGACCATCTGAAGAACTTAAATACTTAAAGGAGGTATAAAGGAGACTCAGAAGTTCTGGTTTGAAGCTGAGTCCAAAGAAATGCGAACTGTTCTGGAGAGAAGTACAATACCTGGGTCATATCGTGTCGGCTGAGAGACTAGCCGTTGACCAGCAAAAAGTGGAGGCAGTTAAGGAGTGGCCAGTACCAAAGAACCTCCACGAGCTAAGATGTTTCCTGGGTCTGTGCACGTACAACCGGCGTTATGTCCAGGGATTTGCAAACATCGCCCGGCCTCTTCACAGGCTCACAGAGGCAAAGAGACGCTTCCACTGGGACAAGGATTGTCAGGAGGCCTTTGACAGGCTTAAATAGGCACTTGCCAGCGCGCTTATCCTAGGCTACCCACTACCTGAGGGGAACTTCATCCTGGATACAGATGCCAGCGATGTAGGACTTGGTGCAGTACTTTCCCAGATCCAGTACAGGCCGATAGGACTCGAACCAATGATTGGCATCCCTAAAACCACAGGAATGGGCGAGGCGAAGAAACTCCCACTCGAAAAAGCCACTCTATGCTGGAATGCCCCTGGCATGCTACATGCCAAGGTGATGATAACAGGACCGGATACGGGCAGAGCCAAAGAGCTCTTAAATATGAGTAGAAAAGACCTCTGCACAATGGTCGTTCTATTAGCTGGTCACATGAACCTGAAGGGTCACCTCCACAGGATTGAAATCGGGGAAGATTCAGCCTGCAGGTGGTGCCCTGAAGACGTAGAGACCGTGGCCCACATCTTTATGGAATGTCCGGCTCTTTGTAGCACTAGGTTTGAATACTTCGCAGTCGAACTCACAACACTCCAGAAATTGGAAGGGATCTATTTCAGGGACCTGCTGAGTTTCGCGAAAGTATCGTGCCTCCAATATTCTTACTTCTAGCAATTGTGGGTTGCAACTGGCCCAGGAGGCCTAAGCAGATTTTCGCGTGAGCCACCCACTCGAACATCTACATCTACATCTTCGTATATAAAATTTCAAGTCATTTGAAAATGTATGCAAATCGTCCACTGTTACTCATATCAAGTACTTTTCTGTCATCGAATATTTTGTTGACCTTGGTCTGGGTTTTCCATAACGGTTGCGATGAATTATAGCATTATTCGCCCACATTGCAACTTAACACTATGTTAATCAAAGTGAAATAACTCAAAAACGGCTACTCCAAACATAGGCAAACTACGTATTTGTGAAAAAAGGAGAATGAGGAGATTTTGAATCTGTATTAAAATATAGATCATTCCATACTAAAAAATTTACCTTCTTCACAATTTTCCCATTTGCAATTTGTGATATGTTCTTTCTCTTTAATGATTAAGAGAAAGAACATATCACAATTGCAAATAGCAAAATCGTGGAACATCTTCGGGAAAAATGATGCAACTTTCATTTGAACATTTTTTTTGTATCTCTGTTAATAGGGTTTCTAAAGGGGTGGCAGATTATAAGGAAAAACCCTGTGCACATGAGTTATATTATAACGTATACCAATAGCACAATAATTAATTTAAATGACTGAATATATCCCCAATCGAAAATCAAATCTAAATAATGCGAGCTCAAAAGTAGCGATTCGACTGCCTTGCCCTGGATTCCGCGCTCCCTCGATCGTCTCGACGGACTCATACGTTTTTGTGCTGAGATATTTGTCACCACAACAACTCTTTATGCTCGGAAATTTTGGGTTTGTCACATATTTTTAGTTGTCAAATAAACGTTTGATTTTTCAATCATGCTTTATGTTTGTTTTTGTTGAATGTTTTTGAGTACCTAGTATAAAAAAGACATATCATGAAATGTTTTAACGATTGGCACACGTCTTATTTTTGTCAAAGAACATCCAAAATCCTCCTATATCAAACTTCAGAATATCTCACTATTTTTATTCTGGCCCGGACGCCCGGACTATAAGTATTATCTATCCTCGTTGCACCGCGTTTGACAGCTTCCATCATATCCAATATAACTTGGTTACGATGAAAGTTGCCAAAAACTTCAATTTCAAGGCCAAATAAATGTGTTCCATTGAATCAATGGGGAAAACAAGTTTTTGTCGCTTCTCATTGTTATTTTTTTCTCGGACATCACAAAGATCTTGAGAAGGTCTGAGTGCATCGTAGGGTGGGTAAACCAAGGTTGTGATAATGTCCTTTTGTGTTCCCGCCTTAACATAGCTCAGTTGTGGGCATTGACAAAAAAAAATAGAACTAGCTGGTCTTTTCTGAAAGCGATCATACATTAGCTTCAACAAAACAAATATACCTATTTCTTTCTATACCCCCACCACAGTTTATCCAACAAAGGTCTGCCCCTTGATATTTTGCACCAACTTAATCGTCAAGTGTCCAATTTTAACTACTCCCCATTTTACTCACCATATTTATCAATAGTCAAAACATGATAGATTCATGATAAGATCAACTCTCATCTGATATCGCATATTTAAAGATACAACAAGAACGCTATTTTTGGCATCCAAATATGTATTTTTCATTCTGGCGCGATTTATTTAACAATAACTTATCATCTGCTTCAAAAATGCCTCAAAAATCTGGCAACAAGATCAGGTTTCTTGTACTTGCGATCTGCCAGTCGCTTTTACTACGTATCGATTTCACATTCAACCGTGAAAAGATTCGTGTTTTTTCGTCTATCTTCATATTGGTTGGGTCTTGTCAAGCTCATGCGGTGTTGCTTTCATATTGTCTTTGTGTTAAGTGCTCAATATGCCTTGTTTTTGTGTGATTTTTACACCATCTGTGATTTGACAATATTATTTGTACATTAATATAGTGTTATATAGTGCGAAAGTGTCAAGTTTGTGGTAGATTGGACCATAAAAACCAGGACTTCTTGTTCCATCAGTAAATATACTGTCATCTTGATTTTAAACTAGATTTCTAAAACCTTCTGCCTTCACACTTCAGTGACGAATTATGTATTTTTAGAAATGTTTGCATTCGATACAGAGAAAAATATATTTTCAAATGAAAATTATCACAAAAATTAAAGTAATAACAAACTTTGCTCATATACATAAAGGACATTCCTGGTTCCATAGCACTATATTATAACTAAAAATTTTGGAAATGTATAAATCTCACCCTTTATTAGTAATTTTCGAAAAAACAAGTGTGTGGGAAAAAATTGTTTTTGGAAAAACACTTTTTGAATAAGACATGCTTTTATAACATCAGAAAAAATAAATTATTCAAGGGCATATTCCTGAGCTAATTTAATAGAAAAAAGTTCACATGAACATGCGTCCGGAAGTGCATTGTTTTTAAGATGCTGGATGTTAAACTTATTTTTTTTTTAATCGGTTCATTACGAATGTTACGAATATCCTTGAACCGATTTTTTTAAACTTGGCAGATTTATTTCGAGTAGTAAAAGCCAATTCCAGCCCTACCTCAGTAAAAATCATATCACCTAGAATTTGATATTGAATTCAAAAATAGAATGATAAATAGGGGTTTCTATTTGAAAAAATGAGGTTCATGGTCGTAACTTATTTTTGGACCACACTGTGGTTCATTTTCCAGTTTTCAGGTTTTTCTAAAAATTTGAAAAGTTAGAATAAAGCCATCAAATACAGGATGGGGCACGAAAAACTTTCCACCCTGAATTTCTTAGGTATTCGGTGATCAATCAAAAATCGCTTGGACAAGTCAATACATTTTTTTTACACTCTTCTTTTGTCATTTTCACTTCTGTTCAGGGGATGACAGGTACAACCAGAATTTTAAATGGATGAGGTCTTTTGATAGGTACTTTTGTCAAGATTATCCCCGAAGTTTCAAGTTGCTACTATTAATTATAATTTATTATTATCAATCTATATTTTTGGAGAGCCTGTCACCCTTTATTTGGAGTTGATTGCGCCCCACCTTGCAGAATTCAACCCCACGACAAACTTTTTTTTTGTTTGTAAACTGTCAAGTCTTTTCAACTTCTCTGTGTCTTTTATATAATTCTCCACTGAAAAAAATGCACCCTTTATACACCATTTATTCTATAAGCAAATTGCATTTTGTGAAAATATAATTCAAATCCATCCAAGAGCTTATATTGATGTATATTTTTTGGAGCTTGGAGGTATTTCCGTCACATCCACATTATGATCTACAGGTAGGTACCTAATCTACTTTGATGTGAGAATAGCATCAATATCTTTATTTAGCAACTTGATATACAAGTTACACTCAATTGTTAATTCACTGAACATTTTTAAAATCACATCAAAGTGTTATTTGAAACATGAAAGCAAACCGAGCAAAAAATATTCATGAAAAAATCAATTCTACATTCCTTCGTCATTCTTCAAAATTTTATTTCTCTATCTATAATTATCTGCACCTGACTTCCTTCAACAGGACGACCCAAAATTAGATATTCAGCAAACAAACCTTCTCTGACCCCTTCGCATAATAATCTACTCATCATTTGATATTTTAAGGAAAATGAATTTCAATCCATTTTTCTGTACCACTTCTCAGCAACTGCATTTTTTTATCATGTTCCAACACTGCAAAACTCTGCTGTTGCAAACCTGTTTTGCTGCCAGTCTTCTTATCCTTTTTTTCATCCCTCATAACCTACAAGTGATTCCCCTCAATGATACCCCACAAGTAGGTATACATTTGTGATTTCAGATAAATCATTTCAATCCTCCATCACAACTCCTATAATTATTATTTTTCATAAATTGCAATAAGGTATTTTGATATACAATAGGTGCCGAAATTCCTCCAATTTGATATTGAACAAATCATGTCTTTCTCAAAGATATTTGATGTTTTTTGTCAATGTATACAATATTATAGGTAGGTACTTACTTACTACTCACTTACATACTTACGGAAAACCGCTAAGGTGGTATTCATCCGAAAGGTTGGTAAGGAAGACTACTGGCTACCAAAATCCCACAGGCCAATCAGTTTGACATCTTTCCAAATGAAAGCATCAGAAAAGATGATTGATAGGTATTAGACGGAGGAGATTCTTTCGAGATCTCCAATTCACAGGAGCCAGCATGCCTACTGCAAGGGTGAAAGAACAGATTCGGCTCTCCATGCCGATGCCGTAGTGCAACTAGCTGAAAGGACTTTAAACGACAAAGAGGTCGTCTTGACCCTGCTCTTTGACCTAGAAGGAGCATTCGACAAGGCTAAAACGGACATCATCTGCGAGACCCTGATAATGGACAGTCTCCTTACCAGACTGGAGTTGAAGGGCTTTAATGCACAGGCCTACGCCGATAATGGCCTGATCCCTGTGAGAGGTAAACATCTGGAAACCGTCTGCGAGCGTATCAGCGTGTGAAATTCTGGAGGTATGGTGTTGAGAGATGAGGCTGTCAGTGAATTTCACAAAATCGGAGCTAATCCTTTTTACAAACAGGAGGAATCTCAAGAATTTCAAGCCACTCATTCTGTATAAGACGCCGCTGGAGTGGTCTTCGACAGTAAGTTAACGTGGAAACCCCATATTGAAAGGAATGTTGAAAAGGCACATCCACAATGTGGCTGCTGCGCCGAGCAGTGGGTAGGAGGTGGGGCCTAAGACCACACGTCGTTCACTGGCTTTATCGAGCCGTGATCAGAGCAAGGATCTCATACGGAGCCGTGGTCTGATGGCCGGCCACCGAGAAAGCCACTAACGAAACCAGACCCACCAGACTTCAAAGGATGGCCTGTCTGAGCATAACTGGTGCAATGAGGACTACACCAGAAGCCGCACTGAAGATTCTCCTGGATTTGGCAATCTGGATAAAGAGGGAAGCGATGGCAGCATACGTAAGGATGTCCGCTCTGGAAGTATGGAGGGACAGAGGCACAGCGAGGTTGGTCACACTAGATTAGCTTCTATTGTGAGGCGTGAGATACCGTCACTGGCGGCGAGACTGACAGTCACGGATGGAAGACTCAGACTTTACAGAAGTTTTGAGGTATAACTTCCATCCAGAGATGAGTGGCGGACTACACTGGCAGAGCCACCAGGTTACACACAGATCTGGTTCATCGACGGCTCAAAGGCCAACCCCGAGGCTACAGGAGCCGGAGTATACAGACAGGACAGGAATGCCGGGAAGGCTTTCCCTCTCGCTTACAACGGTCTTCCAAGCAGAGGGTTTTGCTATCCTGGAGGAAGCAACTAGGAAAGAGATTGAAGGAGGGGCAGAAGATAACATAGTTATCTATTCTGACAGTCAAGCGGCACTGAGGGCATTATGCAAGCCAAGGATCAGCTGCTCGCTGATTCAAGAATGCAGCGATGCTCTGCACGCCCTGGGAGAGAGTAAGAAGGTCAAACTGGTTTGGGTACAGGAACATATGGACATTTTCGAAAACGAACGCGTGGACGAGCTAGCAAGACTAGGGTCTTCATCGCCCCAGCCCGGTCCAGAACCATACCTGGGTCTGAGTAAACGACTGATCTCTGAGGCCCTGAAAGACTGGGCTAGGGAGAACACAGTAAAAAAATGGAAAAGTAACCCGACTTGTAGGCAAGCCAGAGTAATAATTACACAACCCAACAAACCAACGACGGTCCGGTTGCTGAACAAGAGTAGGAAGGCACTGAGCATCATCGTAGGCATTTTGACAGGACACTGCCAGCTTGCATTCATTAGGAATAGGCGAATCACTCTTATGTCCTTAATGTAAAAGGGCGGAGAAAACCTCCCACCATCTACTGGGAGTCTGTGATAGATGAGGTTGCCTGAGGAGGAGTGTCTCAAGGGCGGCAATCATTCCTTGAATGGAGTTGGGTGACCAGAGCTGGGATGACCTGCTCCGCTTCACAATGAAGACAGGACGACTGGTGTGAAGAGTGCTGAAAGCACGGGGTTGGCAAAAAAATCAGAATCAACCCTGTTACTCTCATTAAAGATAAAAACAATCAATCAAAAAAAAAAATCATTATAAACATTCCAAACCCCCCGACCGCCGCCCATGAACATCATTCATCGATTCGCCTGGTTCCGCCTATTGAATCCTCGCGCTGTTGCTTTGACCAAGTATGTGAAAAGAGATGGAATAGAGGTCCTTGTCCCACTAGTGAGCCCTTTCAAACGTGTTTTTGATCGCAAAACATAGGAATTTATTGATGAACCGGTTGCTTATGCTCGGTCTTTTTTTTTATAGTCAATGGTTATAGGTTAACCTGATCTGAGAGACAGCAGTCCGTTTTCAAGTATGGCTATTCTGCAGTTGGCGATCCAGGCTGTGAAATACCTTTTTTTTATCACTGTCGACTCTTTCTAATTTGGCCGACAGGCAACTGATAAAATTGATATCCGTCTATCCGCTTCAAAAAAATAATATAAATTGACATCAATCAATTTTCTCGTTGGGTGTTCCAAGCCATGATATTGACTATGAACAAAATTGACCGGTCACTTATATGGATATACTACAAAGTAGACGAGCTCTGGTAGACCTTTGCCATTTATATAAAATTGCGAACGGGCAAATTGATGACACTGACTTATTAGAGAGCATATCATCTTTTGTTGAACCCAAACCGACACTGAAGAATCCTCTGTTCCACGTTCGTTTTCACAGAACAAATCATGGAAGAAGCTCAGCAATCACTAGAATATAGGGTGATAACATTCTGGAGAAAGATTAAAGTATAGACTTTTTCAGTATAGGGTTTACTCAATTCAAAACAGCGATCATGAATTTGTTAAAATGAATACCTTGTCTATATTCAGCAGGCACTTTATACTACGGATTAGTTTAGTTTAAGTTAGTATAATTCAAGATAGGTCAAGTTTCATTGATCAACATACTGTATTCCATGGTTTTATTTGCCGTTGAATAAATAGATAAAATAAATAAAACCAGCACATGCAAAAACACCCAATATCGAAAATTCGTTCAATTGCCATGATGAACTCAACATATCACCCGCCTTGAAACACATAGGCTTTCAACATTAAGTGTCAACATTCACAGAACCAAAGGCAATGGACACAATTTGGAAAAAGACCTTTTAAAAAGTCCATTTTCAGTTTTTATGGACGCGACTCGCGCAACACTGTCTTTGCCAAGGAATACGTTGATCACTTTTGCCATTCTCCATTTCATAGGCGGAACATTGTCTTCTAATCTTTTATAAGCAATAATGCACCTTCTTTCAAAGAACCATGGTTGCAGTTCAAAAACGTATTTCTTTGACCATCTATTCCAGATATGTTGCTTTATTTTTTGTGAATGCTGATAAACTGTCAAACGATTCTACTTCACCACAGGGTATTGGACTTAAAGGGTGCCCAATAAGAAAATGTGCCGGCGTTGCTGGAGTAAGGTCTTTTGGGTCGCAGGAGAAGGAAGAGAATAGACGTGAGTTCATTATTGCCTCAATTTTGGTTAACAAACTATAAAATTGTTCAAAAGTCAATGAAACACCGCTGATCAACCGCCTTGAATGAGATTCCATACTTTTCACGCCAGCCTCCCAAAGGCCTCCGAAATGAGGAGATTGTGGCGGGATAATATGACATTCAATGTCCTCTTCACAAATGGCTGAAGTTGAATTATTGTCACTATTCTTCTTCAAAGATGCGCCCAATTATTTTAATTCTGAACAAACACCTACAAAATTAGTGCCATTATCAGAAAATACACTTGAAGGTTTTCCTCTGCGTGACAAAAATCTACGCAATGACAAAATGAAAGGATGCTTTGGATTTAAACGTTGTTCGTGTGAATCACCCATGATATCTTTGAATCAAATCTAAAGCATTTGAAACAGTTTTTTTCTGCCAAAAACCGTCATAAGATAGGCCAATAATACTTATCTCTCAAAGACGCCAATAATTGTTGTGGAGCCCAATGATATAGTCGCACATGTTCATATTCAAAAATTAACTTCGTCAGAGGATTATTCGAATCCAAAATCAGTGGATGTTTTTTCTCAAAACTGAATTTAAAATTTGAAAGTCTTCCACCCACCCTCAAAAACTGAAATTCGTCTTGGTAACGATTTGATCGATTTAACTTAATCTGTTTGATTTCCTCTTCGAAACATTTTTGTTGAACATGTCTGAGCCAAACGTTGAATGAATGATCAATTTTAGCTTTTGTCAAAGGTCCCACATTTCTTTTGAATTTTCAATTTCAACAATTATGTGCAAATCTGAATAATAATGCGATAATCCTTTTTAATCCAATAATATTAGAATATCTCTTTATGACATATTCTAACACTGGAGATACTCTGCAAACTGTTTTTTTTGTTCTTCTTTGAATCAGGTAAATTATTATCATGACGAGATATCTTTGGTCAGCAATCTTCATTAGAATCGAAAAATTCTGGACCATGCCACCACATGTGTTAATTTTGAATCGCACGACATGCAACACGACGTGATAAATGCTACTGCATTACATTCTGTTGATACATGCCTCCATTAATTGTTGCCTATAATACTTTGTATTTCAGAAATCCTATTGGCGACAAAGGTTTTTAACTTGTTTGGAGGAGTTTCAACCCAGCCTAAGACAATAGTCGAATCAGTCCAAAAAATATTGATTCTTTGTCTGCTAATCTGGCGGATGTTAAAGCACCTCAAATTTCAAGTCTAGTTACGGAAATCGTTCGCAACGGAACTGCTTTAGCTTTAGATGTCAATAAATGAACGAAAACTTCACCTTCTCCATTCAATGATTCAAGATATAGACACAAACCATAAGCCGTCTGGAAACTATTCAAAGAATAATGCATCTTAATAATTTTACCTTTGGAGCAAAATGCATGTCGTTCAATCTTCAATTCATTAAAATAGGGCTTTTCAGCTTTGAAATTTTTATAGACTGAGAATATTGACTGAGGCACTTGATCATCCCACGTTAATTTTTCAAGTCCTAGCAATACTATTGTTATCACAATAATACATGGATTAACAAGTCCTAATGGAACAAAAATCTTGGAACTTTCAGCTAAGATGGTACGTTTTGGACATACGGTAATCTTAAGATGGACACTTAATTAGACCAAGTGTCTATTCACTGTCATTCTCTCAAAGCTCAACAATTTTAGATAAAGGATATTTATCAGAGATGTCATCCAATACCAAATCATTATCTGGATAAAACTTTCTCAATATAAAACAAACTTGTTTTAAAACGTAATATATTAACTTCGATATGCGTTTTGCTTCTTCAATAGCTTCAGCACCTGTCAAAAAGTCATCAACATAGAAATCTGTCTTGATTATTTCACAAATATCAGAATACAGGTGCTCATTATCATATGAAAGTTGAAATAAACAGCGAATTGCCAGAAACGGAGCAGCAGCGGTTCCATACGTTACTTGTGTTCATTTCATATAATGTCCAGGTCATCATTACTATCGAATCTCCAAAGTATTCTTTGTAGAGACCTATCCTCTTGAGCCACCCATACTGATCTATACATCTTTGCACAATCAGCAGCTATAGCATATGTATCATAATATTATCTTAATCCCCGGTACCGAAAGACAAAACGTACCATTGCACAACACAGTAACGCGTTCAGACGTGTAACGCTTTGGCTAGAAATTCACGGATATTAACAAAATGTTCCTCGCTGCAACGCATCTTACGCTTTCTATGTACAGTGGAAAGCATATGATTTTGCACATACAGTTATTTTTTGAAAACCCTCGTAATACGCATAGATCTTTTCACTGTCTCTGATCACGTGTCGTTTGTTTACCTCGATGATTTTTAGTCTTAAGCCATGAATAACAAAAACTATCAAGCAACTGCGGTGAGTATTGTGTAGTATCTGCGCTGGGATTTGTGAAAGGTGATATAATATATTAAGTAATCTGATATAAAAGAGTGCAATTGATGTATTTTTTATTTCCTTCTTCTATTTTGTTTTCTACATAGATATCTTATATACTAGCCAATAATTCAATCGCTCTTCGCCCTCCGCATCACTTGATAATATATTTGAGAAACCATGCATCTTGTATAAAGATTATTTGAACTAAGCTGAAATAATCAATCCCAAAACGCAAAACCAGCTTTTTTATTTACTTACGACTTCTCATTTTGACAAAAGTGATGTTTAACTATGATAAAGTTTGGCATTTTACGAGGGTTGTTCAAAATATTGTGTGCGAATTCAAATGCTTTTCACGTACGTACGTACAGGATGATTCATTTCCAGCGACAGGGTGCCAGTTCTCGTGAACTATTCATCGTAGAGGCTTGCAGCAAAAAAATTTATCACTAAAACGGCCAAGAGAAAAACCTGAAAAATATTTTCAAGTTTCTGAAATGGTCGCTAGGGGGCGTAGCAATCAACACCAAGCAAAAAAATATGATTTTTATGGAATTTTGTCCAATGAAAAAATATTGATGAGCTCATTTTCGGATTTACTGACAATTTACCTTCACTTTTTGTCAAAATCGTTTTTTTCTATCTATCATAATAAGGTGGTGGGGAAAATTCAATTGTTTTATTAAACAAACGGAGATTTCTCCCGTTTCGCTTGACCGATTTTAACAAACATGGGCTCATATGAAAGGGAATAGTCAGCGCTATAAAATGCTCAACTGCTTTTTAATTTGTAACATTCGCCGTTGCCGCTAGAACTAGAACTGAAATGGTAGCATATTTTTGAGTTTTTTCCAAAAAAATCAAATGTTATGGTATATCCATTTTCATATATTTTAAAAGGGGATACATTTTCCTATAAAAAAAATAAAAGAAAACGAAAAAAATAATGAAAAAAAAACAAAAAAATCATAAATTTTTTGGTTTTTTTTTATAGGAAAATGTATCCCCTTTCAAAATACAGTGTGTCCCAAATTAGTGACTCTATACAGGGATCTTGGCTCCAATTATACCTACATCAAAGGTTAAATGGGGAGAGTTTTAAAGGAAACTTAGTGCATTCGATATTCGGTTCCAGATTTGCGATCGGCCAATTGGTTTTGGAAATATCGGCGAAAAACCGAAAATGGCGGATTTTGTTTCTTGCCAGTAAATCCGAAACGGCTGATTGGACAGCTATGAAAATGTGACATTATCGGGACACTGTTCTAAGACGAATAAAATGGTGTGTATGACATGTCTCAATCGTCTTTTGTTTTTCCGCAACCCGCCTCAACTTTCATTTTTCTTATGGCCGCCATATTGGATTTTTTTATTTTTGGAAAGAGTGTGAAATTTCCAGTCTAGTGATGTCTCACAAGTGCATACAAGATTGAAGTATCTTTGGAATATCACATTTCGTAGTTAGGACTCAATCTTTTCTGAGGAGGCCATGATTTATTTGACAGAAAACTGGTTTATAAGCAAAATCCTAGGAGGCTCTGATATGTCGTTCAATAATTCTGCCGAAAGATGGCGTTGTGGTCAATAACACCCCGCAAATAATAATTCAGTATGAAAGATGTGTTTACGTAAATAGTAGTACGCCTCTCTGTCATTAAAATAATAAATCTGATAAGCAAATTGTCGAAACCTATTAAAAATACCCGGTGTTCCCTATTCGATTGAAGAAAAGTTAGATATGTTAGCGCTGTACTTGCAGTCACAGAGAAATGCCGACATTACCTCAGCAAGGTATTTGGAGATGTACCCGAACGACGACAGTCTCATAGAACCCAATTCAGAAAAATGGTTGTTGATTTGATCAACTTTGCGGCCTTCGAAAGACCTAGAAGCGGATACAACATTGAAAATGAAAATCGCAACAGAAACATTTTACAAGCTGTCAACAAAGGCCCTAGTAAATCGGTAAGAACTGTAGAACGGAAAATTGGTGTGCCAAAATCCACAGTACAGAGAGTGTTGAAAAAGAACAAGTACCATCCATACAGACTCACAGTAGTTCAAGGACTTAAAGAAACTGATTTTCTAAGACGAATGCGCTTCTGTGAGTAGTATACAAGGAAGTGTAATGACAATCCCGATTTTGTAAATCATGTCTTGTGGTCCGATGAAAGTAGGTTCACGAATTGTGGAGTTTTTAATAAGCACAACACTCATCATTGGGCTGTGGAAATCCCTCACGAAGTGGCAACGAGATGTCTACAGACCAGATTTGGGTTTAACGTTTGGTGTGAGGTCATTGGTAATTTGATTCAACTCAGAAAATTGACTCATAGGACCATTTTCATTTGACCACAGCCTAAACGGACAGAGATACCTAGAGCTTATGCGAAATAAGGTTGTGCCGGCATTACGAGCTACTCTAACCGAAGATGAGTTCAGAAGAACCTGGTTTCAACAGGATGGATGTCCAGCTCACAACACCATTCAAGTCAGGAATTTCTTGATAGAGCAGTTTGAGAACCGACCTTTCGCCCTTGGATTTTTATCGTTGGGGTCATACAAAGAATGAGGTCTATGAATTTGATCCTCCTGCGACTATAGAAATCCTGAGACAAAGAGTTTTTGACACATTTACAAATATCAACAGGAACATACTTGCGAGGGTTGTACGAAAAACAGTTACTAATTGTCAAAAATGCCTCGATGCAAACTTGTAAATCAATACCGAGATAGTTGAGAACACATTACAGTTTTTTCATTTTCAATATATTTGTATCTACCAGTAAGTTACTCAAAAGCTTAAGTGTTGATTGAATAAACAATGATTTCTCTGACTTTTCATTCAATACACTCATAGACTCGTTGAGAAGTCATTATTTACGTCCATGTTCTATTGAAAATTCAATGAGTTTAACACGTTCGCTGCACACCAAATAAGGGACCTTGAGTTGTTACAGTACATATTGTTGATGTTTTGCGACAAATAAATCATGGCCTCCTTAGAAAAGATTGAGTTCCAGCTACGAAGTGTGATATATCGATGATACTTAAATCTTTTATGCACTTGTGGGACATCACTAGACTGGAAATTTTACACTCTTTCCAAAAATCGAAAAATCAAATATGGCGGCCATGAGAAAAATAAAAATTGAGGCGGGTTGCGGAAAAACAAAAGGCGATTGAGACATGGCATACACACCATTTTATTCGTCTTGAAAAAGTGTCCCGATAATGTCACATTTTCATAGCTGTCCAATTAGCCGTTTCGGATTTACTGGCAAAAAACAAAATCCGCCATGTTCGGTTTTTTGCCGATATTTCCAAAACCAATTGACCGATCGCAAATCTGGAACCGAATATCGAATGCACTAAGTTTCCTCTAAAACTTGCTCCATTTAACCTTTGATGAAGGTATAATAGGAGCCAAGATCCCTGTATAGAGAAACGAATTTGGGACACACTGTATATAAAAATGAATATATCATTACATTTGTCTTAAAAAAAAAAACTCAAAAATTTGACACCATTTCAGTTAACGCCAAATGTTTATACATACCGAAGGATCTATTTATCAAATTCGGAAATAGATTTCTAGATGTAGTAAACAGCTCTCTCAGTTATGGTACATTCCCGCATAATTGAAGATCCTCAGTGATAACACCGGTCCCTAAGGTGCCGAATGCTGTTAAGATCAAAGATTTTTGTCCAATAAATTCGTCGCCGCCATACGAAAAAATACTGGAGATTTCAGCTAAGGATCAAATACTGGAATACTGCAAAAGAAACAACATCATCAATGAAAATCAATCAGGATTTTGTCAGAATCATTCATGCGAAACAGCGCTACTACATATCTGCAATGACTGGATTAAAAATATTGACAAGGGAAAATACGTTATCTCAATCTTTTTGGATTTCAAACGAGCATTTGAAACAATAAACAGAGAACTATTGCTAGAAAAGATCCATAAAATTACAATCCACCGATGGCTGACGTCCTACCTTTCTGGTCGAACACAAAAAGTTATATTTAACAATAAATACTCGGCTTCAAATAATATCAATGTTGGTGTGCCTCAGGGTACAGTTTTGGGGCCATATTGAGTTCTGTTCCATGAAACTATTCGCAGATGATACCATGCTATAAATTTCTGGATATGACGTTGAAGATATGCAGCAAAAAATACAAAAGGATCTACTGAACATCAAAGAATGGCTTTGTGATAATAGTATGGCACATAATATGGAGAAATGTAGATTTATCGCGTTCGATACTCCTTACATGGTCAGAACATTGGAAAGGGAAGTTGAGTTCGTTCTTGACGGAAAACAAGTGGAAAGGGTGACTGCTTTCAAATACCTTGGTGTAATAATGGATGAAAATTTGAAATTCGACCAACATGCGGATTATGTTGCAGCGAAGATGTCAAGAAAGGTGTACTTTTTGCAGAGGATTGGTAGAAACCTTAGCATGCATATCAAACTTTTTTTCTACAAATCAGTTATTGCGCCCCACTTCGATTACTGTTCAACAATGATGTTCACGTTAACCCAAGAAAAATTCAAGCTGTTACAAAAAATTCAGAATCGTGCTTTGCGAGTTATTTTAACCTGTAATATTTCTACACCAAGCAAATTGATGTTAGCCACATTACAATTGCTAAGCGTTAAACAAATTGTGTTATACAGAACCTCTATAATAATATTTATAATGAGAAAAGGCCTTTTACCAAGATACCTGAGTATTCAAATAAGACTAGTTAGTTAAGTTCATGACTATAATATACGCAGTGCCAATGACTTCTATGTGAAAACAACACGAATCAGTAGAACGCAAAATAGCTTTTTTTTAAGGGTTTCACTAAATACAATAAACTACCCTGTGATATAAAAAACTGTGATACTCTTTGTAGCTTTGAAAGATGCCTTCTAGCGTATGTGGCTAAAATTCCAGTTCATAATGTCCTAATTTTTACATTTGTAAACGTCATTGTTTTTTTTATACACCTATTTCTTTATATCTAAGTATGTATATATTTTACCACGCCTTCATTCAGCTGATCATTTTTATTTTTATTTTTTATATTTGAATTGTATATTGTATAGCTTTTGCTAAACAAATGCTATTATTATTATCTGGCGGCGACGGCGAAGGTCAAAAATTCAAAACCAAAAAAGTTTTTTGAAGTGCAGATCATGCTCATTCATATGAGCCCAAGCTCGTTTATATCGGTCAGGCGAAACGGGAGAGATCTCCGTTTGTTTAATGAAACAATTGAACTTCCCCCACCACTATATTATGATAGATAGAAAAAACGTTTTGGACAAAAAGTGTAGGTAAATAGTCGGTAAATCCGAAAATGAGCTCATCGATATATTTTCATTGGACAAAATTCCATAAAAATCATATTTTTCTACTTGGTGTTGGTTGTTACGCCCCCTAGTGACCATTTCAGAAACTTGAAAATATTTTCCAGGTTTTTCTCTTGGCCGTTTCAGTAATAAATTTTTTTGCCGCAAGTCTCTACGATGAATAGTTTACGAGAACTGGCACCCTGTCGCTGAAAATAAATCACCCTGTACAACCACATAAAGTGCGTACAACATAAAATGTGCAATCAATGTGTATGAACCATCAAGCCGATAGTAATAGGATAGGAAATGTCTTTTTTTCTTTTAGAAGATTAACAATGACCTAGTGTGGATAATAAATGTATTCAAGAACTAATTATTTGAAATAAATTGATCTAGGTTACTATGAAAGGTGTTTCCACCATATCTTTTCAAGAGAATTTTTCACAGATAATTTTCCTGCTTTGGCCTCAAACTGAACTAGTTTTCAATTTTCTACTATTCTTTACTTTACGTAGGTGGTCTATTAAATGTAATGCAACTTTTAATAATTTTTTGGTGATTCCGGTGTTGCCGGATCCACTAGTTTTTCCTAGTTAGTTTCTTATTTCAAAATGAAAAACCTATATATACAGTGTGACCCATTTAGATTGGAAAGACCCAATGTGAAATTTCAGGTTATTAACCGATTTCGACCTTTTTTTTGATATGTCAAGTTATGAAGGGTCTATACTACGGGAAAAATTTTGAAATATTCATTTCTATTTCTAGGGCATATCAGGGTACTTTTTCGTGATAGAAAATGAAGAATTTTAATAGGCGATTTTTTTATTACATTAATGAATACGCCATTGGATTTGGAGTGCTTCCAAATAGCTGTGACCAAAATTTCATAAAAATTTATTCGAAAATAACAAAGTTACGACAACTTAAAATTCGTACGTTTTATTGTTACAGGTAATAGAAAAAATTCAATTTCCATGGCAACTGTTGATGAAAGGTATTCTTTGGTGAGCATTAGCTTGAAGAATTTATGAATTTCAAGTTGTCGTAGCTTTGTTATGAATGAATATATTTTGTTGAAAATTTGGTCACAGCCATTTGGAGGCACTGAATCCAGTGGCGTAGTGATTTATTTGATAAAAAAATCGCTAATAAAAATTCGCCATTTTTTATCACGAAAAAGTAGTGCACAACACCTTGAAAATTGAAATAAACGGTTAAAAATGTGTCCAACAGTAGACCTTTTATAACTTGACACTTGAAAAAAAATTGTTGAAATCGGTTAATAACCTACAATTTTACAGGGGTGTTTTCAATCTGAATGAATCAGACTGTATATATTCAATTTTCGGACTTATATGGAATATATTATACAGTGTCCCAGCGCAAAGGTCGCACCCCTATCTGTGACTCGCCTGGTATATTTTGAAAAAAACGCTCGGACACGTCAATTTTGATTTTTAGGAGGACGTCTTTTTATGTATAACCGTACAATACAGGGTGATCCAAAGATAAGATATTGCGTTACACTTAAGATTTTTTAATGGAAACCCCCATTATTTCAGATCTAGATTCCTTTATGAAAATTGAGTTCAGTTTATTAAATATCTTTGATCATATTCGACCATTTTGGAAATGTTTTCAGTCAAAGAAAAAAATTGACAGTGATTTGACGCTTTGTATTATTGTCACCTTTTGACATAGGTTGTCATTCATGATTATTTAATCATAATTATTGATAAATTTTGTATTTTGTGTGTATTTCACATTGCATTTTGTTACATATAGAAATATAAATATCATAAAAGACATATTGGCGCCAAGGATAAAGTTTATGAATTCAAGCAATCAACGGCTCACGTTAACCAGTGATTACAATAATTCATCAAGATCAAGATCGAATATCGGCATCATTTTGAAATATGGACATAGAAAGATTTGAGCGGTTTATGAGTGCATTTCAGCAACAGAATCAAGTTCTTTTGGATCAAATTCGAATAAATTCAGCTGGTAAAACCTTTTTTGTACCTTCGTTTGAAAATTTCAATGAATAGAAAGAATCATTCCGAAATTATTCATTGAAAAGGAACATAGAATTGTGATTAACAGAACATAGCTAGCCTTATAGTAGTTTAAAATGATGGAAAGGAAATATGGAATAAAATAATATAATCAAAATGTTCGGATGTGAAAGATGAACGTGACTAGAAATATGATGAGCCTAGATTTAAGATGATTTAAAATGAATAAATAGATTAAAAGATCAAAGAGTTAAAAACTAGTTAATCACAATTCAATGTTCCTTTTCAATCCACACACTATATACGTAATGTACAACTTCACAACAATTAATCTGTGTCCTATATGAGTGATAAGTGCTTTTTGTTTTACTCACAATTGGTAAGTGCCCTTTATATTTTATTTTGTAATGGTACTTTTATCCTTATATTACTACTAGCTGTCCTGATGAAGGGAGGAAATGTCTCCCGAAAGCTTGACGATCAATGAACTGAGCATCTAACTGCCCAACTGTATCATTGACTGCTTCCCTACTACTTCGCCTTCTACTTGAAACTCGGCCAGTCACTAAACCACTCATTGCATTGACCAAAATGGGGTTTTTTCAAAACATCCTTCAACGTTATGGCAATTTTACCACACAATTGCTAAAATCATGGGCCAAACTCGTCATCAAGCAAGCGTCACTCCATAATAGGAAGATTTTTTTGTTGAAATGTTGAAATGTAGACATCTGACCCCTACCCACATCACCAATGGCACCAATGGTATCAACTTCCTCCTTCACATTACCCAAGGCAGAACTGGAAATCAGATCCAACAATTTAACACTCGGTTGACAAAGAAAATATTAAATTTGGAGATCTCTGCAACCCACCTTGAGTTGAACCGAACTCAACTTTTTGACTTCCTGCCTGCTCACATTATCAATGAGTTTGACCGTCGCCAAAGAGTCTCCTTTGCCCAACAATTCAAGACCATAAAAAAGTCCAATTGCTGCAAACTCGATGCCCTCCAACGCGATGCTTACTCGGACATCAGTACTCAGGAGAGCTGGTTTAGGAATCTCACTGACATCAACATTCCTGCTGACATCAAGATGTTTCTGGCACTCGGACCAAAGTTAAGTCTTAACACATCAGTGAAAGACTTAGACATACCTTCACTCCTAGCCGACGTCAAAAGCGTCATCATTGGTCATACTGACGCAGACAAGGACATCCTCAGATCCCGGTGCACCAATGTAATCACCAATTACATCCACCATAATCATGAAACTGAGACCCACCTCAACAAGTTGTTCATTGACACAAGACGCTTTCTAAAAGAGCAGAACGACCTCTACATCGTGCTCAGTGACAAGAGCAATGTCACAGTGGCGATTTCTAAAACAGAGTACATCCAAAAATCCAAAGAACTCTTGGCAGGCCCGAAATATTACGTCAAACTAAGGTCCAATCCCGCTGCCACCCTCCAAGGCAAGGCAAATCGGCTGGTCAAGATGCTCATGAATGCTGGACACATAGATGAGGCGACCTGCAAGAAAATGATGAACCACAACACCGTGGCGCCTAGGTTTAACACCCAACCCAAAATCCACAAACCAACCTTAACCATGAGACCCATTGTATCAGCCATTAATTGTCCCAATGAAACCTTGGCCAAATATCTCAAGGACATCCTATCGTCGGCTTATGACTATCAAAACCACTACCACGTCAAAGATTCCTTCGAGTTCAGCAGGTATGTAAACGACTTCCTCATACCTGAAAATCATGTTTTAGTAAGTTTTGATGTCGTATCACTCTTCACCAATTTGCCATTGGACGTCATCATGGCCATTATTACTGCACATTGGGATGAGATAGCCCAGCACTGCTCCCTCGACTTGGCATGTATGAGGACTATTATGGAGTTCATTTTCGACTCCAACTTCCTCATATTTGACAACAAGTACCACAAGCAAATATTTGGCACACCTATGGGATCCACCATATCACCAATTCTGGTCAACTACGTCCTGGACGACCTCATTGTAAGCTGTGTAGACAAACTACCCTTCCAAGTCCCTCTCCTCAAACGATATGTGGATGATTTGATACACGCCTTACCGAGGGATTCGGTGGCTTCGACCCTGGATGTCTTCAATTCTTACAATCCACACCTTCAATTTACTGTCGAGATGGAAGTGGACAACTGCATCCCTTTCCTGGACATGAGGGTTCATCGTTCTGCAACCAACCACATCCACACAACTTGGTACCGCAAGCCCATGGCGTCAAACAGGTTTATCAGTTTCAAATCTTACCACCCCCGCAACATGTAAATAAATCTGATTTTGGCACTCAAACGCAGAGCAGTACTACTCACTCATCCTACCAAAAGGAATCAGTCTCTTCAAATACTAGCTCGCATCCTGAGGAAGAACTCGTACCCACACAAGATGGTGAATAAACTGCTATTCAGTACTAGACATGGCTTTGAGCAGATCCAGGAACCCGCAACGCCCATCATCCTGCCACCTGCCCCGCCACCTGCAGATCAAATACATTACTACGTACTGCCCCACCTTGACGATCTTACCCCCAAACTAATCAGAATTCTGGACCATGAGGGCGCAAAATTTGCAAAAAAACAAACCAAAACGGTAGGCTTGGTTTATAGCAAAACTAAAACCCCCCTGGCCACCAAAGACATGAGGAATGTGGTCTATAAGGTACCCTGCATGGCATGTGAGTACTCATATGTGGGCCAAACGTCACAAAAATTATCAGCCAGATTAGCATCCCATAAAAGTGATTGTAGGAGACGTCAGCAAACAAGTGGACTTGCCCAACATCACACGAATACAGGTCACAACCCTAATTTTGACGATGTCAAAGTACTGGCCTGTTCCAACACTTACCACAAACGACTGTTTATGGAGATGGTCCACATCAAGAACACTCCAAACAACTTGAATAACCAACTGGGTTATCAGAACCTCAGCACGATAAATGTATAGTTACCTACTTGAAGTGCATAAACGAGCAGTGGTGCCCAATACAACCAACACCACCATCGACTTGTAAGTACCATCTCACTGCACTTTCGTCAAAGCAAACAATGTTTCGCTTTTATCACAACTCTCTGAATGTGCAACGCCATGTGGAAATTGTCGAAAGTGAGGTTCAAATGAAAGTTTTTGTTCTGTCCACCCTCCAATACAAAAATCTATTGTCGCGCAAACAGCTGGAGTTCCAGTCCTGCATAGTACTATGTTGCCGTTGTGAATTGCTAGATGCTTCCTTCACCATCTAGTATAGATCCCTACGATCCCACTGATCAGCCGCTCCAACCTACATACATAGAGGGAATCACCTACACCTTATCGAGAATTAGTTTGCAGCGTTTGGTTGATGTTTTTTTTATTGTTGATAACTCTCTTTGTTCTCAGTTTGTACCAGAATGTCTGTCATTTAACGTTGTGCATAGTCCCTTTTACCAGTTTCATCCATTTTTTTTCCCTGTCATTTTATTCATGATCTTTAACTCTTTTATCTTTTAATCTATTTATTCATTTTGAATCATTTTAAATCTAGGCTCATCATATTTCTAGTCACGTTCATCTTTCACATCCGAACATTTTGATTATATTATTTTATTCCATATTTACTTTCCATCATTTTAAACTACTATTAGGCTAGCTATGTTCTGTTAATCACAATTCTATGTTCCTTTTCAATCCACACACTAAATACGTAATGTACAACTTCACAACAATTAATCTGTGTCCTATATGAGTGATAAGTGCTTTTTGTTTTACTCACAATTGGTAAGTGCCCTTTATATTTTATTTTGTGATAGTACTTTTACCCTTAGATTACTACTAGGTGTCCTGAGGAAGGGAGAAAATGTCTCCCGAAAGCTTGACGATCAATAAACTGAGCATCTAACTGCCCAACTGTATCATTGACTGCTTCCCTACTACTTCGCCTTCTACTTAAATATGATTATGACACAATAATAAGTTAACTGGAAAACCATTCTTGTCCAAAAAAGAATGTTCTAGTATCATAGCACCATTTTCAATCAATCTGTTTTCGATTATTCAACTGTTTTAAGACACTGAAGATTTATAACATCCTGTGAGTGCAGAAAAGATATGATATATCGGATATTTTTCTACGGGCCCATTTCATTAGAGGTATCACAGACATATCTATTCGAGAAAATCTTCTACAGTCCGCCGAAACATCTTTTGAAAGATTAGTAGAAAAAGCATTTATCCTTGAATCATGAAAACATGATAGTCAAGATATTTCATCTGCCATTACCTCGAGAAGCAGCAACAAAATTCATCAATCCAGATCCAGAAGTCGTTTGAATTTCACATCAAGATCTAATAAAAAAACAATCAAGAATCAATTATCGAGAATCAGGCATCGATCATCGATTATGAAAAATTGTAAAATCGACCCTACGAAACTTCACTGTACCAGCTGCAAAAAACCAGGTCACATTTTTTCTGTCTGCATTTCCACACTGCTAGCCAACAAGAACAAATCCAAACAGTTCATACACCAGTTCGACAACGATGGAGAAAGAGAAAAACAGTTCGACAACGATGAAGAAAGAGAAAAACAGATAGTGATGTTTTTGGAATCAATAAATTGTTGATAATCAATCTTACTATACTGCTGAAAAATTCCATGCCGAGGTATTTACCAAGAATAAACCTGTAGAATTTGAAGTGGACTCCGATGCAGGCCTCACTTTAAGTCAAGATTCAAAATTCAAATCACTAAACTTGTATATTCCTCTCCAAAGATCTGACGTAACCTTCAGATCTTACACCAAAAATGTTTTCTTCCAATTGGAAAGGCAAAAGATAATATTCGATATCAGAATAAATTGTAAAAAAAAAAAAATTACGTGGTTCCAGATCCAGATCAATATGATTCTCTGCTAGGACGAGTGTGGTTAAGACGTTTGGGCATCAACCTAGAAAAAATCGATAACAATTTTCCACTGAGAACTCAGCAAACTGAATATTCATCCAACTATAGAAGAGGAAGGTTGTTCAGAAGTATTCAGATATTTGAAAAACGAATTGGATTACAACCAAATTTTAAAGTAAAATTACATCTTGCGTAATAATGCTAAACCTGCCTATTTCAAAGAACGAGATGTACCATATGCACTCAGGACTGGAAACAGGTTGAGAAAGAGATTAATAGTCTGGAAGCTGCAGGACCTTCAGTTGCTATTCCCAAACCTGATGACAGTGTACGACTCTGCGTAGATTATAAAATTGGCGACCCAAACTAACCCAAACTAACCCAAACTAACCCAACAAAAAAAATCGAAGAAATTCTCAACTGTCCAAAGGATTCAAAATATTTTTGTCGGTTGAATTAATACAAGGCTCACTTACTCTTGCAGTGGACGAGAAAAAAGCATCATCCAAACCATTTCAACTCATCGGGGAACCTATCGAATGAATCGACTTTCTTTTCGTACTAACACTGCACCCTCTGAATTCAATCTAACCATAGATCAAATTTTTACCAGGTTGTCAAAGACGCATTCTTATTTTGATGACATAATCGTCCATGGTTCAAGTGAAGAGGAATGTCAGAGAAATATCGACGCCTGTCTTGAAAGACTCAAAGATTTCAACCTACATCTAAATTAAAAAAAATGTGATCTTTTCCAAACCAGCACCGATTATTTAGGTGATTTAACACAATGAAATTTCGAAGTCGTCTCCAGTTCAAGCAATTCTGGACATGCCAGAACCTACTGATGTTGACGGCGTGGCGTTCGTAGATTTTTAGGCATCATAATGTACTATACTATACTATGTAGATTCACTCCATAAGCTTCAAGAAAAACATATCATCCACGTGAACTTTCACAGAAAAATGCAAAATTCAATGGACAATTTGCACATTTTTTTAGAAATATGATAAATATAAGGATTACTAAGTACTGATGCCATTGATGTTCAAAAAATCCACCCACGATCCCTATCAATGTAGTAATCACCAATTAAAGAGTGCCAATCAACATCCACTACGTCACAGAATACATCATCTTTCTCCGTCTGACGTTTTGACTGAGATGACTATCTCTCTCGAGAGCGTGATATGTCTCCACCCCGTTTTCGATAATACAGTGGAATTTGCGTTTTTTTTTTATTCATATAGTACATTCTTTGGGTATTTTGGAAAAATGTTTTCGCTGATGACTTTCTAATATTGTCTAAAATAAGTATATAAAAGTTCAAGTCATTTGAAAATGTATGCAAATTGTCCATTGGACTATCTCGTGTGAATTAGCCTTCATCAAATTGAAACAAGAAATCGCAAGCGATCGAGTCTTGATTCCTCAAGATCAAAATCTTCAACGTTAGCGTGTGACGCGAATCCAACTGAAATAGCTGGCGTACTTTCACACATCATCAATGGCGTGGAAAAGCCAATTGCATTTGCATCAAGATCTTCAACTATAAGTGAACGGAATTAAAGTTAGCTAGAGCAAGAAGCGCTCCCGATTATTCTCTTTGTCAATCATTTTTGTATGTATCTTTTTGGCAAAAACTCAGAGTAATTACTGATAACAGTCCATTGAATAGAATCTTCCACAAGATACAAAATCACCGGCCATGACTTCTGCATGGCTTTTGAGATATGCTTCGTTCCTGACTGAAATTGATTACGAAGTTAAATACCAAAAAGCTTCCGCTCACGTGAAAGTCGAATGTTTTTCATTTCATGTTTCCCATTTATAACAAATCGTCATCATTGGATATAGTATTGAACGAAGAAGTAAATCAACTATGGTCATGCATACATCAATAACACAAATTTCAACCTACAATCGGACGTATGAGAGTATTCGAGTTGCAACAAAAAATGATCCAAGCTTGTCAAAAATTAGAAGCAATATAGAATCATTAGATCAATCCAAAGAAAACGGATTCACTTTGGAAGACCAGATACTTTCAAAAGGCTTCAGAGTTGTTATTCCAACTTCACTTCACTCAGCGGTCCTTTCCGAATTACACAGTACTCATGTAGGAATAACTAAAATGAAACAGCTAGCTCGAAGATACTGTTATTGGAAAAATTTTGATAGAGATATTGAGAACATTGTTAAGTCCTGCCAATAATGCGCTGAAATTTGGAATTCTACTTCAAAAGCTCCTCAACATCATTGGGAACTTGCAGAAAAAAATTGGGACCGAATTCACATCGATTATGCAGGGCCATTTCACGGATTCTATTTTTTAGTAGTTATTGAAGCTAAATCCCAATGGGCCAAGATCAAAATTCTTAAAGATGCTCCAACTTCAGAGAAACCTATTGACCTGCTTAGAGAGATATTTTCTTTTCATGGATATTCCCGAGTTATGATGTCAGATAACGTCACCATTTGTGTAAGTGAACCATTCAAGAATTTTTCTAAAGTTGCGGAGTTGTTCAAAAATTCATTGCACCAGTTCATCCTGCTACTAATGGTTTAGCGGAGAGAAATGTTCAAAGCCTGAAGATGAGATTGAGGGTAATGTCACAAGATCGTGTTCCAATGAACAGAAAAATTCAAGAAATACTTTTCAAATACAGAGCAACTCCTCTTTCTTATGGAAAATTTCCAGCAGAAATGTATCTGAAAAAAAATCTTCGAATCAAGCTTGATGCATTACAATCACCAAGGCACACTAGATTAGAGAATCAATCACCAGCAACCAGAAATTTAATTGTGGAAGATAGGGTCGAAGTACGTTATTATGAAAGAAACAAAGCATTATGGAGATTTGGAACAATTACAAAACAATTTGGGTTGTTACATTATCAGGTCCTTTTTGATAATGGGTATTCATCAAAACGTCACATTAATCATATCAGAAAAACCATGGTTGCAAATGAAAAGGTGACATTTCTTAGTGATCCACCAATAGATATAGGGAAAAAACAACCATTTGTCGAATCACCTGTTCCACATAATCTGCCAGTTATTCAAACACCAATTCAACCTTCACTTAATCCAGACAACCACTCGAGAGAACCAGAGCCTGGAACTGACCAACCTCCACATAATCCAGACAACCTTCCTAAAAAACCAGAGCCTGAAAATGACCTTCAACCAAGAAATCTTGATGGACCATTACAGCCTTCTCCGTTATCTGAATGTCAATCATTCAGAAGGTCAGACAGGATGCGACGACCCAACAGCCGTTTTCAAGATAACATTATGTAATATTCTTTATTATAAATGCTTGTTATAGTTTGCGGTATACTGTTACCTTTGGACATAGGTTGTCATTCATGATTATTCAATAGTCAATATGTATATTTCACATTACATTTTGTTAAATATAGAAATATAAATATCATAAAAGACATAACACTATGTATGCTGACTGGAGCGAATCAAGATAGAGAATTAATCTTGCTGACTTGTAGGTCCCACCATTTGAATATTTTTAAAAGAATGGTCTGTATCACTAGGCAAAGACGCATCAACTCCATGATGACACATATAATAATAATCCATGTCACGATTGGACTAAGACTTATCAACTTTTGTCATATGTCCCAATTGTATATACCCTTCCATAAACTCATGACAAAGTGCTTTATACTCTATATTGGACGTCAAATTCCTCTCTAAGCCTAAAAATCTCTTTTTAGCTTGAATGAATGAGTCACGCAACTTACTTATGCTTTTGATTTTAGCGGTAATTTAACCACAAAAGTTCCAGTTTCATACAGGTTTGTTTTTGGCGAAACATTATAATCGCAAGTCTCTATTTGCCAAATCCTCCTGTATTAACTGTTCTATAACACTACTAAAATTGCAAACCACAAATGAATGCTTCTCAACATTATTGAAACTGCCTAGAAGATTTATCCAAATTGGGTTTTCTGTAGGATCGGTGAATCAAAGCCAAAAGGAAATCTGTTTCTACATGACATTCCTAAATAGATCTGCAAGCACATTCAAAGAATATGCAGGAAGAACACCAGTAATCTTGAGTATAACAAAACACACAACAGCAATTGAGAAATTATCAAACTTTGAATTAATCTTAAAAGCGCACTTATTATGAATAATTGAGTGGGATCATTTATACCATCAGTAAGTAAGAGCAGCGCTAACATTCCCCTTTTTTAATCCCAGCTCATTACAAGCGTTTTCTGTTAAGAAACTTGATCGAGATTCACTGTCCAGTTATATACGAAGCACATACGTTTTACCAAATTTATCTAAAAAATCCACATTGGCAGTAGGACGTAACACATTTCTAACCTCACAATTAGCTGTTAAAGGAGGAAGATTGGGTAGCCTGTATATCTGGAACGGCGCGCGGCGGGTACATCAACATAATCATGATTAGTTTCCATGACATGCAACAATTCATGATGCTTACCATCACATTTCTTACAGGTGGGCCGTCTACAACTTTTTTTTTTATGACCCTTCCTAAGACAATTCCTCTTTTTTACTGAGATCTTCAAAAAATTAGTGCATACTTGAATGTAATGATCCTCCTTGCAGAACATGCTTTTGGATTTTCTATTTTCATTACTCTCATTTCAACATTTAGACTGGGGAAACATCAGCGAAAAGAAATTTCGTCGGAATACCAACGTAGTGAGAGCAAGGTGTATATTTCCCTTTCACAAAGAAACGCCCATGTATATCATCTGGATATGAACAGTGGCACCAATGCACATTACTCATTCGAGCACAGAGATGAAAATTGGAAATATTTAGTTCGGAACTTTGGAAGTCCGGCAAGTTTACAGACCAGTCGAATCATATTATGATTAAATTTGTGTTTGTGAGGAGATAGATTGTTATAATGCTTATTGGAAAGTGCAGAAATAACAATTGATAAAGAATAAAACAGTATTTTATTTAGTTTGCTGATAAAGTTCCGTCAAAAATTTCACTGCCCGATGTTTTGGTATAGATACAGATCCGTGTAATTTCGTACTTGATAAAATGTCAACGTTTTCTCAGCAAGTTGAACTTCAAATTATCTCGATCAGGGCATTTGAAAAACACAAAACCCCGAAAAAAACATATGAAAATTCATAAATAAACTCATAAACGCATAATGATGGTGGATACATAAATATTATAAAAGACCTCCTATGATTAATAGAAGAGCCTCAAAAGTGTAGAGAAGTGATGTTATGCATTTTTAAAATTGGAAAACGGATAGCGTTTCTGAACTGGGCATATCCAAAAACCCCTATAACGATGATTTGGTTTTGAATTAAAATATTATACAGGATGTTCAAAAAGTCAGATCAAATATTGCACACAAAACAATTTTTCTATCCATCCTGAACAAATTTTAGCAGAGATTTCCCAAAAACCTTCATTTCATTAGTATGAACTATACACTTGATTAGTTTAGTTTTGTTACTCTAGCTTTAGTAGCTTTTACCGGGTGTTTGAGTATTTAGGTAAAAAATTATAAGAAATATTGTCGTTATTTCGGATAAGTATCACTTAAAATCGATATGATGAGATTTCAATAAATGAAGTATGCAAAATCAAAAGTAAAAAGTACTAGTACAGATTCGTATAGTTTTGTTACTCTAGCTTATACATGGTGCCACAGATTCGAGTTTATGCATGGGGATCTCGGTTATTATGAGAGATACAGGGACGATTGAATGGATGCAAAGTTGCGCATTTTTATGCTAAGAAAATGTCATTCTGACATTCGAAAAATTCTCGCTACTACCGAAGATATTGGAAAAAAACCGAAATTTCGTGAAAAGGATATTATTTCCCGAGTTTATTTGAGAAAATATTTTTTAATGGATTGTACTTTCTTGTTGCCATTTTTTCTCCTCTACAACATGGCGGTATCAAATTAAAAATCTGACATTTGGTCTCTGAGCGGCCATCAAGTTGATTTTTTTTAAATACGGACCTGGATTTTTTATTTTCTTTTTAGATATCTTTTGACGTCTTTGATGCATTGAGGTATCGCAACAGTCGAAAAAAATACTCATCCAAAAACAATACCAAAGAAAATTAATTAAATAAGGGGGGGGGGGTGTTTGAAAGTCTTGATTTTCCCAAAAAACTGCCTGAGAATCGATATCGGTTTAATTAGTAGTAGTGGCGTCCTTATTTGGCAATATACCCCCCCACTCTCCGACATAGCCTGGGTATTACTCCGATAAGTGAGCCACTCCATCACCTGTAGTGTTTATCATTTTTGAGTAATAAAGCCTATATTTATAGACCTTTTTGTTTTAATTACATTTTTTTTTTTTGAAAGTAACAAACTCTCGTTTATGTATAACAATTCTATGAAGCCTGATGATGCAGTATCATACTGCGAAACCGGTAGCTCAATTTAATCAATAAAAAGAAGTTTTTTGGGAAAATTAAGACTTTCAAACACCCCCCCCCCTTTTTCAACTGAATCCCAAAAATGGACAGAAAACTCCATGAAAATTAATTAGGCAACCCTTTTCTCTCCAACACGTAATTCATAAATCCATCTTTATTCGACACGTTATTCTTATGAGAAAACCTGCAAAACTACAAAAAACTAATTGACTGGACCAAAATCGAAATACAACCAAATAACGATAAATTTAATGAGATTAAATTAAATCCACAAATGACATGGAAAATAAAAAAAAACATATAAAAAACTGAATCAATTTTTGCAAAAGTGTTCAAAACTACACCTTCATCTAATCACCTCAATGCCTCAAGGACATCAAAAAATAACTAAAAATAAAAATCCAGGTCTGTTTAAAAAAATAAAGTTGATGATGGCAGCTCGAAGACGAAACGTCAGATTTTCAATCTTATACCACCATCTTGTAGAGGAGAAAAATTGGCAATGACAAAGTGTAATTTATTTTAAAATGTCCTCTCAAACAAACGCAGGAAATTATAAAAACATTTTTGCGAAATTTCGGTTTTTTTCGAATATCTTCGGAAGTATTCGGAATTTTTCAAATTTCAATTTTTTTCAGCATAAAAATGCGCAACTTTGCATCCATTTTACTGACCCTGTATCTCTTATAATAACTGAGATCCCCATGCATGTACTCGAATCTGTGGCACCCTGTATACGGCGCCTACTCAAAAAGAAAGCAAACATATTTGTTTGTTTCTTTTTAAACACGCCTAGGTATTGAAATCAATGGGTATTGGACATCAGTATCCAATTGGCTCAAACTAAACAATCGAATTCAATAAGAAACTATCACGCGGGATACTCCGATTTTTCAGTCGTTTTTGTCAAGATATAATCTCAAAAAAAACGCGTAATTTTGAAACATAGGTACCTACAGTTTTGTTCATATAAAAGTATTAAAAGTTGTACAGCTATTTTTGTTAACTACTGCTGATATAGGTAAATTCATTGTTTGATTTTTTTTTAATAAAATGAAATGGGAAATATGGAAAAGATCCCTTATGTCTCCATGTGGGGCTTGTTGACTTAATTTTGAAATCATAATACACATAAGACAGGGTATGTTAACATTTTTTTTTAAATCGATCAAAACATTTTCGTAAAACAGTTATGGCTAAACATCTTCCATTTATTAGTTTTTTTTTTAACTTTGGCGAAATATTTTTAGGCTTTGTTGTTCATGAGTATTCATTATAATCGAACGTTGTGGTACTCATAGTGAAAGTTCTTTTTCATTAATTTTGCTCCGAGATATTCCTTCCTTCGTTACAGGTACCTACCTATAACTAAGTAGGTACCTACCTCAACGAATCACACAACAGAAGAGTTTTTTCTGTGAAATTGACAAAATAAAATATCACAGTAAAGTAGGTACCTATAGGTATATTTGTACATAGTTCAACAAAAACATTTCTAAAATGTAATGGAATAATGGAGCAGAAATAAATTTTGATTTACCTATGCATACTTATTGCGTATCGATAATTTATTTTTGATCTATCAATAATTATGACACAACCCTCCCTATCAATAATGACAGCAGCATTTTTACAGCAACTTTGAAATTTCAAATCACGAAAACCAAATTAAACAGATTCGTAGGTTTATCTACTATCTATTTTATCAACCATTCTGCTATTTTGGAAAAAAATGTGGTAATTCCAAATAATACATTTCTATTACGTAGGTGCTATGATAATTATTTTAATATATATGATAAACTTTCGATGTCTACAACACCCCTAAATAGAAATTGACACTTAATTCTCTATTAACCAACTCATGAGATATTTTCAGAAATTCATTCCCTTGCATGTTCAAATTCTTGGAACACTACTTTTCTTCCTTCCACCTCTCACTCCGATCAACGCATAGAAGAAACAAGGAACAAGGAACTGGTCTGTTGTGAAGTCGCGACATTGCCAACTTTTGAATAAGCACTGAGGAATACCGTCCTCTCTAATTATCATCAATCACACTGTCAGTTAAAATCAGTCAAATCTAGTCGGTAACCCATATACCTAATGAACGACCTATATTACACTGATATGCAAATACTTTGCGAACATACTATATTATCCACGTGCATCATCATTGTATCGATTTCCTGTCACGTGATTCGCGCGCAGGAGGAGTACGAGTGTACCGGTCAGCGGGAGAGCATGGAGGATAGGGGCGTTAAAAGGGTTGTGGAAAATTGTGATAAAACGTATTATTACAGGTCAGTAAAACGAACTCTATATTAATACTATATGTCTTGAAGATTGTCCTTGTATATCATTTATTCTGTGGTACAATTTGTCTTGTTTTGAATAACATGTGAGTGTTTAAAAGAAACCGTTTAATGCTGTATACGACTACGGGTCAAAGATGGACGTCAGTTAGAAAAACTCAATAATTACTTAAGTTTCCGTGCTGGGATTGTAGTTATAGTATGATTGAGGGTATGTGTGAGCCTTGGTGAATCTACTAACATTTTCCTATACACCGTGACGGATGAATATCCTAACAAACAAGTAAACAAAAGTTAGAGATATTCTTCCTAAGACCCACACAGTGGCTGAGTAGTTTTCCGCACCCCAGGGACCTCAGAAGTCTATAAAGGATCAGTAACCAACAACTCTTCAGTTTTGCTTGTAGGTATTGTGTTTTTGAAATGTGGGACTGCAATTTCGACGCGGAGAAACAGTAATTTATTGATTGCATTAAAAATACAAAACCGTTGTACAGCATGGTTCGGTTTTTGGAATTGCGATTGTGGGTTTCTCTGCCGTGCTCTTTCCCCACATGAATACCAGGCTGAGTACGGCACTATTTTTCATTCACATTTGTAATAAAGTAGGTGTATTACGAACGTTGCGTTTCAATCAACATACCAATATCCTCAAATTTCCCAAATTATTGTACTTGTCGGGCGCATTCGAGGTAAGTGAATTTTTGGAAGGTGTAGTCATCACAACGTAGGTCCAACGTAGGTATTCGTCATGAACGTCATTAAATTTACCTCATTCAACTTTGTTGAACGAACCCGGGTATGTTATACTACAGCACCTGATCAGACGATTTACTCTTTGAGGAGGCGTGCCCAGCATGAAATTGACGCTTTTAATGTTTAATCCCGAATAGTAACAAGACTATTGAATCGAAATTTTTTTCGTTCTTCAGAAATACGTCTGAATTGAGAACTAGATCATCCGTACATCGTTCAAATTTGAAATTTCTTTTTTATTCAAAAAATACAAACTTGAAATCCAAAAATCTGGATTTTTGGCCATGTAGCGCAAAAAACAATGTTATTCCAAGCAACTTTTATACATGGACATTTTTTGATATTATGCATAATAACGATGTGGTTTGGAATTGAAAAGATCAGGGGTGATGAATCTCGTTAACAAGCATTGAACCCCTGGTATTTCTTGATTTTTCTGATTTTTCAAAACGATTTTCCGCAATAGTATCCAGTAGCCCAGATTTTGATGTTAAAAATGATTTGAGATTCTCTAAAGAAGGAAAATGTTCACATTTTGCCTTATATGACTCCTACTCACGACTAGTAGCCCTGTCCAACTTTGTACTCATAAAATACACAATAGGCACATCCCAATCTGTTGTATTTATTCTGATTAGTGCAAGCACACGCATATTTTTTGTCAAATTATTCAGAATAGCTCTGTCCACTTGTGCACTTTCCCTGTTCATTGGCTCAATATTGAAAATATTTTTAATGTGATTATTAATGAAAATTTTATCATTATTATAACGCTTGCATAATAATTGCCAAGCTGTATTATAGTTTGTAGCAGAAAACTCCAATGAACAAATAATTTGTGAAGGTTCGTTTTTCAAAGATGCTCTTGAATAATGAAATCTTTGTGCGTCCGAAATCGACTCGTTTTTATGTATTGAAGACTCGAATATATCCTGAAACTCCATCCAATTTTGAAAAGAACCATCAAAAATAGGCAAATTCATTTCGGGTAACTTAATATTTGTACCGATTCAGAACTTATTGAAAAATTTGACGCAGGCGAAGGAGGAGTTCCTAATTTGAATTTGGACATCAATATTTTAGCGATAGCAAATTCAGCTTAGTGCTTGTGTTAAAAGTTACTCCGCTCTCCATATCAGCACCGGAAAACATTATTTGATTTTGAATGTCG
This sequence comes from Orchestes rusci, assembly GCA_958502075.1. Lineage (NCBI taxonomy): Eukaryota > Metazoa > Arthropoda > Insecta > Coleoptera > Curculionidae > Orchestes > Orchestes rusci. Next base: position 24,551,831 of record OY293303.1, read on the forward strand.
ACAAAGTTTTTCGAAAGAGAGATTTCAACTGTGTTTATTCTCACCTCCAATAAAAGAACCTTTTGATCAGATACTTCAATGTTATCATGAAAATGTTCGTTTACATATTAATTTTACAAAATTTGTGATACTTGGCTTCACAGCACCTTTGTCTTCTTAAATTTACCATTTCAAAACGGACAATCAACAATTAATCTAACCAACCTTCACTATTTTTTGACAATGTTAAAGTCAAAATGCAATATTTCCAGGCAATAATAAATTTGAACAAGAAGAACAATGATGACTGGGAAAATATATATGCGATCAGACACAGTCCACTTCAACCCAAATGAATCACTTTCTTCAGCAAAACAAATAAGTTCCTGCACATGTCTCCAGGTGTCCAATTCTCTGACCATGCATGCACATGGTAGAAAGAAACAAGGTATGACAGACTCACGTGAAAAAATCGGTTTTTATTGCGCATCGACGTCATACGCTACAATTTTGTTTATAGTATATATGGTAACATAGGAACCTGGCTTTTTAATTATGATTAATATCATAACAAATAAATATTAAGTGGTTTCATTAGCTGAGGTTAAAATCTCATTTAAGAATTCTATGGATGAATACTAATAAATATAATGATGGCAAAACACCGTTTTGTGAACCGTTACCTTTATACAATACTTCAAATACGCAACTCAATAATTTCATAGTGACTGATCCCCGATCAGTTTATTAAAATAAATATTACAAAAAGCCAACTTGTGACACTGGCATGGATTCTTACGGCGTTTCCTGATGAGTGATGTAATAATAAATTGAACGTGAGAACTTCTCCGGACTGTAGGGAGAAATTACCAGAAAATATGAAAAATGTATCATACAGCGGATTCACAGTCTGAAAAAGTTAATGTGAAGGTGGCGACGAACTTCTACCGCAGAGAAACATCAGAAAGATACAGACATTTTTTCGACGACGTTCGGGCACGTGTGGTACGGACGACAATAGATAATGGGCGTAAAACGGCTGTGAAATGTGAAACGGGCAACAGTAGAAACAAGAAAATAGAAAACGCGAAGAGCGAGTCGTTTGACGGAAAACGAAAAAAAAAGCGGTTGATACGACCGCGCATGAAAATTGAATCGGAACGATGCTTTACAGACGGCAAAACTAGAACTGCGCTAGAAGGTTTTTTTCATTCATGGAGATTCACCGTAATTATCGCAAAAACAGTAGAATCTGAACCAGCACGCGGTTTTAATAGGTTTTGTTGCAAATAAACCTATCCAAAATAAAGTGTACAAAGCCTTCGACTTTTACGGCGAAAAATAATATTTTTTTTTCCGAAAATCAAGAACTAACATTTCCCAGGAATTTATTTTGCGATTCCCTTAAACTGGGCGACCTACGAAAACTGAACAAGTCCTCGAAAATCTCACTTATCCAAAATGACCCAGGCGAATTTTCTTTTCGAACATCAGTCAATTTTGTTCGAAACGGGCGCTGTCACAAAATAGAGCAAAAAAATAGCGAAAAAGTTTAGTTTGAAATTTTACACGCGGCTCGCTTGACAAAATTCTGGAAAATGTGGACCTTAAAGTACTCATACCTTGTGATATTTAGTTGAAGATTTGAAAATTGAAACTGGATCGATCACGGAGACGGGACGGGTTAATATTCTGCAGTCCACTCCGTCACGGTTGACCAGTGATCGCTTTCTTCCGCTTCTTCCCTATCTCACAGCTAAACATTTTCTTCCAAGTGAGAAAAAAATATGCATTCTGATATGCTTGGTACCGTGAAACGTACGACGAGTTTGATTTGAAAAACGAATGTTTCCCGGAATCGTTACGTGGAATGTTTCTGCAGTAATTAGATAGGTGATAAAGACGTGGAGCACAAAAAATTATTTAAAAAAAAAATACGGAATCATTTGATTTGAAAATAACCGAGTTACATAAAAACAGGAATGACTTGAATTTAACCGGAAAAACCAATTTAAAAATTCTGTAACTCCATCACAACCCTTTTTCAAAGATGGCCCTCTTATACCAATTTTTGTCGCAAAACTCCCAAGAACAAATCCACTAGGAACAAACCTTGCAATCTAAAAATAAAATTAATAAAGTGTGACTTCTATCAACTATCCACTATCAACTTTTAAAAAAGCTTCTATATACATTAATTTCTCGATGTTATCAACTTTTATTGTTTAACCGGAAGCATTGAATGTGTTTCTAATAGCAATTAAAACATCAGAAAAATTCATGCAACACAACATTCTTTATTGATCATGAGGCGGTATGAAATTTGCCAGGTTAGCTAATAATGAGATGAACACCTTATTTAATCTGAGAATTTGAGATTCATCACATTAGCATGATCTTTTTAATAGAAGAATACATATCTTGATTGACGATTGAATTTGACGAATCAAGAATGAAGAGATGATTATTCGCTAGTTCATTAGAAATCCATATTGCTGAAAGAAATCTGAATATAAGTCTGCATGGATTGGTATCAATTACTCCTCATTACCTCATACTACGACGCTTATCCCCTAATAAACTTTACATACGAAATTTTCGCTGCTATTGATTTTCACGACTTCTCGCTTTTAATTTATAGACGCATTCGAGGGCTGATCTTGGAGATGTTTTTTATCTATATCATTATCGGGGAATTTATAGAGTCAGTAAGAAGGCAAATGATACCTCATTAAGGAAAACAGGAGATTCCCTAATGCGATAAATTTATGCAGACGAAGAGGGGCGGTGTAACCGTCCTCAAAACGACACTTGAATCTATTCCAGTGTCGAGGAAATATTTCCAAGAATACACCTTAATCTATTAGTGGATAATATAAGGCTCTTGGAGCTAGCTTTGACGAATTATGCCAAGAAAACTGATTAATGTATTATTATAGTTGCAAATGATGAGAGTGAAATAATTATTAACTGCTGCACGTTACAAATCAAAAACATTTTGACCAGTGGAAAAAAGGATCGTCAAAAGCTACGCCTTGTTGCCGTAGCCACAATTAAACAGAATCTTTTCCTTGTCAGAAAATTAGGACGGCAAAACGGAGTTGAAAAAAAACACATATTGGCAACCGTGCATTGGGATGAAATCCGGTGATTCCCCTGCCAAAATAACCTATTGAAAACCTGATACAGTACCTGGTGCCTGACCTGAGATTTATGATTTATTCCACCTCAAACCATCTGAGAGGGCGTTGATTTTGTGAATCAGTACCTTTCACACAGTACCTTTTCAAATCGCCGCATAGCGAAACCTTAGAACATTATTTCAGCTTTTGGCAACAGTTGCTACTTCCGGTTGCAGAATGGTTCTTTATGAGTGATCTTTTTTTTTTATTGATAGATTAGTTGTTCATACACGAGGGTGTCCGGGGTGTCCGGGCAAATGGGAAATCTCTTATATTCAGGTGAAAAAATAAGATGATGAGCTCCTTTATTTTTTCCCTAGAGGCCCTCCCCACGGAAATAAATATGGCCACCTAAGGGAGGGCGATAAAAACCTGTTCTTCTTGAATAACTTCTAAAGTACTAAATATGGTTTAGAAAAACATTTCTTATGGACACTACTCAGGGCCTCTTAAAATTGTGTCCTCAAAACACATTTATCTTTTTTTGTTTACCTGGGGCGAAGGGGTTGTATATTTTAATGTTTACATTTTCAACAACTTGTTTGATGAAGATTTTCAAAATTCAATTTCGATAGCTTGAACCTTGAACCAATGACTCTTGTTCATTATCGATGAAATGAACCGAGGAAAAACTAAAACGGATTAATTTTCTATTTTTATGAAAAGGAACCATAATATTCAACTTTTTTTCTGTACATCAAAGTGCGATACGACACTCACGACAGTCACCATACACATAAAGTGGTATGCCGATTTGTCGTCTCAAATTTTACACACATGCCGTTACCCAGAAGCAAGGCGAAACTCTTCCTCTGCCATTTAACCAAGGCTATAGAGTCGTCTGAGTTATATGTATTTGACATTTGATATTTATCGTAATTTTGTTGTGGTTTTGATGTGTTTATGACTCGGTTTATGATATTTTAAAGTTGATTGAGTTGGATGTGGGAGTAATTATATACTTCATCTTGACGTCACATGTGGGCATCAGCATACCATGTATGTACAGGGTCATTCCGTATATATTGACTCATATGCTAGCGGCGTTATCTATGGAAATATGAAAATTTTGTAAATACGAAAGTCTTTTTTACAAAATTGTTCAGGGTATTTCACCACGCCCTATCAAATAACAATCAAACAAGTGTTTATAAACCCGATCTTCTATATTACCTGAAAAGAAGTCTATTAGGAAATAATAAAACCTATCAATCTCAAACGTTTCGGAAACGAATTTGCTTCCGTCGTCAGTGATACCTAAAAAAGGAACAATTAATTAAAATTCAAGAAATATAGTTCGTTTTTGTGTGATTTTGCAGTAAAATTGTTTTTTTTGTGTTTAGGGCCCAAAATGTCACGCATCTGTGTGCAGCGGTCCAAATATCGATTCAAGGCAGCGCAGCTGTTTCGAGCGTTTACGGCTTTTTTTTTCCAATGAATTAAAGGTATGGTTATTTTTCATTTTCCTGTTTACGTTCAGATTTTGGGTTGTTTGGGTTAGATTGGGTAAGTTTTGGTTAGATTGGTTCAGTTTGGGTTAGTTTGTGTTTGGCAAAAAATTTGATTTCGCCTTAGCGACATCATCTCTCTATATGATACATTTCACTGTTAGGTTACTGTTGTAACGTAGTTACTATGATTTTCCGGTAACTTTCTTATTAATCAATCGATCGAGCCATTTCTTTTTCTATTTTGATGTAACAAATTCCCGGAAAGTGTATTCTGCAAATCAAAACCACAAGCCATCCGTCATTTATATTTTATCAATCAATAACCGGTACGAAAGTAGATTATTAGCAACAGAAGAACCCTGGCCAGTACCAAAACGTATGCAAAACGCGCGCAGTTCCCCAGCTCTCGTAGTGTGCTTCAAGTGGAGGCTGGCTCAGGAGTGTATTTAGGGCGACGCACCAGTAGGCTCGGCCCATTAAGGTACTTTCACCACCTCCAGCTCCACGTTACGCTGAAAACCTCAAAGGAGGGTAGGTATGTGGTGAGGATACGGGTTGTGTGGATGGTTCCGAATGTTGTGAGAATGGGGTGTGTTTGATTAGGGGTGCAGCGGGCTGGCTCATGTTACAGGGTTGCACTTCTTCGTTCCGTAACCTTTAAACACCCTCCACTGTTTAAAGGTTACTCGAAAGGCATGTGGGCCCTTTCCCACGTTAATCCAAAGGGTGGCGCTCGAGTTTACGGCAATTGGAAAAGTCTTAGGAAGATCGACCAAGGAAAATTCGAAGTAGTCCAAAGTCCAGAATGGCGCCCGAGCAGTTTCGCGTTCTCTCACCACTTTTCACCCCGTACGTCCTTTAATGAAAGCATTTCCCGTTTCAACCAACTAGCTTACGTTCGTAACCACGCGGACAGCGCGAATCGGCTGTTTTTATCAAAATCTGGTCTGCGCATGCGCGAATCTCCAACCTGAGATACGACTCGTTTTCGACCAAACGGAGGATGCTGAATCCGAATCTCGACACGATAAATGGACCTGACCAAGAGTTTCGAGATTGACAGCCATTCTTCGTTCCAGACGGTCGGAGATGGTTCCTTCTGGTTCCTGAAGCCTGGATACGTCGTTTCGTGAGTTTGTCTTCTGCGCATGCGTCATTCTGAAAATCGAGAAGGGACTCGTTTTCGAATAAGCCGAGGATGCTGAGCCCGAATTTCAACACTACAAATGGACCTGACCAATAGTTTTGAATTCGACAGTCATTCTCCGCCCAGATGATCGAAAATGGTTCCACATGATGAAGGAAGCCCGGATGCGCCGTTTCGAGGGGTTTTTCTTCTGCGCATGCGCCAACATGAAAATTGGTATGGGACTCGATTTGGACTAAACCGGGGATTCGTGATCCGAATTTCAAGGCCAGAAATCCACCTGACGGATAGTTTCGAAGGTACCAGGATTTTTCGGTTCCAAATAGTCGAGAAGGGTTTCGTACGTCACCAGAAACCCTATAAAGTCATATTTCATCGATTTTCTACTGCGCATGCGCCAAAAACTTTTCGAAGTTACACCTCGTTTTTGACTAATTCGAGTATGCTGATTCCATTTTGGCCACCGCGTGTAAAAAATTCCATCCATGTTCCAGTTACGACATCATTTTTAGAGAGAGGGAGAACGACCTGAGCGCATGATCGTTTCCCCACCAATGTATCCTACTTCTTAAATAGCAACACCTGAGTACCAGTCAGGGGAGTGTGATGTGGGACACCAACCAGTGCACATCAACAGAGAATTTTCCTAAAGACACGGACCAGTGAATCCTGTTAGAGAGTCTACCCAGAGAACGAGATACAGTCAAGCATGCCTGCCAGTTACAATGAAGAAGGAACTCCCAGAACCAGCGCCAGTGACCCGCTTCTCAACCCTCCAGCTGCAACTACGACCCAGGTGACCACATTCCAGGGGGTAGCATTCACATCCCAGGCTGTACCATTCACTTCGCCGGCTGTAACATCCGCTTCAGGTGCCACCTTCTTCGATCCAACTGATAGTCGAGTGAGTTGGGTTTATACGTTGAAGAAAGATGAATTGCTGGTGGAGCTGATGAGCTTGGGCTTGGATACCAATCGTACAGTGGAGGTTCTGAGGAAGCGTTTGACTACCCACATAAAGCTAGGCAGAGCCTCTCCCACAGTTACCACACAGGCGGTCGTTTATCCGCCACTTGGGACCCCTGCTAACACCGCTTCTAGTATGTCAAGGCCCATAGCAGCTACACACGGCCACTACCAGTACACAAGTGGAACATTCACTTCAATGGCAGGACTGACCCAGTTACTTCTATCGAACGACTTCACGAAATATGTGATTCCCAGGGGATTGTGATCGACCGGTCACTTCCACATATGCCTGTATTGCTGGAAGAAGATGATTCGCTCTGGTATCGTAACAACCGGTCCCATTGGAGAACCTGGGCGGAGTTCTTGAATGATTTTCGCAGCTTTTTCTTTCCGATAAACTATGCTGCAGACCTAAAATCAGCCGTCGTTTTCAACGACATCCCCTCATCCGAAGACATGGGAACTTCACGGCAGAACAAGAACTTCAGTGGCTGTCTAGAAATCTCTTGCCAGAGTACCGACAGCATATACGGAAGACAGACGTCTCCAGTGTGGTGGAATTAACCCGCACCATCCGGAAAGTAGAAGCGTTGCTATTCAAGTTACGTACCAGCCAGATGAATACCAGAGTTTACTATCGTCCACCTGCCGACATGTCCTTGACCAATAGACCTGCCACGACATCCAGAACGCCAGGAACCAACAACAGTCCACCCCAGCCCCGTCAACAGGAAGCCACTGCGCCTGGTAATTGCTTACGTTCGAGTGTATGCTGGAGATGTCGAGAGGAGGGACATATAAGAACACGATGCCGAAATCCTACCGGACTTTTTTATTCCAGATGTGGAAAACAAGGAGTTATGTCCAGAGATTGCTCCTGCAACTATCCCAGCCGCTCGAGAAACTAGGGAGATGCTGCTCTAGCCCGAGGTCAAGTCAGCATCCCCTACCTCATAACACCTCGATGAATCAGCAAGATCACACGATTTGCGACCCCACGTGTACATTCTCCTCAACAACACCCCGTTCCTAGCCCTGATAGATACAGGAACGCAAAATTCGTTCATGAGAGATAGTGTCGCCAACCTGTGCCAGTATCAAAGTTATCCAGAAGCCGAGCCAGTGGTACGGAGTGCGAGAGTGGCTGATGGAGGCATCATCCATTTCACCAAAGCCTACCGCATCCCATTGACGATTGAAAACATCACCTTTCATAAAACAATCAGTCACCTGCCACAACTCACCTCTGACATGGTACTGAGCATGGATATAATAGCCAGACAACATTTCCGACTCGACTTGGTATCGGGAAAAGTCTACCTGCAGGATCAGCTGTTGCTCTCCACTGGATCATGCAGTCCCAATGGCCAGATCCAAACAAACCTTCGTGTGGAATTGACACCTACCGAAGAATCCCGGTTACAGACTTTTCTGAATCATGAGTTGCCAAAGTTCCAGAAAATCGCCGGTACTACACCCCTGGTAGAGCACGCCATACACTTGCTCAATATAGAACCCATCAAGCAACGATGCCGACCCCAGAACCCCAAGATGCAAGAGGTGATCAACACTGAAGTGAGACAGATGTTAGACGATGGGATTATCGAACCATCCAGCAGTCCATGGAGCTCACCAGTGGTGATAGTCAAAAAGAAGGATGGAAAATACCGGTTTTGCATCGATTTTCAAAAGGTAAACTCAGTAAGCCGAAAAGATGCATATCAGCTACCCTACATCAACGCCATCCTGGACAAGCTGAGGAATGCTCGTTACATCTCCAGCATTGACCCAAAACAGGGGTACTGGCAGGTGCCCCTGACTGAAAGGAGTAAGCCGATCACTGCCCTTACTGTACCCGGGATGGGTTTGTTCCAGTTCAAAGTAATGTCCTCTGGTTTGCACTCCGCTCCAGCCACATTCCAGAGGTTAATGGACCGAATCATTGGCCCGGAGCTGAATCCCTTCTGCTTTGCCTACCTAGATGACATCATCATCCTGGAAGAAACCTTTGAAGAACACCTGAACATTCTGAGGGAAGTAAACCAACGCCTGCGCAACGCCAATCTACGCATCAATCCTGAGAAATGCGAATTTGGGAAAAGATCACTACGTTACCTGGGACATTTGGTCACTTCTAAAGGCATACGAACCGATTCTGATAAAGTTGCCGCAATACAAGACCGCCTGCCCCAACTAACATCCGGAGTGGCTTCATGGTATCGACGTTTCGTCCATAATTTTTCTCAAAAGGCCTGCCGATTGCTAAGGAAAGGAAATCAATGGACATGGACTGATACCGAGCAACCGGCTTTCGACACTCTGAAGACATGCTTAATCGCAGCCCCCATACTGGCTTGTCCTGATTTTACAAAGCCATTCGTGTTGCAGACTGATGCATCCGATAGTGGGCTAGGAGCAGCGTTAATCCAACACAATTCAGACGGAGATCACGTGATTGCATATGCAAGTCGAAGTATAAGCCCAGGGAAACAAAAGTTCTTGGTAACGGAAAATTATGCCTTACTAAGAAGGATATCACTTCACTGTGGTAACCGATCACCAGAGCCTGAAATGACTACACTCGATGAAAAGTCCTTCCGGAAGACTGGCTCGTGGAACAGTTTGACTTCAAAATCCAGTACCAAAAAGGGGTGCTCAATGAAGTTGCCGATACTTTCTCCAGAGACCCCTTGGCCTGTGACGAATACGGGGAGCCGGAGCCGCTATTGAGTGTGAGCAATTTTGAGCCATGTTCCTGGTACACTGCCAAGAAAGCAGCCATTGAAAATGATCCAACCAGCCACCTGACTTTTGCATCTGGAATGTTCAGTTCTATCGACATTTCTGGGATCTGACTGACCTCACCGAAGACGAGATGACGGACCCATGGAAACTTTGTGTACCAAAATCTTCCCGAAGAGCCGTTCTGGAAGAAAATCACGACTCACCATTGGCCGGACATCGTGGCATCGCCAAAACTACCGCCAGAATATGTCGCAAATATTATTGGCCTGGAATGATGAGGGACATGGCCCGGCATTTGAAAAGTTCTGTTTCCTGTCAACGTTATAAACCATCCCAACAACAGACACCTGGCGAAATGCAACCATCACGTTACCAAAACCCATGGGAAACTGTCACGACCGATTTGATAGGACCACTGCCACGATCCTCAAAAGGAAAAAACTGGCTCTTCATGTTCAAGGATCGTTTCACCAAGTGGGTAGAATGTCGTCCGATCCGTCAATCAACTTCCCGGGCAGTTACACAGGCTCTCTACGAACAGATCGTCACAAAGTTTGGATGTCCCCAGACGGTCCTGACGGACAATGGCACGCAATACACCGGACGACCATTCAAGGAACTTCTACAGGAAATGGGGATTACTCATCGGCTGACCCCAGTCTACACTCCGCAGGCGAACCCTGTAGAACACACCAACAAAACGATCAAGACCATGCTTGCCCAGTTCTGTGACGATAATCACTTGAAATGGGATGCACACCTGGCCGAACTAGTTTTCGCCCTCAATAGTTCCAGACAAGATTCCACCGGATTTTCACCCGTTTGGTCGAGAATTGGATCTTCCGAAAGCTGTTTACCGTGTCATGGATTGGAACCAGGCTCAGATGAGGAACCTGCAAACAACCAGATTATCACCCACTCCGAACGAGTGAAGCGTCTCCAGGAAGTCTACGAACTAGTGCGTGTTAACTTGGGGCGAGCGTTCACCATACAAAGTCACAACTACAACCTGCGGCGACGGGACTGGAGTTGTCACGTGGGCAATAAAGTTATGAGGAAAGAGCATCCGCTCTCATCAGCAGCTAAGGGCTTTGCAGCCAAGCTGGCTCCCAAGTTCTCCGGACCATATACCCTGACCAAAGTCATTTATCCTGTTGTATATGACCTGAAAAACAATACCGGCAGAAAAGTCCGGCGGATCCATGTCAAGGATCTTAAACCAGCGAATAACCCTTTTTTTTTATTTCTGTTCAGGTGGATGGCCCCATTCCTGGACCTGGACCTACGGACTCGGAGCCAACCACGCCTGGTATCCCCAGAACGCCTGATGAAGAAGACACTGGGAGAACTAATTTGTTGTGTATATAGGTTGTCTGTTAAGGAGTTTTCAGGCACATTATAAATGTAGAATATTTGAGGGTTGAATATTTTTGTCAAAGAGAAAGGGGTGTGTAACGTAGTAACTATGTTTTTGCGGTAACTTTCTCATTAATCAATCGATCGAGCCATTTCTTTTTCTATTTTAATGTAACAAATTCCCGGGTAGTGTATTCTGTAAATTAAAACCTCACGCCATCCGTCATTTATATTTTATCAATCAATAACCGGTACGAAAGTAGATTATTAGCAACAGAAGAACCCTGGCCAGTACCAAACGTATGCAAAACGCGCGCAGTTCTCCAGCTCTCGTAGTGTGCTTCAAGTGGGGGCTGGCTCAGGAGTTTATTTAAGGCGACAAACCAGTCTCAAAGGAGGGTAGGTATGTGGTGAGGATACGGGTTGTGTGAATGGTTCCGAATGTTGTGTGAATGGGGTGTGTTTGATAAGGGAAGCTTAGGGGTGCAGCGAGCTGACTCATGTTATAGGGTTGTACTTCTTCGTTCCGTTCATACACACACATGGCCTGAATGTGTCCTGCCTGTTTACGGAAGCTTGGGGATGCAGTGGGCTGGCTCATGTTACAGGGTTGCACTCCTTTGTTCCGCTCAGACATAGAACGCTAGGGTGGAGACAAGGGCAGATCGGGCTGTTATAGGGGTAGGCTCTTGTAAGGTCTCTCCAATATAGAATTTATCACTTTCACAAGGAATTTTATGAATTACATTTTTAGTGGCCCCATTAATATTATTAGTTCTAGTATTGGTTAAATTAGAGCGAATTGTGAAATTAGTTTTGAAAATGGTCCGTATATTATATGTCTGACCTAAACGTTTCAGTTTATGAGAAATTCCAGGTATGTATGAAATAATTAGATAAGTTATAGGTACATTCTGTTCTCGTTGTCTAGATTGTTCAAAACTATCAAAACACTTTTCAAGAAAATTCATGAGATAATTATTTTTTGACAAAACATCTCTTATGAAATCTTTTTCGGATTCAAAATTATCATTATCAAAAATTATGTTTGCTCTTTCATATAGACTTTTTACCACACCTCTTTCGATATTCAATGGATGATTGGAATTGAAATCAAGATACCTATTTGTGTGGGTTGGTTTTCTTTAAATTTTTGTTTCAAAATTTTGAAAATATTTTTTGATTAGTATATCTAAAAAGGGGATTTCATTATTTTGTTCATTTTCAATTGTAAACTTTATCATGGGCTCTTTATCATTAATGTGAATTAAAAAATCATCAAGTTTTGGTTCATCATATTCATTATTTATAGAAAAAATATCATCTACATATCTCCAGCAAATCATTGGTTTGTATCTATATGTTTCTACATGCATATTTTCAGAATGTACCATGAAAATATCACTTAAAACTGGAGATAAAGGAGAACCCATTGCCATTCCATCTTTACTCCAAAATCACACAAAAACGAAATGATTTTTTTTAATTTGAATTGATTGTTCCTTTTCAGGTTTCACTGACGACGGAAGCAGATTCGTTTCCGAAACGTTTGATATTGATAGGTTTTATAATTAACTAATAGACTTTTTTCCAGGTAGTATAGAAGACTGGGTTTATAAACACTAGTTTGATAGTTATTTGATAGGGTGTGGCGAAATACCCAAAAAAAATCTTGTAAATCATGGATGCGCACAAAACTACAGAGCATATCGACGAAAGTCTTTGATATTCATCTGAAATATTCAAATATTTTATAAAAAAAAAAACAAAAGACTATTGGAATGTCAATATTTTTCCAAAATTTGCATTTTTTTCAAAGGAGCCCCCTATACAGGGTGTTTCCTAAAGATTGGTAAAAAATTCGTTGTGTGATTCCTGGGGTATTTTCATGAAAAAAAGTTCCTATAAACATTTGCCGAAAAATGCTTCCTAAGGGAGCTACGCCCCTTTAAATAGGGCACCCCGAAGACGGTTTTTCCTTAATATTTCCGAAACCTTACATACAAAAATCATGAAATTTGGTACATCATACAAACTTTTAATGCTGAATGAGAATTTGAGCTCAGAATTTCAAAATTTTAATCAGGGGCGTACCATACTGGCGTACCATACCATTTAAAAAATTGGATTCTTTTAACCTTTAACCCCGCCAGTATGGTACGCCCCTGATTAAAATTTTGAAATTCTGAGCTCAAATTCTCATTCAGCATTAAAAGTTTGTATGATGTACCAAATTTCATGATTTTTGTATGTAAGGTTTCGGAAATATTGAGGATAAACCGTCTTCGGGGTGCCCTATTTAAAGGGGCGTAGCTCCCTTAGGAAGCATTTTTCGGCAAATGTTTATAGGAACTTTTTTTCATGAAAATACCCCAGGAATCACTCAACGAATTTTTTACCAATCTTTAGGAAACACCCTGTATATTATCATATATTATGAAGAAGCTTATTTTCCTGATTTTAAAAATATATGGTTTGATACCTTTCTGATAAGTAGTTCAGGAGATATTCAAGTTCAAATATTTTCAAATATTAGAATTCACATGTAGTCCCCAGTACAACGTGGTATTTTCAAAGTGATACATAAAGTACTGAAACTTTGTGAATTGCTTGCTTATGTCAAGTGTATTCACCCCTGAAGAAAGTTACTTTGGACGAAATATCAGATTTTCAATTTGATACCGCCATATTGTAGAGGAGAAAAAGTGGCAATGAGAGAGTGCAATTCGTTTTAAAACATCTTCTCGAATAAACTTAGGAAAAAATAATAACGTTTTTGGAAAATTTCGGTTTTTCTCGAATATCTACGGAAGTAGTGGGAATTTTTCAAATGTCAAAATGACATTTTGTTAAACAAAAAAATGCGCAACTTTGCACCTATTGAATCGACCCTGTATCTCTCATGATAACTGAGATTCCCATGCATGCACTCGGATCTGTAGCACCCTGTATGAATGGAGATCTAGTTACATCATTCCGTGACAAATCTAGCCTGAAACAGTTGCAATCGCAGAATACGAAGAACTAGCTGTAGATATTTCAAGATCGTGAATGAAGCTCTGACCAAAGTTCTAGCACAAGTGGTCCTTCCACCAAAATGAAACCAAAACATATCTCCCCATTCTTCACATCTCTCATCAACCTCGAATGAGAAATTATGGAACACGTACAAAAGCTGATTGAGGACCACACAGCTTCTACTGAATCCTATAATGTCTAACCTTGAGTTGACCTGTTTGAATCGTTATTATGTACAGTTGAATTTGACAAACATTTTTCCTACGTTTATCAGAAAGAAGTGACTGGTTGTGTCTTCACATTTTATTTTTATGTTTCGGTAGTTGTTTGGCCTTGGAAAGTCTGATAGGATGACTAAGTGGAAAAGAACCAAATCAATAAAATTATTGATCTTATTTTCTAGTTCGACTTTATACTGACGACATTTGGTTGGAGCCGTCAAATCAAGTTTCTATGTTGAAGAAGCCAACGACATATGTCGCTCATGATATTGAAACGAATTTTCAGCTTTAGAAATCACTGGTCCAGTTTTTATAAATTTATTTGGCCACTATTTATGTAGGCATACTCACTATATACACTAATTTATATCACCACTTATTTATTTAATAACTGTTCGTTCACAATTATCCATAAAACACGATCAATTCACAATTTAACTAAACCATTTCAACACGACCATCAAGATTTAGGCTGGCAATCTCCTTCTTGTCATTTATTGTGTTTTTTTTTTGTATCTCGACCAAATCTGATAACATGACTTTTCTGACTTTCTTTCAGATAAACTCTTGATTACAAAAACAGGGAGTTTCAAGAGATGGTCAAGGTATCAAAGAACTCAAACGCAATAAACCTCAAGGAGATCATAGACTTACAATCACAAGACACATAAGGCCCATACCTTCAACATTGCATGTTTTGACCCAAACGCAATGATAAAAGATGGCAGCTTTGTTTCCAATTAATTATCAGTACTATAATATCACTGAAGCATGTACTCGTCGATGTTTCATGTGTGTTGAATTGTGTATTCAAGTAATATTCATATAATATGTTGAGTCCATTCTAATATCTCATAAAGCCTTCATGGAATGAAATCTGTTTTTGTTATTTCTGAAGAAGGTGGAATGATGACCAAAACTAAAAAACTTCTTTATCATAACATATGTCTATACACAATACAACTGGATCCAAAATTTGAAAAACAGAATAAAAAAAAATTGAATAAATTGCATTCTGAAAGTAATATACAACTGCATTTCACACAGATAAATCTGCATTGTTCGCAAAGTTGAAATATTTTTCATCCAGAAAAGCAGCGCTTATTATATCTGGTCCAGTATCTAGTCAGTCAAATAACAAGATAAAGCTTTCGAAACCTGATGAATACTTGAAAAGATATTTTCTCACTGCATGCGTAAAGTCCATTATAATATGGGCCGATCCTTGGAAATGTTACCAACTTTACCAAACAATACAAACTTCGGATGAAATCGTTCTCTTTCAAAGCGTATGAATTTCAATAGATAAAAATTGGATATAAAATCAAACGCATCAATCTCCAATGCAATGGAGAGTTGGTGCGGCCTTTGTGATGGACAGTGGCTACACGGATTACCATGGAGAAGGAGGCGGTTGATTTTTGGAACGTACGTGAATCGAAATAGCTTCGCTCAAATAAACGCAATGAGAATCGAACTGAGAAAGTAGAAATCGAGATTGTGAAAGATCGAGAGTGTGAAGGACATGTTAAGGTTGGACATTCCATTGCAGCTTAAAAAAAAACTAGCATAATCAAAAGATTCATGTTTGTTCTGTGATATCTCGTACGAATCCAACGTTTAGCAAGAAATGGATGCGCGGGGTGACCCGTGGCTCGTTTACGAAATATGCGAATGAATTTGAAGCCCTTAAATCGTAACCAATTTGCAAGCTATAAAGGTGTGCCATGACATTCTCAATGACAAGATTATTTAATTGAAGAAAATCAGTTCGGAGTACTTCTATTTACGGGTGGGATAATGCAAGTGAGGCAGTTTTGGCTGCAGATTTGGACAGCTCTGATATTTACATGAGAAAATTCAAACAGCTGGGAGACAAAAGTGCAGAAAGATTGTCCCTACCGATGGATGTAAAGGCGGTTAAGGATCAAGGAAGCGGATGAGATTCTGATATGAGGAACTTGAGTGGATAAAGATTCAAATCAACTACAATCCAATTAAAACAGTTTAATGGCATTGTGAACGATTGGCTTTTTTTCTGGTATAAATTTTGAAAGGTTGAATATTTAATTCAGCCTACAGTGCCTGGTAGTCGAGCCACAATTCTTGTCAAAAGCTTTCCTGCCACCGCGGAAAATCATGAAAAAATTGTAGATAGCCTGAAATCTCGTTTTTATAGGGAAAATATGCAAATCGAAGTTTATGTCAGGGAGGTACTAAAACTTGTCTTGAACAATACACTCTCCAAATCCAAGTCTGAGGTATCCACCCTTTTTGATTGTATCAAAACTTAGTTAGGAGCCCTCGAAACACTTGGCATAACATCAGATAGATATTCTCCCATGCTTTTTTTTCTGGTTGAATCTTGTCAACCTTAGGATTTTTTAAGAGTGTCCAATTCCAATGAATATGAGCACAATGAGGACCAGTCTCTGTCTGGAGCTTCGTCAGCAGGTGTAAATGAACTGGAAAATCGGCTTAAGGCTTTTCTAACATTTTTTAGAGATGAGCTGGAGAATGAGCAGAAGTTTTTGATGTCATCGGAAGGATTCGGAATACAATAATCAACAGGTGTGTTCTTGAACGATGGAGAAGGAAAGTCAAGAGGTTCCGATTCACAAAATGTGGTTCCTACTGCTGCTGGCCTTGTAGACCATAAGAAAAGTTATGATTTTCGACATGATATTACAAAGTGTGTCTTTTGTGAGAAAAGTCACCATGATAGTCCAAGTTGTTATAAAAGGTTTTCTTTGGAAAAAAGAAAAGACATTTTGGAAGCAAAGAAGGTGTGATACAAGCGTTTAAAGGCTGGTCATCAATACTTTAACTGGCGTGTGTTTCTGTTTTGTAGTAAATGCCACGCAATTTTGATGAGCCCTGAATCGGCTTCAAGTAGATTGTCCAAAAAGAAAGAAATTACCCGTCCAAAAGAAAATGTCTTTCCTGAAATAATACTTTCATGTACTGATGATTCCAGAAATCACGTGTTTTTTAGACTTCATCAGTGAAATTTGGAGGTGAAAATGGTTTCAAAGAACGAATAGCTTTGATTGATGGTGGATTCAAACGCGTATACATTTTGACATCAACAGCACAGAAGTAACTACTAATAGCCAAGCCGAAGGAAATAGTTATGTATTGTCTATTTGGCGTTGTTTTCTCAGAACAGTCGCATAGTCTCTATGGGGTTCATTTGATCAGCCCAACATTTGCAGCCAGATTCCTAGTGTTGGGACTGTCTGATACTATTAAATTGTTAATTGGATCTATTATGCATGTCGCAGACAGAGGTTTTGCTGTGGAGTGGAAGCCATAGAGACATTTCTAGGGTGGGTGCTTATGGAAAAAGTTTTCATGGAGTCAAAGGAAGGAAATATATCCAACACCGTTTCAAGTTGCTTGGTGATGGACTGTAATATGAGTCATTTCTTGAAAATAGATATCCTTGGCATGATCGAGTCTCTAACTAGCAACTTTAGAACTTTGTAACGAGACTGATCGAGTGATTTAGACCATTCCATACTGTCAATTTGAGCAAATTTTCTTCATTTGGACAAATGTGTTGAAGTATGCCGGATGTAGAAACTTTACAAAAATTTAAACATCAGTCCAGCATGATTCTGGCAAAATCACAATAATGTTCTAAGAGGGTTAGAGTTTTCTGGTCCAACACAAATCATGTCAAGTGGTTCTAATGAATCCACAACTCTTCTCGGACTTGCTTGGAACACCCGTAATGACACTTTGACATCAGCAAGGAATGTGTTGTGTGTTACGAAAAGGATCATGCTATCCCTAGCTCAAAGGGTGTTTGATTCCATTGGGTCAACCGGTCCAACTACCTTGATTCCGCGTTGTGTCACTCCAGAAAACTTGAAAAGAGAAACTGACGTGGGATACTGGGGTTGGTCAAGATACGGAGATATCATTTAAAGACAGGGTAGAAGCATTGCCTATTCTGTTTGACATACAAGTTCTCCGTTTGATACATGCATTTGGCGATGAAACGGTAAAGAGCTCACACACCTTCTGTGATGCAAGTAGAAGTGCCTACGCTGCAGCAGTATTTTTGAGGTGTGTCACTCAGGGTAAAGTTCACATTACTCTTTTAGCTGCAAAAAGTCGAGTTATGCTAATAAGTATTGTGACTATACCTATATATGGAGTTATTAGCGGCAGTCATGGGATTGTGCAGTTTTGTGAAAAAGGCTGGAACTTGATTTTTGAGAATGTTTTTTTCTAGAAGGATTCAACTACAGTGTTGACCTGGATAAAAAGAAATGAGAATGATGCAAATCTGCATGCTATCGTGTAGCTAAAATCCAGTAGACTACCACTTGGCATCTTGTTTCTGGATCCCAAAACCCAGCGGCCCTTCCATCAAGAGGATGCTCATCACGACAGCTGTATGAATCAGAATGGTGGGAGGGTCCTAATTGGTTCTATTGAAATTTCAATTTGTGGCCTCACGAAATTGTCACATAAAATGAGACAGAGATCTTTGCTAAAAAAAAAGTGTTGTAGCTAGTTAAGCTAATTCTGATGTGGCTGAAAGTTAAGTGGAAAGGCATCTGACTTATTTTCCTGATTACATCAAAACAGTACGTTTGATCGCTTGTATATTCAGATCCATACACAATATTGGGCATCCGAAGAATAAGAAGTTTGAGCTGTCCGCTGAAGAAATGAACCAAGCTGAAAATTTCGTTTCAGGAACTGTCCAAGAAGAAAGTCTTATTGAAAATGATCAGCATGTGGTATGTCGGAAGCAGGCAAGCAAGTGTAGCCCAGTCCAGAGTCCACCACCACCAAGTTGAAAAATATGCAGCTGTGGAACGGGTAACGTGGCGCTTTAACCTACCAACAGCAGCATGGTAAGGCGGATTCTGGGAACGACTGGTAAGCATTTCAAAAGAACTATTGCGAAGAGTTCTTGGACGTGCGATGCTTACATATGAGGATTTGCTAACCGTGATATATAACTGTGAGTGAATCATAAACACCCGACCCCTGACATTCATATCCGATGACGCTAGTGAATTGGTACCGCTTTCGCCTGCTATATTCCCACGCGTGGATTCTCATGTAAGAAAATGAAGCGAATGCAGAAGGTTCGTGAGATTTTGCAATTAATACCTAGGACAGCTTCAAAACATCGCTAGTGTTAAGGAATCCAGGCCAGTCAAAGTCGGTGATGTTTTTCTTGGCGACAATGATAACAAGAATAGGATAAACGGGCCACCTGGACTAACTACTAAGGTTTTACCAGGCAAAGACGCCGACGAAGTTTAGTTCGTGTACCAACTGCAAATGAAATGTAACTGCGTCCTATGCAAAGAGTTTATGTATCAGAGGAGACTGGAGTTCTGCAGACATGGGGGTCGGAGCATCAAATATACCAGATACCAGAAGCTCGAATCAATAAATCGGGAGTGTTCAAAGCAGAGTACTCGTTACAGAAACCACGCAAAGTGGCAGAAGAACAAAGTTACCCGCACGGTATTTGGACTAATATATTTGAGGACTGATTTTAGAACATTTTAGATTTTTTTTATTTTGTTACGAAATATGTACATATTGTGCTATTCATTTTGGTTTTTTATGTGGAAGAATAGTGGAACCCACAGAAAATATTCATCATCATTGTATTTCAGTGGTAGTTGGTGACAACATTGTTTTTTGTATCGCACCATTCGCATTTGTTGGTAGTTGTCAGTTTTTGTAAAAAGTCAACCGAGACAAAAAAAAAATCGGCAGAAAAAAGCTCCCGTTTGCAGTCTAATCGCTGGAAGTGTTGGTTGGTCGAATTGAAGGTTTTCACGTCGTTTATAGTGTGATTTTGTTGAACGAGTAGTTCTTCGAGGATCTCACATTTATACATGGTATAAGACCTGCATTCAACATTGGTCGATGCAATAGTAGCTTTGCTCTGAAGCATTCTCTTCAATGATGTTCGGACCAAGGAAACATATCACAAGACTAGTGGAAGAAGGTTAAAAGCTTCTCTTTCTTGGTAGGTAACGGACCCTCTGGTGTACTCTGTGCTTAGTATAGTAGGGGGTGAATCTCAACTCTGGCGTGTGTCCTTGGTACTGTTCTTCCAGTATGGTCCATTTTGAAAAAATAGGTAGGGAACCTCCAGAAGATAGAAAGATATGACAGTTGATAGTTTTTGAGTGCTTTCTACAAGATTCCCTCCAATGAAGGTCCAACAAGAATCGCAAGGCCTTCTTCTGAAGAACGAAGATCTTGTTCAGTAGACTCTGATTATCAAGTTATTTATGTATGAGACTAAGTAGCAGTTCCATCATGATTTTATTATTTTTGGTGCAATATCGATTTTATATTTTTTTTTCCACAAATTGAAGAGTCAGTGATAGGATCCGTTTCCAAGGTATCATCAATCAGCATCTTGAAGTTTAACCTATAATTGAATTGAATTAATCTACTTTGATCGCTGTTTTATGTTTTTCCATCCGTTTTCTATATTTGCCTTCCTTTCCAACGAAGTTTTCCTGCTTCTTTCACATATTTTTCGACACATTTTTTCTCATGTGTGAACAAAGAAAAATAACATTATCTTATCTACGATGACATATGGTGTACTGGAGTCTTAAATCATCAAAAACATGTTTACACGAAAAACATTGTTATTCTCAGAAGATTCCCTTTCGTTATTTTTATGAGTCGGAAAATGATCACCAAAAAAGCTGTTGCCCAAACGATGTTGGATGTACAACACATACATGATAATAATATCAATATACCTATATATTTCACATTTTGATGACTTATTGATAGAATTGACTTCAAAACAGACATCAGATTTATCCAAATTCTTGAATAAGATGCTTTATATACCTAGTAACGGAAAAGGAAGAAAAAAGGGAGTTTAAAGTAGGACAGCACAGTATTGCAACTCTCCTTGAATTTATCTGCCGCTCTATAAGTTTTTCTTAAACACGTTTTTCACGATTTAGCAAGCTTTGCAAATACGACTCGTTTCTGATAAAGCCCTTTTTATTTGAACATCTCAGACGAAAACAGCTTTCGATAATGAGGTGCCTGAAGAAATGTGTTGTCGCAAACCACCAACCTTACTTTTTGCTCCAATTGGCTTAACATTGTTACCCAAGGCGAACATCAGGTGCAAAGAGTCGAGGTTTGAGGAATACTTGTAGTGACAAAGCTTTTCAATCCCCTGGTCGGACAGTTCTTATTTTCTCTAATCCGTTAGAGCTATGCGATTTTGTAGTTGCTAAATTTCCTTTTTTGTATGGACACTATAAAAAATATAACACTGCTCAGAAAGTACTAAATGATTTTTTTATCTCCTGATAGAATGGAAAAATCTGGATGGATTAGTTATACACCCTCCACCAAGAATAATTTGGGTCATTTTGATATCCCTGTAGCTTTTTTAATTGTGGTCCGATTTTGATAAACCTTTCACCAAAGTGTAGCCCTATGTCTTAAGATATGATCATTGATTTTATTTTTCAAAAATACTGATGACTCGGCCATTTTACAGAGAAAAAGATTAGCTACTTTTGTATCCTTAAATGTTTAACACCCTGTGGAAAAATTGAGATGCAAAATTAAGCTCTATCATGTTTTGTTTTGGAGTGCGATATTTTCTTAACAAAATGTTTTTTGTTCATATCGATATTTGCTACCTACGTAGAAAGGACCTCCAGCAGCTTACACTAATTTGGACTGAATCATCTATTGTAAGTCTTATATTCATTTATTGCCTGTGTATTCTTATCATTTTTTTTTTGTAACAATAATGTATAAAGTTCTTTATGACTGAAAATTTCTCAAGCGATCCATTTCTTGGTAACGCAGACGACTTATCCGTTATTTTTGTTAAAAATAAAATTGTTGATAAGATGTCCAAATTAATTGTCGGTTGGAGCATTTGCCAAAAGGCAAAACTTTCAAGTGACCTTGATGATGCTTGTATAGCTTCTGAAGGAGTTGCTTCTGCAACAATAATCAAAAACTTGGATTCAAAAACAGTTTTTAAAACGTTTGTAGAAGGTTCAAACCATCCTTAAAAATTAATAATTAAAGCATCCAGATTTAATAAACTCACAGACGCTATTGAGGCGGCTGTAGAAGAAGAACGCAATGTTAGTGAAAATTCAAATCAAACTAAAGATCTTAATAGATTTAAAGCCAAACCATTAAAGAAATGCAACTTTTGTAAGCGCAACGGTCATCTAGAAAATGAGTGTTCCATTAAAAATCGCGCTTCGACATCGCAACAGCTTCCTACATTTTCTAAGCGAGAGTTCAAAACCGAAGTGCATGTCACCAATATAACTTGTGCCTACTGTGAGAGGCCTGGTCATCATATCAAAAACTGTTTCAAAAAGAAACGTTCCGATGATTTCAAAAACAATTCTTATCCAAACGTTAGGAAGTTTGCTAATCCTAATTACCATAACCAGGAAAACTTCCAAGCACCAGTTGCGAGCAACGGCAGCGCAACTCCGTTGTCCCAACTTCAAACTGCCGTCCTATCCATTCTTGTGATCCTAAAGATAAGCTTGTTCCCATTCATAATACGTTGCAAATAGATCAAACTTTTAGTTTAAACAAATTCACCTGTCCTTCTTTTTGGTCGAAATCTTATACAAGTGAAAATCCTACAATGAATCTCAATACTACAAGACATCCTAATCTTGAATGTGATAATGCGACTATTCCTGAAACTAAGATCTTTTGTATTAACCCCTGTGCCAGCGAAGAAACAGATAGCATACTCCTACCCTATTCCTTTGGCCAGGATAACGCAGTAAGCCTTTTAATTGATACGAGTTCTCAAATTACAATTTTGAAAAAATCTTGTGTAAAGCAAAATGCCTTATGTTATACTGATTACAAAGCACATCTTAAAGGCATTTCAGAATCCTCAATTTCAACTTATGGAATTTGTTATGGAGAATTTAAAATTGGAACTTTCAATATAATACATTTAGTAGACGATAATTTTTCTATTTTTCAAGATGGAATTCTAGGGAAAGATATCTTTATGATACATAAAGCAAATATCAATTACGAAATTAAAATCTTATCTCTTTCTTGTAGCAACGAAATCATTTCTACACCATTCGACTCAACAAAATCTAAAAACATCATCAATATTCCTGCTAGAAGTGAGATCATACATAAGGTTAAAACTTCACATATTCATGGATGTTTATGTCTCTCAACGAATATTCCACTCATGTACAAAAAATCCCATAAGAGCAGTTGAATTTTCGGAGGCTTACAGCGATAACACCAAATCGAAAATTCCAGTCTGTCATGGCAACACAAATAAACACGTTGTCAGAGCAATCGATATGGTAACGACAATTTTTTGACACAAATAACCACATTGTCAGGGCAATCAACATGGAAACGCAAATTTAGTGTAGTTATATTCTAGAATTCGTGAAATATTCTTCCAAATAACATTCGTGCTTTAAAATTAACCGGTAAAATTTTCGCTCATGCATGTTGTCAAACCATAAAATGGCTATTGTTTTATTACATTTATAAATACAAATGAAGATCCTATCACAATTGAAAACCCTGAATCAATTTTTGAAAATCTTGATCAATATGAAGTTCTTTCTATCTATGTTAGCCCTTGCAATCTTGATCGACTCACACGTCTCACAAATTCACTTTGAACGTCTCACATGTCCAATTCTGAGCGAGAAAGTATTCTGGAAATTTGTAAATGTTATAATGATATTTTTCATCTTGAGACCGATAAATTATCTTGTACAGAATCAATGACCCATTCTATCCCCACCACTGACGATAACCCTATAAACGTTAAGCCCTATAGATTGCCATATCATCAACAAGAGGAGGTCAAACGACAAATTGACAAAATGCTTGAAGATGGTATCATTTCTGAGTCATCGTCTCCATACAATTTTCCGTTGTTAGTTGTTCCTAAGAAACCAGATATTAATGGTAATAAAAAATGGCGCGTTGTAATCGACTTTCGTAAGCTTAATGAAAGAACCGTCTCAGAAGTCTTCCCGTTGCCAGATATAACAGAAATTCTGGACCAGCTTGGAGATTCAAAATTTTTCTCATCCATTGACTTTGCTTCCGGGTACCATCAGGTCCGTACTGACCCAAAGGACAAACATAAAACCGCATTTGGTACGTCTTCCAATCATTATGAATTTATTCGTATGTCCTATGGTTTAAAAGGGGCTCCTTTCACGTTTACTTGATTAATGAATAATGTTTTGTTAGGTCTTAAGAAAATAAAGTGCCTTGTGTACCTTTATGATGTCATTGTTTATGGGAAAACCCTGGAGGAACATAACTCTAACCTCAAGGAAGTCTTCAATAGGTTTTGCATGCATAATCTTAAGTAACAACCGGAGAAATGCGAGTTTCTCCGACCTGAACTCACTTATTCAGGACATACAATAACTATAGACGGTATACAGCCCGACAAAAATAAAATTAAGGCTATCAAAGACTTAAATAGGAAGGAATGGCTGTGTTGCTCATCTCGAAGTAGAAAGAAAACAGTTTGAGTACTCAGAGCAATAATCTTTTATTAATGTAGCTGGAAAAGCGCTTTCGGCTAATAATTAGCCATCATCAGTGCCCCTACTGAAAGTGATACCGGCATGAGTTTTATCGAAGAAAAAGAATTTATATAATAAAGGAAAACGAAAAAATTGTGGTACTCACTAGTCAGTTGTGTACAGTGGACATTTTTCATCAATTTGACCATCATTGGGCCCCTTTCAAGGGTGCTTATTATTCGTAAAAGTGGTCCGGCATCATACAATACTTTTTTCAGAAGTTATCGAGGTCAATCAAGTTAACCCCTTTCTTAACAAGAAAATTTCCAAAATTTTCCTGAAATACAACGAAAATTTGAGATGTTCTTTCAAAACTTCAGGCAATATGAGTTCTTTGTTGGTTAACACCCAGGATAGATTTGATTTGTTGTCGAAAAGTGGAACTTACAAATTGGAATGTGACTCTTGTAGTTGCTCCTACATTGGGCGCACCTGTAGACCTTCAAAAACTAGAATCTCCGAACATTTGATTAGACCTAACTCTGCTTTTGGTGAACACATCAAGTTGAATGATCACAATTTTAGCCCTGGATCTAACTCAAAGATTCTCTATCAAGTTTCTTCTAAGAATTTTAACCGTCTGGATTTTCTGGAGGATATTTACATTTCCAATGAATTGAAGTCAAACCCATCTTGTCTTAATATTCAAGTTAACTTAAATAGATCATACACTCCTCTTCACAGGAGATTACAAACTTAAATTTATTTTAAAAAACTTCCCCAATCGCAACTTCTCCCTCGTTCAATTTCACTTACTATCACCACTAGCCTGACATTGGTTTGCCTGTCGATTTGTTGGTCAATTCACCAGTGCATCCCACTCCACTTGTTAATTCTAACCTAACCTAATCTCATGATTTGCATTATTTTATCCAGATTCGCTTGATACCCTGTATCATTTCATCTCTCACCT
The DNA here is from genome assembly GCA_958502075.1 of Orchestes rusci. Lineage (NCBI taxonomy): Eukaryota > Metazoa > Arthropoda > Insecta > Coleoptera > Curculionidae > Orchestes > Orchestes rusci. Next base: position 24,577,425 of record OY293303.1, read on the forward strand.
TTCGCCTCGTGGTCAATCATCGCTAGAATGATAAAATAAGACTATAAATTCATTTTAAAGTGTTGTAAATGTCTTGTACGTGCTTATGTTTATTGTTATTTTAACCTTGTTAACTTGATTGACCTCGATAACTTCTGAAAAAAGTATTGTATGATGCCGGACCACTTTTACGAATAATAAGCACCCTTGAAAGGGGCCCAATGATGGTCAAATTGATGAAAAATGTCCACTGTACACAACTGACTAGTGAGTACCACAATTTTTTCTTTTTCCTTTATTATATAAATTCTTTTTCTTCGATAAACGTTTAAGAACGTAACTCATGCCGGTATCACTTTCAGTTGGGGCACTGATGATGGCTTATTATTAGCCGAAAGCGCTTTGCCAGCTACATTAATAAAAGAATATTGCTCTGAGTACTCAAACTGTTTTCTTCCTACACCGAAATCTCCTACTAAAATCAAACAATTCTTGGGATTAGCTGGGTATTATAGAAGACATATCCAAAACTTTGCAAACATTGCTCAGCCCATCAATAACCTTCTAAAGAAAAATGTTACGTTCGATTGGTCTCCTCTTTGTGTATAATCCTTTAAATCTCTCAAGAAGAACCTATGTCATTTCCCTATACTTCAATAGCCGGATTTTTCGAGAGAATTTGTTCTCACTTGAGTTATGTGATGCAACCAGGCCATGGCCACGACCCTCGCCATCTACTTATTATTAGTACTATATTGATTATTATTGTATAAATATTTCTAGTTAGCTTAGTAAGCATTTTTATGTCATGACGACCAAAATCTAATTCTAATTATTCACTTATCATTTGATTTTCGACAATTTAATATCGCAGTTAATTGATAGTCAAAATTGTAGTTATTATTATTTGAATATATTAATTTTTGAGTTAGTGTTCAATAATAATTCCATCACTGGCGCAGTCGTACGTGTAGGTGTCTCAGAGATTCCTGGTTTTGCAAGAAGTCCCAAGAGGAAAGTTGCTGAATTCCAGAGAAATCGTCAGTTTCAACTGTTGGCTGAGACAAAAACAAACCAAGGCAAGAAGACCACAGTTGCGAAGACCAAATCGTAAGTGAGTTTTCCTTTCCACTCCCATCCCTTTTTACAATAATTGTTGTGTGTATATTTCAAATTTACTAAAGTGCAAGACATTAATTCGTTACATTAGTTAAATTTTAATGTCACATAGTGAAATAGATATTCTTGCAGAAAACCTCTCAAGTATCTCTCTGAATAACGCTTCTTTAAATTTAGACCTAAATATAAATACAGCTAATATGGCAACCCTTACAGCCGCAAAAGAGATTGCTCATACCTTAAAAACTTTCACGGGGAATAGCGATCATTTAGAATTTTTTATTTCTAGCATAGATAAGTTTTATAATAGATATTATATAGGGGCGGTAGACGAATCTTTAAAAGAATTTGTTTTCGCATCAATTTGTTCTAAACTAACTGAACAGGCAGGCGACTTTTTACTCTGCAGATCAGATCTAACGACCTGGCCCAAGATAAAAGATGCTTTAAGACAAAGATTTGGTGATAGAATAAACAGACACGTGCTTGCTCAACAGCTAAATTTTTTGACTAGATCTAGGAAAGAGCCTGTTTTAGACTTTATAGAGCGATTAAAAGTATTAAAATCACGAATTTCCTTAAAAATTACTGCAAATGGTTCCTTGAATCAAAGCACAAAAGATGCTCTAATGGAACAAACAGAATCAACAGCCGTTACTGTTTTAATGTCTAACTCTCCTAGTGAACTTCGAACAATATTAATGCTACATGATCCAAAAAACATTGATGACGCAGCATCATTTGTCCTTAACCACTCTCTAATTGAACAACGAATAAATGCTCGTAGTTTCATCCCACGACAACTGTATAATAATCAACAAAATAGAATACCACCTCAAGTATATAATCACCAAAATTTCAATTATATGCATCCACCAATCCAACAATCTTTTGTTAACCCCCTTCCAGTGCCAAATAATAATATAATCAATCGTAGCTATATTCAACCCCAATTTTCAAATCATTTAGGCGCAATACCTAAACAGCAATTCCCAAGCCAACCTGTAGATATTCAAACTCGATCAATACGTCAACATTTCCCCACCAACGAACAAGTTTTTGGGAAGCCGAAAAATGTATTTTCCAAAGGAAATTCTCCTAAATTAAGTGCTCCAACCCCAATGTCTATAAGCAGTAGAATTCCATCATTAATGAATAGAAATACAGATGTTCACATGCGGTCAATCCAAAGCCGTAATACGCAAAGACAATTTCCCCAAAACGAAAACTTGTTTTTCCAAAACCGCACTCCACACACCGACATAACTTATCTGGAAGACGATCCAATTCAATCTGAACAAGAATTTGACCATTGTCCTGACGAACAAGAATATCAAAGCTGTTTCGAATCTTCCGAATATTATGACGAAACAGAATATATCCAAACCCCCAAAACCCAGCAAGAGGAAAATTTTCTTCAAAGCCCTCTAAACGAACATCCGTCCTAAATTTTAATAGTTTTCAAGTAAATTCTCTTCCTTATATCCAACTTCAAAATCCTCCAGCCAAACTTCTTATCGATACAGGTAGCCACACTTCCTTAATCAGAACATCTATAGCAGAGGAACATTTTTCACACTTAATTTTTCCCTGTAAGCATGCTCTAGTAACTTGCACCGGCAACACAAATACCCAAAATAAGGCAAAAATTCCCTTGTTGAAAGAATTTAATGTAAATAACGAACTTGAGTTTATTTTGTATAGCTTCCATGACTATTTTGATGGAATAATAGGTATTAGAGATTTACGTAAATTAGGTCTCAATATAGATATAAGAAACAGACTTTTAAAAAATGACTTGATTGAAATTCCAATCTATTACAAAGATGATTTCGACTTGCAAAAAATAGAAATACCACCCTCATCTGTAATAATAAAAAACGTTTACACTGACATACCCGAAGAAACCGAATTATATCATCCTCATGTATGCATTGCTCAAAATATCGAGATCCCCAGTTCCCTTCTTAAAGTTCGGAACGGAACTGTCTCTTTGGAATTTCGAAACCTAGGCAACGAAAGCATCGTTTTAGAATTCTATCCCGACTCACTTAGACAAGTAGCACAAGTTTTTGATTCACAAAATTTCGAAATATTCAATATCGAACAAATAACGTCCAACTTTCACAAATATGACAGCCCCGATTTTAACGACGACTTTTCACTCATCCGTACAGATCATTTGGATAGCGAAGAAAAATCCTCTCTAAAAAAAGTCATACATCAATTTCCCGAAGTTTTACATAGGCCAAACGAAAACTGTCTTGTACAAATGCTGTTCAACATGAAATTAAAACTACAGATGATGTCCCAGTCTATACCAAAACTTATAGATATCCCTTTGTACATAAAAAAGAAGTACAAAAACAAATCTCGGTAATGTTGGAAAATGGCATTATTCGTCCTTCGTCAAGCCCTTGGTCTAGTCCCGTCTGGATAGTCCCTAAAAAGGCGGACGCTTCCATGAAACAAAAATGGAGGATCGTTATTGACTATCGCAAGGTCAACGATAAAACCTTAACAAATCGTTACGTCATCCCCAACATTGCCGATGTTCTCGATAAACTTGGCCGCAGCAACTACTTTACCACACTGGATTTGGCCTCTGGCTTTCATCAAATAGCCATGCATAAAACTTCGATTGAAAAAACGGCTTTCAGTGTCGAAAATGGGCACTATGAGTTCCTTAGGATGCCCTTTCGTCTCAAAAAGGCCCCTGCAACCTTTCAAAGGCTCATGGACAACGTCCTTAAAGATCTTATTGGTAAAACTTGTTTAGTATTTATGGACGATATAATCGTTTTCTCTGCTTCCCTGCAAGAACATATTTCAAATTTAAAAACCGTCTTTCAAAAGCTCAAAGAGCACAATCTTAAAATCCAGATCGATAAATGTGAGTTTCTTTGCAAAACTGTAGAATTTTTAGGTCACATTATTACACCCGAAGGCGTAAAACCCAATCCAAAAAAAATTCAGGCCATCCAAAAATTTCCATTGCCAAAGTCATCTCGTGACATCAAATCTTTCTTGGGTTTAATTGGCTACTACCGGAAATTCATAAAAAATTTTGCACATCTAACAAAGCCATCAACAAATTGCCTTAAGAAAAATAAAAAAGTTGAACACACTTCTCAATTTTTGCAATGTTTCGAAACCTGCAAAAACATTTTAATGAACGACCCCGTCCTTCAACATCCGGATTTCACAAAACCCTTCATCCTTACCACGGACGCGTCAAACGTCGCTATAAGTGGAATTCTGTTCCAAGGCCCTATAGGCAACGATTTGCCTATCGCATATGCGTCACGCACATTAAATCCCGCCGAAACAAATTATAGCACCATCGAAAAAGAACTTCTAGCTATAGTTTGGGCAACGAAATATTTCCGTCCTTATCTCTATGGAACTCGATTTAAAATCGTCACCGATCATAAGCCTTTACAATGGCTATTTTCTGTTAAAGAGCCTAATTCCAAACTTATCCGTTGGCGATTGAAGCTTCAAGAATATGACTATGAGATCGTGTACAAAAAAGGGAAACAAAATTCTAATGCCGATTGCTTGTCCCGCATACAAATCAATTCAATCGAGGATGATCAAATGTCAATCTTTAATAATTTTGACCCGGAAGAAATACTCCAACTACAGCCTGACGAACTTGACGAAATGCTTGAAACACTTTCGGAAAAACCAAACAATGAAAAAATTAACATAATTTCCGATATAAGATTACAAGCACAACCCTCTACCGACCTAGAAACTAAACACTCAAGTTGCGAAAATCCTATTATTGGCGCACCATACGTTCAAAAGGCACCAAATATTTATAAAAATCAAATAATATTTAGATATTCCAATGACAATAAAATTAAAGTTCAGAAGGAATTTATTTTTGATAAGCAAAGATCTATTATATTTTTGAAAAATGATCCATCTGAAGAAGATCTGTGTAAAATCATTAAAGAGAATTTTACACCAAAAACTACGTATTGCTTACACTTTCTTAATACATCTCTTGAAACGCTCATAATCCGCATTTTCCAAAAATATTTCAAAAATAATTCATTTAACCTTTACATATCTAACACCTTGCTAGAAGACATAACTGATGTAGAAGAACAACAATCAAAGATCAAATACTATCACGAAACCAAGACGTCCCACCGAGGCATTCAAGAAAATATCATATCCCTGAAAAAAAACTTTTACTGGCCAAATTTAGAAAATGATGTCAAGACATATGTAAATCTATGCGACATTTGCCAAAAAACAAAATACGAAAGACACCCCAATAAAATTATCTTTAAACCCACCCCTATTGGTCACGAACCTTTTGACCACATCTATATAGATATATATAAAACCCATAATAATTCTTTTCCAACTGTGATCGATAGCTTTTCTAAATTAGGACAAGCATATCCACTTTTAACACCCACAGGAATCGAAGTAGCGAACAAACTTATTACTTATTTTAACCATTATGGACTCCCACGGAAAATTACCACAGATAATGGCACATCGTTTAAAAACGAAATTATTCAAAACCTTTGTTCCTTGCATAAAATCGAAATTCATTATTGCATTCCCTATAACCCCAACTCGAATAGCCCTATCGAACGCCTTCATTCCACCTTGCATGAAATCATTCTCACTCTTAAGCACCAAAAGCCAAAAGAAAACATATCGACCTTAATGAACTATGCTATTCTTTCCTATAATAACTCTACACACAGTGCATCCAAATATACCCCATTTCAAATTGTCAGAGGAAAATTAGACTACAAGAATCCCCTGGAGCTTTCTAACGATCAAAACGTCGCTCAATATATGCAAGAACATGCAGAAAATATAAAAATAATCAGTCAAGAACTTTACAAAAAACTAACTTCACAACGACAATCTGCTTTAGATAAAATAAACAAAGACCGAAATGTAGTAAATATCGATTCCAACAAGCCACTCTATGCAAAAACTTTCCCACAAAAATCAAAGGTTAACGAATCAGATAAATATAAAAAAGTGAACAAACCCATAGTAGAAAAAACTAATGTTATAGTTACCCAAAATAGACAAACTCACAAAAACCTATTAAAACCACAACGTACCCTTGTTTCAGATGAGGAAAATCATCCCGCTCCTGCTCCTTCTACCCATCGCTACGAGCTTAGAAGTAAAAAGCATTAAAAATCCTATATTGCCATTGGCTATAGGAAAAACATATATTTCTACGACTCAACACACATCAAATTTTCATATAAATCTTACAGAAATTGAAACTCCGTTATTCAACATAAGAGGTATGTTAATTCACGTGAACAAAACAATTTTCAGTACTAAACAAAATGAAAGCTTTTCAATTCTCACTTCTTATAAATTTAATCAAACATACGAATACTTGCAGACAATTTTAAGAAATACTAAAATTTTTCACAAACCTAATCGATCAAAAAGAGGACTACTTAACGTAGTAGGCAAAGTCGACAAATGGCTCTTTGGCACTCTAGATTCAGACGATGAAATTCGCTTTAATAATTACTTCGATAAACTAACAAAAAATCAGGAAACTTTAAATCAAAATTTCTATCAGGAACAATCAATTCTATCCACCGTCACCCAGGAATACAGTAAAAATCTAGAAAAAATAAATGCTAACCAAGTACTTATATTAGGAAAAATTGATTTAATAAAACAGAAACAACTAGATCTATCGAACGCTTTATATATGTCTTTAATTTTGGACAATATAATGTTGCAATTAAATACTCTAAATTCTGTAGTAAACAACATCGAAAACGCAATCTCATTTGCTCATGTAAACAAAATGCACAACTCCATACTCAATCCTAACCAACTTTTAGCTTTAATAGAGAATATAAAAAGAATATACGGTCCAAACCGAGTACCTGAGTTCAAAGAATTAATTAATTTTTATAGCTTTTTATCAGTTCAAGTTATTATAAAAAACAACTCAATTTTATTCTCAATACACACACCGATTGTTTTTCCCAACCACTATGTCCTTTATAAACTCTACCCAATACCTATCACAAACAAAACTATTCTCCTATCCAATTCCTATATCCTACTCACAAAAGATGATTATTGGACCACGGAGGAAGAATGTCCGCAACTAGAAGACCTGTTCATCTGTAAACAAACCACCCTATCAAAAGACGAACATTGCCTCTTCGAGCTGCTAACAACGTCATCCAACAGGTGTCCGTTTACTAATGTAAACTACAAAAAAAGTACCATTCAACGCCTGAATGGTAACGAAATTCTGGTCATTCCTGTGAACGAGACAATCGCCCGAGACCAATGTCAACAAGGACTCTACAAAATCACTGGACCTAGTATTGTTACCCTGTCTATCTGCCCTGTTGAGATAGGTAACAAAACGTACGAAGGTGAAACCAAAACGCAGTTCCAATATGCGTTAGAACTGCCACAGTTTTCGAACATCCCAGGACTTCCAAAAAGCGACAATTCTACGCTTTCCCTCGAACAAATTAGCTTGGAGGAATTAAAAGCTGCCCAGAAAATACTGTCCACAGTCCATTTACACCCTTTGGAGAGTCCCGAAAATTCGACAAACCTTTGGATCGCTCCGCTTTCATCCATTGTAGCCCTTGTATGCGGCATCCTGCTGTATATTGGATGGAAGAAATGGACCAAGCCTGCTTCATCCCACTATGGAAGCGCCTCTTCCAACGAACCCTCAGAAGATAGTCGGAAAACGAGCAGCCACTGCAGCCCTTATTTTCCGAACTTACGGAGGGAGGAGTTATGTGATGCAACCAGGTCATGGCCACGACCCTCGCAATCTACTTATTATTAGTACTATATTGATTATTATTGTATAAATATTTCTAGTTAGCTTAGTAAGCATTTTTATGTCATGACGACCAAAATCTAATTCTAATTATTCACTTATCATTTGATTTTCGACAATTTAATATCGCAGTTAATTGATAGTCAAAATTGTAGTTATTATTATTTGAATATATTAATTTTTGAGTTAGTGTTCAATAATAATTCCATCACTCTTGCGATGCAAGCAATTTTGCGATAGGAGCCGTACTTTCTCAAGGGACGGATGGTTCAGATCTTCAAGTAGCTTTTGCATCTCGATTTTTCAATAAGGCAGAACGAAATTATAGTGTTATTGAAAAGGAGTTACTATCTATAACATGGGCAGTTAAGCATTAGAGACCCTATCTTTTTGGTCGAAAATTTCGTATTGTTACTGATCATAAGCCATTGATATGGTTATTTTCTGTGAAGGATCCAGAAAGAAGGTTGATGAAATTCCGTTTAAAGCTTGAAGAATATGAGTATGAAATTATTCACAAACCCGGAAAGTACAACACCAATGCCGACGCTTTAAGTCGAACGTTGTACGACGTCAATGCAGTAAATACTCGAAATCGAAATTATGAACTCAATCAAATTTTATATGAAGAATTCCTTAAAGAAAAAGAGTCATCTATAGTCCCCAAAACTAACATTAGAGATTCACATAAGAATATCTCTGAAACCGACCCTTGATTTTTGCGGGCGTATTTCATAAGTAACAATGTTTTACAAATCCCAGACGACTTGAATGACCAAGCAAAAAGAATGCTGCAATCGGAAACCTTAATAACATTAAATCCCGTACATGTTACAATAGACAAATTAGACTATGTTTTTTATTTCGACACACGAGCCAAATGTAAACATAAATAATAGCATGATATTCGATGCCCTTCTATGTTTGAAATCTTTTGCACACACAAGTAAATTTGATAAAATAGCTTTTTTCGATTTACAAATTATTCACCTTATAAAAGTTTAAAAATTGAAAACATTCGTATGATGCTTGGGTACATTTTCCAGAATACTTCAAGTTTGGTTGAAATATACCACAATAATTTAATAAAAATTAAATCAAAAGAAGAAATGAAAAAAACCATTAAAGAATTCCATGTCTGCCCCTTAAGTGGTCCTTTAGGTGTCAATAAGACATTTCATAAAATCCGTAACAAATATAAATGGTCTAACATGTATAAAAGTGTGAAAAATTATATAAAAACTTGCGACTCGTGCCAAAGAAATAAATCGAATAAATATACCAAGATGCCTTTAACAATCACTTCCACTGCTTCGAAACCCTTTGAAACGGTTAGCTCAGATATCGTAGGGTCTATGTCTTCAACCAACTCTAGTAATAAATATATATTAACTTTCCAAGAGGTCTAAACTTTCTAAGCGATATATTCAAAAATGTCTGTAAGTTATTGAAAATTACAAAAATACAAACTTCTGCTTTCAGACCACAAAGCAATGGTGGCCTTGAGAGGTCACATAAAAGTTTAGGTGAATATTTGCAAAATTTCGTGGACAAAGATCAAAACGACTGGGATACGTGGATCCCCTACGCAATTTTTACATACAATGCTTTTATTCATTCCTCCACAAATTTTTCTCCCTTTGAACTCCTTTACGGGTTTTCCGCTGAAATTCCACATTCGTTACAAAAACCTTCTGAGTAGAATTACAACCATGATGACTATGCGAACGAGTTGAAAAGTCGCCTACAACACAGTCATGAATTAGCAAAACAAAATCTTATCGAAAACAAAGAAAAAGCAAAAACTTCCTATGATCAATAAATCCTGTCACTTTTGAGGAAGGAGACATGGTATTACTTAAAAACGGATCGAACGCAAAGAAAGGAAAATGTAAGAAGCTGGAGCCAATTTGGAATAACCCAAACTAACCACTTCATAAAATTGACTTCGGTACGGAAACTTAACGTAACATCTACGACGGCCATTAGCAGTAGTCTTCAAAATGTAGATACGTGGTACCATATTCTTTGCAGGAACCGTCCTACCTAGGTTACACGAAGGAAAACTGACTTCCAGGGTACCGATTCCGGGACCGATAGAACGGTCATACGAGAGAGATAGACGATCACCTCCATATAATGCTCCGTTTACTGTCTCTCTCTTTCTCTCGATATGACCGTTTGATCGGTCCCAGAATAGGCACCCAGAAGACCCGTCGCATGTGCCGCATAAATTCAAACGCACCTTACATACCTACTAGATTTTGCTAGAAACTATGGCAGGGGGAATCAGAAGAGTGTCCACGGGTATTATATTATTCAAGCATGAATCAAAGTCTTGTTTGCGTTTGCTTGACGGACGTGAACGGGTCTGGAGAAGACGAGGTGAACAATTTGCCTAATGTTCCATATCATCCGGTACGTTTGGGGATTAGAAGAAAGGCTTCTTTTTCTTCCAATAACTAAGGCTAGAGTTGTACGTATCTTCATCGTGATGCCACAATGCGTATCGGCGTGTATGTGTATATTGGATGGAACGGACTGACAGGATGACAATAGTGACAACTGTCAAGGCAGATAACAATAATTGTACTGGAAAATGACAAATGTACTAAACTGATTCGTTTTGACTCGTTTTGATCTTAAATATCAGTACGATCAGCACAAATATTGTAAGTTTTGACAGCCCTGAAAAAGTAAAAACACTTTCCTGCCCTGGTGCCTCTTCAAAAGGCGCACGGAGGCGCCCTTATATTGGGCGATTCCCTGAATAGTTCCGACTAATTTCCATGGAAAAAATGCATTTGGCTTGAGCGCCGAACGAATACACACATGAGCTTGGACAGTATAAAATGAAGATTATTCTGTTATCAGGATTTACTTTTTATAATAATATTTTTATTTTTGTTTCGTCTCTTCGCGACAGTGCGCGTGCTCGAGCGCTCTTATTGACGAGCCACCTCTGTCGTCAAGAGTTACAAGAGTATACCTTCAAATGCGCACGCGCATTGAAAAAATGCATAACTCAGGAAAGTGAGTAAGTAAATATTTCCTCATACTCTCAAGTGATTTATTTGTGAAACCCTATTAGCCAGAGACTCGTAGGGTTTCTCTATCAAAAAAAATTTTTTTTTGGCGTAGTAACGTTAGAATCAGTGCACTGATAGGATTCTGCTGCCAAATGATGTATAAGTCACAATATTTTATACGAAACTTGAAATTGTCAAAATCGTGACTTTGGGGTTTCTCAAAAATCTCAACACAATTGGTATCGTTTTGATGGAAGTTTGATCCTTTGCCATATTATACATGATAACTTCTGCCGTTAAATTGATTCTAAATGGTCAGCAGTGACAGAGACTAAGCAGAGACTAGGCATCAATTTATCATTGGGCAGTGAAGATTGTGGAGGATGTATTGATGGTAAAGCCCACATACAGAAGTTTGGGACAAGAGAAAGAGGTCGAATACCTGGTGAGCGTATTCATACCGATGTTTTTGGACATTTCGATCCTTCGAAGCAAGGTTTTTTTATTATGTCTTATTTAGAGATGACTACTGTGAGTACCTTTTTATCTACTTCTCAAAGCAGAAATCTGAAGTTGTAGAAAAAATGGAAATTGTTCAAGCTGAAATTGAGAACACTGGATATACCGTAAAAAAAACTTTTATCGGAAAATGGTGAAGAGTTTGCTAATCACATGGTCAGAAAACTGTCAAGTGAGCATGGTATAGCACAGAGACTTATTATGCCTAGTACTCCGCAGCAAAATGGATGCCTAGAAAGGAAAAACAGAGCTGTCGTGAAAACTGCGAGATCACTAATGCATGCCAGAGAAGACAGAAATGTGCAATACTGCTACGTACATTTTGAACAGGGATGGGATATCTGGACTCCATAACAAGTCGTTTTATAAGGTTTGGTTTAAGAAAAAAACAGAAATTATGCCCCTAAAAGTGATTGGAAGCACTTGTTATACCCACATTCCAAAGAAAAAGCGCGAGAAGATGGACAAGAAAGGATTTCCTTATTCGTTATGAAACCAACAAGCTCATAAGATCCCGATATATCATTTTTGACGAATGGATGCCTTTAGATGTTTTTAAAAAACTCCCAAGAACTTTTTCTGCATCACCAGTGCTGGAAATACCTTTACGAATTGCAAGGAAAAATAATACTAGAGATTAAGTTTTTGCTGACTCGTCAAATAATGAAGAAGAAACCACAGGATCAACTGAAGAGCATGAATCAATACAAAACATTTCCAAAGAAGAAATAGAAGAGGATAGTTTCAAGGAAGCTATTCAGTCTATATATATATAATGATGATGACACAATTATTGAATTAGGAAGAAATCTGCGAGATAGAGCAGCACTAAACGTGCCACAGAAATTTGAAGATTTTGTTATGATAGTGGCTGCTGAAATAATTGAGCCAAGAGAACCACTAAGCTATGAGGAAGCAAGTAACTGCCATGGAAAAAACTGGTGATCAGCTATGCAGCATAAGATATAGTCATTGAATGAAAATGGGTGATGAAAAAGTTATCTCCCGGAAAGAAGACCATTCCATGTAAACGGGTGTATAAGATAAAGACAAATCCAGACGGCACGATTGAAAAGTACAAAGAAAGGTTGATCATGGAGGTGATGGAATGGCTGGACGCTCTACATCTGGCGTTCTATGCATGTTTGCTGGAAGGGCAGTGTCTTGGCTCAGTCAACGTCAAACTTCAGTGGCAATATCATCTACAAAAGCTAGTGAGGCTTCACGAGAAATTGATTGTTTGAACCGACTTTTCGAAAAAATGTTGGTTCCGATGAAACCATGTTTGTATGTGGACAATGAAGCTGCCATAAGATTGTCTGAAAACTCAGAGTTTCATCGTCGCGCAAACATATTCATGTCAGACTTGTTTTTGTCAGAGATTTTGTTCTGGAAGACTGCATTTGTATGAAGAAAGTATCCTCCAAAAATCAACACGATTACAGAAGTCACGAGAAGCTATGGGTTTGGTTGAATTTTTCAATAAGGAAAGGTATTGAAGGGCATCCTCAAACTTCAACACATCTCTCTATTGAAGCTTGGCAGAACGGGGATTATCATTTATAGAATATTTCTTGGTTTTGAGTCAATGGCATAAAATGCATGGTATACTAGGATAGGTTCCTGGACAGCATCGACCAAGTGGAAATGGAGTTTGATGTTGTTTTGCGTCAAAAAAAAACTATAGAAGATAAGAGAAAATACCATCGATGTAAATTAAAAAAGGAGGTGGGTTTCGTTGATAAACTCAATTATTCAATAGCTTGATGGACAGTATACTGGCTTGCCTTACTTGTAGACCCAATTCCAAACTATCTTTGCAAATATCTAGGTTCATTTAAACAAAAATTTTACCATCAGAAAAACACTTGCTGGGTTGAGGATTCATTTGCTCCTCAGCTTCACTATCCAAAACAGTATGCTTGGTCGAAAAATAGAGATAATCGAAGTTTTTTTTGAAAATGTTTCGTCAATAAGTTCTTAACGTTATATGCAAAACTTTCGCTATTCGAGCAGATAGAAGAATGCTATCAAAAGCATATGAAAAAGCAGACAATGTTCGGAGACAACATCAAAAAAACAATTTTTGACAAAAATAGACTTAACATAGTTTGACTCTTAGGTACAAATATTATTATCGAGTTTTCAAGAACTCGAATAAAAAAATAAATCCATCAGAAATAATGTGTTGAGCAACTACAAGAAAAAAACAAAAAAAGACCACACATAAAAAACACATTCAGATCTTTTAGCTGCGTATTTTCGTAAATTTGCAGAAGTTACGTGTTCTTTAAATCTGAAGATTCATCAACCTCTGTCATTTTATGTATCAAATAATGCAATAATCAAGAATATAAACATGTTTTACGAGTGAATTTGGAATAAGCTGCTGTAACCTGCTGTGAGAGAGTGTTGAGAAACAAAGTTATGCTTTTCTTGGCTTTCCCAATAAATTATAACAGCAAAAGTGAAATAAAGATATGTTTGAGGATGTCTACTAGACGAGTTGTTGCGAAAAAATGTCTTGAAAAATTTATTATCGATGAATATCAAAGTCATATGTGAAATAAAATTGTATAAATACCTTTTTGAAAAAAAATGTAAGCTACCATTGGTCGGTCGCAGTTTTCGAGTCAATGATTTTTTTAATATTGAAAGTTTTTGTTTGTTTGAGACTAGATATAAAATGACTTCATCATAATTTGCGAGAATTTACGTATTTTGCTGCCCCTCAATGGTTCAATCAAGTTCAGAAATCCCAATCCACCATCATGAATAACACAGAAATTTCCAATTTTATTCAACTTTTTGCCACGCTTACGCTTTGCGAAAAACACACACAAGTAATAACTGTGTTCCGCATATCATTACAGGTCTAAGAATAAGGTTACATTATATGCGACTCTGACGACTATCGAGTTGGACGTACTCAGACGAAGGGAACAAACACCGGCTGATAAATTGAGCCAGTTATATTCCATGTCGAATAGTCGTCAGTGTATTGGCATGCAATCAAACCACCCCAAATTCTATGCACCACTCGATGGACATCAGAGAACGCATCCAATGTAACCGTAGCATTAGCATTTATTCCGCAGAGTTGTGCTTTCTTGACAACAATGATTCATTCCAAATAATGTTTATTTATTTATTAATAAATTATAATTACAAACACCACTGAACTGTTAATAACATGTAACAAGAGTGTCCATCGCTACAAATCTACCTAAGCTACCTTAACCTATCAAATATAGAAACTGGTACATCACATTCAATGAATCTGTAAAAGATTCTGATTGAGCGGAAAACGGCCGGTTTGATTTGCAATCTCTCTCAAAACTTTTTTTCATGTCCTTCACACCTCAAGTGAATAGGTCTTCATCATTATTATCTAGTAAAATATTGAACTGGGTATGCATATAGTTGATACGCGAAGTATTGTGAGAAACTCTCTTCACATGATATCTATGTAACATTATTGATGATACTAAACTGAATATGGAATGTATATTTCTCCTCTGCCCCAAAGAGTTCATGTTGAATTCTTAAATCAGATCGATCGGAGGTGTAGGGTGAGGTTACAATTTGTACTTTTTCAAATATAAATATCTTAGAAACCTTTGTTGCACTTTTTCTATGAGATTGGTGTTAACTCCAGTCTGAGGGGCCCAAATTACCGATACTCACTCAAGAATAGGTCTGACAAAGGGATCAAACATCGAAATTGCCGTATTTATGCTAAATTGTTTCGAATTTCTCACTACAAATCCAACTGTTTTGTAAGGTTTACAGACCAAATTTGAGTAATGTTCATTGAATTTCAAGTTGGAATGCAGGTTTCCTCCCAGATCTCTACATTTAGTTTTCCCAGTTAAAGTTTTGTTATTTATTCTATAATCATTTTCAACAAAGTTTGGGTTAGTTAACTCCACACTTTTCTATGTTCAACACCATAATATTGTTCATAAACCATTCGGCAGCTGATTGAGGGCCTCGTGTAAACGTTTGGAGTCATTAATTGAGTGCATTGTCTTGAAAAATTTGAAGTCTTCTACAATAATAAGGCTGTTGGTATGACTGAGACATTCAGATGAAGAATTGATAAATATTTGAAAAAAAAGGTTCCCACATTGCTGGCTTGTGGGACATCTGAGGTGGAATGAAATCTATCCAAGAGAGATTTGCTAATTCTAACTTGCTGAGATCTAGATTCAAGATATGATCTGATCAGATCGCACGCATTTCTTGAGGCAAATCTATTGACTTCAGAGCACAGATACCATGGTCGACCATGTCCAAAGCTTTAGCACAATCCGTCATTATTAGATCCATTATTGATTGCCTGACCAGCAAAATTTGACAAAACGCACAAATAACTAGTTGTGGATGATCCAGGCAGATATCCATGTTTTTCTGGTGTAGATTTGTTTTCAGTGGTTTCCATTATATCATGGTACAGAATTGTTTCAAAAACTTTTGCTAGATAATTGAGGATACTTCCGTGATTCTCTATGGTATTATCATGTTGAACATGAACTGTTTCAACTTAATCATGTTGAAATAGCTGATGTCCAAAATCATACAATTTGATGAAAGTTCTTCAACAGACCCCCAATCTAATGAAAATGTGTTCCGGCGTGCATCTGTTCCAACCAAAGCTTTTGTATGGCTATTCCAGGACAAAAGTTACGCTAATGGTGAGCGATAGCTCTATGGCAGAGAGTCCCAGAAATTGAGGGTGCGGTTGTCATAATTAAATTATGATTAATGATTCTCTGGTCAATTTTCATAATACGCTTCTTTAATAAACGAGCGGTAATTTGCATCGCCATTGGTCGAACTTTTTGATTTAGTTTGATCATCGTGCTCTTAATTTAATTTGGTTACAATTCCAATATTCGGTTGCAGTAACTTGTTTAACGAATTAACCGAGATAGATACACATAGACGTAATTGAACAATGAATAGAAAGTTTGCTTTCATAGTTGTGGCCTCATGAGAGAATAACAAACTTTTTATAATCTGTGTATATAGGTAGCTGAGAACTGTGATGATGATAGAATAATGATCCTCGATGATTTGTAAGTAGTAGATAATTTGTTCTTGGACAAAAAAACCTCTATCCAAATCGTTCATTAGACACTTTGTGACATTGATCTAGATTTGTGAATTTTGTGGGCCGTCGGCAAAATCAATTTTTCGATTTCACCACAAGAAAAGGTCAACATTCAATGGACAGATCCAGTCATAGTACTGCATGATGATGTTACACTGAATCGTGATTTATATCACTTTTGTATGTTTGGTACTGAACAAAAAGATAATATCGCAGTCATCGATAGATTACAGCAATTCTGGTACAGGTTTCACGGCTTGAAATATCGCTTTGTTACATCTGAAAAAAAAAAATAGGTGATTGACGCCAAAATTTCAAATGTTTGATACAAATGTCGACTACACTATTTTCAAGAGAAGAACAAGTGTTAGTTTTCAATCATCTCTTCAAATCAATGTACTAAGAATCAAAACAGAATTTATAAGTATTTGGTTTATTCCAGATGTTTCGGAAGCATTCTTAGAGCTTGGTGATCAAAAGCAGTTAAAACTTTTTTTCTTTTTTTTCCAATAATCCAGAGAGGCGGAATACTTTCAGTCATTGCCGTTCTAGTTCTCTTCAACCTATATTGCATTTGGGAGTGCAAACGATCAGTAAACCACAACGATCGACTCCGAGACAGTATCTTCCATCCTTTTCCAAGATGTACCTTTCAATAATTGTATACAGATCGTGATTGAGAGATTACAAAAAGAAAGACAGACACGCCATTTCTCTCTGTTTACAGAACGATATATATTTTCCTACAAAGATCAATTGTTTGTTTATATTTAGTCCAAATTCATGAAGACTTTCTCATCATAGTCTGATCAATTTTTTTCTCTGTCGTCATGAAAAGTTTTTTAGAAAAACTTCACATGCCTGATATGAAAATCTAGTATTCAAAATAGATTTTCTGCAGATTATAATATATCCCATCGACATCTTCAAATGAATTTCAAGCTACTTGAGGACAACGTAAATATGATTCATGCAACTGCGGAATTCATTTTCCAAGTTGCTGATGGTGGAGGCCATCTTTTATGTTGATTATTTTTGCAGCCGATTCAATCCAATCCGTGAAATTCATGTTTTGACATCTTCGGAAGTAGATGTTACCAAAATCCAATCGATTTCCGATCATTCTGCTGATATATCTATGATGAACTACTTACTCAATTACTCTTCGTTTGTCCTTGATACAATCGAGAAATACATGTCTTCATAACAAGAACCATCTGCTTCGAACAAGACAATTTAGTCATTTTCAGTCATGCTGCTCACTCTTATCACTGAAATGTATAGTATACAGAATCAAGGCATCTCTTCAAGTTTAATCAAGAAAAATCCTAAACGGCCTTGCCAATTACTGATTTTGGCTCTCGAAACCGTCCGAATTCATCGTTAGGACCATCAAGTTGCACATTTCCTTGTTTTGCCGCAAAAATATTGGTCTCTTGGCTACTTGATTCGCTGGATGGATTCAAGTGAATTGGCTCTTGGGGAGTGTGATAATGATAAATTCATTATATCTTGCCTGATTACTGTCCGGTTTCAAGAGAAATCGAGCCAATGAGTATCAATTTATCAACGATTACAAATAGATTACTCAAGTCCTTATTTGATTGAAGTCAACATCGAAAATATTCTCTCCTTTTATTCTGCAGATAATAATTGGGTTATCGTTCTGTTTTTCATATCATTTTATCAGAATGGTCATTATCGAAAGCGTTCAATACCGTGTATATAATATGAAGCAGTTGAGAAGGGCATATTTTTCCGTATTTATTACTATTTTTGCTAATATCTTTGGTTTGGAAAAAGACATCAATATGCAGTTCTGGAGAGTTTTCAAGTTCTTATTTCCTTCAACTATCAGCTAAAATTACAAATATTGTTGCATTTTTAAATGTTGCAATGTTTGTAAAGTTGTGAGATAGCGCAACCTAACGTCCACTGCCAAATGCATATTACTATTGCTTAAACGAGACCTTCATAGCTCGTTTGAATCCAACAACCCAGTCTAGAGCTATCGACATTTAAAAAACCTACCAACCAACATCACTTTATTTAATTTCCATTTTCTACAACTTTCCTATTGACAGTGCTTTTATTGCTTCATTGGTTTATATTCTATACTCAAAAAACCGAAGAAAACCACAATTCTGACGCAACATGAGCAAACATCATAGAATATCACTAGGAATGACGTGTAGTTGGTTTTCCTCTGCTTTTTTTGTCACGGAAATATCCAGGATGCTTGATCTGATTCCAGTGTCCGTTCCTATGAGGAGTTCAAGGAACGTCTCCAACGCCTTGTGATATTCTGAGCACATCATTTCAAGAAAGACAACGTGTAATTCTATTTAAATATAAATATAAGTCTTCTTAGCTTCTTTACAAGTCATGACAAAGGTTTTTCCCGTCAACAATTTGCTGGTGGTTCTAGGCAAGCGGAGGATGTTGCCTGACCAGCCTCATGATCATTTTCACTCCAAGACTCGTTGCGATGTATAATACTACGTTAGTAGGTGATTCCATTTTTTGTTCCAGTTTTTGTTTGGTATACAGTGTCCGCCATAAACTTGGGTACATATGGTTTTTTTTAATCATTTATTTTTTTGAGAAACTTTCTTTGGGGATAGTTTGTGCATTTCTGATAACTAAACAATCGATTTTGACACATGTCATAAGCTGATCGGCTTAGCAAGAATTTTTAAAAAGTTCATTTGGTGACAAAAAAAATGATTTAATCACACAAAGATTTTGAAACATTTAGAAAAAGCTGTTAAGAATCAACAAAGGACTCGACATGCCCATTCTGGAGCAAGCCCGTTAAAAATATTCAAACTCATATTAAACCCTTTCACTTGAAATAAGAATGGAGAATGATGATCTTACTCCAAAATTCATTTTATTCAATTGAACTACATAGGTTTGATGTCAAATCAGTCGGTCAAGGGATATAAATTAAAAAATAATGTCTGATCTTGTCCCTAACTCTACCCATGTCCGTTTTCTCATATTTTCTGACGATCAGAAAAAACAATCAATAAACGAATATTGACTATAGTTTGCCTTGAATCTTGAAAATAATGATTTTTCAAAATTGTGTCTACTGTGGAAAAGAGGACATGTGTCTAGTTAGAGATACGACCAGACGGTATTTTTTAATTTATATACCATGAATAATTTATTTTACAGTTCAGTGGAATAAAATTAATTAAAAAAAATCCGTTCAATTTTTTTTTACTGATTGTCTAGAAAATCGTGGAGTCCTTGATGAATTCTTGATAGCTTTGTCCGATAAAATGTTTCAATATCTTGTAAAATCAACCCATTTTCACACCAAAATTAACTTGTTTTCAAATTCTCGCTAAAGCGATGATCTCATAACATGTGTCTTCAGTTGTTTGCTTGTCTCAATCATTAACTTCATACTCTAATGGAATATGACTTCTCTATGCGCAACTTCAGAGGGAAGGGGGAATTGCTACAGATTTTTGGACTTCCGTCATTTTGGTGTTTCTGTGACACGACATTTTGGTTGGTGTTATCTTTGATCGTCATCAAGTTTGAACCCATCGACGGGTATCATACTTGATGTATTCATTATTGGTGATTCGGACCACTTCAAGTGAATATTCGCCACCATCGGAATAAGTGTTGAACTCATAGGAAGACCACCATGTACTCTTATTTTATTATTGAGTAGTTTTGAACATACCTAGTTATGAAGTATAGGTTGCTGAATACACGTAGTAAACATAGTAGAACGAAATAAAAATGTACTTATCGTGTGTATGTTTGATTGAAAAAATACCTAGTTATTACTACTAGGAAGGAATGTACTTTGAAATATTACTTTTTGTTGCCATTGTTCTCCATCAATGAATATTAGAAAATTAAAAACCATGCTAATTATTCATAATATCCGGCACTTCTCTTCTAATTCTTCATTGTCCAACCGAGCTTTTCCAAAAATTGTTTTAATAATTGTTGGTGCATGTCATAATATATAAAATATATTTTTTTTTTATGCAAATCATTTCCCAAGTGAGTTTTAATTGGAATTATTCAAATAGGTCGACTTGACATTGCTGTGCAAGATTCCAAATATCAGTTAAGTAGGTATTCATTCCTTGTCAATCTCTGGAATGAGGCGCCGCCGTTAAGAAAATAAAATTCTTAACTCGATATAATATTTTAAGCACTTCACACATTTATTCCAAGTCTATCTTCCACCTTCTAGCAAATAATCAGCATGCCCAGCTTCACAACAACATCACCTTATCAAGAAAACCCGTCAAATCTGTACAATTGCCCACTAACAATACGCTGAACTGACGAGTTTGAGAAGGCTGATCGATCATATCTTGTTTTTATTTGTAAGTGAAGATTGCAACGTGTGGTTACGAAAGACCAGGCAGGTTTACCGTCACAACATTTCGTCTAATCCCATTCTCTAACACTGTTCAAGAATGTACTAGAATTGGTAATGAGTGCGAATTCGAAATATATAATATAACCAAATATCTTACTATATCTTACTACTTCGTAACTTACGTAAGTCGATGATTGACAAGGATCTAGCCTGCCGTTCATTTAACCTATCATCTCTCCGTCCTTTTTTTAAAATCATCAATTTCACTTTTATTTCCAAAACGAAAGTTTCACTCAAACTCAATAACTGTTTTCAAGGAGTTCACACACAAATTTTTATCACCTATTGGGGGATGCATTAAAAAAATGCAATGAAAATTTCACCCAATTTTTTCTTTTTCCAAAAATATTCGCTATTCGCTTGTTAAATTTGTTTTTATTTTAACTCTTGTATTATACCCGATATGTTTCTCCAAAATCTTCCACTGTGAGATTAATGTTCAATATCTCGGTACATCAACTCTGATCATATAAATAGGAAGTGAGTATTTGATTTTTTTTTCTCACTTCGTCTTTTGTCACAGCTGTCTTAGATCTTCCTCCTGAAACTGCAGTCGCGAGAAAAAAATTGAATGTGCCAAAACTTATTACGATGCAAACTGTCTAACACACTCTGTATCAGTGAGCAATACGGAATCAGTATAGAAAGTCACGAAGGAATTGGTATTACTAATACATATTTATAGAGTGGACTGAAAGCAAACGATTGTTTTTTTTCCCAAAGTTCGGAAATCACCGAATCCATTTGGGGACTTGCAGATAACATATACAGGCAAATGCCGATTCTAAAAGGGTTAGGAGAATCTCATTTTCTGGTTCACTAGATTTTTCCGGCAAAGTACATCCTCTGTTTCTGTCCAAATTCACCAACGTCATGATCAAAAACGTCCACCCGTTAGCATTTGTGCAGGTTAAATGACATAGGAGCTTTCCATAAAGCATTTATGATCTACTATAACATCAAATTGATGCATAGGCGTATCAACTTTATAGATCTCTTTTTTTTGGAGTGATATTTTATTTCGATCACTCGCACTGTAGAAGCTTCCAGCGAATGGAACATCGTTTTATTTGATTGGAAACGATTTGAGCTGTGAGAGTCCCGTTGCTGATCAAGTCTAAGATGCAGGTCTGGATTCTGGAAAACAACTGTATATCAAATTACATAGGGCATGCTTTGTATATGTCATTGGGTCAGTATTTTTGAGACTTTCGAAATTTGTGCACACGTTGATAACAATCAAAATACAATCGAGTTGCCTTTCCAATTTGAAAGCCAAGTAGTAATAAAGGTCATCCGATAAGAAAAAATTGATCAATGGTTGAAATTTTTTATGAGGAGGTGACATATCATTATAGTTTCGTTTTTGAAAGTTGATAGTTGCAATGTGATCCTAATCCTCATTGTGCGATTTTATGTATGCAAATAATGGAATGACGATTCTAGCTAGATGTGAAATATCCAAAGATGCACGATGGCAACTTTTATGAGGAAGTCGAGCAGAGTGTACCCTCATCAAACTCTTTGTATCCCAGGGGTAGGCATCCCATAGCACAAAACTACTTCTAATCTCATCCCTGCTGATTATTGAACATCCCGAGAACATTAAAAAAGTGCTTCATTTGACAAGTATATTAATATCGTCCTCTACTGAGTTAAGTTTTAATACGAAAGTTCTCCGGCTTTATATTTCTAGATTAGAAACTAGCGATGCGCCATGGAGAGTTTTAATATCCGTCATCGTAACAAGGCTGCAAAGTTAATAAAACACCAGTGCAAATAACTGAGTTTTATGTGGAAAACCCTATCGCAAAATGAAATGTGTGACGATTTCGTTTAACGTCAGTCAGTCATCGTTGAGACGATACTGTTTTTAGGAGTGTGGAACGTAAATCGGAAAAGTTTTGATGTGGTTCAGGATTGAACAAATCATCTAGTTGTGTGGTTACCTCAAATAAAAATATTGTATGGAGACAATTTATGGTAACTTTATTCTATTCGTCCATGAATCATCAGCCTTGATCAACTTTTCATAATCATCAGAAAGATATACAGGGTGTATCACAATTATTGTGCCTAAACGATAGGGTGTTATAGAAGGCGTCAGAATAAGTCGGGTTAGTTTCTCAATTTATTTTCAATTTGAACTGGCGACAGAAGATGAAAGCGACTGAGGGCCAGTTTCACCCAAAACTAACTGTTGCGGCGCTGTCAGTCAACTTAAGCTGCTGCTCCAGGTCACAGTTAAAATGCAAATTGTTTATCCGGCCTCTCATTGTCTGGCAGCTTCCAAGCTACCAGTTTTACCAAATATGAGTAGCAAAATGTCTCCAGTTGCAACGTTAATCGTCGTGGAATAATTTGTAGCATATTCTCAAAATACTTGGTGTCGATTTAAGCTTTGTCTTTCGCAAAATATATAGTTTTTGGCTAAAAAATATATCATATTAATATTTTAGAATGAAAATCTACATACAGTGTGACCCATTTAGAATGGAAACATCCCTGTAAAATTTTAGGTTATTAACCGATTTCAACCATTTTTTTTTGAAATGTCAAGTTTTGAAAACTCTACTACAGAACAAAATACGCCACTGGATTCAGAGTGCCTTCAAATGGCTGTGACCAAAATTTTTACAAAATATTTTCATTGATAACAAAGCTACGACAACTTGAAATTCATAAATTCTTTGAGCTAATGGTCACAAAAAAATACCTTGCATCAACAGTTGCCATGAAAATTGAATTGGTTTTATTACCTGTGACAATGAACTACAAGTTGAATAACAAGATGTTCAAAATAACATAGCATTTAATGAAATTAACGGAATCACATTTGCATTACAATAAAGAACCAGCGGATTTTTTTAATAAAAAATAATAAAATTTTGGTTTCATAGGTTCAATATTGTTTTCTCTGAAAAATCAAAAAAAAAAAAAAAAAAAAAAAAAATGAAAAAAAATCGAACACACTATGATTAATTATGAATATTCTTGCCGATAAATAGATAATTTTACATTGACACTAAGTAGTGGCAACAAGTAACTCTATCTCCATGGCAACTGTTGATGCAGGATGTTCTTTTGTGACCGTTGACTTGGAAAATGTACGAATTTTAAGTTGTCGTAACTTTGTTATTTATGAATATATTTTTTCGAAATTTTGGTCACAGCTATTTGGAGGCACTCCGAATCCAATGGCATTTTCATTTATGTAATAAAAAAATCGCTAATAAAAATTCGCAATTTCCTATCACGAAAAAGTACCGTAATATGCCCTAAAAATTGAAATAAACATTTCAAAATTTGTCCTGTAGTAGACCCTTCAAAACTTGACATTTAAAAAAAAATGGTTGAAATCGGTTAATAACCTGAAATTTTACAGGGGTGTTTCCATTCTAAATGGGTCACACTGTATAAGTTCAAATATAACAATCAAGAGAAGGATAATCATGGTAAGTCTAGATAATGAAACCCGAGAACGGAATCGATCATTTGTACAGTTGAAATCGTTGACTATTCTTCTAAACATTAACGTAACCTATATTTGAAAATACCATTTAACTTAGTTTTCCGCATCAACCTGCTTGGTCCCGTTTCCTCGTTTTGCCTATTGCTGATCTCCTTGAGGTCATTGAGGCGCCAACTCACATGTCTGCTGCAGGAGCAATCCAGGAGGCACGAGTGGAGATGACCGTCATTTTTTTTCTCAATTAATGTCATGTGTGTAGCCATGCAGAGGAAATTTCTTAAATGGCCTCCTAAGTAGGGCGGAAGAAGCCTTTCTAGCTCCTCAAATCAGTCTTTGTTGCCTTGCAATTGCGTGTGTATCGTGATTAACAACAATCTTTTGTACCGATGTTGAAAATATTAGGTAAACTTAAACAGGACATGGATTCGTCATATTTGAAAAAAAAATGAAAACCGGAGTTGTCGCCAGGCATGACGTGACATGCCTTTGAAATTGCCCTAATCGCCCTTTAGGTATGTGAGAAGAAACTTTGAGGAGTCCATACTTAAGACCAAGGTTTGTTGTGTGCTTTCTTTCGGTTCAGTTATATGATCGATCGGTCTATTATGGAAAAAGAAAACTAACATAAGTTAAAATGATGCCACAGTGCTCCAAATACATGGTTTGTCGAGAAAAAAAACTATGAAGTTTGAATTACCTAACTAATCTTTTTGGTGTCTTCTTCGCTGTACATGTATGCAGAAATAAAATTAGAAGGCGAAGTAGTAGGGAAGCAGTCAATGATAAAGTTGGGCAGTTAGATGCTCAGTTTATTGATCGTCAAGCTTCCGGGAGACATCTCCTCCCTTCATAAGGACAACTAGTAGTAATAAAAGGGTAATAGTACCACCACAAAATAAAATATAGAGGGCACTTACCAAATTGTGAGTAAAACAAAAAGCACTTATCACTCATATAGGACACAGATTTATTATTATGAAGTTGTACATTACGTATAGTGTGGGAATTTAAAAGGAACATAGAATTGTGATTAACAGAACATAGCTAGCCTAATAGTAGTTAGAAATGATGGAAGGTTAATACATGGAATAAAATAATAGTAAGATGTTCGGATGTAAAAGATGAACGTGACTAGAATTATGATGAGATTTAAAATGATTTAAAATGAATAAATAGATTAAAAGATAGAAGACTTAAAAATTATGAATAAAATGACAGGAAAAAAAATGGATAAAACTGGTAAAAGGGACTATGCACAACGTTAAATAACAGACATTCTGGTACAAACTGAGAACAAGGAGAATTATCATTAATGAAAAACACCAAGCAAAAACTGCAAACTAACTTTTTGTTTTACTCACAATTTGGTAAGTGCCCTCTATATTTTATTTCCACCACTCAAATGGTACTATTACCCTGTGGCGACTCCTTCGAAGACTCGGCACCACCGCAAACAGATCATAGTGCCGCGCGCTGAATGATCCGTCATTCTTGTCCGTCACGTCAATCCCGCCTGCCTCTTGCGACTACGGAGCTGATGGGACAAGAAGGCACTTCACGGCAGCTATTCATCGAACATCGGTCGAATTCTACCACGTGAAGAGAAATCCCGAATCATCCGTTCAATCTCAACGACAATTTCACCGGCAACGCGCCTAAACTATCCGTCTCGTGACCGCGTATATTAGTAAGTGTATATATTCCCGCATTATAATATTTGTGTTATAAGTCGGACTTTTATTTCACTGCACTAGTCAAAGTCGGCGTTTTGGTTGAACCCTGTCCCCCGCAGTTGGACCCAGGGCTCCGAGACCCGCACAACCCTTATATTACTACTAGTTGTCTTGATGAAGGGAGGAAATGTCTCCCGAATGCTTGACTATCAATAAACTGAGCATCTAACTGCCCAACTTTATCATTGACTGCTTCCCTACTACTTCGCCTTCTTTTTGAAACTCGGCCAGTGACTAAACCACTCACTGAAATAAAATTAGTCAAGTTAGTTATAAAGGGTGGTTAGGGAGTAAACAATGTTGACAATCTGACAACCCTTGCCTGAGATTTTATATTTTTCAAAGGATAATGTTTTCCCACAAAAACTCTTGTTTTATATTTTATTGCCAAAAACTGCCATGTCATTATTATCCTCCACAAAAAAATATATAAACTCAATATAATAAATTGAATACCTAATTAAATAGTTTCATTATTTTGTTTTATACGTTTTATAAGTACCTATTTAATGAAAAAAAACTTCTCAACCTACATCTAACTGTGAAAAAAAACTTAAAAGTCTAATATATATTTTTTTAGCCAGATTATTAAACAAACAAGGTTCAATGAATATTAACTCCTGATATAAAATGAAAAAACACTACCTTCCTTACATAGAGCAGTCTTTATCAAATAGAATCTACCTTCCTAAACTCAGTAATTATTTTATACAAACCACGATACAAACTGATTAAGAAAAAAGAAGAGAAAATCATAAGTATTGTCACGCCCTAATTTGTATAGGGTGCAACGAGGGACGTTGAGGTAGGGTCGAATTAATTATGAACACAAATTATCAAACTCCAATACAATTTATTAAACGATATGATAAAAGTGCCGAGTTACAATTCCCACATAACAATACTAAAAGGTACTTACATTAAAATATTTAAACTGGTAAACACTGCACACTTCATGGCCGAGGAATCTTTTTTAGTTCGGACCCGAAATCTGACTGCTCAATTCTACTTGTTCCTTTACCTCGATACCTCTTAGCAAAGTCAGCAATCTTGCGATTGTTGAACTAACTAATTATTGCAACGCAAAGGATTACGAAACAGTGGATTTTATAGAATATAATTTAAACAGAGGATGTTTTGGATATGATGAAATTTCCTGTGTTGGAACAATTATTGAAATTTAATTTTTTATATAAACCTATAGTTTGACAATATTTCCTTTTTTAAGAAACGTGTCTTCACGCTCAAAAAGTTCTGTAGAAATTAAGCAAAATTAAGGAGTATCACTTATTGAGATCTAGATTCTGCCTTGAAATACAGCATGTTCTGCATCACAAGACTTGCTAAGCATGTAGTCGTTCTATATTCCTAATTTAGACATGCCTGTCTGGAAAAAAATATTTTTGGGCATAAGCGCAAATCTGCGCAAGCATCGACATAAACAGTGCGGCTTAAAAAGCCTTTCCCCTTTGAACGTTTAAACCGTTTGATATTTGCAAACAGAATTTGGACACACTATATGTGAGGATGTTCTGCATTTTTTGACATAGTGGTGACAGCTGAAAATGTCAAAATAACTGGACGCCATTTTGAATGAGAAAATCTAATGGAAAGGGAGGTCAAATTATTCCTTATTTTCGAGGCCCTTAGACCCTGATCAGCAACTGCCAAGTTTCAAGCATCTGCTATCATTCCTGTTGATATGACAGCTTGTCAATTTTTTTTTTTTTAATTTTTGTTACTTAATTAATGCTTACCCGCAAGAGTTGACTTCTCCAAACTAAGAGGATTATGATGAAGTATAGAAGATCTTCAAAATGAATTATCACTCAATCTCTTTGACGAGAATGAATTTCCACAAAAAAAAATTGGGGTGGAAAAAATCATCGTCAAAAATGAGAAAAAAAATACACGCTGTCATATCATCAGGAGTTATAGCAGAGGCTTGAAACTTGGTAGTTGTAATCAGGGTCAAAGGGCCATTAAAATATGGTATCACTCAACACTTCTTTCTATTTGATATTTCACTCAAAATGACCCCCAGATGTTATTTTGACATTTTCAGTTGTCACTACCATGTCTAAAAATGCATCTCTGCTTCTTTTTCTTTTTTTTTTTTTGAACTGGCTGTAGTGTCTGAACGGCACATTTTCGAGTGGTTATTTACTCAAAATTGATTAGTTTTGATGGCCTCTACAACTTCTATCGATTTGGCACAATAGTTCTGAAATACTCTGTATTTTTTTCAAACTTGAACACAATATTGAACGTACATATTATTATGTCAATCAAGTGGCAAAGCTGGTTTCACACGAAGAAATTCGAAGAACTCTCTAAATAATAAACAAACACCTATTTTAAGACTGTTTGCATTGAGAAATGTATGTGTTGTCGTGTTTTCCGAGACACAATGCGATCGCCACTTCAATAAATCAGATCTAAAAGAAAACATTCTGGACCGTATGCATGAGCAAAATAAACAAGTGCTATTTGGTTCAATGGAGAAATGTGTTATTTGTGAAGCTTTCGAATCAAACGACTTTCAATCGATCAAAAAACCATTGATGTAGAGTTGAATGCATTTATTTGGTAAGCCAACTATCGTAAAGTTCAAAAATAATCTTGTCTTGATCCATGTTGAAATTCTTACAAGTTTATGACCTAATATAAACCTACATCACATAGTTCTGACAGAATGTTCAACCGGGATGTTGCAATTGCCAGGTGCTTTAATTAATTTGAAAAGCCTCCGGTGAAGTAATTTATCAAGATTTATATTAGAGCAAATTTAGTGCTGAAAGGACAATGATAGATTGAACGTTGTGTTTTTAGTGAAACAAGCAACGGCTGAAAGAATTTGGATTTTATTGCATCTTGAGCTATTTTTCACTTTTACTAATGGTTCTATGTGAAAATGATAGATGACGTTGGAGGAGCTCACTACCTAATCCAGTGAACAAGGCCATATCGATCATGCATTCACAAATCGAGATGTTGGTAATAAAATCAGTATTAACCCACTACCAGTTTGTACATAATCAATTAGGCCACAAAGGGTTTACACGTCCTTTGTGTGCTACACAGAGCTTAGAAGCTCCTTTGACTGTGTAGTCGATGGCTAGTTGCTGTAAATCGAACTAACAATGGAATATTGCATGATTTTATCCAGTATGATCAGAGCGTACAGGCATGTAGCTCACTATTATATACTATGCATCTTACGAAGTTGCAACATAGGTATATTATAATCTGGACCGCATATCTCTGAAGATAAGATACTTTCTTCTTTTGCTAAATCGATCTCCGTTGTAGATGAATCATGGAATAAGAATTAGCGATATATTATTGCAATAAATAAACATATTTGGTTTGAACCGACCCTCGTTTTTCTTCTGAAAGCTTTTTCTGTCTGGTAATGTTTGATTGATATCAAGGTTTCCATGTTAACAAATTTGATCCGATTGAAATCACATGATGTTCTTCTTCTCTAAGGCGGGGAAGGGCTATTCTCTTTCTGATTTCCACTGCAGCCCAGTGGCTTGAGGTGCTGTTCCTAACTTGCCGGTCCAAAGCAGCTCAGTCCCTCCAATTGGGTCTAGTCTAGTGCCGGTTTCCTGAGAAGTTTGTTTTGGTTGATTTCTAATTTTCTTCAAGGCTGGAGGTGCAAAAATCCAAGTGAGCACGCGACACGTGAAGATCAGAGTTTCGGGTAAAGATTTCAGGCTCAAGTTCGAGATTGCCAGTTCAGATTGAGTGTCAATCCAGTTCGTATCTAAATAGAGATTCACAGTAGCCAGTTCAGATCCAGATTGGTATCCAGAAGTAGCTGTGCATGGAAAACTGAGGGCACCTATGTCGTGGAGCTTGGTTCATAACTATTCAGATGATGAATTAATTGGCCTCAGTACACAGATAAGTCATTGTTTTAATAATTGGGAAACATCATTCATTCTAGGGTTGAATAGTTAACTGGTTATTATAAAATTGTCCGCATACATTGCAAGGTTGTGAATAAAGCAGAATCTTTCGTAGCTTAACATTTGTTCCATTTCTGGGATCGCAATATCTCACTTGTTCTTTACTCGATAAAATATTCACTTTAACCCAGCTTAAAAGAGAGAGCAAAATTTTTAATAAACAAAAAATGTTCTATGTTGTACACATGACCATTCCTGTACTGTTGGCTTAATCATCTTTGTAGACACTCCTATTAATGGTTCAGCTCTTTTGAACGGTATAGCTATGCCACCTCACGCCTTGATGTCCCTTCTATTCCTGATTTGCCGGCGTCCGTGTATCATATCAGACGTCTATTCAAAAAAGTATTACTCCTTTCTACTCATCTTATCTCTCAATAATTGTAGTACGGCTCTCAAACAATAAGATTATTGAATGTATCCAAACTTGTTCGCCAAATTGATATCAGATGCGTCATAGAATATGTCATAAGAAATGATGGATATCGGTCTACACTTTTCATGAGGAATCACCTACATACATACAGACTCATCTTAAGATCTGTGGAAATTGATGTTAAACTTTAAATTCCACTTCCAGGAAGCTCAACAGATATGAGTTTTTCTTCATGGTCTGATTAACATATTACCAAAAGAAGAGAAATATAGGGTCATTCTCAGCATCCTGCAATATAAACAATGGAAAAGGAAAATCTTGAAACTGTTTTCTCAGTCTGACCATGACCAATCCATATAGGCATCCTAAGATTGACAAATCCTGCCGATAGATGGCGCTATGTACTACAACAGTTAACATTAACAATACAAACAATTTTCAATGCCTTATCTCAGACAAATATAGAATTGAAGTGGCGTCAATCCAGGAGATTCGATGGAAGGGGCATGGGGTAATAAGTGAAGCAAACTTTGATGTATACTACTCGGGAAATGAAAAACAAGGCCAGTATGGGGTAGCCTTCATTGTAATGAAGAAACTAAAAGACAAGATAGTGGATTTCAAACCAATAAGTGAAAGAATAGCCTATTCGAGAATAGAAATGAAACTATTTAACCTGTCATTGCTGAACATATATGCTCCTACGGAAAACGCCGAAGACGAAGTGAAAGACAAGTTCTACGAAAGACTTGAAGCAAAATACGAAAAGATACCAAAAGAAGATACAATCATTATATTAGGAGACTGTAATGCCCAAATAGGAAAAGAAGATCACCTAAGACAAACAGCGGGTACACACACAATTCACGAAAAAACTAATAACAACGGCGAAAGACTATGGAACATGGCGATTAGAATGAACTTAATTATTGGCAGCACGATTTTCAAGCACCCGGCACGACATAAAATTACCTGGACAGCACCAGATCAAAAAACTTACACCCAAATAGACCATGTGCTCATATCGAGAAGGAAAAGATCAGACTTGAAGGACGTGAGAACATACAGAGGTGCATGCGCGGAAAGCGATCATTTTCTAGTGGTGGCAACGATCACAAAAAAAGTAAAAAGGAGGATAACGGGAACAACCACTAAGTGGGACTTGAGAAAACTTGAAAGTGGCACAATAAAATTCCAGAACACCAAAGCGAAATGGAGAAGAATATACAGGAAGAATGGCAAAAAATCGAAAAATGCATAAATATAGTGGCAGGAGCAAGGAGAAAGGCTGACAAACAATGGTTCAATGAAGACTGCCGAGAAAGCATAACAAAGAAAGCAGAAGCTAGGTTAAAATGGTTAAATGGTAAAAGAGAGCAAGACAAACAAAGATATGACAAGCTTAGGAAGGAGTCAAAAAAAGTAATAAGAGAAGCCAAGAGAACATGGATACAAAACGAAATACATAAAATAGAAAGAGAAAGTCGCAACTCAAATACAAAACGATTCTATAAAAGGATCAGTGAACAAAACAAAAACTATAAAGGAAAATCAATAGGCATAAAAAACAAGCACGGAAAAGTAGCCGAAAGCGAAGAGGAGTATAAAGAAGTGTGGAAACAATAATTTACAGAATTACTTTACGAAACCCCCCAAACCACATAGAGACGCTATCTGAAAATGAAGAAAATCACGTAGCAAACACAAACGACTCAGATGACATCCCAAGTAGAGAAGAAATAAAGAACGTTATCAACAAAATTAATAACGGAAAAGCGCCAGGTAGAGACGGAATCAACATAGAACTCATAAAGTATAGTGGTGAATCTTCACAAGAGAAGATATTCCAACTAATAAAGAGGGTTTGGACAGAAGAGACAATGCCAAGCGAGTGGGAGATGGGACAAGTCGTAACTATACATAAGAAAGGCGACCAGCAGATATGCAGTAACTATAGAGGATTGACCTTGCTAAACACGGCATACAAAGTACTGTCAACAATAATTCAAAACAGACTAGTGGACAAAACAAGGCTCTTAATTGGACAGTATCAATGTGGATTCATGAAGGGCAGATCAACGACTGACGCAATACACACCCTCAAACAAATAATAGAAAAGGCTCATGATTATAAATTATATACTGAGCTAATTTTCGTAGATTTTAAACAAGCTTTTGATTCGCTGAACAGAGGCAAGGTACTGGAAGTCTTGGAGAAAATGGGAGTACAAGGAAAACTGAAAAGATTAATACAGATGACAATGACCAATACAAAATCAGCATGAGAACACAAAAAGGAAACACAGAGGACTTCGAAATTAATAAGGGAGTGAAGCAGGGAGACACACTATCGACCACACTGTTTAATATAGTTCTGGAGTATGTGGTCAGAAAAATAAACAAAGGAACGTTAAGAACAAGAGAAGGACAAATAATAGCGTATGCCGATGACATAGTCATCATTTCAAAGAACCGTAAAACATCAGAGAACCTGTTAGAAGAAATCGTGAGGCAAGGTGAAAAGATGGGGCTGAAGATAAACACAGAAAAAACAAAAATGATGATAATGGATAAAGCAGTAGGAAGTAAAAATGATAAAATCAAAATAGGCAACCTCAAACTAGAAGAAGTGGATAGATTCAAATATTTGGGGGTGACTATCACCAATAATGATATAAAGGAGCAGAGATACAGGAGAGAATAAGGAACACAAACAGGGTATATCAAGCAAACAAGAAGTTATTAACAAATAAAACACTGGGCAAGAAAACGAAAATGAGGATATACAGGACGATAATACTACCTACAATGATGTACGCTGCGGAGACGATAACAATGACTAAGAAACAGGAAGAAGAGCTAAGAGTACAAGAGAGAAAGATAATGAGAGCAATACTAGGACCTGTTAGGAGGGAAAATGGTGAGTTCAAAATATGGACGAACAGAGAAATATTGGAGGAACTAGAAGGGGAAGACGTGATAAAGAGGATTAAAAGACAAAGAATTAGATGGCTGGGACATGTGTGGAGAGCTGGAGGCAGATCTACAATATATAGCATGGTGGAATGGCAACCTAGTGCAAGAAGAAGGAGGGGAAGACCAAGATCTAGCTGGATGAGAGAGGTACAAGCTGACCTAAGCAGGGCTGGAGTACGTAACTGGCAGAAGAAGACAGGGGACAGAGATATATGGAGACAGATATGTGAAAGTGTTTGACTTAGAGACTGGGGACTGATCTACCCCTATTTAAATAGATCTAGAAAGCTTTTTGCGGCGATACCCCGCCTGGGGTTTTTAAGCCATTATATATATATCTCAGACATATCAAAACCAAATTATTTTGACTTGGTGATGAGTTCCATGACATCAATACGGTTACTGTTTAGTAGACATACAGATAATATATTGAAGTTATCTGACTCACAATCTGATGGTTTGATATTTTTTTCGAGAACCCACTTTTCTGTAATCGCAAGTCCATCCTTTCCTTCAACAAACCCACAGCCTGTAGATTTGTTGATCTCATTTGAACGATCCGTAAAATGATTATTCCGAGACAAAATATGGTATCAATGCTGAAAGGCTTAGACGACTCACGTTGACTGTCCAGTGGATTACATATATATCTCCCTTACATGTTAATGAGTCCAATGCAGCATTTTTTTTTGTGCGCCGCATGCTTAGTCACTTCTTTTACATGGACTTCGGAAAACAAAATATATCTGGAGCACTGTGCTTAGCAGAATCCCATTTTACTCATTGAATACTGGACATCGCATCCATTATATGGGTCACATATGAATATATACAAAATATGAATATCTGCAAATATTTTACATAGCGAAACATAATATTTTATGAATTATGAACCCAATTAACAAAAAAAAAGCATTGGGTTGTAAGGTTACTTTGAGGGAAAGATACGCTTTCAAATTCTACCAAAACTTTAAGACTGGATAAAAAGTCTCCGATATCCGGAAAACCATTTAACTGAAACAATATTATAAAATATTAATCAAATCCACCACGTACTTTAGACAAAGTAGAAATTTTTTTTAATAAATGGATCGGACAGGTTGCGATAGGCCTACGAGATCACCAGACTTGGCTGAATTGAATTTTATATGTGTAGTGATATGAAATGCTGGAAATCCGTTACAAAAGACCGCCCTCAATAATGGCATCATGAAGTTGTGGATAAGGTAGTGATGGTTTTAACCATTTTGAACATGGGTTGTTCTGATGGCTGAGGGCTGAATAATTATTATTCTTGAAGTTTCAATTTCATTGATTATTTGATGGGGTTAGCCAACCCAAACTTACCAACATATCCTAGGTTGTTTTCGAGTTTTCGCAAATATTTTTTCCAACAATCCACTGGTGTTCTTGAATTGTTTGTTCCGATAAGAGAGACAAATCAAATGATACATTGAGTGGCATAAAGTTCGAGAAAAATAGTGAAGAAAAGTTGGAGTGTTGTAAAAAAATATTCTGAATAATTTCAAAAATACAATAAAACTTTAATTGCAGGCAAAAAAATATCACAAAACCAAATAGGTGAAGAGCAATTCAAAAACGTACGTATAAGATTTGTAGGTTCACAAAGCACACATGAGTATCCTTAAAAAATGATATTGATTCGTTTTATTCGATGTTATCGGGTTATTGATTATTCATTTCCCAGTCCTTTTCTAACGGCAAATGATCATACTGACCCCAAATCGACTCATAGGCTAGATGTTTCCGACTAGACAGTTAAATGTAAACAAAGGAAATTAGAATCTATGCGAACAACCATTTTAAGGCGACATGAAATCACAAAAGTGTCACTTGAATTTTCCTGATAATATCACTTTCCTTAGGATGCATCAATGAATTCCTGAAAGGAATACCATTGAATACAAAAAGGAATATAGGATTTGATTGACCTTTGACTACTCCTGTGGATTTTTTTTTAAAACAAACGATAGGATATATTTGTAACAAAAAAATTAATAATAAACAAGTTTCACTCAGCATCACTATTAGCCAAAACAAACGCACCTCAAATAAAAGGGTTTTCTTATGATCATTAAAATTGAATGTGGTATTTGACAGGGTTAAGGTAATATAATAATAATAATAATAATTATTAATTTTCAAAGAAGAGCATGTGAAAATATACATAAGTAATAAATGTAGTCAATAGGTTGAGAAATAAATGAAGAAACATCTCAGAAGTCCAATGACTAGTTTGTGATAATTACATATTAATGTGTCCAATCTGTCAATCACATAGATATTTTGATAAAACACTGAAAAAGTCTGGAACTAAAGACTCTTCGTGTTGCTATCGATAAAGTACACTACCAATAAATGACGTTTGTTTTTAACTGGCTGTCATAAATAAAAATTACTGTTTCGTGTAACGAAGTGGCAACATACAAAAATAAGGTAATCCAGAAAATATCTACCTTAGACGTGCCCTCATATTGGGGAGAATAGAGACGGAGTGTGTGAAATTAAAATTTATTGTGGGTAATATAAAGCAGATGTTCGAAAGCGCGGGTCGGTTTCCATTTAAAATAACGTGCTAATTCTGATTTCTATGCATGAAATACTCGAATAGCAGATGTTAGATTAAATCGCACTGCGAACTAAAATATTAAGACGTCAGAGAGCTTTATTACCAAGTACTCTCAGGTTTAGTTTGAACAATCAAGTTCCCTAACAAGAAGTATGGATTGGCACAATGTATGGTATTTATATTTTGGTTCAACATGGAGAGTCTATATACGATTTCAAATAAGATGATGATTCTGATAAGGATAGACAATAATAAGTATACAGTGATACGATTGTTCAGAAGCACAGTCGATTTGATCAATCGTACATTTCTTGATAACTGCTGGGGTTAGGCTAAGAACATGGTACATGAAGCCTACTTAGAATTTGATGTAGAATTCGAAAATGAAATAAAAAAAGGGGGGTTTTCATTTGAAAAAATGAAGTTGCTGGTCCGAACTTATTTTGGTCCACCCTGTATACTAGAATCATCATCATCATATGACTCAGAATTTCACGTAGTATTCAAAAATTAAATGGGGGTTTTCATTTGAAAAAATGGTCGTAACTTATTTTTGGTCCACCCTGTATAAATAAAATTTTCATTAAAAAAACCGCAGTCAAAAATAAAACTCAATGTGCCAGAAAACAAACCCCTGAATTTTAAATTGATTTATTCCAACCTACGTGTCCTCACTCTATAGAGTATATCGATGAAAGCTGTTTAATGGCAGAATCATTGTCATTCAAATACCCCAGCAGCCAGTGTACCTCAATGCAACCATTCAAGACCGTTTCGTTAAAAGAAAAATCGAATTTACTCATAACATTCAGTCACGAGTGAGGTGTCAGCTTGCTTGATACCTGCCAGAGGGTTAAAAAAAAATCATGACATGAAATCATCTGGAGTAGCACGAAACTTTCACAAAAAAAAATATTATGTTATACAATAATGTCAGCTGGTTGTCTGGATTGGTCACAAACACAAATCGTCAGAACTATTCTAGACAGCCTTGAATTGTATATACAATGACATTTCCTTGAACAGTGGAGAAACTACACCGTTGTTTTATCGGGAAAAAAAGACAATATCTGCAGTTTCCGACAAGCTACTGACTCATATCGCTACTGAGTCGGCAAACTTTATAAATGAACGATTTCACCACACCCCAGTGTGAGACTCTAAAAATTATCTCTTTCCATCAATACGGTTTCATGGAGTCTCATTCAACAGAACTTCAAGAAAGGACTCTCAGGTCAGAATTGCAGTAGTCATTTCAAATATTCAACTGAAATAAACACATACACATCAAACATGGTGAAGCAAACAAAATGTATGCGTGCCCGTCTTGAACACGAATCTTGATGAGAAGAATAAAATAAGAATCATAACACAGTCCATTCATT
Source organism: Orchestes rusci (assembly GCA_958502075.1). Lineage (NCBI taxonomy): Eukaryota > Metazoa > Arthropoda > Insecta > Coleoptera > Curculionidae > Orchestes > Orchestes rusci. Next base: position 24,614,954 of record OY293303.1, read on the forward strand.
CGAAATATACCAACGGATCAGGATCTACCAAACTTAATAAATCTATACCAATCATGATTCTCAACCAACAGAACTGGATGGTGCGGAGACCAAACGCCATCAGAAACATATGTACCACAAAATACTGGGCAGTACCTATGTGTTGAATCAGGTGAGAATTGCAGCATGATGAACTACTGGTAGAGTTAAACAGCAAAGGTTTCTACGCCCAAGGCTATGTCGATGACGTAGCAATACTTATCACTGGCAAACACACCAAGACAATATCAGAACTGATGCAGACAGCTCTGACAATCGTAGAAGATTGGTGCAGGAAGGTGAACCTGAAGGTCAATCCTGAGAAAACCTCCCTGGTCAGCTTTACGAGAAAGAGGAACGGAATTATTCAAACCCATGTTCTTTGGACAAGAACTGCAGGTGGTAAGAGAAGTCAAATACCTAGGCATCATCCTGGATGACAAACTCACAAGGAATTCACACCTACAGAAAATAGTGAATCGAGGTAAAGCCACAATAATGGCAACAAAAAGAGCGATAGGGGTGAATTGGGGCATGAATCCGCGCATGGTACACTGGCTTTACTGTACCGTGGTAAGACCCACCCTTGCTTATAGCTCTGTTGTCTGGTGGCCGAAAATCGAGCAGTTCAGAGGCTAGCATGTCTCTGTGTAACGGGAGCCATGAAAACTACTCCAACACTTGCCATGGAGGCCATGCTTAACCTACCTCCTTTAGATATCTATATCAAAATGGAAGCAAGAATGGGAGCACATGGACTTAGCAACACCGGGAACTGGAGCCACTCAAACTCCCAAGGACACACTAAGATAACCAGCACAGTCACGAACCACTTAGTAAAAATGAGGAGTGATATCATGTTGAAAAATATCAACTTTAGCACGTCTCCTAAGACCAAGCTTATATGGGAAGAGGAAACGGTGAAACAACTCCGGATGGCTAATGGGGCAATATGGTACACAGACGGCTCCGAAACAAGCCGGGGAACTGGTGCCGGAATCGTAGGTGAAAATCTAAAGTGGGAAACATGTGAACCACTCGGGATGTACGCTACAGTTTTCCAGGCAGAAGTACATGCAATAAACGTATGCCTGCAAGAGAATCTCAGGAGAGGCAACAGAGGAAGGAAAATCCTTATCCTTAGTGACAGCCAAGCTGCAATCAAAACCATCTCCTGTCGGGAAACCAAATCCAAACAAGTCATGGACTGTCAGCAAAACCTTGTCACACTGGTAGTATCTAACGATGTCACTCTTGGATGGATACCAGGACACAAAGGGGTAGCTGGAAACGAGCGGGCGGATCTACCAGCACGCAAAGCTGCAAACACACCACTTCTGGGTCCAGAACCTGCTATTGGTATTACAAAATCCTCTGTGAGAGGTTGGCTGAACTGTTGGTCCAAAAAACAACAGAAAGCTAGATGGTGCCAATCACCAGGTCTGGAACACAGTGAATTAATGATGGCAGACGAGATCGAATCATCATTTTCTGGAAGCCTACTGAAACTCAGCAGGAATCAGCTTAGGAAACTAACACAGTAACAGGTAACTGGACACTGCACTCTAAGGAAACACATGCGTATTATGGGTCCTTTCAACGAGGAACCCATATGTAGGCTGTGCAACGAGGAGGAAGAAACAGCCTTCCACATTGTATTCAAATGTGAAGCGCTGGCGTACTGGAGAAGAGATAATGGGGAATTCACAAAGGTCGGACAGGGAAACAGTAGAACGAGTCATAAACCTTATTCGGGCAATGGACAATAAGCCCAACTAGAGGCTGCGGTGTCGGGGCCAACAGCTCGAAACTCGTAGCGCCTGTACTTCAGTAATCAGTAATCAGTAATCCCGTATATTTCCCCGCCATCACCATTCCAACCACCTTGAAATCATTAACTCTCCACCAATTTGTTTACTTTCCTTCCACTGATATCTTCCAGCAACACGGTCCCCCATCTGTCATCATTTAAATCCCGTTCTACACTACGTCAAACTCCAACTACTACCACCACCACAAACTAATCATTATCTTATTCCCAAAACTACTGTCTCCTTCCTTCTGAAAGTTTACTTTCAATCTATTTTCCAAAAATTCAAGTTACCTGAATCATTTCTTTAACAAAGAGAAATCGAGCCTTTTTGGCGCTGCGCTGTGCCCCTAAAACTTCTCAAAATGATTTCTTATATTATGAGGGAACTGTCTTAAATGATCGCATGAAATGTACACTGGCCGAAGGCTAAAACCTTCAAACTGCATTCGTTTGATTTATTGTTCATCAATTTATTTTATGTATCGACCGTATATCCACATCTGTTGATGCTCTACAAGACAAAACACGTATTCATAGAGACTGAAAAGAGATGAGATTTGCGATAGAGGCTTTAAAAAGAAAAGTGAAATGGGAAGCCGAATGTTCACTTATATCAAAAGAATTTATTTGTAGATTACGAATTCTACTACGGCGCTATTTTTACACTGAACTTGCAATAATTCAGTTATGTTCTTATAAAGGCGACATTCAAAATAGTGTCCTGAACTCACATCTCAACTTGATTAGTCGATACACGGATGGATTTTTGACCTCACAATGGTCAAGAAATACTTTTTTGAGTATGTATTTTTGAAGGATAGATTCCTTTATCATAAATCATGACAAAACAATGTCTCGAGCTTCAATAATTTCTCGTGATCTCCTCACTCCACTAGAGTTTTGTTATTATGCATTAGAATATCTTACTATACACTGTATCCTCTTTCACTCGAGACTGCAGGTTATCTGCTCATCTATCAATAAAGATAGAGCATTGCGACTTTTTTTCACTTTTCCGTGAAACTTACAAAGCCACAAACAGAAATAACCTGCATCATTTCGTTTCTAAGATACAGGGTGATAACAAAAGTTTACACTTTTTGGGGTGCTGTCATATATCGCACACTATTTGACATAGCAAATGAGTAAACATGGATCCTGATAGATATTTTTGCGTAGAATGCGATGGTGTACTGAAAAAAAGTTTTGGGTTATCGTTTACCAAAGTTAGAAAGTTGGTATGTTTCAAATGGGGGGTAAAATTCTTCAATATTTTTCTCTGATGTATCACTCTCTACATTTTTTTTAGGCTCAAGATATCAAAGTTAGACAGTAATGTTTTTATTGGTCCTCAATCTACAGTATGTCCACGTATAGACTTCCCAATAGGTATAATAATTGACCAAAATTTTCATTTTTCGACCAAAAGTCACTCTTAAAAAAGATCTGCTTATTTTGAAAAGTCTATTGCCATACTTTGAATTTGAAAGTATTATACTTTGGATCCTATCCAAAGACAGGTTCTAAAATTTCAACTCAGTATTGCAAATTTTTAATTTTTTGGAAAGTTTTGAAAATTTGTTTCTAATTTATTAATTTTTAGATTATTTCACGTATTTCTAGTTACCTATGTATGTCATAGGAGGTATTTTTGAATGAATCCAATATTTTTTCACGCCTGATTTGCTACAGAATTTATCTCAAAAAATCAGAAACAAAATTTTGAAACATAACAAAAAAAAATAAATCTGGAATATTGAAATTTTAGAATTGGTCTTTGGATAGGATTTAAAATCATTTTATATAAATTGCCAATTTGCTCCAAAATGTAAATAAATGTATATGTAAGGGAAGTTTCTTAGTCCAAATAATGTAAAGATGGGTGTTTTCGTGGCGTAGGGACTGTCCCTACGCCACGAAAACCCTCGTCTTTGTAAATAAATGTAATTCATGGAGTTTTCTGTCCATTTTTGGGATTCGGTTGAAGAAAGGGGGGGGGGGTTGAAAGTCTTGATTTTCCCAAAAAACTTTTTTCTATTGATTAAATTGAGCTACCGGTTTCGCAGCATGACACTGCATCATCAGGCTTCAAAGACTAAAATAACTGAAAAGGAGGGTGTAGAAACTTTCATGTATTTTCTTTCAATTTAATCAATAAAAAGAAGTTTTTTGGGAAAATCAAGACTTTTAAACCCCTTCTTTTTTTTAAATAAATGTAGTTTAGTCTCAATGTTATTTCACGTTTTCTGGTTTTTTGACCACAATGTATAATATTTCCAAATTTAAAGTATGGCAAAAGACTTTTCAAAACAAGCAGATCTTCTTATGAGAAGTGACTTTTGGTCGAAAAATGAAATTTTTGGACAATTATACCTATGGGGGAGTCTATCCGTTGACATACGGTATACATTCAGATTAACCCATTCAAAAGCGGGCCACTCCCATAACATTTCAATTCATGAAGCGATTTTAACGTTTTTCTCTTTAATGTGGAGAATGGAAATGTTTATTTTGAGGCCAGACGGCGCGGCGTCAAGTTTTTCCATAATTCAAGGCGTACTTGATCATATTTAGAGGCTGAAAAATCCTGAATCCATATAAGCGATTTTTTAGAAAAAAATCTGTCCACGCCACTGGACTCAACATACCCTGAAATAGATCTGTACCAAATTTCATGAAAAAATATTCAAAATTATTAATTAATTTATTTTATCATGCATCCAGGAGCATTTCACCTCGTAACACTAGCGAGAGCAAATAAATCACAACAAATTCGATAAATAACAATATTTAATAGATATACTTTTGCCAAAATACAATAAAAACAAACAGATGAAATTGACAAAAAAAAATTACACCAGGAATAATATTTTTGAATTGAATATTTTTTCATGAAATTTGGTACAGATCCAATTTAGAGGATGAAAAATACAAGCAGATTTTCTATAAAAAAATCACATGTTTTCTGGATTTTTGAGCCTCTAAATATGCTCTAGTAGGGCTAGGTTTTAAAAAAAAAAACTGATCGACGTAATGTATGGCCTCAAAATACACCTTACCCCTCTCTAAATTTCAAAAAAAAATCGTCAAAATCAATCTTAAAATAAAAATATTATGAGAGTGGCTCGCTTTCGAATGAGTAACTCTGTATGTATATGTAGCTGAATATAAAACCTGTCGTATTATCAATGATTCCAAGCGTCAACCAAGGGAGCGTTTGGAAATTAAAATAGACAGAACCTCTATATTTCAAATTGAAATCTTGATTTGAAAAAAAAATTAACGGTGTGTGAGTTGTGGATGGCAGCTTGAACAATTTATATAGAGAAACTTCATCGACATTATATGGAAATTAAACCTGCAAAAAAGCTATTTTCCAATTACGATCTCCAAGACCTTGGAAAAAATTCAAAGTGTGACACATCAGTATAATCAGAAAAACATATGAAAGTATTTGACTTCGAATAAATTCAGGGTGTCCCATCTAAAAAATACCAACTTTGTCCTGTAACTCATAAACGGCACTCCAAAAAGCGCAAAATTTCGTTTTCATCCTGTATCTGAGAAACAAAACGATACAGGTTATTTCTGTTAATGGCATTTCGATTTTCACGAAAAAGAGGCATCGGTTCGCGAGAACCGCAATGTTCCATCTTTATTACTAGCAGAGATATCCTGCAGTCTCGGCCAAAATGGGATACAGTGTACATTATTGTTTAAGGATAGTTGCACTCAGAATTTTCAGCAGTTCATTTTATGTAGACTGCTTGAATGGAGAATAATAAATTGCTCTTTCGCCTGCAAAAGGATTCCTATCAATGGAAAATTGAGAAAAAAAGTTTGGTCCTGTATTATTATGATCATTTTTATTACCATAAGAGACGCAATGGAGAAAAAGTTGCGCAGTTTGATTCTTAGCAGAATTCGAAACACTTCCGGAGATATCCGGATACAAAACCTGTCCTGAATAATTGAGAAAAAGTTAAATTTTCATAGTCACTTTTTCTCTTCTTCCAGATAGTGCAGTCGAAATAAATTTTTTGAATCATCTTCGTAGTTTGCTTGTTTTCATCTTTCAAAGGCACCTTGAAAATAATTAGTGGATGGTTAACTTCTTTTACACAAAAAAATGTAAAGCGAAAATAAGAACAATAGAAACTACCTTATTATAAAGAACACTTTGCAACGCGTAGAAAAAGTCATCCTTAGATGTCTTTGTCTGTGTTTTGATTCATATTGAGTTAGGGTGACGGGTCTAATGAGCTTGGTGGAAACGAATGTCGGACTTGATGGTCGTAGAACTGAGCACTAGAATTCAAGTTGGAGCCAAGATCTTGTCGGTTTGTATGGGGTGTCAAGCGACAGCATAATTACCACAGCCTCTGGCACTAATGTAAACTGTTTGCCCCCTTGAGGTTCACCTGGAACGTCGGCTCCTAGAGCTGACGACTGAAAAATAATTTGCGGGGTTTGATTTTCTAGTTTTCTTGAACAAACCCATAGAACTCCTGAAGGTTGGCTCATCCCAGATTCGCTCTAGGTAACGGATTACGGAGAAAGAATTTGAACAGAGGAAGGTGGATAGGCTGTAATGGCTGGTCGCCGACCGATAACGAGAAGATAAGCTTGCTAATCGCTATTGAGATGTAAGATTGGTTGATGGCTCACTTCCCTTCAAATTCAGCAGATACAACTTATACCGGTTATTTGGGCAAACGGGCTGGACGCTGAGTATCAACTCTATGTCAACAAGTGTCAGCTGCAAAGTTGACGCGACCTTGTGACCAGTCGAGGTTACAACTGGTACTGCAGGGTGAGGAAGTCCCACCACAGGCTAGTAGTGGCCTAACAAAATTTGGTCAGATTCGCAGAGGCCGAGGTTTTGGTGGAAAGAGGAAAAGACCTCTGAACAGCAGCGTAACTCGGGAACCTAGTTGATGCGTGCATATCCTTGTGAGAGAGTGGGTAAGCTGATCGTCGGGCACCCGCTTTGTGCACCAAACGAATTCAAAAACTGCAGTTCAAGAATGGAGTTCATCTAATGTTTTATCTTATATTCTGTTATACGCGCAAGCATCATTATATTTCTCTCCTGAAATCAAGTTTTCACAAGTATTTGTCAGGGATAAATTTATGTTGGCCTAATTTTATTTGCCTGAAATTAACTGTGTAGAGCTAATTTCCCGGACTCAAACAATGCCATGTTACTAAACGGCAACGGTTCCCTCTCTAGCATTAACATTCAAGTCGGGATCATAATTTTACTGATTTAATTTTAGGTTGGGAATCAAAGCAATTTAACGTAAATACTGTGATCTCAATATTGCTTTAACATTTCCATATTCTCCTTTTTTAACTTACGGATATGCGAGATAGAGTAAACATGAGGTTGGAAAATTTTAATTATTCCATTGATCCCATAGACCCGCGTGGAAAAGGAACATTTTAATGAGTGAATGAGTATTTATGATGTGACAGTTATAAATTATGGAGAAGACGACATAAGAACATGTTTCTAAACAATTGATTATCTCATGTATGTTATAAACTTTCCAACACGTCTGAACAAAGCTTGATAATTCTTCTGGTTATCTTTCATAAGATAAAAAAAACTTCGTGACATCTGTTCACTTGTCTCTTTCTTCAACAAGCCATGGTGTTGTTGAAGATAGGTCCTTGCTATGGTGATAAAAAAAAGCACTACATTCATCTAAAAGATCCTCTCCAATGTCTCCAATGAGCGCTATTTCAAAGCTCATTTTGAAAAATAACATTTTTTTTTCTGTCTATTAAGTATACAGAGTCCCAATAGGAACACTGATTCAAAAAAACCAAAAAAAATAATATGGTCCTGTCAAAAAAAAACATAGTTGTCCTCCTTAGCATCTGGACTATGACAGCTATAAAGAAAAAGTAAGACGGCCCGAATTTGCACTAGATTCAGTCCTGAAGCTTTGTGTTTCCATATATTTTGGGTACCCTGTGATTTTGAGTATTTTGAAAAACCTTTTTCGCTGACGACTTTCAAACATTAAGAAGAATACGTAAAATCGATTTATATTGGAACTACTTACTTCCAAATTTAAAATCAACCTAAATATCCTAAAGTTCTTAAATTTTTTTTTTGTGAATAAAACAAGATTTGTGGAAAAAATCAGGAAAACCATAAAGACTCGACAACTGTATGGAGTCGGAATAAACGTAAAACTTCGAGAGCTCACCTGTGTTGAAACAACTCACACTTGCGACCTTGACTGTTCATCTAAAATCACCAGATCACCTTTTCAATTTTAATTTTTCACTTGTTTTTTGATTTTTACTGTTTTATTTTATTGCTAGTATGTACAATGATTGCAATATTTTTTCCATTGTCTGTTGATATACAGGGTGTTTATTAATTGAATGCCGATACTCAAGGGTGATAATCCTTGGGTGATTTTAAGACAAAAAGTTCATATGAATATAGGTTCGCAAGAGCTCAATTTTCAAGATACAGGGTGTTGAAATATTAAAAATAAATGATCTTTTTATGATTACTTTGACACTATTCTAGATATCTGGATGAAATTTGGTACACGTCTTCTAGGCTTCAATATGCATTTTGTGATGTACAAACGATTTCATTATTTTTACGAGTGGCGTCCGTACGGGCTTTGCACTCAATATTTTTGGAAAAAAAACTTGTACGCCACTGCTTTCTTCCAAACTAAAAATCATTTTTAAAATCTCTTTTTATTTCTGAGCCAATTTGTTCTCTTGTTTTTTTTCCGTCCGGCGCATGGTTTTCGCTTAAAAAAATAAAATCTACTTAATTGCATTGACACCCTGCTGTGTCATCCAATATTTTTAAATCAGTGGCGCCCTCTCTAACATTCCCATGCATTTTGATGCAGAGAAGACGTGCACCAAGTTTTAAAAAGATATCTGGAATAGTATCAAAGTGATGATAAAAAAAAGATTTTTTTTTTTAATTTCAACCCCTTGTATCTTAAAATCTATGCTCTTGTCCATATGAACTTTTTGTCTATAAATCATCCAAGGTATATTACCCTCAAGTATCGGAATTCAAATAATAAACACCCTGTATACATATCATACATTTTTATCATACTTGTTATGCAATGATTTGAATCTATGAGCTTTGTGTATCTTTTTTGCTTACCTACTTACTTACTCACATCACGCTATCCACGATGGACCTACGGCATAGAATCAGCACAAAAATCCATCTTTAATTTGGTCGGACTAGCGATACTCTAGGACCGCACTTGATGTCTATGATTTGAACATACATTGAAAGGCAATAATGGTAATTCTCCACTATCTAGCATTGAGCAAATAACTTGCAATTTTTAATGTTTTGTTGGGCAAAAGGCTCAATAACAATTATCAAATTTCTGAGTAGTTGGAGGATATTGGCGAACGTGTCTGTAAAAATGTGCCATGCGATTTCGCAATTATGATGAAAACTATCGAATAAATAGGTTTTGTGAATGTTTTGTGAATACTGACTATCCAAGCAAATATGAAAATCAAAACCAGATAAGTTGAATAATTGATCAATACGCGACTGCCGAATTGTTGATGTTGCATCGTGGTGTTTTACGCGCATCCAGTCCAATCAGTAAACTCTGCAATCTTTTGATGCACCCGTCCTACTACGTCAGGCGTTTTCTCGAATGATTTTGAAATGACTGGTCTCACCATACAACACGATATTTTGTGAATGATGCTACGATTTCGTATATAGGGGAAAGTGAGGGAACCGTGTGCATCGGGTAACCGTGCGCACCATCCCCACTATTAGTAACTTCATTGACAGGAAAATGATGTTAATAATAATTTGTGGATGGAATGAAATAGCCTTTATCTGATCTTACAGAGTGACCAGAAATTCCCATAACATCCAATAATGAGGATATATTCTGAAATTTACTAAAATCAATCATGGTCCATCGCTCATTCATTTAGATTCAATGCTTCATCCAGATAACTACAAAAGTATTGATTGGAAGAATTCAATATTCTGGTTGGATTTTCAAATTAATATCAAGTGTCTTATACGAGTATTCATAAAAAATATATCATTTCATCAACATATTTGAAACAGCATAAATTTTATTATTTATTTTCGTGGAAAATTTGGCCCGTATCCCGTATCCACAAGTAAGCTCACAAACAAAATATTTGGACATTTCGTGAAGTGAGCTTTATTCAATCATCATTAGCTCATGGGACGCTTAGCGGATACCCTGGCCGAAAATAAAATACCAATGAAAAGCGACAAAACTTTTCCCGCCAAAAAATTTAGGAGGGTGTTGGAGTCGTTACCTGTCATGGAATAGTCAGTTGTTTAAATAAACAGACCACCGAGTGTCCAATCAGTCTCGACTGTCGCTTCATGGATCGATAATTTGTGTTTTGAGAGCGTCTGTGGTTGATCGAATCTTTATTTGAAAATTATGTCTGTGAGAAGCTGTGCATGTGTGTGTCATACAAGAGGAGGGCTACGTACATGTAATTTCCAGAGTACCTCAAGGCTCACACATGGGACCGGTGCTTTTCTTCCTGTCCTTTCTGTCCTTTCGGTTCCGGTTTCTAGTACTTCCGGTCTCCGCTCTATGCATCATGCTCAGTCAACCTACTCAAGATCAACATACCCAATTGCAAAACAATCTGCTTAACAAGATCTAAGAGCCCATTCATTTTCACCTATACAATTGATTGTAGAAAGATGAAAGTTGTTGAAACCATCAATGATTTGGATGCTACTTTTGACAGGAGGCTAAATTTCATAGACCAAATCAAGAACATCATCATCAAGGCCTTCAGGATGCTTGGCTTCATGAAGAGAAGCACCAAGAACATGAAAGACACAAGAGACATAAGTTGCCTCTTCTATTCTCTCGTCAGGAGTATGCTGGAGTAGGTACTGTTAAATCTTATGGTCTCCTCTGTACAAATCGCAAATGGATGGAATAGAAAAAGTGCAAAGGAGATTCCAGACTGCTACTTTGTGGTATAGAGACCTTGGAGCGAAGATGAAACGAGGTTTTTTGGTTGTCCCACATAAGATCCTTTACCGTGAAATCAAGTGCAGCGAATTGCTTGGATCGGTTCAACTGGTTGTTCCATCCAGGCACACAAGACAGCAGCAGTTGCTCCACAAACCAGTGAACCGGACGAATTATGGGTCTAGTGCTTTCTCAGAAAGGATGGTCCGAAATTACAACCAACGTCACCCCAACTGTGATTTATTCCAACTATCCGGGACACAAATCAAACTCCACATGATTGAAAAAATAAAGTTTGATTTTTCTGAATGTAAACAGAAGAATCAGTTTTATTTTGACCAATTTAAAAATACATCAATAACAAATTCTGCAAAAAAAAACGGTAATTGTAAATATTCGTTACAGGAGTTTTGTCCAATTTCCATGTTTTTTTCAAAATACATATTGGAATAGTGGCAATAAAAAGAATTCAACAGGATCTGCAACCAAAGCTTTGTGTAATCATGTTGGTTATGTCTAATAGTCTTTTAAGGAAATAACATATATTTTTTTTCCATATTCCTGAGTAAAATTCTGATGATACATCTTTGTAGTTCTTTTTTTTTTTAAATGCAAAGTTTTTTTATTTGACGTCCCAGAACTAGAAAAAAAACAAAAAGTAAAAAGAGAAGCTTCCCCCAGCCGAAAAGTAATAGTTATTTATGGTACTAGTTCGTTGTGTTAAAAATTAGTCACGCGGAAAAGATTTGTGGTATAAATTCTCAAGTGACTTGTGGAACATAACGCATGAGTGTCATAGAATGTTTTATCCAACAGATGAAGTAAATCGTTTTTTATGGGATAATTATTGAACATAAGTTTCAGTGTCAGAATGACTTGACAGTGACATGTTTAAATTTTGGTCAAAATAAGTTATTGTTCGTTTGTTTGCCACGGAAACGTGAGTGACTAGTGAGTTATGGATTAAAAGTCACTGGTGTGTTATTTGACTCCTTTCTTGTCCAAAGTGACATCGATAATGACACCTTAACCATCATGCGTTAGATAAAATACATCGAATTGTGATTTGATCAAAAAAAAAATCTTAGTGAATATTTTCATTTTTATATTTGCAAATGCTTTTTGTTCGAGCGTACGCGTATGTAGATAAAAAGAGCTATACAATACAAACAATGATTATTGTCATATTATGCTGCCAGGATGCGCACGATAATATATGGATTGAATATCGATTTCGATGTTCATATCGGTGTTTTTTCTTTAAGAGGAGGATGTCTCAAAATTACCGCAAGAATAAATAGAAAACGCAGTTTTTCTGCTTCGGATCGTTATTGTTTCACTAAATTATCAAGTACATAGGATAGGGTGATTCATGTAATAACACATCGGGCAAATGGTCTCCGTGGCTTTGCTGGCACATACGCATTCTTGTTGAAATTTCATAACCATCTTGCATAGAGTGTGGCTGAATTTCGTGAAAGTGGCGTTACATTTACTTGTACGCGATTGGTTGTGGTCTTGTTGACATGGCCCTTACACTTCAAATAACTCCATGAAAAGAAATCTTATGGAGTTGAATCACGCGATTCTAGGAGGCCAATTCTATTATCAAAACAGGAGAATACACGACCAGGAAACAGAAAATTGAATTGTTTCATGGGTTGTATGGCATGTGACACCGTCTTGTTGAAACAATTTCTACTGACCCTCAAACTGTCAGCTGTCAAAATGTTCACTTTCATAACTGCAAAAACCCTTTATTGCACAGATGGCGGCAAATTCGAATTTGCGTTGATTTTAAGACAGCCTATATAAACCTTCAATATCGATCTAATCTGTAATCGATAACGCATGTATTCCTTCTTAACAGAGAAGTACACCAATTCATTGAATTGATAATTAGGTATTATATCTTATTGAAAAATATTCCAAATAAATCTCTAAAATTGACGTTATTAGATAGCCTCGTGAAAGATAGATAACTAATCATTCATATAGCAAACGCATATCGAAATCACTTGGATCGCAGTTATATGGAAAGCACTGCGAAAGACAAAGGAAAACCAGTCATCGAAGCTCTACCAACTTGCTTTCAACTGGCTACAAGTAATTAGTGCATAAAGTTTGATTATATCGAGTTCTTTGGTGAAATTGGAAGTGGTGAGGTGAGGTCAATGACGTGATAGTTCTGCCCCGCCCAGGAAAAAGCATGAATAATGCCTATAATTTTCTTCTCTATTGTACAAGGTAAACGGGCTAAAGTTGACATGCTCAGCTAATACGTCTATGGAATCGAATAAAGTATCTTGTTCGCTAATTATTTAATAACAACAGATTGGCGATTCACCCAAATTTACTCAAAATAAAATGTTGTGAATATATATATCAAATTCAAAATAGCTTTATTCAAATTTTGATATTCAATAGATTATTGTGTACTGATTTATGACCATTCCATATTGTTCGAGAGATTGGAGTAGGTAGAATCGAAAGTGAGGAAACTGCTTTTGATTCGACTGGCCTCAGCTAAGTAGTCTGGAAAAAATTTCGAATGCGTGGCATGGCTTTCTTTAGGAATGTACCGGTCTCCATCAATAACACTTTCGTTGTCGAGTATTTCACATAGAACAGCCAAGCGAGCGTTAAACTATCTTTTAAAAACGGGAACGTTTCCTAATTAATAATTCAATCGTTAATTTTGCCCTTTTAGAAGTATCCCCTAGGACTTTACGTCAGAGCTTTCAGTGTGACATTATCAGCAACCCCTTATTTCTAGTTACTGGAATTGCGTGTTTGAAATAACGGGACACAGCAAGGTCTAATCCATCAAAGTCAAGAGAAATCGCAGTATTAAAATAAAACAGTTCTACCTATTTCCACTTCATTTGCAAGTATGTGCGAGTTCAAACTTTATTCAAAATAGCTGGATTGAATTCTGATGTCAGAGGCTATTCATGTATTCAATACGTGTAAGATGAATATCTGGTGAATGGCCATTGTATTGAAAATGTATGGAAATTCGATAAATCACCATGAGAAAGTCATGCTTTGTGATGGTCATATAAGTTTTGGTATAGCAACAATCAAGTTTTTGAAAGATGATTGAATCAAACTTGTGATTATGGATCATGGAATAAAATATGAATTCTCACTTGAGTCCGTGGAACTGAAAATTTGATGTTTATTTCTCTCGGTAAAGTCGTCCAATCAATTTTTGTCAGCAACTTCGATGGATGATCATCATTATATATCTCGTCTAGCTAGTTTCATCCAAATATAATAATATTGTTGCTATTCTTCTGGCTCTTTTTGCTTATGTACCACATAGTCCGCAGTTAAGTGAAGATCTGCATTCAAATTTTCGGTAAATCCCAGTTTTTTTAGCGTCAGTTTTGAACGGCTGAAAATTCTCGAAAAAAGAAACAGGAATCAATTCATTTGATAGAAAATACAAAGCTTTCCGCACAATCTCATCAAAGTATCGCGAAAAAGTGAAACAACTCTAAACAACTTTTTATTGGCATAGATCAAGTTCTTGATCATCACCATGACAGGTGATGTGAGAGTATTTGCCCATTCAAATTGTGATTTGAATTTCGAAAAACGATCAGTTTTATTTCATAATCTCTTCGGCTACGATTGTCACTTTATCCTTAAAGAATAGCATGTTAGGAAGAGTTGCCTATTTTGAGAATTATTTTCAACTGATTTTTTTTCTTGATGCAGATGTGATGTTATTGCCATTGTATGCTGAGATATCCAAAATGTGAATCACGTCTACTTGAAGATATCGATCAAAGCATGTTCATTTGAAGTCAATCGTTACTCTGAACATTCAATACATAGCTGACTTGAGCAAAACCATCAATTGATCTCCTATTTCTCAACCTTGATGATTAAATATGGAAGAGCATTCATTCAATACTCTTCATACGATGGATTACAGTAAATAATTGCCATCGGTGCTCCAGTTTTGGACGTTGATTTGATTTGCGATGATTTTCATATCAGACAAATTTTAGGGGATCGGTTAAGAATCAAAACAATCTTTCTATAAACAATGAAGTAGATCATCGTTGGAACTTACCAAATAAATCTAATTTTTGATCCAGTATCCATAGCCTAGTAGTTTTTGCTGAAAACGGAGCCTTTCACATTGACACTCCAATCATTTATAGTCTTCATTCCAAAAAGGCATTAGAGAATCCTTAAATTCCGTAATCTCTGATATTATTGTCGGAAAAAAAAATGGGTCTCATAAACGAGGAAAAAAAGGAAATTCAAGACTCATTTTGTTGGTTTGATATAAAGTTAAGGATATCGAAACGTGTGAAAAAGGTGTTGAAGAATTGTTTGTTTCAAGCCGGGTGGAGAGGTTATGCCTCTTGACACTGCCACCACGCGCTTACTGTGCATCCTCGTCGTCCATCTCCAGGTATGACTAAAGTGATGATTTAGAACACTACAACACCACATAAAGCCGTAGATTCCTGATAGAGTCATTTTATTTTGGCGGAATTATCAACTTTTCAAAAAACAGTGGAATGCGAAAAACGTTTCGGCTCTAGAAAAGCAAAAAATATTTTTTTGGTCAGGAGAGTTTGACTATTGTTTTTTGACTAGTCATGGACTTCGTCGATCACGTTTAAATAGAAAAAAAAAACCATCACAAGAGCATAACTTTTCAGACCACACACGTATTTCATTGCGTTCATCACACCAGGTGCATGATAAGAATAGAGAAGATCAAATGGTATGTGCAATGTCGAAAGTATTCACTTGTTCTTCTTTTTTTTTGTATGTTTGAAATAGTTTGCAAGTCGGTGATGAAATGTACTTTTCAAACCAATGAATTCACACTCACAACTCAACTGCTAACAATTCTTCACTACAATAGAAATAGTTTGTGTAAACACAACAAACTCGTATTCTATCTATAAACTCACTAATCAATATTTTTGATTTAACAAAATCTTATTTGTAGCTGCAGTCCAAATACAGCAATGTTTCTAAATATAGCTGACGAGTCAAGCTTCTGTAGTCAAGCTTCTGTAAACTTTGAAAAAGACTCACTCATCTGTGGAGAATACTGATGTTTACGCACACAGAATATCTTTTTCAGGACCCTTCACAAGGAAGGTTGTTCATGGTCACTTGTGTGGAATCGTATTGTGTAGATGCGTGATAATGTTTTCGAATAAGATATTGCAAAATAACAATACCATACTTCACGATTTAGTGAATGTATGAGATAAAACTTCCAAGTACATAGAGAAAACTTAGGCTGAATTAGAGAGAAAGCTCAAAGACAAACCAATTTCAAATACTCAAGCTTGCAGTCAAACTAAGTACTAGATTATCCTTATCAAAGTTAACCACGGCTCTACATGAACATCAATTGATTGATTATTTTATTCGACTAGAAATCTCGAGCGCTATATCTAAGTGCTCACCTGAATAATGCTGATATACCTAATTCTTGCTACAAATGCTTGTTAGCTGACTTGACTGCATCTAATCTTAGTATTGACAGTACGTTTAGCATCTGAGTTGACTCTCGAGTACACAGAGCCGTTAGAATCAGGAAAATATTTACCATAATGTAATGAACGGCCAACTTAATTACATGGTCAAACTGTTCATACAACTAGGGCACTCGTCTCGCCAATCAGGATGCAGATACAGTACACTGATTTGAGCCCTTCGGTGAGGCTAATTAATGTACATACATATATTTCCGATGCGAGATTTATTGATACCTAACTAACTAAGACTAAGTTAGAACTGGTATGGTTATGATATTAAGAATGAAATCTGCTCCTTACTTGGAATTATGTCGACTTACAAATTCCAATAACACTTCATAATAATTTCCGGCAGTATGGTTTTGAAATCAGGAAAATGAGCTTTTTCGGAATATGTAATAATATACAGGAGAATCCATTCAAAAAAACCTATCTGAGCTTGATTTCTTTGGGACGAGAACTTCAATTGTTTTTAGAAATAACAGTAGAGAGCTATTTGATTATACCTACAACATTTTTCTCCACACTATTTTCCGAAACTTGAAAAATGACAAAGTTAAAAGAGGTTTTTGCGTGAACACCCTGTACAAGATGTTCATAGGAACTAAGGTTCGTGATGCGTGCGGCAATGCACTTTATATTTGGGAAAGTCATTTGAAACCGTTACATAGTTTTCAAAATAAAATATTGAGATATTCATAATGGTCTTGATATCGAGAGGTTGGAGAGCTACATAACCACAGAACCCGTACCCCTAAATTGTAAGGGCATAGATTGATGTCAAATAATTACTTGAGAGGCACTTCGGCGCCGTTTTATTCTTGGATTGTGATCGCAAGGTGAAAAACAGCGTCAAATGGGGTGACACGACACATGCGAAGTAGAAAGCTTTTTCATGTTTTTTAACCAAAATCAATTTTAGATGTTAATCACAATCTAGATTTCAAGGAACTTCCTTCACATTTGCCGATCCTCTTTCTTAGCGTTCCTGGCACAGAATTTATTTGACTGTGATATTTTTCCACAGTGTTTGAGCACTCTTCAAAAGGAAATCTGGACCATATGAGCTTTGGGGTTTTTCCATATAATCTATTAGGAGGTTTTTCTGCATGAATTGTATAGACTACTGCAAACTCCACTTCGAATATTTTTTTTGTGTTCACCTGATAAATCTGGCACCATGAACCATAACATGATCTAATTGGATAAAATAGTCGAAAGCATGTCAAATGCATAGCAAATGAAGGTTCTCCGGAAAGTTCAAGAATGGCTTGGTTCAGACCATGCGATGTGATAGATCACAATGTGTTACATCCTATCGCAAAAGAGAAAGATCGGATTGTATGACTTCCAAGAATAAGAGTTTGGTTTGCTTGGCTTTTTTATTTTTCATATTTTTATTTTCTTATTTTTTTTTTCCTGAACCATCTTTGGGTAGAGGCTAAAAACTGCAATTTTTTAGATAATTCTGTGCAACGGTTCAAAAGCCTTAGGGATAGAAACACACAGACTTTCACATTTATACGGGGTGTTTCAAAAACATGTCGTCAAACTTGAAGGGGTTATACCTTACACAAAAATATAACGATAGACCTCAAATTGTCCAGTCCAAAAGTTGATATCAAAAGAGATACAGGGTGTGAGAGTTGATTTTTTTTTTAATTTTTGATTTGATAATCAAGTTATTGTGATGAAATTTGGTATATGAGGATTGTTTGACATGCGAAATTCAAATCTGACCTTGATTTGGCTCCTACTAGTAGAGGGCGCCACTTACAACCTTTTCACTCATTAAAATGGTCATAACTTTTCTGTATGCACTCGTACTTTCTTTTGTTTTCGAAAATTTGATTTTTCCGTCATATATATATATGAAAGGTATAAATTGTAAGAGTGACTATGAGTAACTTTCTCCAAGATATTTGCACTTGAAGTTATCCATGTAGTGTGGTTTTAAATGAAAATTTTGAAAATAGACATAGGTGGCACTGAAAACGGCGTTATCATGCTAATTTTGACAGTTGCCTCAATATTTTTTACAAAAAAAAGATAAAAGTTGATTTTGTATTTTTTTCCATTTTTTTTTAATTTTTTTTCCGTAAGAAACATTGGACATCGAAAAAACTGTCAAAATTACCATGATAACGCCGTTTTCAGAGCCACCCACGTTTATTTTCAAAATTTGCCATTTGAAACCACATTGCAAGTATTACTTTGAGTGCAAATATCTTGAAAAGGGTTACTTCTAGCTACTTTCACAAAGTATACCTTTCTTATGTGAATATGACGGAAAAATATTTTTTTTTTATAAAAAAAAGAATCTGCATACAAAGTGTGAGTGGCGCCCTCTACAAGTAATGTATATAAGATAATTACACAGATCTCATTATTTTTTCAAACCCATCATTTCTATGTTTTAATATTATTTCCGCCCTAATTGATAACAACACATTTTGTTTTTCCATTTATGTATTTTTTTTTATTATTTTAATTTTTCCATTTTTTTCCTCCTGCTAGTCGTATACCCCATAGAACCTACATATTAAGAACAAAGACTTTTTTATTATTTTTTTTCCTTAACCATCTTTGGATAGAGGCTAATGACTGTGCAAATTTTTAGATAATTCTGTGGTACCGGTTCAAAAGCCTTAGCGATAGAAACACACATACTTTCACATTTATATATAGGAAGAAGAAGAAGAAGAAGAAGATAACAGAGATCTTATTATTTTTTCTAAATTCATTTTTTTATGTTTTAATCTTTTTTTTCTCTCGCTGGCGCTGGCTGTATACCCCATAGAACCTAATTAATAACAACACAGTTTTTTTTTTCAATATAGTTATTTTTGTCAAGTTTCTTATTTTTTGTTTTTTTTCCTCCTTCTGGTCGTAAATCCCATAGAACCTACATATTACCAACACTGACTTTTTCATTATTTTTAATTTTTTTATTTTTATTTTTTAATTTTTTCATTTTTTTCCCATACCATCTTTGGGTAGAGGCTGATAGCTGGGCAAATTTTTAGACAATTATATAGGATGAATTCTCAAAAACAAACACGGCAGAGCTTTTTAAAGTTCAACATTCTTTGTTCTTCGAGAAAATTTTATTATTTGATCTAATGAAAATAAACTTAATATTTTTTTTATACTTCTTATACTTTTTCATTTCCAACAGAAATAATTAGATACATACATTTTTTCTTTGGATTACTAATTAGAAAATAAATGGGGAACCCAAGAAGTCCGGAGACTTCTCTTTGGTCTTCCTATAAACAATATTCATGATAATCAACACCAATATCAAATCGATACAAAGAATTAGAACCAGATACCTACATATTATATTGAATTAACCACATTTTTTGATTTTCTTTAATACACAGTATGTCCGCGGATGCGGTCAAAAGGAGGTTCTGCTACCATATTAGGGCTTCGCAAGACCAAGACCAAGACTGGCCAGTCTTGGTCTTGGTCTCGGCAAATAAATGTGATCTTGGTCTTGGTATTGGTCTCGATATCTCAAGACCAAGACAAGACGGGCTAAGTCTTTGTCTTGGTCCTGGTCTCGATGGTCTTGAAAAAAATATGTACCGAATTTTCAGAAAACACATATCGTATAGCATATCAAACCTACAATAGATGTTCTCATAAAACGTCATTTAGTGAACGTTTTTTTGAAATCGGAATTCTGAACCGAAGAAAAAAATACATTGTTCCTGTATAGTTTGGCTCAAAAGTCAATAAAAATATGCAAACCATTGTCAATAAATATAAAACGTCCTGAAAATGCGAAAGACATAGCATGTGACGTCAAAAACGTACGTCTTTTTTTAGAGCGTTTTTCTTCATTGTGAATGGTTTGCATATTTTATTGCCTATTGGGCAAAACAATACGGGATCTTATCTATTTTAACCGTTTGAATTAACCTATCTGGGCATACAGGCCAAACGTATGTTCCTCAAAAGCTTCACATGGCTCATTTTGCATTTTATTCGGCTATTCACACTGAGCAGATTTTGATTGGTTTAAGTGAGATGCGGAGTTTGCGTAACTGACAGCGCTGCCATGTCTACCGATCAATCGAGTTTGGCATAGTTTTTAGTATAGGGAATGGGTACAATTCCTTCTGAAAAATGTTATTCATACTTGTATATTATTTCTCATAGCTTTGGTTCAATATTCATTAACACATTATCTATTTGATGATTAAAGCATTTTGTTGTGATTATTTATAATTTGATACAGTTCAAATTTTTGAACCTTGTCATTATTTGAATAGATGAAATATCATGATTATTTTTCGTGAAGTAGGAAATACACATTCAGATGATAAATTTGAAGCTGCTTATTTTTCACGGAATCTACGGAAAAATTGCTATCAAACTAACGGATACTCGATTTATTGATTTGGCAGCACTGTTCTATAATTCCTGCTTTGTATTATGATAATAATAATAATAATAATAATCTTTATCAAGCATAAAGGCTTTACAATTAACAGTGCATCAACTTAATCCAATATCCATATGTAACACAATAGTATCTACAATAAAATTAATATGATAAAAGTAAAAAAATTAAAAATGTAGAAAAAACACTAAAGATTAAAACAAATATTATGTATATAGAATAGTATAAGGGACAGAGAGCACAACAGGTTGAAATTCTTCTTCTTTTAAAATTGTTCACATTATCACAGCTTTTTATTTGTGCAGGTAAGGTATTGAACTCTTGTAAACCGCCACAGAAAATGGAGTTAAGCATTTGACAGCTGTTAATCCCTCTATTCAATATAAAATTATCTCTATTCCTAATGCCATATTCATGAATATCACCAAAGAACTTTACCCTGTCCATTATGTATGTTGGCAATAGTTTCAGTTTTATCTTGAATACAAAAACACAGATGTTGAATATATTTTTTTATTTTACAGTTAATATACTTAACACATCAAGCATTAGTTTTATTGGCGTATACCTACTACATTTTAGAATGGTTCGCATTGCCCTTTGAATTTTTTGCAATTGGTCAATCTTGTATTTTGGAAGCTGGAATAACAATGTTGAACAAAACTGCAAGTGTGGTGCGGCGATAGCATGGTATAATTTAGATTTTGTTGTAATGGACAAATGTTTTCCTATTCTAGCAAAAAAATTAATCTTTTGAGAAAATGTCCGCATTACAAAATCGGCATGCGGAATAAAGCTTAAATGTGTATCAAATATTGTTTCCAGGTATTTGATTTCTTCAACCATTTCCAACGCACTGCCATCAATCTTCACATTTATATTATTCAAATTAACACCACTCAGTTTTTGTTTTTTTCCAAATATACAGCATTTTGACTTCAATATATTCAAACGTAACCTATTGCCACAGAGACATTTACACATTTTGTTTAAATCATGGTTCAAATCTGCTACCATTTATTCAATGTCTGAACCGATCACATACAACATGGTATCATCGGCAAATAATATGATTTTACTTTTATCCGTGGTTGTGATGATATCATTTATGTACAGTAAGAATAGTATAGGGCCCAAGACAGTTCCTTGTGGCACACCATATTTTACATCAATGAGCGGGGAAACAGAATTTTTAAATTTTACGCTTTGGGAACTATAAGTTAAATAGGAAGTAAACCATTTCAGAACAGTCTGAGTAACACCCCATATTTTGCTTTTTTTCTAGTAGAATATTTTGATCAATAGTTTCGAAGGCTCGTTTAAAGTCTAAAAAAACAGTCAACACATAGTTACCACAGTCCAATGATTTGAGGAACTCGTCACATGCATTCACGACAACACTTTCTCATGAATGATTCCGCAAGAAGCCGGATTGATTAGGAACAATTATTTAGAGTTTATCACAGAATTCTAAAAGTTGAGTTTTGGCAGACATCTCCAACACCTTCTCGAAGATTGGTGCAGTATTGATTGGCCGGGAGTCGCAATGTTTTATCGAGTTGGCAATTTTTGGTACCGGTGTGATGGTCGATATTTTCCAAGACTGTGGAAAAACTCCTCTGGATACAGACGTGTTTATGACATCTAGAAGTCTATTTCCAATCACATCACAAGCATCAAAGTGATTCCACGATTGATGATTATACAATACATCTCTTTCTTTCATCAAGTCTCTTATTTCCTGTGTGATGTATTTTTTGCATCTATATTCAGACTTGAGACGTATGATATGTATTGGACACATGATATCTAAAATATTTGTGATACTGCCGACAAAACATTCAGCTGAAAAATTTACATCGGACAAATCGTTGTTCCACATAGACTGCATCAGTTGTGTTTTTGACGCTCCAGCATCGTATCGGCGTAACGATCTTTGGTATTTTATCACAGATTGTTTTTCAGCATTTGACTTTAGAACAACTGATAGAATGAAATGATCGCTGATCTTGGGGGTATGATGCACTTGGTGTTGAGTATTCTTGTTGATTGTGATTATGTAGTCTATCAACGTTTCACTATTGGGGCAGAGTCTAGTGGAAGAACTCACATGTTGATGCATACCGCTTGCATAAACACTATTTGAAACATTTAGTCCATAAAAAGAACCTTTAAAAATATCAAAATTGAAATCGCCTACCACAATAATAATACCCTCGAAGCCAACTGTTACGAAAAGTAGTCCACAAATGCGGCATCATTCGTCTTGGGTGGATGATACAGGACACTACACTGGTAGTCTTTTGATGACATTGTGAACTGTACAGACAAAACTCACAGATAATTTTCCAAACACACTGATTGCTTCAATTTGTATCGGATACCTGTATTGGAAAATTGCATGATATATTTTTTAAGAATTGATTTACTTGGAAGACTTATTGAAAGTAGATAGTAGGGTTTCACGAGATTCTCAAAATTCGAGATTTCTCGTCTCGTCTCGTCTTGATGTAGAGACGAGATCAAGACTAGATTGGCAAAAAAAAATTTCGGGACGAGATGGAGAAAAACACTTGGAGATTTCTTGATCTTGTAAAATTAGCATGATATTTTAGCTAAATACAGAGAAGTGGTTCAGTAAAAGAATGCAGCATTGTTCTTGACTCAACAACCAAGATAACGACTGGGTTTGTGATGAATTCACTTGATATTGATTATATTAAGGAGTGACTCCGAGTCACCCTGAGTCCACCAAATGTGCTGAACGAACGGACCTAATTTTTGCGACACGTGATTGCTCATTGATCAGGAATATTTGCGTCACATGATAAACTGAATAAATTAATTTTATGCTGGTCTCCGTTCACTCAATCAGTGTTACAATGTTTGCAAATTGATTATCGTGGTTTTGATGTTCCATTGACCTGCATAATATTATTTTTGACGTGCATTTCAGTCATTTTCAGATTTGAACCATAGGTTTGATGTCTTGTATGGTGCTACAAGTATCGTTAATACATTAGTAGCACAGGTCTACAGCAATATTGATGATTTTGCACCAACATCTTTTTTCAAGTGTCTTCGACCTCCTAAATCCGAAACTGCCCTTAGTTTTATCCTATCACATCCCAATTTTTCGCAAACCGATAACTTGGAATAAAAAAAAATTGAAAACAAAATAAATAATGATAGCATAGGCAGCGCCCTTCAGGTGCTACACAAAAACTAATGAGAAATTATGAGTTTTCACCTTAAAAAACCCATGGAGAAATAAATTTGTGCGAAAATTAAATTTTTAGCAAAAATTATTTGAAAAAATAATCGTTTTTTTTTTTTCAAATCAGCCCCCCCCCTGTATCTCCGGAATGAAGCCCGCGATAGCAAATTTTTTTATTGAAGTGGAAACATTGGTTTGTGTCTTGGGTCGGACTAATAACCCCCTGACATTTTCGACCTTTTTTTCCGAACATTCAATTACTATATTTATATTTGATATTTGCATTTATTTTGTTTTCGATTGATAAACATAAATGGGTGTAGAAAATTAGAATCAGCGCATCAAAATTATACAGGGTGTCCCGAAATCAGACGTCAATATTTCAACCACGTATTCTACACCCTAAAGTAGAAATAAAACTGCATATAAACTAGTATCCACAGACTCTTCGTTTCCAAGATACAGGATGTTAAAGGTGATGACCTGTTGACGGGTTTTTGTGGGTATTTTCGAAACCTGTCAGGTAAATTGGGTACAATTTTGTACAACTACCAACCTTTCTACGCTCTACATAATGAACGGAAACTTAGTATTGCATTACCTTCATGGCTAGGAAATAAATGACTTGGGAGTAAAGGGACGGACTTGGGAAAAATGTGCCCAACATTTTTTGGTTGTGGATTTTTAGTAGTTTTGCCTGCACGATTTCAAAATCTGGATATTTTTTTCCTATAACTGTGTCCCATGTTCTTCGCGGTCTTCCTTTCTTCATGTTTTTCAATATTTTTGCTTCCCATGTTCTTCTTACTGTCCTAGTCTCCTCCATACTCTGTTGGTGGCCCCACCAACCCAGTTGTCTTTCTTCTATGTACTGTAATGTTGATTGTACTTGTAGGTCTTCTTTAATTTTTGTGTTTCTCAATCTGTCCCTCTTGGTTACTCCCTTCACTCTTCTCAGGTATTTTATTTCTACTGCTTGTATTCTACTTTTCTGGCGTTCTGTGAGGACCCATGTTTCGCAACCGTAGGTTGGTACAGGCCGATAAATTGTTTTGAATATTTTCGTTTTTGTTTCTCTACAGATTTCCTTATTATTTATAAATGTATTGTCCATCAAGTAGTACAGTTTCATTGTTTTTCCTATTCTGTTATTTATTTAGATTTCCTGTGTACCCTTCTCGTCCATGTTCACTCCGAGGTATTGGAATGAATTCACCTGTTCTATTTTTGTTCCATCAATTGCAATTGTGAATTCTTTTCTTTTTTCTCCTATTGTCATTA
Organism: Orchestes rusci; assembly: GCA_958502075.1. NCBI lineage: Eukaryota > Metazoa > Arthropoda > Insecta > Coleoptera > Curculionidae > Orchestes > Orchestes rusci. The sequence goes on from OY293303.1 coordinate 24,640,236, forward strand.
CTTTGGTTTTGTTCTTATTTATTTTTATTCCGTGTTTCTCTATGATTTTGTTCCACAATTCAAGGTTCTTTTGCAAGTTGTTTTCATTTCTTGCAATGATCGCTTTGTCATCTGCAAACACATATTCAGATATGTCCACTCTTTGTAGATTCTTATGTCCAATATTTAATTTTGCGCCTTGCTTTGAGCATTTCTTTATTATTCCGTCCATGTATATTATGAAGAGAACTGGGCTTGTCTTAGTCCGTCTCTCATTGTGAATGTATCTGAGTGTTTAATGTGACTTATGATTGAGTTGGTGTTATGTGTATAGATTTTTTGTATTATTCTAACCATCTTGTCTGTGATGCCTCTTTCTCTCAGTGTCTCCCATAACTTCACTCTTGGGATTTCATCGAACACTTTTTCTAGGTCTATGAATGCCATGTATATTGTTTTCTTCTCTTGTATTGCTTTTTGGGTGATTTGATTTATCGTGAAAATGTGGTCTTGTATGCTCCTTCCTCCTCTAAATCCGCTTTGTGCATCTTGTGGCGTAGGTTCTGCTATTGCTCTTATTCTGTTTTCTAATATTTGTACCAGAATTTTAATTCCCGTGCTTAGTAGTGTTATACCTTTATAGTTGTTACAATCTTTTCTGTCTCCTTTCTTATGTATTGGTACTATGAGTGCTATCTGCCAATCTCTTGGTAGTTCTTCTTTTCTACATACTTAAGTACTCTTAGTAGCATTTCTGTTCCCTTTTCTCCCATATTCTTCATCATTTTGGACGTGACTTTATCGTATCCTGGTGATTTCACATTCTTCAGCCTTCTCATTGCCTCCTGCAGTTCTCTTAGCTCTATTCCTCCATCTACGCGTATATCCTCTTCTTCTGTTCCTTCGTGTGTTTCCGTCCCTTCTTCGTTCACTTCTTCTGCGTTTAGAAGTTCTTGGAAATATTCTTTCCACCTTTCCATTATTTCATTTTCTTCGTTCAAGATTTCTAAATTTTTATTTTTAATATAGTTTGTTTCTTTAGTTTTCTGTTTTCTTGTAGCTTTGAGCATTTTGTAGATCAATTTTTGATCTTCTTTTCTGCTTTTCTCCATCTTTTCTCCAAATTTTCTCCATTCGTCGTTTTTTGCTTCTTTCACCAGTTCTTTCACAGTTTTCCTTTCCTTTTTACATACGTCGTATTTTTCAGTTGTTCTGTTGTTCAGGTATTGTTCCCATGTCTTCTTTTTTATTCTTATTTGTGTCTTTATCTCCTCTGTCCACCATGCTGTCTGTTTTCTGTTGTTATTTTTGTTGTATACTCCGCAAGCTTGTTTAGCCAATCAGTATTTTCTTGAGTTTCTCCCATAGTTCATCTCCTACTCCATCTTCTATATCTTTCAAGTTTTCTATTTTTTCCGTCACCAGTGCTTCGTACTCGTCGGCTGTTTAACTTTTTCTTAGTTTATATGTTTTTATGGATTCGTGTTTAATTTGTTTAACTTCTCCTCTTTCTCTTCTTTGCATTTTTTTGACCTTCTCTTCTTTTATTTTGGCTATCGCTACATAGTGGTCACTACCTATTTCAGGTCCTCTTCTTGCTTTTGCGTCATTCACAAGTTTTCTTTTCCACCAGGATGTAATCAATTATCATGTGTATTTGTTTATGTCTTTATGTTCAAAAAATGTGTTGGTAATCATCAGATCGTGTATTCTGCAGAAATCTAGCATTCTTTTACCGTTACCATTTCGAGTACTTTCTCCGTGTATTCCAATTATGTTATTATTTGTTTCATCTCTTTTTCCTACTCTGCTGTTGGAATTTCCCAAGATGAATATTCTTCCTTTTGCCTCTTCTATTGTTATCGCTAGTTCTTCCCAAAATTTGTCTTTGTTCTCTGTTTTGTCATCTTCATTTGATCCATATACTACTATAATTGTTTCTTTTGTATTCGTGTTCCTATCTTTCATTTCTGTTTTCAATATTCTCCCCGATATTGCTTCCCAGCTGTGTATGTTCATTTCCAATCTCTTGTATATAATGCATCCCACTCCCGCTGCTGCTCTCTTTCTTTCTTCTACTCCACACGTTATAAGTGTATGGCCTTTTTTCATTTTTATCGCTCCTTGTCCCTTTTTTTTGTCTCTGTTATTGCTAGCATTTCCAATTCGATCTTTTCGAATTTCTCTTCTAGTTCTATTTCTTTGCCTGCTATACTTCTGATATTCTATGTTCCAATTTATCTTATATTGTTTCTTTTGGTCATGTTTATCTGTCCTTCCGTTGTTTGTTCCCTTTTCGTATTTGTTCTCATAGCCATAGTCGTATATTTTGTATTGACTTGTCTATTAGGTGCATTCATTAGTTTTTTGCTCTTCAGTGCTCAAACTCTCCTCCTAATATTTCTTCTCTTTCATCCCATTTTCGTATTTTTCCGTTTACAATCAGTTTCTTGTAACCTACTTTGACTTGCTTCCCTTTACTTATTTCTTCCCTTGCCATTTCACGTATCTTTTTTTGTATTTCAAGTTTTTTTTGTGTAAGTTCTGAATCTATATATACTTTTTCTGTATATTTTCTTCGCTTGTTCTTATTTTTTAGAATGTCCAATTTCTCAGAGAAACTTTCTGTCTCTACAACGTCTCCTATTTTCTTAGTATTCCGTATCTTTTCCTTGACCTTGACTTCATTATCAAAGAAATTTTCCATCGTTTCTTTTATCAGCTTGTCGTCAGTCAGGTTTTTCCTTTTACTTTCTCTTTCCATTTTTTCGATTTTTTCATGTAAGTTTTTCATTTCTTTCTTCATTTCTATGTTGTCCTTATTTAGTTCTGTTATTTGTTTTTGGTTTTCTCTCGCTTCTCTTCTCATTTCTTCTATTTCATTAAGCATTTCGCCGTTCTGGGTTTTGGGTTCTCTCATCATCGTGATCATGGTTTCTTCTCCACTTTCCCCTCTATCCAAGTTGCTTTTAGGTGATGTTTTTCTGGATATCTTGTTTTTTGTGTACATTTCATCTAACTGGTCTCTTTTTCTCTTGTACTCTTCTTCTGTATCCGTTCCGCTTCCTAGCGGCATTTTTAAAGATATATTTTATCACTCGTATCCGCTGGTAATGAGTGTAAAATCCGAGGTAAAATCTTTTTTGGTCCGGCCCTGTGTTTACCCGTACCGTATTGTGTGTTGCCTACCAGCAAAAACCCGCCTTCGTCAGCTTCGATCTCAATGAGGTTATGTATATTCTCCTAGCGAAGTATGGATTGTTCAATTTATTGTTTATGAGTGAACTTACTGCAAAGTATTATGTCACAGTTTGTCAGCGTTTTTGATCTTCTCCCTTGGTGCACTTACTAACTCGTCACAGCCCGTGATTTCGTGTTTTATGTCGAAGTGTTTTGGGGCGTAGAATACTTGGTTGAAATATTGACGTCTAATTTCGGGATGCCCTGTATATAAAAATACTTGACAATTTATTATAAAACATCTCGCAAAAATAATGCAGACCTGTGTGATCAATCGCCACAATATTTTTTTGTTATAAATTCACCGTATTTATTTTATGCAGGACTGCAAGTCCAGGCTCACTTGGATCCGTTTTTGTTTTTTTTAAATCCCTGACATATTGTTCATTTTGGTGTTGAAGTCTTGGCACTACTGATACCAATAACGTGCACAGTACTTCAAAAATCAAATGATCTGAAGAAAATATGCCTGGGTATATGATATTCCTTGCAGATCGCATCTTTTGTACTAGCGCGAAGTAGTTTGTAGTGTTGTAGTTTTTTTTTCAGGACCAAGATCAAGACGAGATTCTCGAGGTAGAGTCAGGGTCTTGGACTTGGTCTTGAACGCCAGGTCTTAGTCTTGGCCTAGAAAAGATTTTCAGGTCTTGGTGTTGGCCTTGGACTCGGTCTTGTCACCAAGACCAAGACAAGACCAAGACTAGTCTTGTGGTCTCGCGAAGCCCTATACCATATACCAAATTTCCAAATATCCCTACAGCAACGTATCTGTCAGTGTGGGATCAGGGCTATTTGGAGACAAATCTATTGTTCCTCTTCCTGAATAGTGGTTCTAAAGATATTCCGGAAATGAATAAAAAATAATCGACTATCTATACAGGTTCTTCCATAGACATCGATAATAGGTGATTCCTGAATATTCATTAAAAAGTTCTCATAAACACTTGCCAAAAAGCTTTCTGAGGAAGCTACGGCACCCTGTCTGAAGACAGTTTTTTTTTCTCAATGTTTTCGAAATCGCTCATTATTATGGAATTTGATACTTTGCATAAACATTTAAAACTGAATGTCCAATATAGCCGGCCGATATTCTTTACACTGAAAGAACAAGGAATTATTCACAGTTTGCGCCCGGAATTCCAATTTTAATGAAAATTTACATTCCTTGTGTAATGAAACATCAATTATCGCCAATAGTTCTCCCACAAAGCGGCATCCACCACCAGTGTCGCACGCAAAGGCAGTCGGAGGTTATTGATTTTTCCAGCTGATTCCCTGTCAATCTAGAACTTTCGTCATCTATCGAGGCATGGAACAGCCGATATAAAAAGCCCACCATTCAAAGAGGAGTTAGTTCAGTTATTGATCATCGCAAAATATAAATCGTGAATAAACATAAATAGTTGTCATTGTGTTGCCCATAGTGACTTTAAATAAATAGATCAAAACTTAACAGTGTTTTCTCCAGCGGAATTAGTTACAGTGGTGTCGGAATTGAGATTTATTTTGTGCTATAGAATTGAATGTAAATAGTCGTTGCCATGACTACCAAACAAGTGCTTTTAACCAGACTGAAGGTTGCCGATTTGGATACAAGCAATAAGAAGGCTGATCTTCAACAAAGACTTCGTGAGGCTTTAATGGAAGAGGGCAGCGACCCTGGAACGTTCCAATTCGAAATTCCTGATCCCAACGCAGTTCAAAAGTTGTCCGAGAACTTGAAGGATCAGCTGCAAGAAAACTCAAGAAATGTGAAAGGTAAATTGGAAGAGAAGTTCGAGGAATCTTCTGGAGCTATCAGGGAATCACAGAACAGCTGGCAGACAACTACAGCTATCTGAAGGATAGTGGAGGAAATCGGGAACCTTGTGAAACGATTTGAAGCAAGATATGAAGACACAGTTCTTCAAGACAAAATTAAGAAAGTGAGAAAGCAAGTCGCACTTACTACTCAACAACTAAAGGTCACAATCGGAAGCCAAGGTGCAAATGCCAAGGTATACTTCAAGAATCCAGATGAAAGCCCCACAGTTTGATTGGCAAGCTGTCCTGGAACAACTGCGATCGCCAGTTCAAAGCAGCTGCAAGGGCAAATGGATGAAGTGCTACCAAAAAAGCTCTGGCATTAACTCTGGCACTTTGTGGAAAAACAAAAGTGATCCTGCAAACCCTGAACGCCCAAAAGCAGGAGGACTATCATCTACTGGTCACGCACCTGAAGCATTGATATGGATGAACTCTCTTGGAGCACGTTAACCATTTTAAGCTGAGAATCGCTCTCAGAAGACCAACGAGAGCCTGCAGGAGTTTCAAGCTGATGAAGCTCGTCTTGCAAGACTGGATAACTCATCTGCGCGAAAATGTGATGCTGTTCAGGTCTTTTTCGATCGACTTAAGGACCAGGATAAAAGGCGGTCCCTGATACTTCATCGTCGCGATGGACTGGTCAACGCGCTGGCCAAAGCTCCGGAATTTGAAGCAACAAGGCAGTCTGTCAAGGTTCCTGCACACATGTGAAGGATAGAGAAACAGGATGTTCCGGAGAAAGAATCCTTCGACGCAAATGTTGGGAAAGTCATCAAGGAAATGAAGTCATTCAAGCAAAAAAAAGTTGTGTTGGAACTTTGGAGAGCTTGGCCATATTCGTAGCCGGTGCAAGAAGGAGAGACAGGCACCTTCTTTGACGTCGGAAAACTAGAGAGGGGGGCCATCGTCGACCTGTGAATAGTATGCCACAAAGAGAGCCGCCATAGTTGCTTCTTTTGGACCCAAACAGAACAGCATGCATGCAAATCACCCCATGCTGCTGGATACAGATGCGACGAAGACGATCATCAGGCCCGATATTGTAACAACACCGACAATGATCAAACCAACAAAGAGGCGACTATTAACGGCAAATGGAGACCTGGCGAGGACACATGGTGAAGTGAAAGCAGCAGTGACTCTGAGAAGCACTAGCTTCAAACATCCAATGTTGGTTGCCGATATTAAAGGAGAAACCATCAACGGAATGGACATGATGAATTCTCGAGGCTTCAAGAATGGAACATTGAGAGTCAACAACGAGGAGGTGATACTGCATTTGAGAAACGTGAAAGAAGCGAGATGATTCTGTGGGGTCGCCCGGATGGAAGAGTGAAGGATTAAAGTACCGTTACAGTTGAGCCTACTACACGACTACGAAATAGGAAAAGGAACTGCTTGTGGAAAGAGCTTGGTACAAGTGGAGAAGATCGTGCCGTCAATCATCACTCAGTGAGTTTGGCGTAAGGATCGCCGTTGGGACTCTGCTCGTTTATTTTTACCGTGGTGCGACAACTGTGCAAGACTAAGACGACTTCTTCTGTGTTCACGGGAGAAATAGGGAAGTAAGTCGTAGTAAAGTATATGCTTGGAAGAGCTTAAGGAATGGATTTATTATGAAAATGAACAATTTAAGAAAACTTGTGAGCTAATCTGACACTCAAATAATGTAACTCTGACTTCTATACCTTCCAGTTTTTTTTAAACAAACACATTATACAGTGGAAACTATGACTTTTAACAAGTTGAAGGACAAGAGACAAAAACAGCGATTGGGAAGCTTGTTTAGACAATTCAGAGACATCTTCGACAACGAACAGTGAAAAAGATCCGGACGAACGTGGTGTCGAACACAATCAACACAGAAGGATCATTACAAACAGTAATGAGACTACTTATGGCCAAGAAGAGGAAGGCGGACAAGATCATTCAATACATGGAGAAAGGCGGTATCATCGAGCCTACTAGTGGTCCGTGTTCATCGCCTGTGGTTTTCGTCAGTAAGAAGGATGAGCCCACTCGCTGAACCTCGTGACGAAGAAATACAACTAGGATCGACGATACTTTGAACAACTTGGCGGGATCAAACATCTTCTCAACCTTGGATATGAAGAGTGGATATTGGCAGGCGGAGATGGCTCCAGAAGAACGGGTGAAAACCGCGTATAGTGTTGGAACTGGAATATGGCAGTGTACTTTTATGCCATTTGGATTATGCAACGCACCCGCTATCTTCGAAAGGCTGATGGAGACGGTGCTCAACCAGTTATCGTTGTCAACAGGTGTGTACCCTGGGCTGAGAAGATTGCCAACTGTTCCGGAGTGAACTTCAATACCTGGGTCGTGTCGTATCGTCGGAGGAAGTAGCTGTCGACCAGCGAAAGGTGAAGGCAATTGAGGATTGGCCAGAACCTCCACACTACGAAGTTTTTTGGGTTTGTGCACCCACTACCGGCGGTATGTTCGGGGGGTTTTGCCAACATCGCCCGGAGCCCATAGGCTCACGGAGACTCAGAGACGTTTCCACTAGGATGAAAATTGCCAGGAAGACTTCAACACGTTTTGAAGGGCACTTGCTAGCGCACCCATCCTAGGTATTCACTACCTGAAAGAAATTTCGTCCTGGACACGGATGCAAGCAACGTCCGTTTTGGTGCAGTGCTGTTCCGAATCCAGCAAGGACATGAAAGGGTATTTCAGTAAAACTTTTTCAAAGCCTGAAAGAAACTACTGCGTCACGAGAAGAGAGCTGCTGGCAGTAGTTGAAGAGGTAGTAGACGTAAGAAAGTTTCTGCTTAGAGCCGACCATGCTGCACTCAAGTGGCTTCTACAGTTCAGGATCCAGGAAGGTGAAGTAGCTGGTTGGATCGAGAGACTCCAGAAGTCCGATTTTGACACGGAACATCGAGCTCAAGAGTACTGATGCCTTGCCCAGAGCTCTGTGAGCACTGTCATAGAGCTGAGGAGAAGTGGACCAGCATATACGGACAACTGTGGTGGATAAATTCTGACAGTCTTACGCACTTCAAGGGGCTCAAAAGAAAGATTTAGATCAGAAGCCGATCATCGAATGAAAATCATGCCAACGACCAACTTGGTAAGACGCGCGATTCTTAACCACCATGAAGTCCTACTGGGCTCAATGGAACTCAATGTTTCTCAGCGACGGCATCCCTAAGAGGCTGGTGAAGAATCTGGATGACTCGGAAGATCAAAGACAGATAGTGGTTTCTCGAAGCAGACAGGCCGAAGTGATAAGAGAGGCCCATGATGGCGTCACAGGTAGGCATCTGGGAATAACCAGGACGTTGGACAACCTGCAACAAAGGTCTTACTGGGTCAACTGTCAGGCAGATGTCCGACATATGTGCTGCAATGTTGAAAGCCCATTCCAAAGGATTGCTATAGATGTGGCAGGACCGTTTTCCGAGTCAAGCAAAGGAAACAAATACATCCTGGTCATGATAGACTTCTTCAGAAAGTGGACCGAAGCGTATGCCTTGCCAAACCAAAAAGCTGCCACTGTAGCTGATGTACTGGTTGATTAGTGGATCTGCCGTTTTGATGTGCCGTTGGATCAGCTTTCGCACTAGGCAGAAACTTTGCATCGGTGTTGTTCCAGAATGTTTGTGGCGTCTTGATGATCAAGAAAACAAGAACAACCGCGCTGCGCCCTTAATCGGATGGCACAGTGGAACGTATGCACCAGACCATCAATCGACACCTGGCCAAAGTTGTCTTTGACCATCAAAGAGACTGGAATGGACTTTAACTATACTTCTTGGCATATCGATCTGCAGTGCACAAATCGACAGGCAAAACACCAGCAAGGATCATCATAGGTCGTGCACTTCGTCTGCCCAGAATCTTGGTTGTCCACCTGGTGAAGATGTCGCTGGAGAAGATAACGCATGCAATCTTTGAATAAGGATGGACGATATACATCAACGGGTCCGTTTGAACATCCAGAGTGCCAACGACAGGATGAAGAAAACCTACGACGTGAATGCCATGGACGGCGGTTTCCAGGTTGGAGATTTGGTTTGGTTGCACAACCCACAGAGGCGATGTGACTTCTCTCCAAAACTGCAAAGTTCTTGTTAAAGCCCTTATGAGATTCAGGAGCGAATAAATGACGTCGTCTACAGGATCAGGAAGTCACCAAGAGGTAAACCAAGGGTTGTCCATTTCAATCGTCTGGTCCGGTATGCTGGGAACCATGACAATCTGGAGGCTAAAGAAAGACATATCAGGTCACCCAAGGAGGACATGTCACTGGACACCTTTGAATCCTTCAATTACCAGAAAGTCAAGAATGGCATTATTGTTCGGGTGAGACAGATGGATCTGTTCGAAGCACCAACTGGATACTCATTGGCTCACTGGGTCACTCAAGACCACGGTATGGTAAGTGGACATGCTGCTGCTTTCAAACGGATCTATAGGTGACTGGAACAGCTGCGACAAGAAAGGCCATAGGTGGGGAAGCTCCAAATCAAGTATGTGGATCGTGCCCCATCCGTAACTTGGAGCGCCTTCAAATAATAAAATAATAATAAATAATTAGCTCTAATTCGTGTCCTTAGTTAATTCCAGATGATGCAACGTAATAGTGGGGTTGAGGACATTAAATGAAACTCCTTAGATTTTCAAATTGCCGACGTTTCGACTTCTAATTCGAGTCTTTATCAAGGCTACAAAATAAATGCACATACAATGTCTGATATGACAATAAAAAAAAAAAAAAAAACAAGAAAACAAAAATCTCAGATGATACATTAAAATATTACAATGGATAAAGCAAATAACTCATATAAACAAACTATCAAAGTACATGAAAAAAGAAAAGAAAAAAACACAACAAAACAAGCGGAAAGGTTAACAAAATAGGATTCATACCTTTTTGGTCAATTGCAGAAGTTCCATGTCATACATAAAACAATGATTAACATTATAACAGCACACGGCATTAAAAGATGAAGATGAAATATATAATATGTCACACACAGATTAAAATGTTGAAGTATATGTGGACAGAACAACAGAAAATGTACAAATGCTGGTCCGATTGGGTTTCAAGACGACCATAATCATTCTACTATCTCTAATGTTTATTTTTATACAGATAAAGCAAATCACTATACTGAGTGTGTTTTTTTTCTTTTTTTTTTCATGTACTTTGATAGTTTGTTTATATGAGTTATTTGCTTTATCCATTGTAATATTTTAATGTATCATCTGAGATTTTTGTTTTCTTGTTTTTTTTTTTTTTTATTGTCATATCAGACATTGTATGTGCATTTCTTTTGTAGCCTTGATAAAGACTCGAATTAGAAGTCGAAACGTCGGCAATTTGAAAATCTAAGGAGTTTCATTCAATGTCCTCAACCCCACTATTTCGTTGCATCATCTGATAATAAATAATGAGAAAATGACTAATAATAGAATAAATAGATTGAAACTAACCAGTGTTTTCTATTGCGAAATTCATTACCCTTGTTTCATTCCTTTACCCTTTTTATATTATACTCAGAATCAGTCAAGTTAAGATAACTGTTCACTGAATTTTTAACTGAATCGTTGATCAAATTCCCAGATGAATTTTAATTCCGCTTTTATTTTGAAACTGTACTAACTGTAACTGTTCCTACTCGGCATATTCACGGATAGTGGTCAAAAGCCTCTCTTGATTTTTTCGGATTTCAATAACAATCACTGAGATAAAGACTTTGTAGTTGGGGATCGATTGAAAGTTTGAGGCATTTTCTCCAAAATTTTTTAGAAGTAATTCCTTCCTTGCTTACTATATCTTCATCTAATAATAAGCTCATTATTCTCAATTGTCTTCATACCTGCCAAACTTAGATAACACGAAAGGGTATATATGAACATTACAGGTATATTATAAACAATAATTTGAGGAGTTCATTGTTTTAATTGTATGAACCAAGACAAGTTGTTTGTTGCTCATTATTGAAGACTTTTACCAGGCTTTAGTCGAGTCGATTCTCACTTATGGAATCACAGCCTGGGGCGCTGCATGTAAAAGTGTGAGGGCCCCTGCTTGTTACTCAGAAATATATTCTTAAAGTGATGCTGTTTAAAATAAAAGGTATCCCACCGAGTTGGTATTCAAAAAATCGAAGTTGTTGAATATAACTGTACATTGAAAATATCATCAGATTCAGTTCCAAAAATTAAAACTACAAGGTAGTTCATTACACCATTGGAACAAGGTCGGTTATGAATGCCAACTTTAATATTCCAATTGCATCCTTTGCATCCATCATTAAAAGACATTTCTTCTTTATATTACCTCAGATAGTCAACATACTTCCTAAGAAAATAAAAAATACACAAAATCATAATATAAAAAACAGAATAGATTCTTGGTTAACAAGTGATTCCGATCACATCTGCTACGAAATAACCTGTTTTGTGTATCAATGTAGATCAATTGAAGAAATGAGCCTACTGAAACGTCTGGTTGTTGATGTGGAATTTCCAATATTTGATATACAGGGTGCGCCACGGTGAGTGGCCTATTAGAGTATCTCGAAAAATGAAGCGATCGGTCTTCTGTACATTTATAGGAAAAGATTGTCGAAGATTCTCTTTTCAAATGAAATACTACCAACGCGACGTTGCGTGAATTCCGGTTATTCCGGAAGTGGGTGTCCACTTGCTTGTTTCAAATGGGGCATGCTATTTCATTATTTTATTTTTGATTTCTACGAAAAATTCTAGGCAGATTTCATGTATCATGTCCTTCACGTGAGTATAAGCGTTTTTGCAATATTTTGTGTGAATGTGAATTTTTTGTATTAGAGCACCTCCATCATTTGTATTAGATTTTTTTTCAAGAAAGACCTACTTTCAAAGATTTTTCACAACATTTTGGAAACTATTTTTACACGGTGCCCGAAAAATAAGGTCAAAATTCAAGACCTTAGTTTTGGGCCACCCTGTAATAATAGTCCTCAAAATGTTGTGGAAAATCTTGAAGTGGAATCTTCCAACAAGAAATCCAATACAAATTAAATAATGGAGGCTTTCTAATACGGAAAATTCACATTTGAATAGGAGCCTACAAACGTCATTCTTGACATAAAACTAAACTAAAAGAGGCAAAATGTTTCAATTTTTTTTTGGCGTACAACCGAATGTGATGTTCATAAAATGATAGACTAGGTCTCTGGGCATTTGAAATCAGAAATTACAACATTTTTTATCAGGGCCGAAATTTTTAATTGCGCATGGCGCGGCGTTCAAACTACCGTGCTGCCGCGCCTTGCATGAAATATTATTATTATTGGTTTTTGCTCAAAACTGTGAATACACATTCCGTTGGATTCTGAAGAATATCATAGCCTAAGATCAATGATCTTCACAATCTTTCCAGCTTTCTTGGTTTAGGCAGATTCTGCAACTTGCATATTCACAGTCATTGCAAAATTTTATTCCTGGTGCAATGCAGGTACATCTTATCGTCAAAGTTTCTGTCAAGCATTGTTTCTTGAGTAGAAAAATTGATCATCCAAGTATTTTTTTTCTGCATCTCGAATATGGCAATTGTACCAAATTTTTAATTGATAAAGACATGTAACAAAACATGTTAGATTCATTTGAGTTTCGTCTTTGTTATACCTACTGGGTGGTTCATTTGAGTTGAGACAGCCCAATATCTAAAAAATGATAATTACTTGAAGAGTTGAAGTTAAAGTTATTGGATACTGTGACATTGAAAAAATGATTAAGATTTTGGAATTTCGAATAGTAAAAAAAAATAGACAAGACGTTTTAAATTATGAAACACATCACATAAAAGTCATATAACGAAAGCATGTGTGGCCTCAAAAAACTATTTTAAAGAAAAGTTGACAAAACAATACCCATAAATAGCTACTTACATATACAGTGCGTTTTTTTAAATACGGAACATAGGGATTCCCATGTTAAATTTTTAGTCCCGTGTTAGCAGTACTTCTATCCAAAGTACACGGCTTAAACTTGGCGTAGATAGACTTTGGTGCCTAGAGATGATGTCTTTTCATCAATTAATACAAAAAAAATTGAAAAAAGATTAAAAAAATGATTTTATCAATTGGAAAGTAATACTTTTTCACTACCCTTGTATATGCCACTGTCAAGTAATAACTTCATTGTCCAATTTGAATACCACTTATTTCTAATAGTATAATACGATAATAAAAATCAAACATTATTTATCAGATAAACTCTTCAAAATGTCCTCTATTAACGGCCAAGCAGTATCCTTGATGGTCATAAAAATAAAAAAGAATTTTTTTGGTTAAACAAATTGACAATGAGGTTAGACTCGTCAGAAAATTGGTTGTCACCGTCATATACAAGGCATGGTGAAAGTATAACTTTCTGATATATCAAAGCATTTTTTGAGTCTTTTTCCAAGTTATTCTGGCGTAATTGATGGACTTACTTAATCTCGAAGCACCAAAGTTCATCTTCGGCAAGTTTCAGCTGTGTACTACGAATAGAAGTACTGCTAACATGGGATTGATAATTTAACATGGAAATCCCTATGTTCCGTCTTGAAAATACGCACTGTATATTATTACAGAGCGGAAGGGTAGTATTGACTAACTAGCTTAACATCAAGCTTGGTGTTCTTGGGGTTGCAGTCATGTATTCATACGCACAACATATTGTGACAAAAACATGGTGAATGCGCAAGCCACCACATTGTGTAGAATTGTTAGGAATCGATTGGCTTCTGGTACATTCTAGCAAGGCTAGATGGCGTCGAACATTCTTCGCTTTTCTAAAAATATCTGGATTGTTCTCTCAATCCTGGCAAGGGTATATAATGAGATCCGTCATTTCAACGAGTTAGTTCAGTTCTGAATACGTCGTGAAATATAAATCGTGAAACATAAATAATAAGCTGTGATTTTGTTTGTGAATAGTGAGTTCTGTACATAGTGACTTGTGAAATAAATTAATTAAAGCTGAACAGTGTTTTCTATAGCGAAACTCGTTACATTGGTGTCAAAAGTGGGATTTATTGTGTGCTATAGAAACGGACATAAATATTCACTGTGATGGCTGCGAAACTGGTGTTTTTAACCGGATTGAAGGTCGCCGAGTTGAAGAGAGAGCTGGAGGAGCGTGACCTGGATAGTAGTGGTAAGAAAACTGATCTACAAACAAGGCTTCGTGAGGCTTTAATGGAAGAAGGCATGAATCCTGATAAGTTCCAATTTGAAGTTCCCGATCCCAACGCAGTAAAAAGATTATTGGAAGAGAAGTTTAATGAATCTTCCAGAGCTATGGAAGAAATCAAGGAGCAATTGGCGGATAACTACAACTGCTTGAAGGCTCATGTAGCAGAGGAAATCGGAAATCTGGAGAAACAACTAGGAGAGACTGCAAAGGCTCTGGAAGACGAAATCGACGAAGTGAGAAGGCAAGTGGCAGTAATCATGCAACAACCGGAAGTTACTTTCGGGAATCACGGTGCGAGTGCCAAGATGGAAGCTGATACCATCAGAATCCACATGAAAGCCCCTCAGTTTGATGGCAAGCTGTCCTGGAACAATTACCATCGCCAGTTCGAGGCAGCAGCAAGAGCAAATGGATGGACCGCAACAGAGAAAGCTCTGGCACTAACTCTGGCGCTTCGTGGGGAGGCAACGGAGATCCTGCAGACGCTGAACACCCAGGAACAGAAGGACTACGATGTTCTGGTGAAGCATTTGGAGCTGCGGTATGGTCAAACTCACTTGGAGCACGTCTACCACTCTCAGTTGAAAAATCGCATTCAGAAGACCAACGAGACCTTGCAGGAGTTTGAAGCGAATGTTGCTCGCCTTGCACGACTGGCTTATCCAACCACGCCAGAGAACGTTATGGAGAGGCTTGCAGTTCAGGCCTTCTTGGATGGACTTCGAGACCAGGAGATTCGGCAGTCACTGATACTTCATCGACCCGACAGACTAGTCGACGCTCTGGCCAAAGCCTTGGAACTCGAAGCGGCGAAGCAGTGCTGCAAGCCACCTACGCGTGTGCGAATGATGGAGGAGAAGGATCATCTGGAAGAAGACACCGTCGAAGCAACTGTGAGGAGAGTCCTCAAGGAAATGGAGGTATCTAAGCGGAAGGCGCTGCGATGCTGGAATTGTGGAGAGCTTGGGCATACGCGTGGCCGCTGTAGGAAAGAGATACGGGCACCTGCGTTGGCATGGGAAAAGAATGATCATCGAGCGAGATCAAGCCTCAAGATCTTGGATGGCTTGTCCAGGAGGCCAGAGCTTTCTCACACAGCCGAGGAAAATGAAGCGAGCGTTCGCAGGACAACTGTAGTGGATGATTCCTGGCAGTCTAAGGCGCTTCGCGAGGACCAGGAGAAAGATCCAGATCTGAAGCATGTTATCGGATGGAAACAGGCAGGCCTACGACCAACCTGGCAAGAAGTCGCGCGGTTCTCGACCATCGTGAAGTCCTACTGGGCTCAATGGGACTCGATGGTTCTTGATGACGGCATCCTGAAGAGGCTGGTGAAGAATCTGGATGGCACGGAAGATCGGAGGCAGTTAGTCGTTCCTGGAAACAGACAGGCAGAGGTGATGAGAGAGGTCCATGATGGCGTCACGGGTGGACATCTGGGTGTAACCAAGACGCTGGGAAAGCTGCGAGAACGGTTTTACTGGGTCAACTGTCAAGCCGATGTGAAGGAATGGTGCAGAAAATGTGCCGTATGTGCGGCAAGTAACGGACCCCAGAAACGGCCAAAAGCTCCTATGCGCCAATACAACGTGGGAAGCCCCTTTGAAAGGATCGCGATCGACGTGGCTGGACCGTTCCCTGAAATGGACAAAGGAAATAAATACATCTTGGTCGCAATGGATTACTTCAGCAAGTGGGCTGAAGCGTATGCCTTGCCAAACCAGGAGGCGGCTACCGTTGCCGATGTCTTGGTTAAGGAATGGTTTTGCCGTTTCGGTGTCCCGTTGGAGCTGCATTCGGACCAGGGCAGGAACTTCGAATCGACGCTATTCCAGAACCTCTGCGATGTCTTGAAGATCAAGAACAAGGACAACGGCGTTACACCCACAATCGGATGGCATGGTGGAGCGAATGAACCGAACCATCAATCGACACTTGGCCAAAGTTGTCTCTGACCATCAAAGAGACTGGGATCAACATCTCCCCCTATTCCTCATGGCGTACAGATCAGCAGTTCATGAATCGACGGGCGAAACACCTGCCAAGATCATCATGGGTCGTGAACTCCGGCTGCCCTGCGATTTGAAGTTTGGCTGTCCACCTGGTGAGGATGTCGCTGGGGAAGACTACGCAAGTGATCTTCGTAGAAAAATGGACGATATCCATCAACGAGTCCGACTAAACATCCAAAGTGCCAGCGACAGGATGAAAGAAGCGTACGACGTGAAGGCCGAAGAAGGAGGGTTCCAGGTTGGGGATTTGGTTTGGCTTCACAACCCACAGAGGCGACGTGGATTCTCCCCAAAACTGCAAAGTTCTTGGGAGGGTCCGTATGAGATTCTGGAGCGAATCAATGACGTCGTCTACAGGATTCGAAAGCCACCACGAGGAAAACCGAGGGTTGTTCACTTCAATCGTTGAGCTCGGTATGCTGGGAACCACGACGATCAGGACGCTGAAGTGAGGCAGATCAGGTTACCCAAGAAAGACATGTAATTGGAAACTTTCATGTCTCTACAATCCAATGGCCAGAAAGTCCAGAATGGCGTTGTCCAAGAAAGGCAGCTGGATTTGTTCAAAGCACCGGCCGAATATTCGTTGGCTCACTGGGTCACTGAAGCCCTTGGTATGAGGAGTGGTCTTGCTGCTGCTTTTAAGCGGAAATTTGGACAACTGGAACATCTACGACGACAAAAACCAGAGGTGGGGAGGGTACTGGAAATCATGGAAGGTACACGACATCTGTTCTTCCTTGTGACGAAGAAGCTTCCACATCATCTGACCACCTACAGTGATGTCTGGAAAGCCCTCAGTCATCTTCGTGACTTGATGCTGTAACAGGACCTGACCCATTTGGCAATTCCGAAAATGACGAACGACCAACTGGACTGGAGAGTAGTACGGAGCATGCTGGAGAAAATCTTCAAAGAAAGCGGCATTGACATCCTGGTGTGCTGCTATCCTTCCCGGAGGACGAACCAGAGGACAGTGGACTGCTACTTCCATAGGACATCAGGCTGCCGGTTTGGGGACAGTTGCCGATACCGACATGAAGGCAACTCGGGACGAATTGCCTTAAGAAGGGGGCAGTGTGACAAAAACATGGTGAATGCGCAAGCCACCACATTGTGTAGAATTGTTAGGAATCGATTGGCTTCTGGTACATTCTAGCAAGGCTAGATGGCGTCGAACATTCTTCGCTTTTCTAAAAATATCTGGATTGTTCTCTCAATCCTGGCAAGGGTATATAATGAGATCCGTCATTTCAACGAGTTAGTTCAGTTCTGAATACGTCGTGAAATATAAATCGTGAAACATAAATAATAAGCTGTGATTTTGTTTGTGAATAGTGAGTTCTGTACATAGTGACTTGTAAAATAAATGAATTAAAGCTGAACAGTGTTTTCTATAGCGAAACTCGTTACAATATGCTTACGTTTTACGATTTTTGTGTCAAGTGAACTATGTGTTCCATAGTTTAGAACGTCTAAACTATGTTTTTTTTTAATATTTCGATTTTCAAAATCCTAATCATTAATTTTTTAATGTCACAGGACCCAATAACTTTCAATTCAACTCTTCAAATAACTATCGTTTTTTAGATATTGGGCTGTCTCAACTCAAATGAACCACCTTGTAAACAAAGAAGAAACTCAAATGATCTATGTATCATGTTTTCTTAGATGTCTGTATTAATCAAGAATTCGGTACAATTCAAATAAAGCCAGAGAGAAGATACTTGGAAGGTCAATCTTTCCTACTTAAGAATCAGTGTTCGATGATGTGAGAAAATTTTTGACGGCAAGATGTCAAAGTTTATTTCCTGCATAGCATCAGAATTAAAATGTTGCGATGACTGTGAAAAATTTGCGAATTGCATTAACAGCCTAAACCAAGAAAGCTTAACAGATTGTGAGGATCATTGATCCAAGGCTATACAATATACTTCAGAATCTTTCTGATCTTGTATTTACAGTTTTGACTTTACACATAAAACCAATTGGACGGCTCCATAATAGCGCTATAATAGTATAGTAAAATGCAAGACGCGGCATGGCATGGCTGTTTAAACGCCACGCCGCGAGCCGCCCATGCGGAAACTCAACTTAAAAAAATTATGAGTCGAAAACTGTACAACTTGGAGAGTTGATTCTTTTTTCAAAAACGTTTTTGAACCTTTGGAGCAGATAGTATAGCAAAATTCCTTAAAACAAAAAAGTTTCTCGCTTACTTAAAATAGTTCTGCAAAAAATGTTATTGTTGAAGTTTTTCGCAGTTTTACAAAAAAACTAAATTTTTCACACTAACGAAAATACCCCGGTTGCCTTCTCCCACAATTCCTTTATCACTTAAAAAAAAAAGTTGTTGTATCTAGATTTTTTCCAGAGATATTGTCAAATTAATTGATCAATGGATCAAGTGTAGACTGAGTTAATCAACTCAATGGTGATTTTACCATGAATGACGCTCGACCGAGTTTGCAGAATGCACGCAGTCAGCAATTTCGTGGATATAAATATGGGTCCGGAACGTTACAGAAGCTAGTCAGAAGCATCTTCTGACTCAAACCCACTAACCACCGACGAAGCGTGTAGCCACTGTTAATCTTTGGCTAAAACCCCGCCTAGTCATCGTACTAACTACCAACGAAGCGTACAGTTACTGTTAATCTTTGACTTGTAGTTCGCCTAGTTGTTTTACTCAGTCAGTGGGAAGTTATAACCCCTTCAGGGACGTACTATTCAACAAACGCGATAGGGGTACGTTACCATGCTCATTCCTATATTACTTGGGTAGGTGTAATTAACTGTTGAAGCAAATATATAGAAGATTATTCGGAACCTCCTGGAGTTTTCCTTCCATCTGACAACTACGTTCCTAGCGCACGATAGGTGAGGGTCCAGTCGAAGGCCCAATCTACGCCTATCGTGACAATATGACGAAGTATGTGTGGAAAAGTAGTGGAACACACTGATTTATGACATATTTTGCAATAAAAAATGTCGGCCCTGATAAAAAATGTTTTAATTTCCGATTTTCAATGCACAGAGACCTAGTCCATCATTTTATAAACATCCCATGCGGTTGTTCGAGAAGATTACGACTTTTTTCCTGTTTTGCAGTGCACTATTATACTCAGGTATAAGATATGATACATAAAATCTCTCTCGAAATTTTCGTAGAATCCAAAAATGTGATATTATAGAGTGTTTTTCACTTAAAACTCCGCATGCTAATATCTCGAAAACGAATATGGATATTAAATTTCTGTAAATGGTGTTCAATGTATGAGGTCAGGTAGATATAAATCCGTTGCCTATCAAGAGCTGAGCGCCGCGACGCGTCGAAAATATAAATCGATTGCAGGGACTTCAAAACTACGCGCATGCTTAAGTACATGTTATTTATGAACTTCTTTGTTATTTACTCGGATTCATGTATTCTACTCATTTCTGAGTTATACAGGTTTATAGTTGACATGTCCTGATTGACAAAAAATACGATTACGGATGATTTTTACAAGAATACTAGTCTCAATTCGTGTAAAAAGTGTATGACAAGTGCATATTTCTCAAAGTTTAAAAACTTTGACGCCTACAGGAGTTAAGCGTCGCGACGCTTCGGTAATATAAATCTGTTTCAGGGACTTTCAAATTACGCGCATGCATGCGAAAGTCCATGTTGACAGTATTTGTATTGGTATTGGTATTGCTGGGGGGGCAAACCACTGCCCGGCGAGTAGGCCTTAAGACCCTTTTCGCCAACCTCAGGACCAATGCAGTTCTAACCAAGTTGATGATGGAGAACATCACCTAGTTATATGTTGAAACAAAGCAGGACCAATAATTAATCTAGGCTAACTATTAAACTTTTCGACTGTCAGTAATTAATAATACTGCAGTCTACTCAGTAGCGTTAGCCAGTGAGAGTGCCACTAAATACAGAACAGAAAATAATTTTTGCTCACCGCGGGGATCAAACCCACGTCAATCAGAACTAACGGACAGAACATTTACCAACGGACAAAATATTTATCATAAGAGTTACACGGTTAAGAAAAGTGAATAGTTTCCCTCACTAGGATTATCCCCAAACCAAAATTTCCCACCATACCTAACACCTCTATTTCTAACGACGCGCTCATGTTTGAAAGCAGTGAAACGTCGGTCGGTTACTTAATGCAGCGCAAAAAGGTGAACGGTTAGTGTCTACGTCAGAAGCATGCAACGAATGAAGGTGTATATGCGTTTTAAAATTCAAGCAGCACGGTTATTCGGTTTCGACCGAGCAAGGCAACAAGCGGATCATAAAATTAGGAGAATTACCTCATTTACTACAGGAAAGAACCGAAAGTACTCTGGTCTACGAGGATGCTGAACTTCCTCCAGCCTACTGAAAAAAACCGCGATCACTCCGGTCTACGGGGATGCTGAATTTCCTCCAGCCTACAGGAAAATTTCAAAATTACTCCGGTCTACGATGATGGTTACATGAAGAAAAGATAGGAAATTATACCCTGTTGTTACCTTGTACGCTACTTACTCTACGGTTTAACGGCACCGGTCTCGTGTGCTCGAGACTTTTTGGAAGGTCGGCTGCTCGGCTCGCTTGCTGCAGTCGTACTCTCTCTCGAAGCCTGGCGTCGTCGATGCTATCTAAAGCGTTGCACGAGTATTCACACACGTAAAAAGTTCGGGAGCCGTATGCCGGTACATGATGCGAAAAAAATACCGTTATCATGTCACAGTATTTATCGCGGATTTGGCCCTGTAAGACGATTATCCACAGTTGTGGAGGAGACTTCATCCTTAGACTAGTGCTTTGACAATAGAAAAAGCCTTAGGCAACATTCAATCTTACTTCGGAGTGGAACTGTCAAGTATCCGCTTGCCAAACGGGGCTTTGTATTTGATGATTCATCCTCATCAATGGCACAAAACGAAACCATAAATTGAATAGCCTCAATTATACCTTTCTTACTCGCTTCTTCATGAGAGTTCAACTCTAATAATCAGCGTCATGGATTTACGATAAAATCCAACAAAATTTTTAAAACGTGATTCTAAAGTCAAAGGCTTGAATCAATTCGAAGTTTTTTATTGACGCACTAATGAATACAAGTGTTCTGTATCTCATGCTGTTGTTTTTGGAAATAATGAAAAAGTTGTTATGAAAATTTATTCCAAATACATCGACCTTCAACACGTCAATGTTTCTGTGATCAGTGCCACTGGCATAAATTGACTAAAAATAGTTTTTCGCACTACAGTCAAGAATTCTGCTCTATCAACATTCTTCCGTTTATGAGAAAGCGGCTAAAATGTTTCGTGCTCACAAGTGAAAGTATTCCAACTTCATTTGCATATTACCATTCTCGTGAAAGTTCTTCAATAAAATTGCTCAACCTATTCCAGCTATGTCGATCTGATGAATACAACCTGCAGCAATAAACCAATTATGAATAAGCTTATTGGTAATGCCAACTTCACATTCACAGATAAAATTAAAGATATCAATATTTTTGTCCCTTTCTGGAGAATATATATTTCCCATGATATTACCAATAAACAGGTCAAACTATATAAATGAGAACTGTACAAACTACGTTGAAAGTATTTTACCAGGTTTTATATTTGTTATCCTTTCATCATAGGATAATGACCATTTTTTTTGCAGCGTAATTTGGTCTCGCGAGGTCAATAACACCACTGATAGCTTCGCACCCGACACAATTTAGATTTATGCTAGAAATTGGTTCTTCTAGTCATAGAACTTCTTTCCAAGTGTCATTCAAAGAACTCGTGGGCTGGACAGATTACATATTCATTTATGATTCGACAACTGGCGGACAAGCACCGCGATACTGAATAGTAGGTAATATGAATGAAGAAGTACTGCTACTACCCACAAGAGACCGTCGCGTCGGGCTGATCTCATTACAGGATCGCCTTTTTTTCGATTGTTGACTCATCATATTGACAAATATAATCAAGTGATTCATGACAATGTACAGGGTGATTCATTTTCAGCGACAGGGTGCCAGTTCTCGTAAACTATTCATCGTAGAGGCTTGCGGCAAAAAATTTTATCACCTAAGCCTCCAAGAGAAAAACCTGGAAAATATTTTTGAGTTTCTGAAATGGTCGCTAGGGGGCGTAACGACCAACACCAAGTAGAAAAATAGGATTTTTATGGAATTTTGTCAGACGAAAATATATTGATGAGCTCATTTTCAGATTTAGTGACTATTTACCTACACTTTTTGTCAAAAACGTTTTTTTCTATCTATCATAATAAAGTGGTGGAGGAAGTATGCAATTGTTTTTTAAACAAACGGAGATTTCTCGCGTTTCGCTTGACCAATTTTAACGAACTTGGGCTCATATGAAAGAGAATAGTCTGCGCTATAAAATGCTCATTTGGTTTTTGATTTGTGACATTCGCCGTCGCCGCTAGATGGCGTTGACTGAAATGGTAGCATATTTTTGAGTTTTTTCCAAAAAAATCAAAAGTAATGGTATATTCATTTTTATATATTTTACAAATGGATATCACGAAGCCTTTCCAAATCGTTGACTTCCTCGTGATAATTTGTTAGTACAATACATCGAAGGTACTGAACCACCAAATAACATTGTGGGAGAAACTGTACCACACGGACTGTGGACATGAAAGAAACGGTTCTTCAAGTGGTTGAAGTGAATCCTCATATCAGTACCAGACTCGGTACCAGAAGAATATCTTTACAAACAAATTTTTCCAAAAGCAGTTATCTGGAGATTTTGCATGAACAACTTCTTTACATATATCATCTACAAAGAGTTCAAGCATTGAAAGATCAAGACTTGCATCCTAGAGTAGAATTCCGTTAGTGGATGCAGACAAAATATCATTGGGACCATTTTTTCTTTGTTGATAAAGTGTTGTTTACAGACAAAGCAGGATTTACGCGCGACGGTGTTACTGATTACAATAAAAATCATGTATTAGCCGACAAAAATTCTCATGAGATTTTTGAAAACCGATTTCAAAAAAGGTTTTCCATAAACGTTTGACCAGGTATTCTGGGAGATAGACTAATTGGACCATATGTTATGCCCCAGCGTTTGGACAGGCCGGCATATTTAAATTTTTCAAGCCATACTTTGCCGGATTTGCTAGAAGAAGTACCCATCGTATCGGGAGCAGAAATGTTTTTCATGCATGATGGTGCACCAATGCGTTTTAGTGTAATAGTTCGTGATCATTTGAATGCAACTTATTCAGACCGATGGATCGGACATGGTGAACTCATTTGGTGGCTACCTCGTTCTCTTTATTTGAACCCGCTGGAATATTTCCTTTTGGGTTTTTTAAGCAATTGGTTTATTCGGTTCGGTGCCTTGTTACAGAGCTACAGGGTGATGAAGTTATATTTTCATTTTTGTTTCTTTTGATTCATTTTTGAACCAATGTCGATATTTTGATAAAAAGTGATGTCAGGCAGTCTCTTGACATGCGAAATTCAAATTTGATCTTAGTAGGGCTCTACCTTTTAAAGGGCGCAACTTACACCTACTTTTTCTCTGTTATATACAGTTTGGACGTGACTGTTTCACATTTTTGAGCAACAAAATAGAAACATTTGTATTTTCTACGGAGAAAAAGTATACTTGTTAAAAATGGTATGAGCAACCATTCTCGAGATATTTGGATTTGAAATAATGGCGGGGGAAACCCGCTAGAAATTTGAAAATATTTCGTATGATTGCTACATATTTCCAGTAAAAAGATGAAATTTGACTAGTATAGGATGTACACCACAGCTTTTATTCAAATATCACTAAGAAAAAAAAATAAAAAAAACTTCAACACCCTGTATCTCTGTAAATAAGCATTTCCAAAAACATGGTTATGGAAAGTGTTCTTCTTATTTTCAAGCAGAGAAACTATTTCACATTGTTTTTCTCAATAAAAATGCAATACGTTGCTTGACCATAATCTCAAAATCACAAGCATTTTTTATTTCGAATCCAAATATCTCGAGAATGGTTGCACGTAGCGACTTTCAACAAATATACTTTTTTTGCGTTAAAATGATAGAGAAATCTGTTTTTATACTGGAAAATATAATACAGGTACGTCCAAGAAAGTTACGACTCTTAATTATAGGAAAAATAAGTGTAGGCATCGCTCTTTAGAAGTAAGAGCCATACTAAGATGAAATTCGAATATTATCGCATGATAAAAAACCCTACAACATCAAATCTTGCTAAAAGATCGATATTATTCCAAATACTACTTAGAAAAAACGAAAATAAGAATAAAAATAAAACGTCAACACCCTGTAGCTCTGTAATAAAGCATTCTCAGACACATGTTTCGGCGGAGTTTTCCTGTTACTTTCAAGCGGGACAAATCATCCTGGATTTCTTCGCTATAATAATGAAACACCCTGTATACAACGTAAGGAGTGTAGGGTGTGACAAAACAAACAGTACAGTTTTAAAGAACTACCGAAAAGATTGGCACAACTTACGAAAAGGTGGTTTATTCTGCTTGAGTTATTACTTCATTCCATTTTTTCACTAGAGTTAAAGATGACATGTTCACCAGGACGATGCCTGAAAACCTTTTTCTTGTGGACAGAAATACGTCGGATTCCGAAAAGTCCGCTGAGTGATGGTGAAAGAACGACCGTCTTCTAAAAACGTGAGGATGGTGAAGCTGCGATGCTCTCAGCTCCAAACTATTGCTTGGACTAAAATTAAGCTAAGTGACCGGACATAATTAGTCCAAGGTTCCCATCAACGGATGTAGGATGTAGTCGCCCAGCGCAACTGTACAGTTTTTTTCCGCACTCTGTGCTCTAATGCTAAAAACATTATTCACATCCAGAAACAGATCGGAATGATTATCACAACGGATCTATGGAGACAGTAAGAAAAATAGGTTGGTAGATATCAAGGTGGATGATAAAGAAATGCGACCAGATGACAAAAAATATGATGAGAAACTCAGGGCTTGTCACGTTTCAGCAAAATAGTATAAGAATTTTGATGCATGCTATGTGTGTATCCTCCAATTGAATTAATCTTCTGGAGACACTTTTTTTTTGTAATATTATTATCTCTGTATATCCAAAAGCAAACATGTGACACTGAAAGCGCTAGATACAAAGTTCCAGGATATCGACTATGTAAAGGTAGCACTGGATTTCGTCTTTGCTTCCTTGAGTTTAAATCGAGAAAATTCTTGGTATGAAATGGAAATTTCAAACAACGCTCAAAGAAGATTTCTCTGAAAATAATCTATGAAATCATAAAATGCGATTCATTCACTTTGCTCTGTATGTTTGGAGTTTTAGCAAAAAGGCATTTGGCAAAAGATAATTCTTAAAAAAACCCTTGGGAAAAAAACTCAAAATGCTGCAAATAGTTTCATTCTTCTATCCATAACATTCCCCATTTGAAAAGCTTTCCATTTTTTGTTGCCTGTCGCAATACAAGGAAATAAGTCAACATATTAGTTGCTTCACTGAATGTTTTGCTCAGCTGAATCTAAAACTGTGATAATATCTCGTATTCTCTTTTTCGAAAATGATTTCGTGCAAATTCAATCTGCTGAAATATTCAGTGGATTAAACCCTTTTTACTATTTCCGACTCCGCTATCACTTTTATCCGTAATTCGACATTATTGAAACCCTTTGATATTACTAAATAATAATAGGAACGGTTTTTTTGATTTGCATACTTCCACACCAAAGTTTTTATTGTACAAACTTTTCCATGGAAATCAATCTCGAATTCAATTTACTGAGCTTTGAAAATGCAAATTATTTCAATCATCTCCCGATGATTTCCATACGTTCTTTTAGATTCATTTGCAAACAATTTCATAGTTGGCTAAATATTTTTCCCGTTTGAAATTTCCCATTTTGGAAAAACTTTTAATAATCCCAACTAACTTTTATATACAAAGTTATATTTATTGCAAATGCAATTTGAGATTGAAACTTGCTAATGGCTTGATTATTAAATTTTTTAAAAAGCCTCGCGTGATCCTGAACCATCAATTTGGACAATAATTATAATAATATAAGCACTACTTTCATTCAGGGATGAGTTAGAGGAATCTTTGCATAAAAAATGACCTAAAAAAAACTGTTTGGAAAACAAGGATGACTGGATAAACCAGTTGGGGAAAGAAAGAAAGTCACAACCCAAGTAAACCTTTCTCAGGTTGATTGATCAGATCTGCATAATATTTGAACAAATCGAAAGCAAGGTATCTAAACATATATTATTTAGTTTATGCAAAGTCTGCACGTATAGACATCATAATCATAGAAGTTGCTCAAAATATGCTGTTTGCGCTAGAATAAATCCCCAATAACGAACTTGAATTTCTTTCAACCGACAATTTCCCATTTCAGCAGCAGTCCTTTGTGTTCTATCGAACAACTATTGCCTTGTATTGATTCCCTATTATATAATGAGGGCCATCATCGGAAAGACTTTTTTGAAAATAGAGGGAAGTTGCCAAAACCAAACTCATTGGCCAGCATTTAAAAGAAAGCGTAGAGCAAAAATGAAAGGACAAAAAAGAATCAACGTTGAGGAATTTTAAAGATGAAAATGACTTCTCGGATTCCTTACATTACGCAACATATATTTTCTGCATTGGAAATTTTCCAGACGTCCAACATGGAGAAACCTGATTACAATATTTGACTTGTTTCACATGGTCACACGAACAGTGCACAGGAAGTGTGAAAAATAACTTTTAAAATACTGAAAAGTGGAAACATAACCTTACTTTTAAATACTGAAAAGTGCTCTTTTTAATGATGGTATATTGTTATAATTTTGTTTGAAAAAAATTAATCCTATTCTTGTGTTCATATTTTGATTTCATCAAAGTAGGTATTATCATGTTTTTATTTTATAAAGGATTAAAACATATTAATATCCCAAAAAAAAATGTATCAAAAAAAGTATTCAAAATAATGCGTCTTTATTCTACATCAACTGATGGATCAAGGATCATGAATTTGAAGGAGAGTAACCTTCTGAATAGAATCTCAAAGGCAAATGCAACTTTCAAGATGGTGTGAAAATGTGTATCGAGTTGATGATTTTTTCGTCAAATCATATCTGTGATAAAAGTATGCTAATATAACTCTGCAACAACAATAACTTCATTGAGACTTCATGACATTTTCCAGTTGATGAGCAAATTAATGGTCGATTAAATAATTTCTAGAAAACATCCTTGTATGGATAATCTTTATTCAGCCTACCGAGCATCTGATTAGCATTGCTAAATTAATCTTTCAAAAAAGAGAATATTTATCCCCAAGCTGCCATTAAGCGCCGTTTTACAGGCTAATATTTCAGTTTCAGCTGGAGCTTGAAGTATAGATAAGACACTATCGGGTCTTACGACGTCCCTCAAGAAATTTCTTTAGAAGAACCTTACAATAATTGTGGTGCGCCTAAAAGCCTATTACTCTCGCCCCACATTCCAATATCTGCCAGATCACAATGATTCTTCTCTAGATCAAAAGTTGTTCATGCAATACGTTGTTACATGGAATGGAAAACATCTACGCAGGGTTTCAATGGTTAAATGTTATCCCCCTGCTACTACTTACCAGCAAATACACATTTTTTTCTACATAACATCCATAGTTGAAAGAAAGGAACTGGAGGAACTGACAGTACAAGGTTAATTTGGCGAAATTACAGATCTCTTCCTTGAGAGTTAAATAAAACAAGGAATGGAAATTGGGAAAAATATAATCCAGAGAAACCCCCTTGGCTTCCGTACAAATTTACGAGTCTTGTAATCATTATGGCTGATTACCCTGTCAGGTAGCGTATTATTTATAAAAGTCCCGAGTTTAGCGGAATGAAAATACAAGCCGGAGAACACAACAATACAAGTTTTTAATAGCGGATGTTTACGTTTTTCTCCAGCCTGTAATTTCTCACATATTTCTTTTTCTACCGAGACAAAGGATAATATAACGTTTGCAACGTGGGCCAGCAGCTCTTTTAATATTAAATATATGGTCGTGAACGTGACAGAATTTGTCACATATCAAAACTACATCTTGTCATGGCTAGAACTTCAGCCTAATAACCTAAAGGAGCCACAGAATGTTTTGAAAATATGAAGCGTCATGAATAAATCGCATTAAGTAGGTATTCTTAAATCACATCACAATAATATGATAACAAAGCATCTTGATAGTTGAACGTGTTAAAGCGTTTCAGAATTTCGGAAGATGAATGAGTTGTGAGTGGTTGTTTAGTAGCTGGATTTAAAATAATATGAAAATTATAAAAAAGTGGCTTAATTTTTTTTGTCAAAAGCATTCTTCAAGGTGTCCTTCGGGGTGACACTAGTCTTATTGGTATGAGAATAATCAAGATATTCATCCTATCATCGATGGAAATAAAACTGATCCAAGGCAGCTGTGGGGACACTCATAGTCACTTCTTCCCGAAAAAAATCACCCTTGATAAAAATATTTTCATAATGGAAACATTCATGGATGAAACAAGGATTGCCACTAAGTTCAACAATGATTTCATCAAAAGTATAGGTGACATTGTGAACAACATTCCACAGGTAACAGTGAAGAGTTCCGAATTTGCAATGGGTGCGATTAGAGAAACCGACGGCTCAATCTGCAAACTTGCTTTATACAAATTTTTCAGTGGCAATATAAAACTGTATAAGTTGTTGAAAATAGTACTAGCATTTCGTCTGTGATTGTTAACTTCTTCCTCCTATGTTTAGATTGTGAGAGAAATTGAAATACAGTATGTTGGGTGATTCAATTCGTTTTTTTTTACACTAGGTACACGCTAACTTGTACGTGAACCAGGCGAAACGTCATCAAAGCGATGACGTCATTTTCTAGCGTGCGCGTATTGGATGTATTCTCTGTACACGGTAAAACTTTGAGCGCCAAAATTTGTACGGTGAGGTTAGGTGAGCTTGTTAAAGTTCTGTGGTTTACAGATACTAGAGTACTGTCTTATTTTTGATTTGTTTGTGTTCATTATGCAGAGTGGTCAATCCTTTAATTCTTTCAATCAGTTTCACATTTTAAAAGAATATGAAAAGAAACACAGGCAAAGATTTGTGATTGAGGGTAGCAGAACAATCAAGATGACTCAAGAGTTTTGCAGCGTAAATTAAACAAAGACCTCAAATATTACGAGGTTCAATACATTTGCGTTCATGAATGAGCAGTAAGAAATCGTGGAAAAGGCATTCGTAAAACAAGGTAGGAAATTAGATAATAATTATTGTGAATCTGTTACAATCTGAATTTAGCAAAAAATACCTGCGATATATTTATTAGTTGGGAGTCATTGGCATACGCATACCCTTGTCGAATATGTATATACCTACCTACTTTATGTACACTAACTTGCACAAAAAATGCGTACATAGACAGTGAAATCTGTTTTTTTCAAGCAGTGTAATAGACAGTCAAAATATTTTCATGTCATGCACACAAACTTTCTATTTTTTTATAAAAAAAAAGAAAAATTATTGGGGGTACGACTTTGAATCTATTTAGTTAGCTCACAAAGAAAAATTTAGATTATTTTCATTGATATCCGGTAGCAGAATCATTTCTGGCCAAATATTCTTGTAGTCGTCAAACCATGGAATTTGATAAATTTTGACAATATTGAACATCATTGGCGAGCTCATTCCACGCATTAAGAATGGCATCTAGTGGTTTTTCCTGATTCTGAGCTGAGGCCTCTAGTTTCTTTGGAAAATCATTTTTACCTATCGTCCCCACACATTATCTATCGGATTCAGATCTATTTATTTAGTTATTCAGTCATATAGTTCTTCTTACCTACCATAGGTCTTCACTGAGGCGCGTAAGTATTTGTGTTTTCAAAAAAGTGCATAAAAATGATAATTATGTTCTTGGCATATTATTGCAACTGACAAAACATGACGTCTACTTGTCATACACTGCTCAAACCAAAACAATTTTATCATCTCAATGTACGCAATTTATGTGCAATTTAGTGAACCAACCTATGTATTTTAGAACTTGCAAAATGGATTGTCCAGCATTGATCAAACTTCGGGCTACTAATACTGGTGACCTTCTTGAAATCAAACAATTAGTAGAAAAACGTGAAAATCATGACATGTCAGAAGTAAGTAAAATATGTACAGTGGTGGCATTTTATTGCGTGCTCTATAGCTTTTCTCAGAAACTATACAAAAAAAATGTGGTTTCAAAAGTTTCTTGGTTTCAAACAAATTTTCTAATTATTCAAGTTTCATTTATCGAGCGTGTCTCATAAGTGCTGCACCGTTCACTACACCAAAAATTTGAATGAAATACCCTGTATATTTTAACATTTTCCGATTACTTGAGATCTTCCTATTTGAATTCTGTGTCGTTTAGACAGAAACTAATATATAGTTTTTTTTTTGAGAATCATTCCCTCAGCTAATAGCGTGTTCTGAGGCTAGTAGCAAAGATTATTTAATAAAATTGGAATCCTAGCTCGACAAGACTGCTTTCTAACGATCTACGATAGGTAGGTGAAAGAAAAGACTATGGTCTCAGTTTCAGTCTAAACGACACAAAATTTGAATATGAAGTTCGGATAAAACTTCTTCTGATGAAACGATTATTTTGGTCAAGGAATCAGAAAATGTAAAAATAAACAGAGTCCCATTGAGATTTCTGGTCTTGCGGTACAGAATATGGTACATCAAATCTGCGTAGAATCCAAAAATGTGATAAAATATAGGGTGTTCTTTTTCAAATGGACAGGTTCACACTTTCCGGTATAACCGGAAGTACCACCATCTTGAAAATAAACTGCACTCGAACTTATACATGCACATTTTTTGATTAAATTCAAAGCCCAATATCTTCAACGTAGATCGTGATATTCCAGTGCAGTTTGCGAAATTTTGAAGCTAGTTTCATCCGGATTAAGATGGATGGAATGGATCTCTCGTGAAAACAAAGAATCATGATATACAGTGTGATTCATGGAGTCATGCAAAAAATCAAATTTTTTGTGAGTATGCCATTCCAGTGAGCATCGAATTTAGGTGATACAATATGGTTTGTTACTTGAGTAATGCAACATCTCCAGATATTTTTGTCAGTTTTTGAATTCAACCCCGTTGTCATTATTTCAAGTTCTATGAAAAATGGAAAATCAAATGATTTCATAACTGCTCAAAGTATAGCGCTTTGTTGTTTGAAAAAAAAAACAAAATTCTAAAAAATGTATTAAAATCGCTCGAGACATTTTGGATATACAGACAAAAAAACGAAATTATTACTCTTATTATTATTATTTTCTTAAAAAAAAGTTTGCGGATACATGTTCAATCACAAAAAGTGATTATCTTACCATACTCTATCCACCATGTCAAAATGCGTACTTTTTTCATATTCACCTTGTATATTGGGTGGGATGGAGGAGATTGATAAATACATGATATTTGTGGCTTTAGGATTATCATTTCAGAGGCAGTACATAATCACGGCGATACCTCCACTGAGCCTTAGGGAAGGAATAGGAGCTACATGACGGGAGATGATGAGCCATATGTCCAGAAATGCTTCGTTACGGAGCTATAGGGGATTAAAGTTTTTATTTTTTTTTTTTTCGGTTTTTTAGTTTGTTTTTGTTTTAATGATATTTGGATAAGAGTGGTTGATAACATTACACATAAGTCCACTTTTATCTTTTTCACTGAAAATATTGAGCAGTCATGCGAGATATGTTTTAACTTCTAGCAGGTTACCTTCGCCATAATTTCAAAATCCCATGTATTGATTATTTGAAATTCAAATATTCCGAGAATGATTGCAATTAGCGACTTCTGACAAGTATACATTTTCTGCGTAAAAATGATAGACAAATCGGTTTTTCCACTCAAAAGAATAATATAGGTTCCTCCAAAGAAGTTATGACTGTTCATAACAGGTAAAATACGTGTAGGTAGCGTCATCTAAAAGCTAGAGCCTTACTAAGGTCAGATTCGAATTTCGCAAGGTCAGAAACCTCCAATAATCAATTTTCATCAAAAGATCGACATCGGTTATTTAAAAAAAAAACAAGAATGAAAATAAAATCTCAACACCCTATAACTCATCAAAAAGGAGCATTTCCTGAAACATGTTTATAGTAAGTTTTGTTCTCATTTTGAAACGGGAAAACATATCCCAACTTTTTACACAATATCAATGAAACACCCTGTAGATCGAGCTTGTTCCCGGAGGGACACCCTGTATTCCTTCCTTGCAATAAATCGATGTTGACCTTGAATTTTCGTTTTAGCGTGTATGGAGAATACAATCGATACGCGCACGCTAAAGAATGACGTCATCGCTTTGATGACGTTTCGCGAGTATAATATACACTGTAGGCCAAATTAAATTAGAACCTAGTTTGATCCTCAATATCTTTTTTGTTTGTTCATGGATTTAGATGAATTTTGGATATGATATTGGTCAATATGTTCTGGATGTTCCTCCAAAATTGAGTTTTCGAATTTTGGACAGGACCGGACTCACGACGCTTTGGTAAAATTGGTGCATTTAAGCTCGTTGCAAAAACGAACTGCGCTACGTACAGATCAACTGATATATTTTTTGATAAGGACATTAGTTGGAAAAAGTATCCAACAAATATCAATATTTTAGAACCATAACCTAAGAAACTATGATTTTTTCTATATGATGGTGCTTGTCGGCATTAAAACTATTTCACTTCGTTTTGATCAAAATTTCTTGAAATTCCATTGCAACGTGGATTGTTTGTTAAAAATTGTTAACATTTTTGAGATTCCAGAGTTTGCCTGTTTGATTTTGAATACGTAGACATGGTTCTATCCATGAAAGATAAAATCTCGATTAAACGATTATTGGAAAAGAATAAGGATGCACGGGAATGTCGCGGCCCGGCCTCTCTCAAATTATCGAGTAAAATTTAACAAAGATTAAAAACGAGAAAAAAAAATAATTGGGTATAATTTTTTTTCCAAATTAAAAAATCTAAAATGTGAAAAAATCGACAAATCTCTAACAAGTAATCCACGTTGCTATGAAATTTTAAGAAACTTTGATCAAAATGAAGTGAAATGGTTAGGTTATGGTTCTAAAATATTGATATTATCAGGATACCTTCCTCCACTAATGTTCTTCTCAAAAAATATATCAGTTGTTCTGTACGTAGCGCAGTTCGTTTTTGCAACAAGCTTAAATGCACCAATTTTATAAAAACGTCGTTAATCCGGTCCTGTTCAAAATTCGAAAACTCAATTCTGGAGAAACATCCAGAACATATTGATCAATATCATATCCAAAATTCATCTAAATCAATAATCAATAATAGATAACAAAATATCAATTCCAAACATACCGAACATCAAGTCATATCTGCTTGTGTGGAGTTCCCGCACCGATAGCATTATTTTTACGTTGGTTTGGGAATTGGCGATTTGGAGATATCTCTTACCCTGAACTGAGTAGGGGTGTGGGTGTCTTCAATATCGCTGGTTTCTGCCTGTTTAAATTTCTTGTACGCTGATTGGTTACAATGACTGAAAAGAGTGATGGGAGTACTGTTAAATCAAATAGTAACCTTCAGATTAAAGTGGAAGTACAGGCAGAGCAGGCTGTACAATAAATAATCACTGTGGGGGACAATGAAAACCCAGATGATATCTTCAAACCAAGGATGAGTGTATCAAGAACCCCTCCAAAAACTTCAGAACAAAACAAAAGGACAAGATCTGAATCAACCACAGAACAAAATGAAAATAAGAAGAGAATATGTGATACTAATGATAAAAATTCTTTTCTGGGATTTCTTTCTACAGATATGAAAGACAAAGACCCAGGAGAAATAGACAATGAGTTATTAGAAAAGATTATTGGAAATCTGGAAAATATTGAAGAAGTAATGAAACGCAAAAGTGAATCTGGTAACCCAATTTTCCCCATAAAAAAACAATCTGAAGTAGCCAACTCCACGTCACAACTTTTGAAATTAGTCTCAAGAATGGTTTACAAAATTGGAGTCCTGGAGAAAGAGAATATAATTCTCAAAGGAGCCCCAAGATTGACATCAGATAAGAATCACATGCCACAGACATTTGCATCAGTTGCAGCTACATCTTCTGATGCAAATTCTACTCCTCGACCTCTACCAGTAGAGAAAATTGCATGGTCCACTCCTCCAGCAGGAGCGAATAAAATAGAAACCTCAATAAGGCTCAAGGATGAAGATGATTCCAAAATAGTTTGGAAGAAGATTAAAGAGAACTTAGTGGATGTTGATATTTGTTACACATTTTTAACTCTTGTTATCGGCTAGGTCACCAAGAGAAAGTTCAATGAGTATTTATCAATAATTTGCCTCATCAACAAACCATTAAGAAATTTTACTCAGGGTGTTTAGGTCCGGGCATGAAGTGCTGACTTGTTTTCGTAGGTGTGTGCGTACAATAAATTAAAATCATTCTAAAAAAACAACAGTCTATGAACTGACAAATAAGTTGACAACTTCAATAAGTTCTTTTTTTTTTTTTTTTTTTTTTTTTCTAAAAAAACAACGTCTATTAACTGACAAATAAGTTGACAACTTCAATAAGTTTTTTTGATGACCTCTGTTGGGTGTGTGTCTGGACGGGATAAGCTCCACTGTGACATCACATTGGAGTGTCTCCACAAATGATTCAGCACATGAAAAGAAAGTACACACAGTAAGAGGTTCACCAACAGTGTCAAAAAGAGTGAATCTGAGTACCGAAACTGATGTTGATGAAAACCCAGCTCACTATTCCTCAGATCCACTTGATAATACAATTGAAAATAAGTAGGTAAAGATAATTAAATCTTTAAGCAAAATACAGACAAAATATTTAAGTGTGTCTCAATCAAAACAAATTCAAAAACTCAATTGATAAATGGGAATTCCAATCAGGAAATTTCCCAAAATACAAAATAAGGTATTTAGATAAATAAGAATTGGTATTGATTATTGACTAACCAATCCAATCTTCAACATCAATCAAAAGAATTAGGTATTTTAGATAAGAAGAGAAAATTCTCATCCCCTGAGACCCGGTGATGTACTTAGCAATACAAAAGGCAATTAAGAGGACTGCAGGACACTTTAAAGAGACTTGAAGGTAATTGAAGTTGAAGGGGCACAAAGTAGGTAAAAGAGAGAGAATGTGATTTCAAAGAAACTTGGTTATATTGAACAGAGACTGGGCTGTTTCACCAAACAAGATGAGTCAAAATCTTCGTAAAAAGACTGGCGAAGCAAAGATATAAAATATCTTAACAAAGCTCTGACTCACCTGGTCAAGTTTTCCAGCGATAGAGGACCCAGTACTCGTGTTCACCAATGATTCAATCCCAGGTAGAGGAAAATATAGGTATAGGTAGGTTTCTGGCTTAAAACTCCTCAGTCCACTTCCATCGATCCACTACCAGATCCAACAGAAACACTCCGGAATCCAAAAGTTGCATTTAGGCTACACCTCAACGTGTCCAGGATCCAGGTGGAACTGTGAAACGTAAATCCAGGCAGTCATCGTCTTCAGTTAGTGGTTCAACCGAGTTCTACTTCAATATAAGCCAAAAAGGTGAAAAGGTAAAGATAAGCGTGCCCACGCGCAAAATGGCGTACACTACGCACTAATTATGCAAAATAAACACGTTTGCAGTGTACAGGTATATTAGATAAAAGGTTTAGATAAGTGTGCCCTTCAAAGAAAACCAAAGAAAGTAGGTGAAAGATGAATTACCCCAGAAAGTGCCTACAAACCCATTGTACAAAAAAGTAACACCTTACCGGTACAATGGTCTCAGGAGGAGAGAAAGAGTTTTTCACCTGTTGAAATGGATTGCCCTAAAATTAGCACCTTGCGCATAAATCGATACCTTTTATGCCCATTCATTGGCCGAAACACTCACATGGTACTGTATGATATCAGAAGAACCATCTGGAAGGAACAATCACTATAGTACTTGACAACACAATCAATCACTGTTAATTACACCTACAACACCGGGTAATTAATTAACCGATATCAACAAATCAAACTAACCCCAAATTAGCACATTATAAGTGTAAATAATCGTCAGCTGTATACGATTTTAACATTTCGAATTATTATATCGCTCTTTGTCTTGCACATTGGGTTCAATTCGCAGACGGTGTTGATCGGATCATAATCCTCATAGCGTAAGTATTGATTTTCAGCCTACGATCATACAGGTGTAGCAGGTGTATTTCGATATCGACAATAATTCGACGATATTGCGGTGTTGCCAATACGAATAAGTAGTACCAGGGTGGATTGTAAAGATGTAAAGCGATGTTACGGGAAATTAATGGATTTACCGTAACACACTACCCTTACCACGATAAAAAAAATTGAACTGGATCAAAATTTTTTTTCGAAATAACAGACCAATGAACTCACCGAAAAGAAACAAGAAAGTTTTTAAACTTTGAAGAAATGACAAAGTCGATAGGAGAAATAAGTCAAAGCGAGAAATTGACTGAAAACACACTCAAGATATGAATAAAAAATATTGAAGAGAAGATATGAAAGAGAAAATATGAAAGAGAAGATATGGAAGAGAAAATATGAAACAGAAAATATGGGCGCCATTGTATATTACTATACAAAAGGAAAAGTTCCTTAAATGGCAGGACTCAAGGATCAACCCTACGCCAATGTAAGTCTCAGAACCAAATTAACTTTTTTAGAAAGCTTGATCCTGAAAACGACGTTTTCTCCCTAGTCGCAAAAGAGGAATCGTAGACCACAGCGGTTTGGTAACCGTGGGAGCTGTGCGGATCAAGTGACTATGCAGACCATCCTTGCAGCCATCCAAGAAGTTATCTATACTACTACCAAATTACCCCAACCCAGGGTTATAACCAAAATGAAGCTAACAAACAAAAAACTGAACAGAGAAACTGACCAAGCCAACACCGTCAACCATCAGAACTGTCCCATAATACTTTTTCACAGAAAGAACACCCTAAGCACAACTGCTTGGTTTTAAACGGGATTCAGCCAGATTTGCGTGAGCCTCTTGAAGTATGAGGGAACCTCGTTTTCTGACCTTGTGAAAAATTACCTGTTACAATCCCTTAAGTCCCAATGCTAACAAAATCAGGTAGTGAGTAAAAGAAAAGGGAGAAAAAAAAACGACAAGTCACCCCTATGACTCACCACACACAAGGGAGTGTATTCAGCATACACCAGACTACCACATTGTAGCATGTGATAAGCTGAAAGATGTTTCCATGACGAAAACACCAGGTGGCCTCAAAAATGACGGGTTGTATGAGTTCCACATGGATAAACAAAATGAATTTAAACAAAGAGAACCACCGCAAGAAAACCAGCGCTGACGGCCTCTGGAATCCAGCACTTAGAGGGCTCCTACCTCATCCGGCACCCGGAGTAAGGGTATTCTGCACAACCCCCCAAACAGGGTCCATAGCCTCGTAACAGAGGGAAGACAAACACAACAATAACCAGGGAATAACCGGAATACGGGGCTGAGATGGCAGTAGCTACGCCTCGTGGAGTCCATTGCGTGGAGGAGCTTCAAACGGTTCAATACCCCTAACCCACACCACTAGGAGTACCACCCCAGCAATAGCCCCCCAACGCCCATCCTCCCGTATCCGATGTGCAAAAAAAAAATCTTGTAACCACCAAAAAGTGCAAGATAACACGACGGAACCGTCATAAACCAAAAAGTCACAATCGGAAAACAACCACGTAGGTTAAAAGTCAAAATCGGTAAACCATAAAGGTAAAGTCACAATCGGTACGATAAATCCCAAACAACCGTAAGGGTTTATCAAAGTCACAATCAGGTAAGATAGGTACTTTATATCCATCGGGATAACAAAGTGGAAATAAGGCAAGATAGGAACTTTATATCCATCGGGATATCAAAGTCAAGCTAATAGAAGTCACGATAAGGTAAGGTAAAGACCAGTGTACCGTGTTGGACGGGTACTTACACTACAGAGTGAACACTTGAGGGACTCTTACCCCCGACAGTTTTCCGTCGCGGACCTATTCTTTCATCGCCTGGTGCCGCAAAGCGTTAGAAAAGGTAAGACAAAATCAATCGGCTTCTGGTTCAGATAGGTCATCAGAGTCCAAGTCATTTGTAACATCAGGTTTAATGTCACACACATGCCAATTGCCAAGATCATTTCCATCACGATCTGTCAGACCGTACACCAAATTGGAAATGACTTTACTCACGACACAGGGTATGAATTTAGGGGCAAGTTTCCCAACAAAATTATCAACAGCTTTTGATAAGACATAATTCTTCTTCCACACGTAATCACCTACATGATATCGAACATCCCTTTTCCTAAGGTCGTATCGGTTTTTACTCCTTACATAGGCTTGATATAGCTTCTTTCGAACATCCTCGTAAATTTCAGGTAGTTGTTGTATGGTTTCAGGATTGTGAAGTTTGGATGAAACTTCGACTTTATTCTGAGCATTATCAGATATCAGTCCATAAAATGATCCATCCACCGGAACTATTCGTTCGAAGTTCAAAAATGAGGGACTAAATTCAGTGATATCATGTTTGGCTAAGCGAATTGCTTGGGCTATTTGATGAATAGACTGGTCCCATGTCTTGTGATTTTCATGAATGTATGCTCTTATCGCTGTTATAATTGTTCGATTGACACGTTCGGTATGATTTATTTGTGGGTGATACTTGGCGTTATAGAATATCTTCTGAACCTGGTACTTCTCCAGAAAGGCCTTGAACTCTTTACTTATGAACTGTGAACCATTATCACAAGAGAAAATTTGACACACTCCAAAAACCAAAAAGACTTGATTTTCAATAAACTTGATAATGGCTTTCGAGGTCGCCTTCACCATCGGATGCACAAGTACAAACTTGCTAAACCAGTCCACAATGACCAGAAGATATTGGTTTCCATTCTTGGAACGAGGATAAGGGCCAATGAGATCAGCAGAGATCATTTGAAAAGGGAAATCGATATTCCTGTAGTTGCCCATAAGTCCTGCTTGTGGTAGGTTACTGGCCTTGCTAGCTGCACAAGTTACACACTTCCTCACGTACCTGACGACACTCTGCCTCATTCCAGTCCAATAATACAATTCCGAGATTCGAGATAAAGTTTTAAACACTCCTAAATGTCCGGAAGTTTCAGCATCATGATACATTTTCAAAATTTCTACTCTATGAGCGGAAGGCACGACAATTTTCCAATCGGAAACATTTCCGTCCAAACTGTATTTAGCAAAAATGTGTTTATACAAAACACCGTTTTCCACCTTGAATGCAGGATACTTTTCGGGAGACTCTTGGACATTCTGCAACATGTCCCTATACCATTTATCAAGCTTCAGACAAGTCAAATTCAAGACACAAACGTCCTCCAAACTACGAGAAAGAGCGTCAGCCACGGTATTGTTACATCCTCGACGATGAACAATATTGAAAGAGTACTGGTTCAACTTAACGATCCATCTGGCAATACGAGCAGAGGGAGATTTCATACTGTTCAACCAAATTAGAGAAGAATGATCAGTATGAACAGTGAAGTGAGTTCCTTCAAGATAATACCTAAACTTTTCAATCCCAAAAATGACAGCAAGAAGTTCCTTCTCTGTAGTCGTATACTTTCTTTGAACCTTATTTAACATTTTGCTTCCATAAGCAATTGGGTGCTCCAATCCATCTTCTTCCTGGTGCAGTACACAGCCAACACCAGTATCGGAAGCATCACACATCAGGGTAAAAGGTTTTGAGTAGTCAGGACTAGCCAACACAGGGGCTGATGTCAAACACTCCTTGATTTTATTGAAAGCAATATCCGCCTCCATAGTCCAAACAATGGGCTGTCCCTTCTTGCGGCCTTTTAAAAGATCAGTAATCGGACTAGACAGAGAAGAAAAATCCTTCAAGAAACAGCGATAATAACCAATCAAACCGATCAAGCGACGTATTTGAGTGGTGTTTTTGGGAACAGGGTAATCTAAAATTGCAGAAACCTTTTCAGGATCGGTTCGAAGTCCGTCCTGATCGACAATATATCCAAGAAATTTAAGGGATTGTCTACAAAACTGACACTTTTCAAAATTAATAGTCAGTCCAGCATCCTTCAGTCGATGAAAAAGTTTTCGAAGCGTTTGGCAGTGAGTTTCAAAATCAGGGGTACAAATGATGATATCATCAAGGTAATAAAATACATATGGTTCCCAAGCAGGAACAATAACCATATCCATTAAACGACACATGCTTTGAGCCCTGTCATTCAAATCAAAAGGTAACACCCTATATTGGAACTGACCCTTTCCATGGACTACAAATGCTGTCTTTGGTTTAGACGTCTCATCCAATGGAATCTGATGAAAGGCTTGTTTCAAGTCGATCGACGAAAGGTACTTGGCATCTCTAACTTTGGTTATAATGGAATCAATCAGTGGCATAGGGTAAGCTGACGTAATACTGACTTCATTCAATTTCCGAGCATCCAAACAAATTCGGAACGAACCATTGGATTTCTTCACCAACCACACAGGAGAGGACCACGGAGAATTGGTGGGTTCGATAATTCCCATCTTCAACATGTCTTCAACTTCATGATTCAAGGTAGACTGCATCGCATAGGACAGTGGGTATTGTCTCTGCTT
Source organism: Orchestes rusci (assembly GCA_958502075.1). Taxonomy (NCBI): domain Eukaryota; kingdom Metazoa; phylum Arthropoda; class Insecta; order Coleoptera; family Curculionidae; genus Orchestes; species Orchestes rusci. The sequence continues at coordinate 24,681,218 of OY293303.1, forward strand.
GAATGGTCTGGCATCGCCAGTATCGATGACGTGCTTTAACAAATGCGTACGTCCTAGTTTATCAGCTGGAGCAATGGTTTTAAACAAATCAGTCACTGTAGAAAGGCTTGCAGTCTCTTCCTCATTCAACTCGCCAAAAGCTTGGAGTTTGTTGACAATACAGATAGAAGCTGGATTGGCTTTATAAGAGAACTTTTGGAAGTTCATCTCGATGTTGAAGTCCTGGAGAATATCGATTCCCAGAATCAACGAATTTTTCAGGGAAGGTACCACCAAAACTTTAATGGGATGGGTTATATTTCCCAACGAAATAGGAATCCAAACATGTCCTTAAACACTCTGTTACTTTCCATCTGCTGTAGTGATATGGAAAGATGAATCCTGAGATAAAGATAAATTCAAAGCTTTAATTATGGACATCCCATCAGAACCAATGATAGATGCACAACTGCCACTATCAACCAAAGCTAACAACTTGTGATTGAAAATCCCAACTCGTAGATATGGTCTGTCGTCAAATCCCTTCTTGACGAATAAAGGACTAACTACTGCAGGTTTAGGTACAGGGAACGAAAAAGGTAAATTTGGAGAAATTGACTTGGACATGATCCACCCACTTCTTCCAATCAGGAATATCTGACTTTATTGTTGAGGAGGGGTTTGTCTGTTTTCTCTGACAGGGGGTGTCTTTCCTCTGCCAGAGGATTTGCCGTTTTTTGAACACTTTTTACACTTACTTTTCATCCTTCCAGGAGATCCACAACCATAACAGAACAATGGTAATGGTAATGGTAAGGGTGCTGGGACAAAAGCCCGGCGAGTAGTGGCCCTTCTCGCTAACCCCGTGCTTCCAACCCTCTTCACTCCAGTCGTCCTGTCTTCGTTGTGAAGCGGAGCAGGTCATCCCAGCTCAGGTCCCCCAACTCCACCCGAGGAATGGTTGCCGCTCCTAGGACCCTCCTCCTCAGGCGGCCCCACCTATCACAGACTCCCAGTAGATGGTAGGAGGTTTCCTCCGCCCTTCTACAGTAGGGACATAGGGGTGATTCGCCTATTCCTAGTAAATGCAAGTGTCGGTTGAGCTTGCAGTGTCCTGTCAAAATGCCTACGATGATGCTCGGTGCCTTCCTACTCTTGTTCAGCAATTGGGCCGTCCTTGGTTTGTTGGGATGTGTGATCATCTCTCTGGCTTGCCTACAAGTCGTGTTATTCCTCCAGTTTTTGACTGTGTTCTCCCAAGCCCACTCATTCAGGGCCTCGGAGATCAGTCGTTTACTAAGGCCCAGGTATGGTTCTGGACCGGGCTGGGGTGATGAAGAGCCTAGTCTGGCTAGCTCGTCCGCGCGTTCGTTTCCGAAAATGCCCATATTTCCCGGTACCCAAACCAGTTTGACCTTCTTGCTCTCACCTAGGGCGTGCAGAGCATCACTGCATTCTTGAACCAGCGGGCAGCTGATCCTTGGCTTGCATAATGCTCTCAATGCCGCTTGACTGTCAGAATGGATAATTATGTTATCTTCTGTTCCCCTTTGGACCTCTTCCCTAGTTGCTACCTCCAGGATAGCAAAAACCTCTGCTTGGAAGACCGTGGTGAGCTTTCCGAGAGGGAAAGCCTCCCCGGCATTCCTGTCTTGTCTGTATACTCCGGCTCCTGTAGCCTTAGAGTTGGCCTTTGAGCCGTCGGTGAACCAGATCTGCGTGCTACCTGGTGTTTCTGCCAGCGTGGTCCGCCACTCGTCCCTGGAAGGAAGGTGTACCTCAAAACTTCTGTGAAGTCTGAGTCTTCCATCCGTGGCCGTCAGTCCCGCCGCCAGTAGCGGTATCTCACGCCTCACAATAGAAGCTAATCTAGTGTGGCCAACCTCTGTGCCTCTATCCTTCCATACTTCCTGAGCTGACATCCCTATGTATGCTGCCATCGCTTCCCTCTTTATCCAGATTGCCAGTTCTGACAGCGCAAGGAGAATGTTCAGTGCAGCTCCTGGTGTAGTCCTCATTGCACCGGTTATGCTCAGACAGGCCATCCTTTGAAGTCTGGTTAGTCTGATTTCGTTTGTGGCTTTCTCGATGGCCGGCCACCAGACCACGGCTCCGTATGAGATCGTCGGTCTGATCACGGCTCGATAAAGCCAATGAACGACGTGTGGTTTTAGGCCCCACCGCCCACCCACCGCTTGGCGCAGCATCCACATTGTGGCTATGCCCTTTTTAACTGTCCTTTCAATATGGGGTTTCCACGTTAGCTTATCGTCTAAGACCACCCCGAGGTACTTGACCTCCTGTTTCAGTGCTAGCGGCATCTTGTACAGAGTGGGTGGTTTGAACTTATTGAGATTCCTCCTGTTTGTAAAGAGGATTAGCTCCGTTTTTGTGGGATTCACTGAGAGCCCCATCTCTTTACACCATTCCTCCAGAATTTTACACGCTCATACGCTCGCAGACAATTTCCAGATGTTTACCTCTCACGAGTATAAGGCCATCGTCGGCGTAGGCCTGCGCATAAAAGCCCTCCAACTCCAGTCTAGTCAGGAGACTGTCCATTATCAGACACCAAAGCCTGGGTGAGAGGCAGCTGCCTTGGGGGCAACCTCCTTGCACGTCTGCCTCTACATGGCAGTCTCCTAGTGACGTTTCCACCTGGCGGTCCCGAAGAGCAGACCGAACCCAACTCACCAGGAAGGCCGGGGTTTCCCTGGCCGTAAGGGATTCGCAGATGACGTCCGTTTTAGCCTTATCGAATGCTCCTTCTACGTCAAAGAACAGGGTCAAGGCGACCTCTTTGTCGTTTAAAGTCCTTTCAGCTAGTTGCACTACGGCATGTAGAGCCGAGTCCGTACTCTTACCCTTGCAGTAGGCGTGCTGGTTCCTGTGAATTGGAGATCTCAAAAGAATCTCCTCCGTGAAATACCTATCGATCATCTTTTCTAGTGTTTTCATTTGGAAAGATGTCAAACTGATTGGCCTGTGGGATTTTGGTAGTCCGTAGTCTTCCTTACCAACCTTTGGGATGAATACCACCTTAGCGATTTTCCATCGATCTGGGACGTGTCCCAAGGCGATGCTGGCTCGGAAGATGGATTTAAGTGTTGGTTTTAGCAGAGGCTCGGCTCTTTGCATCAACGCCGGGAAAATCCCATCAGGTACTGCTGCCTTGTATGGACCAAACTCACTTAGCGCCCACTGTATGGATTCGTCGGTGACGATCTTATTCGCCGTATCCCAGTCAGCCATGAGGATAGGGGGGGGAGCTAGTGAGGGGGAGTTGGTGCTTTCTCCCGGAAAGTGAGTTTGGAGGAGTAGGTGTAGTGTTTCCTCCCTATTGTTAGTCCATGTGCCATTTTCCCTTCTCAACAGCCCTATCTCTGTTGTTCCCTCTGAGCCGAGTAGCTTCATGAGTCTCGCCGACTCTGAGAGAGATTCGATCTCCCCGCAGAATCCACGCCATGCAGCCCTCTTGCTACTTCTTACCTCTGATTTGAATTTCCTCCGGGCTTCAATCCCTCGAATGGGATGTCCACCCCCCTTGAGAGCTCGGCGGTGCGACCTCCTGGCGTCTTTTTTAAGCCGCTCTAGAGTATCATTCCACCATGGGACTTTTTTGGTTCTCGCCTTCTTGAGAGGACAGGATGCTTCGAATGCGGACGAGATTGCCTTGTTAAGGGCCTCTACCTCCGTATCCAGTTCCTCCTTGGAGGTTGAATGCCGGTCTCCGGTACCCACGGTCCTACTTAGACAGTTATTGAACTTATCCCAGTCCGTTGACCTTGGGTTCCGTTTGATAGGCAAAGTTTCTCCTTCCGCTTCTAGCGTGAAGCGGATTAGCCTATGGTCTGACATTGTTATGTCGTTCGTGACACTCCAGTTTTTCACCTTACACAAATAGTTTTGCGACACGACCGTTACATCTATCGGCTCCGCATTTTTATTGGCGACTTCAAGGTTTTCCGCTGTGAGGTACTCTAGAAGAGCAATACCTCTCGTGTTGGTGTTGGTGCTGCCCCAGATAGTGCAATGTGCGTTAGCGTCACAGCCGATAATAGCGGGAAAACCTGACTTTTTCATGTACTCAACGATTTTAATAAGTTCCTCCGTAGGGGGTAAGCGCACAGTATCGTACGGAAGGTAAAGACTTATCAAAAACAACTTACGTATCGTTCCCTGGAGTTTGTATTCTAGAAGGATCACGGTGGCATCCCTGGTGCCCAGCTGGGGTAGGTGGGTTACCTGCAGCTCCTTGGATGCCATGATACAGGTCCGTGGTCGATCTAGTCCTCCGTTGCCGGCGTAGGTGTTCATGCCGGTCACCTGGAGACCTCTGATGTTTTCCCTGAAATAATAAGGCTCCTGGATTAGTACAATTTCCCCCCTTTTTGCCACCATGATGCTCGCAAGTTCTGCGGTGGCATCTCGGCTATGTTGGAGGTGGATTTGACTTACCCGTATAGTGTCCATTGCGAGGCGTACGATGGACGGGGCCCACGCTTTACTGACCTGTGGTCTGCTCCTCCACCGGGGGCTTGGAGGCTGCCGACGTGGGTTGCAGGGTGGGTCTCCGTTGGGTGCTAACCCTGAAGACCCTGAGTGAGACCAGTTCGTAGAACATGGTCCACCCTGCCGCGTCCAGCCTTTTAACCGTTTCCCGATTAACTCGGAAAACGAGTCGCCACTCCCCTGGTTTACCCTCAGTTGCTAGGTGTCGCCAGTTAGCGACACCTAGGGACCTGTTTTGAAGATCCAGCATCTCCATGATGGGCCCTACCACTGGCTTGTCCTTCCTCTTTAAGGTGAAGGTAACCTTCACCGGACGAGGAGCGTCAGCGGCACGGTATGCCCTGAAGGTTCGGTCTCCCCTGACTAGCTGCGGACATTCCGTCAGCAGCCAGTCTCGCGAGGCCTCGTCCTCCGCCGTGACCCGGAACCAGCCATTTTCCTGTAACCCAGAGTTCCGAAAGCGGAGTTCGTGACCTCGGGAGTCCTGTGAGGAACCCGCCATGGTCAACCTCATCTTCTCGATGAGGTGACTCCTGATTGCTTCCGCTTCCTCTGGGTGCACTGTGAAGTCGTCTCCCTCGGGAAGGATGACGACCTCATTAGCCCTTCCGACTGCCGAGCGGAAAGAGCCAGTCGAGGGGCCCTCAGCAGACGCCGGCGCCGATACCGTGCAACTCCTCAGAAGAGGTGACCTACCCGGCTGACCGCCGCGGCTAACCGCCGAAGAAGCACCCCCTCTGGGTCTCTTCGTTCTTCTGTCAGGCGTGGACTTGTCACTCCTGACCCTCTTCTTCCCATCTGCCGGAACCCTGGGTGGGGTGGGCTCTGGGTCTTTCCTGGTGGATGCTGGGCCCTCCGGGAGCTTGATGGGCGTAAGCTGCTTAGCTATCCTTCTGGCATCCCTTGATGTCGGGCCTCTCCTATGGGCCTTCTTGATGGTAGATCTCTCAGCCCTTGCGGGCCCAGAAGGATTCTGACCATGCGCCGTTGGAGCGTTGGTAGCAAGGGAGGTGGTCTGCTGGCTGGTGCCAGCCTGCAGTTCCTCTCTTTTCCGCCTACGCTCCTCACGACGCTTTTCGGTCCGTTTGCGGTTTTTCCGCAGCTTCTTTTTGAGTTTCAGCTGTTGCAGCTGCTCTGGCGTGAGAGCCGGACGAGCATCTGGAGCGAGAGCCCCTGAAGCGCCGGACGCCATTGAGCTGCTACTGCCTGGAGCGTGAGCCCCTGGTAGTTCAGCTTGCTCAGTGCCGGGGTCGATTGCCGAGACGACTGAGGGCGCCTTTTCCATGGGTGGGGTCACATCCATTTCAGTGGCGCTTGGACTCTTGGAGCCAGGATTGCCCTCTAAACTGCTTGTTGGCGATTTTTTACCTGAAAAAGAGTCTTTGTCGTTTTCCATGATAAAGGTGTGGGGGGTGGGTTGTTCGTAAGTATGTCGGTCTACATGAAGGTAGGGTCAGTTAAAGGTAGATGTGGTCTGGTTTTGATGTCATATTAGAGCTCGCTTCCCCCACCGCTCCAACCCCGGCTTCGTGGAAGAATGTGCTTGCCCCAGTGACAAAGTCCGGCAGCCGCGGTTGTATCACCCCCAACTCGAGCAGCAGGGTCCTGACCAGGCGCCACCTGGCACTACTACCCAAGTTGAGATTTTACACCGGTTGATGAGGCAGCCTTCTACATCGGCTAGATAAGAGTGGGTGGCCTAGGGAAATTGCCGTAAACCCTAGTTGTTACGCCGCTACTTACCGGATCGGCATCACTGGGATTCCGCCTCATCGGCGAAGGAAGGACGCGGCTTTAGTCCCCGAGCTCCCACATGACATTTCTGTCCCCCTCCTTCTTTCCTGGGCTTGGGACCAGCTAGGTGACGGCTTCAAGGCCGCGTGATGTTGGGTGAAGACACCTAGCAACACAAACACCACGCGGCAGTATACCCTCACCTAGGCGAAGTTCCATAACAGAACAAGGTACGCTTTCTGGAACATTGGTTAAAATGGTGACCGTTTTCCTTACAATTCCAAAAATTGGAAGGAAGAAAGAGCTGAACAGTTAGAAAAACTGGGTCTGGTAAGATCTGGTTCCATGAATCTACCCTTGAAAGATGGAGGTTTGTAGGAAGCGGTAGATTGGGCAGTGTTTTCCAAAATTTTGCACAGCCTTGTGAGTTCTGTAATGGTCTTCACCTCATGTGAAGCAAGGGCTTGTACATAATATGGTAGAAGATTACCACGAATTATGTCAACGATCTCTTGTTTGGTAGGAGCAGAATCAAGACGATTGAATAAACCCTCCATGGAGCAAATAAAAAAAGAAACTAATTCCTTTGGATCCTGTTTCTTGGCCTTAATTTCCTCCAACAAGTTCTTGTCATAGTGATCACGCAAGAAAGTCTCCTTTACTTTCTGGACTAGGTCTTCCCAATCAGAAAAGCGACCTTCAATGTGGTTATTATGCCACCAAGTCCAAGCCTGTGATTCGAACAAATCACCCGCAGAAGCAAAAACTTCTTTAGTCGAACAGTTACGTGACACCCTCAAAAACTCTACCTTCTCCAAAAATGCCATGATAGAACCTTCCCCAGTGAACTTTTGAATGCCCCATTTGTACACAGGAACAGTATGATGATTACTAAAAGAATTGGTACCTGGATTGAAGTTAGGACGTTCGGACGTTCCAGGAACAGGAGTTGAAGTTACAGGAGATACTTTTTGGTCTAGTTCACCCTCCAAAACAAGGAGTTTCAACTTTAGGTCATCCTTGAGAGAAGCTTCATTTTCACTCTCAACATTCATCCGGTTTATCCGACCAGAAAGATGCCAGAGACGAGAAGTGATAGTCTTATACGCACTATCCGTTTTAAGACCAATAAAAGTTTCCACTTTAATCCTGACGTTATCTAAGGACGATTCAACCGCCTTCTGATCCTCTTTAAAGGTAAAAGGATTTTTAATAGGACTGAAACCACGGTTAGCATTCTCCTGACACAACAAACCCCGTGAGACCTTCCGTTTGTCTTCAACGGTACCCTTAGGTTTAACATCTCTAATGGTCAACTCATAATCCAACTCCGTGACAAGCAAGGCGTTAATCAAGATAGGCATTTCAAATCAGGCAAAAATAATGGTATCAAAGTGTCAAGTAAATGCGCAAAAATATGGTACGGAAATTATCAAAGGTATCAACAAAGTGAAAATCGAGAAAGATAAGCGAAACTGGAAGTCACCAAAATCAATTTTGAGAAAATTTCAATTTGAAGCACACAACACACCCTTTTTTGTCGAGCCCCACGTTGGGCGCCAAATTTGTTACACAACTTTAACTCTTGTTATCGGCTAGCTCACCAAGAGAAAGTTCAATGAGTTTATTTATCAATAATTTGCCTCATCAACAAACCATTAAGAAATTTTACTCAGGGTGTTTAGGTCCGGGCATGAAGTGCTGACTTGTTTTCGTAGGTGTGTGCGTACAACAAATTAAAATCATTCTAAAAAAACAACAGTCTATTAACTGAGAAATAAGTTGACAACTTCAAAAAGTTCTTTTTTTTTTGTGATGTGATTGTGAGAAAGAAAGAGAATGTGATTTTAAAGAAACTTGGTTATATTGAACAGAGACTGGGCTGTTTCACCAGACAAGATGAGTCAAAATCTTCGTAAAAAGACTGCCGAAGCAGAGATATAAAATAACTCAACAAAGCTCTGACTCACCTGGTCAAGTTTTCCAGCGATAGAGGACCCAGTACTCGTGTTCACCAATGATTCAATTCCAGGTAGAGGAAAATATAGGTATAGGTAGGTTTCTGGCTTAAAACTCCTCAGTCCACTTCCATCGATCCACTACCAGATCCAACAGAAACACTCCGGAATCCAAAAGTTGCATTTAAGCTACACCTCAACGTGTCCAGGATCCAGGTGGAACTGTGAAACGTAAATCCAGGCAGTCATCGTCTACAGTTAGTGGTTTACCCGAGTTTTACTTCAATATAAGCCAGAAAGGTGAAAAGGTAAAGATAAGCGTGCCCACGCGCAAAATGGCGTACACAACGCACTAATTATGCAAAATAAACACGTTTGCAGTGTACAGGTATATTAGATAAAAGGTTTAGATAAGTGTGCCCTTCAAAGAAAACCAAAGAAAGTAGGTGAAAGATGAATTACCCCAGAAAGTGCCTACAAACCCCTTGTACAAAAAAGTAACACCTTACCGGTACAATGGTCTCAGGAGGAGAGAAAGAGTTTTTCACCTGTTGAAATGGATTGCCCTAAAATTAGCACCTTGCGCATAAATCAATACCTTTTATGCCCATTCATTGGCCGAAACACTCACATGGAACTGTATGATATCAGAAGAACAATCTGGGAGGAACAATCACTTCAGTACTTGACAACACAATCAATCACTGTTGATTACACCTACAACACCGGGTAATTAATTAACCGATATCAACAAATCAAACTTACCCCAAATTAGCACATTATAAGTGAAAATAATCGTCAGCTGTATACGATTTTAACATTTCGAATTATATCGCTCTTTGTCTTGCACATTGGGTTCAATTCGCAGACGGTGTTGATCGGATCACAATCCTCATAGCGTAAGTATTAGTTTTCAGCCTACGTTCATATAGGTGTAGCAGGTGTATTTCGATATCGACAATAATTCGACGATATTGCGGTGTTGCCAATACGAATAAGTAGTACCAGGGTGGATTGTAAAGATGTAAAGCGATGTTACGGGAAATTAATGGATTTACCGTAACATATTGACGGCAGCTTCAAAAACATCAAACAGCTCAATCAGGGTTCAATTGTAGTTGAAAGTTACACAAAAGGCCAACAGGAGAAACTCAAAAAAGCACTTTAGAGAAATAACAATTTCCAAATGAAGGAACAGGGCAAGACTAACCCTATGTTTATGTTGACGGGCGTGGACAAAGAATAATCCCAAGAAGAATTTGTTAATGAACTTTTACAACAAAATCCTGAAGTAAAAAGACTTAGTAGCGAGGAAGAACTGAAAGGAGTGGAAGTTGTGACAAAAAGGACCTGCAGAAACCTGGAAAAAGAGAATTGGATTCTACGAGCTTCACCAAAAATTGCTAAATGGTTTATGAAAAGAGAGAAAGTCATTTTTGACTTGGTATGCACTTATGTTCAAGAATATCTGCCCTTGACAATGTGTTTCAGGTGTTCAGGGTTTGGGCATATAGCTAAATTCTGCAAAAATAAGGAGTGTTGTTACAAGTGTACTGCTGAGCATAAGGCTGAAAGCTGCAAGCTGCAACGAGACATCTTTCAGGTGTCGTAACTGCGATCTACTGTGTTATCAAGACAAGTCTCACTCAGCCAGAAATCCAGATTGTTCAGCATATCAAAGAAAACTACAAAGAGTGAGGTTATCAACAAACTACAATGAAACCAACGATTTTTTACTGCCAATCTAAAAACAGGAAAAACATCAAACACTGCAACACATCTCTCACGTGGAAAAAAGTTTAGTTTTGGACTCATTCATCAAAATCTACGTTCAATCCGTAATTCTGTTGAACTCTTGGAAAAACTGGTTTCAGAAAATACCAACACCAATATACTATGTTCCACTGAACACTGGCAAACTGACGCTCAGCTGAAAAACTATAACATGAAGGGTTTCAGATTAGCTACTAGCTTCTGCAGGAGTGAAAAAGACAAACATGGAGGCAGTGCTGTTTATATCAACAATAACATTGAATGGTCCACAAGAAAGAATATACATGGCTTGGGATTGGAAATCATTTTGAATGTCGCGGTTGTGATTTAAAGATTCATCAAAACAAAATCCTGGTAGTTTCGATATGAAGGCCCCCTAAAGGTGATATAACTATCTTTATGGATAAGATGGAACAGCTTCACACTCTTTGTGGGAGATTCAGAGGTATACTTATGGTAGCTGGTGACTTCAACTTGGAGATGTTATCTCAGGAGAAGAACACACAAGAGTTCCTGTCTCTCATTGGATCTTTCAACCTGAAGCAGACCATTTTTGAACCCACGAGAATAACATCTGACAGTAAAAAGTGCATTGATGATATCTTCACGAACCATATGGACATATCCACATCACTTCTACATACTCACATATCAGATCACACCGCCCATAAACTACTTATTCATATTGAAGAAGTATCTTCAAGAAAATACAAGGTGCGGAGAAATTTTCTGGAATCCAATAAAGACAAGTTCAGGACAAAGTTGATGAATATCAACTGGCAACATCTCTATCAACTTGAAACTTCGCAGGTGAATCCCCAATGGGACTTCTTCTCCTCCATTATAGCAAGGGAATTCAATAACTGCTTTCCTTTAATTAAAAAGCAAATAAAAAACATGGGTAACAGTAAATACTTTCAGAATATTCTGGAAATAAGGGAATGCAAAAAACAGTTAGACATACTTTACTCGCTAAGAAGGAGAAACAATGCATTTAAAGATCTGTACAATGAGAAGAGGAGAGAATACAACAAAACACTATTGAAACATAAACAGAACAACTACTTCTGGAGATTGAAGAACTCTGATAATAAGATCAAATGTACATGGAAAATTGTAAAAGAAATAGTGGGAGAACATAGAAACAAGGACAGCAACATAGAATGTGATACCGATTCTTTGGTAAATAGGTTCAATGACCACTTTGCTAGTGCAGCTCTAGAACTTTTATCAAAAGTGGATGAAGTCCCATTTACAGCTAAAGTACCTGAATACCATACTACGATTTCAAAAGGATGAAGAATAAGAACAGTTCTGGAGATGATGAGATGTCAATGGACATGATAAAATCAATCCTTCCAGCTATTATTAAGCCTTTAGTACATATATGAAATAATTCCATAACATCTGGGACTTTTCCGGATAAGCTGAAACTGGCCCTGGTTGTTCCTGTGTTCAAGAATGGAGATGTGAATCAAATTGATAACTATTGTCCAATTAGCTTGCTCTCAAGTTTCTCCAAGATATTTGAGCAGGTGATAAGTCAAGGACTATTGGATTACATATTTTCAAATCGACTCCTCAACAACATTCAACATGCTTGTTTGAAGAGTGAGTCTACACAAACTGCTATCCTTGACTTTACAGACTGCATCATCAAGTGCTTGGAAAATGGCTACCTGACTATGGGACTCTTCTCAGATCTTTCTTAGGTCTATGATACAATAGACCATAGCATCTTATTGAAAAAACTGAGCCTATATGGTATTCAAGGTACGGGAATCAACATGGGGGTACCTCAAGAAAGTGTTATAGGACCACTTTTATTAATCATCTTCATAAATGACATAACCGAACTATGCTTTTCTAACGAAAAAATTGTGAATTATGCTGACTAAACAAGTATTCTCCTATGGGATCATAATGCTGAAGCACTGCAGAAGAAAGCAGAAGAATTCATCTGTCAAGCAAAGAAGTGGTTCATAAAAAAAAACTGGTGCTGAACTGCAACAAAACCAATGTCGTCACTTTCAAGACGAAATCAACGAATGTCCGTCCTAAGAAAATCAAAAACGGCAATGACCAAATTATGGTCACAAATCACACAAAATTCTTAGAAATTGTTATCGATGAGAAATTGAGCTGGGAGCAACACATCGATTATGTTGTTGGGAGGCTGAACAGAGTGTGCTATTCCATGCGTGTGATTACTACAAACATTGACTTTCCAACAAGAAAAATTGTGTACCACTCCTACTTCGAGAGTATCATAAGATATGGAATTGAGTTCTTCGGCTGTTCAAAGGATATTGACAGGGTTTTTCTCTGACAAAAACGAATATTGAGGATCATGTTGTCTGTTAACAGAAAGATGTCTTGCAGAGGTCTCTTTAAACAAAACAACCTACTAAATCACAGGCATATATATCCAAGAGTGTATTCTATTTCTTTTTAAACATAGGCAGCTTTTCAGTGAATATCATCCCCAGACCAATTATCCAACTCGAACCTTAAATCTGAAATATCCTATGCACAGACTAAAACTAACTGAAAAAGAAGTATATTACAGCTGTGTTAAACTGTACAACCATCTACCAGATAAGATCCAGAATATTCGAAGTGAAGGGGAATTCAGGAAAAAATTGTATGGTTTCTTACTGGATATTGAGCCCTATACAATTGCTGAGTATTTATCATAAACAGTAATATTTATGGTATAACTGTGTGATGTCTGACGTACATATTAGTGAGTTTTCTTTTCGACACTATTTCATCTTTTGTTTATGTATGTGAACATTCTATTGAAATAAAGAGTATTTATTATTATTATTATTATTAAGGCCTCGAGACATTTTCCAAATTCCGAAAATTTGAAACTGATCATACGGAATATGAAAGATGTTGGTGGAGGTGAAAGCGGAATTCCAAAGAAGATCCTGACTGATGCATTTGCATGTTGTGGGAGATCGTCCTTTGAATGTGATCAATCTGTCTTTGAGTAATTTAGTGTTTTCAGAGGAATGGAAGCTTGCTACTGTAGTTTCTGTACCGTTACCAACACAAAAAAATGTGAAGAATTCCGGCCTATGAACACGATCCCAAATTTCAAGAAGATTATCGAAACAGTTTTGAGAGACAATCGATACTTCACTGTGATAACCATGATAATAAAGTTCCTCATCAGTCTGGTTTCCGTCTGAATCATTCGTGTGAGTCTGTGGTGAAAGCTGTTGACTGTGATAAGTATGTGTTGGCTGTGTTCCTTGATTTTGGTAGGGCAATAACAGTAAATGGGCAGATTCTTCTGGATAAGTTAGATCAATTAGGAATACGACAAACAGTGCTAGATTGGTCTCGCTCCTACTTGTCATCTCGCACACAAAACGTTGAATTTAAAGATTCTATTTTTGATCCAATGTCTGTCCAGTTTGGGTTAGTACCACAGGGAACAGTTCTCGGACAATTATTATTTCTGCTTTACATCAAAGATCTCGTCGATGTTGTTGATCGGAGTAAAGTTGTGTTGTTTGGGGATGACACGATGTTGTTCATTTTTGGCAAGAATCTTGACCAAATGATTGCTGATATCAACCACGACTATCAGAAACTCTATCTTTGGCTATGTGATAATCCGTTGTACAATGATGTAGATAAGACAAAATATTGTATATTTCAGAAGAAATCAAAGCTTAGAACTATCAACATTGATAAAATAAATGTACTTGTAGATAATGTAAATTTGCAGCATGTGAATGAAATCAAGTATATGGGGGTAGTTTTTGATGCCACTCTCAATTTTTATTCACATGCCGACCACATGATGAGGAAGTTTTCAAAGAAAATTGGTTTTTTGGCAAGGGTAAGACGAAACGTTTCCATGCAAACTCATAATGTACAACGCTATTGTAAGTTTTATTTCCCGATTAGATTAATGTTTAGTGTCTTGAACATTTTGCCAGTCAGACAAAAAAAATATGTAGTGTCTACATATTTATATTTAAGATCAAGATGAGACCACCACCTAGCTATATCTCTGATACGATGAAAACAGAGACGTTCACGATTATGGTACGAGGTTTTTTAATGTTTTCTTATACTCTTGGACAGGTGTAGGACCAGTCTACTATTGATCTCTTTGCTTCACAAAGGACTTCACGAATTCAACCAATTACCAAATGAAATAAAAATGTGTAACAGCCTCAAGCTTCTTCAAACACTACCAAGAGTACACGTTATGTCCCATATACTATGATTATTTTAGGCTTTGTTCGTTCTCTGTTTTTTTATCAATTTTTGTATTTATCTTTTTTCCATATGCATGTAGACAAGTGCTAGATAAACGTATATTATTATTCACGACATGGGAATTTTCACACCTTGTACCTAGAAAACAAAGCATTTGCGGACCCATTTTTTAATGTTACTGGAGTTTGACTCACCTTGATTCTCTGAAACATCGATTTTCATTCGCTTCGGTCTTTTCATTTTCAATCAATTCACACGCTCATAAATTTGAATAACCACTAAATTCTACTATCCCAATTTCAAACTCTCAGACAATTATGTCGTTAATTATAGTACGTAGGTATATGAGTTTCACGTCAGCGCGGCACGCTGAAATCTTCAGCTGCGAGACTCGAGATAAGACCAATAAAAGTCTCGTCTCTACTTGTACAAGTCTCGTCTCAAGACCACGTGAGACCCTCGAAAACAGACTCGTGGGAAACACTAAGAACATCACCTAGCTTTTCAGGATTGAACTTTCAGGATCCACTAATTAAGGCTTATTATTCACTTTTTGATTACCAGCATTCAAAAATACTACAGCCCACTCAGCTCCATTGGCCATTGAAAGAATACTTCGAGGCAAAGTATTCCAACAGAAAATAATGTCTGCCTATCGTAGGAGTCGAACCCACACCCATCAGATTTTCCATAAACCTTTAAGTCTTGGTCTTGGTCCCGGAAAATTAATGTGGTCTTGGATTGGTATTGGTCTTGATGTTCTTAAAAAAATTTAATAGCGATTTTTCAAAATATACATAGCATATGCCATAACAATCCCACAATAGATTATATTTTCCAAGAAACGTCAAACAGTGAATGGTTCTTTAAAATTGCAATTCTGATCCAAAGAGAAAAATAAATTTCCATTGTAGTTAGTCTGGTCTGAGGCAATAAAATATACTACTAAAATATACTAACCCAAACTATAGTCAATGAACAAAAACGTCCTAAAAATGCGAAAGTTATACGGTCTTTTTGTACAAAAAAAAACAACCACTGTTTCTTATCGTATTTTATCACCTAGAATGGCGATACGATTTCGATTCAAGATGCAACAAACAGCAGTTTTGTCTCTTTTCACCCAACTTCCTCTATAGTATGTGATATCAAAAACGTACGTCTTTCGCATTTTTAGAGCGGGTTTCTTCATTATGAATGGTTTACATATTTTAGTGCCGATAAATGAAAATAAACCTATCTGAGCATCCAGGTCAAACAAAGGTTTCCGAAAAGCGTCACATAGCTCATCTAGCATTTCATTCTCAATAAGTAGATTTGGATTGGTTTGTGTGAGATACGGGGTTTGTGTAACGCGCTGCTATGTATACCGATCAACCGACTAGCCCACTTTAATAATATGGAGAATAGATACATCCTAAAAATGTTCTTTATACCTGTATATTCATCATAGCTTTTGTTCAATATTCAGTAACACATTTTTTATTTTCCATGTAGGTAGGTACATTATTATACTTGATGAGTTTTCATACTTTTATTTATAATTTATTTATAATTATAATAACATTATTATAATACAGTTCAATAATTTTTTTTTTATATTGTCATTGTTTGATTAGATGAAATATTAAAGAAGTAATTTACTAAAAAGACTTATTAAAGTGGATGGAGACATTTGCAGATTTCATTAAATATTATGTCGATTTCTCTTTTCAAGACCAAGACTAGTCTTGTGGTCTCCCAAAGCCATATTTTCCACAGCATTCAACAAATAAAGTTTAAAAATGTCATGATATATTAGGCCTACATGATTCTGCAAAATCATTATTATAGATAACGAACTGACAAGCCGTATTGTCGTTATGTGCATGGTTACACCATCTGTGGTTAACACCATTCGGAAAAGGGGCAAAAATGATGTGTTCTTCCTAAATAGAGATATACAATTTCAAATAGGTACAAGGTTGTTCCGTATATTTAGACAACATGTAGCTCGCTTATGAAGCAAGATAGAGAATATACAGTGCGGCTCTAAAAGGTCCCCCTCCTTTTTTTTTTAATGTGTGCACCAAAAATTTTGAAACTTGGCATACTTTGATTGCTATTGAAATACTACTTTTTGATGTTACTGACGTACTTTTAGTATTCAAGATGGCGGCTGTGCGCCATTTTGAAACATTTTTTTGAATGGAAAGGGAGGTCGTGTGACACATCATTCGAAAGGTCTTATCGGGTAGATTATTGTGTGAAAATTTCATAGGATTAACAAATCCGTGCGGATATGACAGCCTGCCAAACTTTCAGTTTTTAAAAAGGTCGTTTACATTGAGTTTAAATTTTTTAACGAGCTGACGCGCAGATTCCAAAAAAATGATGATGAACCAGAGCAAAACAGTACAGTTAACAAATAGGAATGCTGATACAAAGTGGATAAAGAATTTCAAGATGATAAAAAAAAAATTGGAAAGCATTTATTAGCATTTAAATACTTGAATCTAAATTAAGATATCGATACAGTTTCCACACTACCTCGCCACAGCACTAAAGTTTATCCAAATGTGAAAATATTGAAACGATATGAGCCAGTTGTTTGATTATTGTGTTAATTAGGAAGTGTTACAAAAATGCCTAATTCACGTCCCCTCGCAGAAAAAATTGAAGCAATTTTTATTTATGGCGGAAATCGTTATTTCCATGAGACGGAAAGAATCTTCAATGAGCGCTTCCTGGAACGTCCGATATGCGGGAAATATCTTCGCGAATAAGTGCGGAAATTTATCAAGACTGGTAGTGTTCAGAGCTTGAAGAATCAAGGGCGACCATCTATTTCGGAAGATAAACGAATTGCGATCATTGGTGAGATGGTGGTGAATCCTGAACAGTCGACTTCTCAGGTTGCAGAAGTCTGTGATACTTCGTCTGCTTTTGTAAAACGATTGCTGGAAAAACAGAAATTTTATCCTTATAAATTTCAAATGGTGCACCAGTAGTTGACTGAAGATGATCCTGACAGACGTGTGGATTTTGCGAGATTATGACCGATAGAATAGGCCGAGAACCGAGATACGTTCAAAATATTTGTTTTGGTAACGAGTGTACTTTCTTTTTAAATGGCCGTGTACACAGGCAAAATGTTCGTTATTGGAGTGACGTAAATCCGCATGTTTTTAGGGAAACCCACACGCAATATCCCGAAAAGGTGAACGTATCGGCTGGCATATTGGGGAACCATATTGTTGGTCCGGTTTTCATTCATGAAAATTTGACAGGGGACCTGTATTTGAACTTGTTAGAAACTACAATAGAGCCTTTGATTGTACAAATACGTCAGAATAATCCCAACAAATTTGGCATGGCACCAATTTTTCAACAGGATGGTGCGCCTCCTCATTTCAGCAGAAATTTAAGGCAGTATTTGGACATAACTTACCCCAATCGTTGGATTGGTCGTCGGGGTTCTACCGATTGACCTGCCAGGTCGCCCGATTTAACACCATTGGATTTTTTTTATGGGGATATTTAAAACAGAAAGTTTATGCAAAACAGCCAGAATCTCTTTTAGATTTACAGCAAAGAATTACTGCTTTTTGTCAAAATATTAATGTCGATACTTTCGAAAAAGTCCGTCAGGAGTTCTCAGACAGATTATTTCATTGTTTGGGGGTCAACGGAGGACATTTTCAACATATTTTACAATAAAAATTGAAGTAGGTATACTTTTTTTGTTCTTATTTCACGAATCTCTTTATCTTGTTAGTTTGACAGTCTGTCATATCCGCACGGATGCGTTTAATCCTATGAAATCTTCACACAATAATCTACTCGATAAGACCTTTCGAATGATGTGTCACACGACTTCCTTTTTCATTTAAAAAAATGTTTCGAAATGGCGCCCAGCCGCCATCTTGAATACTAAAAGTACGTCAGTAACATCAAGAAGTAGTATTTCGACAGCAATTGAAGTATGCCAAGTTTCAAAATTTTTGGTGCACACATTAAAAAAAAAGGAGGGGGGACCTTTTAGAGCCGCACTGTATAGTAAATATGAATTTTGGAAAATCGTAAAAAAATATTTTTTTTCCAAGGGTGCACGCAAAAGATGTGGCAGTCACAATCTGTATTTTGTTCCAATAGAACACCCGGTATATTGTTAAACAGAATGAGAGGCCTTTTTTTTCTGAT
This sequence comes from Orchestes rusci, assembly GCA_958502075.1. Taxonomy (NCBI): domain Eukaryota; kingdom Metazoa; phylum Arthropoda; class Insecta; order Coleoptera; family Curculionidae; genus Orchestes; species Orchestes rusci. The sequence goes on from OY293303.1 coordinate 24,699,601, forward strand.
TCCGTCATTGACTATCATCATTATCATTTGGCTATTTAAAGGATCAGGTCCACAAAGAAAGAACTCAAAGATTCAAGGAGCAGAGTCAAAGATGCTATCGTTTCGCTGAATGCACATCCCAATTCATCCACATTCAACACTTGTTTATTTTACTTATTATGAAACGAATTTGTAAGATATTACTACAAGATTATTTAAATTTGATAAAACAATAAAATCGCGTTTGAAACGCAAATATTTTCAAAACGGGCGTAAGAAATGTTGACATATTAAACAGGGTGTCCCGCATAAGAACCTACACAGAGCAGGAGCGTGTAGGGGAACACAAGATATTATGATCTTTTATATTTTAAATATATATATCAATTTCGCATAACTTAGTTCAAATTTGAGCATATGTAGATGGAGAAAAATGTTGTTTACCAAGTGAACACAGTTACCTGAACACAACAGTGATGGTACCAGAAAAATATGAATGTGTATGTCAAAAAAAAAGTGAATTGAGAAACGTTTCAATTTTAATCTCATATAATTTCGATTCCCTGTTAATTCTCCAATTGTAATTGAAATATTTATCAAATATAATATTCATTCATTGAAAATCCAGTCCACTAAGTTAAATTCATCACAATCTTTTTTGGTCCGTACGAACCGGATACATTGAAGAGCAGGGAAAAGAAACAGCAGCAGTAGAAGTGGCAGTAGCAATAGCAGTAGTGGTAGCAGAGGAAACAGCAGCGATAGCAGAGTGAGTCGTTTCATTTTATCAAATTTGATTCAAAGGTGTAACATTACATAACCTATTGCCTGTCATTTGTCTGTCAATTCATACAATTTTGGATGGTTTTGTGGAAAACATCTCGCATCTCAAACAATTTTGGATTGTAAGTTGTCAATCCGCCTATTTCATATATATTATTGCAAGCAGTAAATGCATTATACCTGCTTGATATCACAATCATTTTTCGCAAATCATTTGTTTTGCACCGATAGTTCATTCTTTCATAAAGTTTTATATAGCAAGGACATTTCTCTATTTTCAATTTCAAGCGTGCGTCAGTCAAGCAGTCAGTCAGTCAAGCAGAAGTTGACATGGTTCGTTAAATTCTATGAGAAGATTTATGAGTCTTATTCAAGTGGAATGACAATTAAAGAACAGACGATCTTTGACCTACAATAAAGATCTGACAAGTTTCTATGTATCATTGATGAATTTGAAGAAATTCAACTCAAAATTGACGAGGTTTGCCTGGAAGACGATTTGCAAGAGCAATATACACAAAGGATAGATTTTTTGGATCAGCATACAGAAATTACATCGAAAGCAAAATATTTACTGACAAAATTAGTACCAAGTAATGACATTAGTACCAGCTCTTCAAATAGAATTCAGTCTCAGACAATGTGTTCATCCTCACAATCAGATGCCATACGACTACCACCGATCTCAGTGCCAACTTTCAATGGTGATTTCCAAAAATGGTTAGAGTTCAAACATATGTTTGACACAATAGTTAATCAGAATAAGACATTGAATAATACTCAAAAATAACATTATCTTCGTTTTTCATTAGGTGAGAACGTGGAAAATATTCTTGACAATTTGGAGTTTTCGGAAAACAGTTATGAAATAGCCTGGAAATTACTGTGTCATAGATTTGATAATAAGCATCTTCTATTTACTTTATATTCTGTTTGCAATGAGTCTGCTTACCATTTGAGAAGTTTAATAGCAAATGTCAGGAAACATTTACATGCCTTAAATAATCTGAAGATGCCTAATGATCATCAACTTTCACATTAACTACTGGTTTACATGATATCTGACAAAATTGTCAAGATAACTATTGCCGAATGGGAGCAGCAAAATGTAAAAAATGAATTACCAACCGTTGAAGATTGTCTGACGTTTCTAGAAAATAAAGCAGATTTCTTGGAAACAATGGATGCAAAAGGAAACATTATTGGTCTTCAGTCAAAACATTCAAGTGACAAGTCCACGGGAAATACAAAAGATAGAAGAAATGTGTCATTCTTGGCCAAAAAGGAACAATCTCAAGCTGAGATCAATAACAAGGGATGTTGTTTTTGTTCAGAGCATCATAGGATTTTTCACTGTTACAAGTTTCTTCAGTTCAGTGTTCCTCAACGTTGGGAGAAAGTCAAAGAGCTCAAGCTATGCTCAAATTGCCTAGGTCAAGGCCATTTTAGCAAAAATTGTAATTACCTATGGCAAATGCTAGTATTGTAAAAATAAACATAACAGTTTATTACACACATCAAATCACTACGCAACAAACTCAATCAGTTCATCTCCAAAACAAGGCAACTCAAGAGATATTTCATCATCAGTGTATCATGAAAAAGAAGCTATCAACAATGTCCAGTCTTCATCTCAAAGTTCCAGCAACAATTCTGCAAATTCAAGTCAAGATTTTCGTTTTTCAAGAAATCAAAATTCAGATGAAATTGTGGTCAATTATTCAAGTTTGTCAACAAAAAACTATGTCCTTTTATCAACCGCACTAGTTCACGTTGTTGATTCAAAAGGCCAACTCCACAAAGCTAGAGCAATTTTAGACTCAGGAAGTCAGTCTTCATTCATCACAAGCCGCTTATGTGAAATCTTGGGTATCAAAACTAGCAATACAAAAATTTCAATAGTAGGAATTCACAACATTTCCTCACAATTGAATAAACAATGTAATATACTATTGGAATCTATTTATAATGACAGTATTTCTCATCATCTTCAGTGCTTCGTTATGCCTTAAATTTCAAAAAATATTCCACTTCAAGATAAAGACCATTCCAAATTGAAGATACCAGAAAACATAAACCTAGCAGATCCACAATTTTTCATTTCCAAACCTATAGATATACTCATTGGAGCAAACTTGTTTTGGAATATTTGGACTAACAGAAGGAAAAATCATTCTTGGAAAGAATAAGCCGGTGCTTCAAAATACATGTTTGATGACAGTAGGTTTTTTCAATCAAAAATCAAATATTCAGTGTTTACTCTCAAGAGCAGATGATATTCTTTATGAAGAAATTCAAAAATTTTGGGCAATGGAAGAAGTAGATTCATCAAATCCAATTTTAGTAGACAACGACATTTTGTGAAGAGCATTTTGTCAAAACGGTCTCAAGAAAGAAGGATGGCATGTTTGTGGTACGCATACCTTTCAAGTCTTCGCCTTATGAACTTGGAGATTCAAAACTTCTAGCTATCAGAAGATTGTTCAGTTTAGAGTCGCGATTTGGAAAAGGCATTCAATTCAAGAAAAGTATGTTTCATTTATTAAAGAATATGAATAACTTGGACACATGAGTCAAGATATTCAATCAGACAAGTTGGATAATGTTACTACCTACCTCATCATGGTGTTATGAGAGATTCCAGTCTAACAACAAAGTTGAGAGTTGTTTTTGATGGATCCGCTATAACTACATCGGGAGAATCATTGAATTCAATCCAATACTCAGGCCCTCCGATTCAGGATGACATACTTCACATTTTGTTTCGGTTTAGATGTCATAAGTATGTAGTAGTTTCAGATATAGAGAAAATGTATAGGTGTGTCTTAGTACACCCTGATGATAGACAATTTCAGAAAATATTGTGGAGAGAAGATTCAAATCAGTCGATTACAAGCAAGACACTGAATACTGTTACGGAACCAAAAGTGCTCCATTTTTGACAATGAGATGTCTCAAGCAGCTAGGTAATGATAATCAAGATAAGTTTCCTCGTTCATCTTCTGTTATATTGAACGATTTTTATGTTGATGACCTGATAACATGTTTCGATGATATCTTAGATGCAAAACAATTATGTCATGAGGTATCAGATATTTTATCTTCAGCTGGGTTCAATTAAGGAAAATGGGCTTCAAACGAGTTGTCAATCATAGAAACATTAAAACAAGATTCAGATACTCTAAGAGTGCTAAGTTCAGGAGAAGGAGATTCAGTGAAGACATTGGGGGTGTTATGGTTTCCAATTCAAGATAATTTAGGATTCCAAATTCCAGATTTACTAGAAGAAAATTTCACAAAACGTTCAATTTCATCAGACATTGCTAAGATATACGATCCACTTGGCTTGATCAGTCCATGTACTGTATTGACAAAAATCATTATGGTTTCTCAAGCTCAACTGGGATGCTGATATTCCAGAAAATATTTCAAAACAATGGTCAAATTTCAAGAATCAACTCATTTTGTTCAATACTTTGAAGATCCCTAGGTTTGTGTCCAGTCAAAATTCAGTCAGATGTGGACTCCATGGATTAAATGATGCTTCACAGAATGCATATTGTGCTGTGATTTGTTACAGAACTATTTCTCAAGACATTACAATACAAGTCAATGTTCTCTGCAGCAAGACTAAGGTAGCCTCACTCAAAAGTCTCACAATTTCCAGGCTAGAACTTTGTGCAGCAACTCTTTTGGTGAAATTAATAAAGTCAGGTCAATCCGCTATCAAAATGTCAATTGATAGTTATTACTGGTCTGATTTATAAATAGTATTACATTGGATTAATTCAAAACCCATTTCTCTACAAGTATTTGTTTCCAATAGAGTTTCAACTATTCAATCAACGACAACTTCGGATCAGTGGTTCTACATTAAATCTAAAGACAATCCTGCTGACATTGCATCAAGAGGTTCTATGCCTACAAAATTGAAAAGTAATCAGTTATGGTGGAATGGTTCCGGTTTTTTACATGAAAGTTCATTTATTTTCAATTCATTCAAGAAGTCCAGTTCATTTTCAATTCCAGAAATGAGGACAGAAAAATCAAGTTTTTCCGGATTGGCACAAACTAAATGTGATAATTTTTACAGATATTCATCGTATAAGAAATTGACTCATGTTCACTCTTATTGCTTGAGATTTGTTTCAAATCTTCGATTATCAAAAATAGATAGAATCATTGGCCCTTTGTCTATAACTGAACTAGAACAAGGTGAACTCCGTTTACTCAAGATTGCACAACTAGAAAGTTTTACGAAGGAGATAACCTTTATGAAATCTGATAAACCACTGAAATCCAAACATAAGTTGACAGCCCTCACACCATTTATTGATGCAAAGGGATTATTGCGAGTTGTTGGTCGACTGAAATACTCATCCTTCAATTTCAATCAGAAGCATCCAATACTATTAGATGGAAAACACACATCTAATTGCAGAATATGAACATAAACGACTACTGCATGACAGAAATATTGGCCAACTTCAAGAATTAAACTATCACAAGAAAATGTTTGAAATGTTTTAGATTCAGACCAACACCTTAGTCAGCACTCATGTCAGATCTTCCAGCAGCAAGAGTTACTGTTACTAGTCCATTTGTACATACTGGAGTGGATTATGCGGGACCTTACATACTAAAAGACAGAAAAAAAGAGGTTGCAAGACTTACAAGGCCTACATTTGTTTGTTCATATGCTTCAGTACCAAGGCAATCCACTTAGAATTGGTCAGCAGTTCAACTTCAGAAGCATCCGTAGCAACTCTAAGAAGATTTGTAGCAAGACGTGGATGTCCTTCACATATATATTCAGATAATGGCACTAACTTTGTGAGTTCAAATAAGGAACTTCAACAAATGTACATTTTAATCAAGTCTCCAAACATTAATTCATTTATTTTACAAGAAAATATTGAATGGCATTTCATTCCTCCGAATTCTCCCACCTTTGGTGGTCTTTGGGAGTCAAATATCAAAGCAGTTAAGTTTCATTTATCTAGGGTAATAAGTAATGTTTTACTAACGTATGAAGAATTTTCAACAATTCTCGTACAAATTGAATCAATTTTGAACTCACGACCACTATTTCCCATGTCATCAGATCCTAATGACCCAAATCCATTGACTCCGTCTCATTTTTTAATTGGGAGAGCGCACACAACCACACCAGATCCAGAGTTTGCTGATGGGATCAAGACCAACCAACTTTCAAGGTTCCAATTGATGCAACAAATATATCAGAGTTTTTGGAAGCGATGGTCACAACAATAATATATCACTCAACTACAAGTGCGTGAGATGTGGACCAGTCAGAAAAACAATCTCAAGGTGGGACAGTTATGTTTGATTAAAGACGATCATGTTCATCCCTGTAATTGGCTGCTTGGTAAAGTAACAACTGTATATCCTGGTGCTGACAAAATCGTTCGCGTGGCAACCTTGAAGACGTACAAAGGTTTATTGAAGCGGTCAATACATAAGCTATGTCCATTACCTGATCAAACAGAAGAGGAGCAGTAATTTGACGACATATATTTTTTCGCCTCAAAATCATTTTATATTATATCATTTGTATTATATAATATAGCGGAGAGTATGGAGAAGAATGCTGTTAACCAAGTGAACACAGTAGCCTGAACACAACAGTGATGGAACCAGAAAAATATGAATGTGTATGTCAAAAAAAAGTGAATTGAGAGACGTTTCAATTTTAATCTCATATAATTTTGATTCCCTGTTAATTCTCCAATTGTAATTAAAATATTAATCAAATATGATATTCATTCATCAGAAATACAGTCCACTAAGTTAAATTCATCACCTGTAGAAAATTTACCTAAATTTTAAATTTTTTGAGGAATCACGAATCACAAGCTTCATGTTTGTTGCAACGATATTAAACACAACTTTAAAATATCGCAAACATTCTTTTTCACAAGGTAAAAAACGTCGCATATAAAGTGATTTTTCTTCATTTTAAATGTTTATTAAAAAAATGTACAAATTTATCGACAAACATGAAATTTTCTTTTTTTTTTTACGAGGCCATAATTTTGGTATTTAGGCATAACTTTTAGTTCTAAACAACTTTTCTCCATAACATTTTGCCGGATTTTCTGAAATAAGGGTACTTTACTCTTGTACAATTTTCATATGTTCTGGCCTACCCTGTATGCTGTTTGACTTGCAACCATTCCAAGTGCACCTAATATGATTATCGAACATGCACCAACTTTTGGCAATATTTGTATTTTAGTTAAGCAGTTATTAAAAAAAATCCCATATGTTGCACACTCAAGTGACCACACTGTTATACCAAGTTGGAGAAGTTATAGGCCGTGAAAGTGAGGTTCAAAATCTCTTAAAAAAAATTAATACCTTGGTTGAACCTCAACTTGGAATCAGCAAATTTGGCACACGTTGTTGACAGACCAAGAGCATTGTTTGACAGTAATTGGAGTTTCATCAAGGCGTTCTGAAGACATCATACCTCAGATGCTCCCAAAAATATAGTTGGTGGACTTGAGAAACGTTAAAAAAAAAATTGTGAGGAATTTAGTTTGAAAACTTTTTTTGCTCTAGTATTTTTCAAAAACCTTTCTCGTTTTCATGATAAACCCAAATATCTGAAGAAAAGTATTGTTGCTTTTTGCAGTCGATAGCCACCGTTGCACATGATCTAAGGGTAACAAGACCACTAGACGTGGGTACCAGCAACTGTCAGAATACTGATCGGTTATAATAATATCACTGTTGTTTTTCGTTTTCGAATTATAAAACATAATAAGTGTGAGTAAGAGGTGTTTTACTGCTCCCCGTAGACTTGTAGACTACATCAGAAGTGGTTGTAAACCAGAGATCTGTGTTCAGTGTATTTTCGGTGACTCTGCGACCATTGAAGGGTGTGAGATGCCAAAAAGAAGAGATCGAAGGCGTAGCCGTAGCAGTCATAGTATATAGCAGTAGTAGCAGTCGATCCAGTTTGACTTCTCCAGGCAGTTCTTTCCACTACGATGAATGAGAAGCGTAGCTATAGAATACATTCGAGTAAGAGAAAATGTTTCACATAATATCATATGAGCTCTAGAAGTTTAAAGCCTCCGGTTCAAGCTTTGCGCTTGCCAATTCAGCTAAATATTACCTTATTCAAAAATTTTGGAATTGTCAATGTCATACCTGGATTCGATACTTAAAAATGTCAAAATTAAGGGGAACAGCTTCAACATGGCATGTTAATTTTTTTGAAAATGGAATAGGATGATCATTTTATGATTCATGAAAGTTCTCGAAATATGCACCACATTTTGATGGAAATAGCAAATAAGAAACCAAAAAACATAGTCTTTCTATATGAATTCCATTCTGATCATTATTTAAAGATCAATAAATTGCGAGTACATTTTTCCAAGGCTAACAAAGTAGTTCTTATCATTGGTGCAATTGATGATGAAAGCGGTTGAAGCAACAGGTACCAAAGATCGAAATGTTTTGGCCGTCTATTTGAAAATAGTCCCGGAAGCACCTGCCCATTGTCGAATCACATGAGGATTGAGATTATTGGATAAAGGTTTGAAGACAAAGTTTGCCTGAAAAGTTAGGCAAATCAAAATGTTTTATGAAAAGATGACACCCACTTGGGATTTGAACTATCATTTATTCAAACCAGTACTAGCAAGAATAAAATTGGGTCAGTGAACAAGTTTTCGATTCAAATGAGTCAACATCTACTACGTTCCTGGGACTGATTGTATTTTTTCGAAAATATATTTCAAATTTTGCAAGAAAAACGTTGAAAGAAAAGAAACTTGATACGTTCTGAACCTGTTTTGCAAGGTTTCAATCCAAAGTTGCAGACAAGAATGTACACTGATTCGAGTAGAGAAGGTATATTAGCTCAATTGAACATTCACCACGTTGATGCTCTTAGCAGGAATTTTGTCCATGATGAAGAAATAATTATTGAAAGAGATGGACGTTCTATTGCTGAAGAAGATCATTAACGAGAAGCTCAAGATGACGATGAGGACATGAAAAATACCAAAGATAATTATAATGGATGCAGGAAATTCATTTGTATCCAATGAATTCAACAAATATGCAGAAGAAAGAGGTGTGAGTTTTCACTACTGCAGTGGGTATGCCTGAAGGTAATGGAATGGGAGAAAGGGCTAATCGATCGATTTTGGATTCATTGGCTATACCATGATCTTCGGGATAGCAATTCAAGATAGATACAGCAGATTATCAGTGGCACTAGACAACGTATTAGCGAAACGATGACGATGGATAACTGAGTGATGACGAAGACACCCCAATTATTGACGCTACAACATCGAGAAGTTGAAAATGAATCGAGAAAAACAGAATAGACAATTCAACAAGAAAATATCTGATACAATCAACTACTCGTCGATGGCTTGGTTTTGACAAAGATCACCAGTTTTTCCTGCTAATGACAATGGAAGCAAAAAAACTATTGAACAAATATAGGGGACGATGCAAAGTTGTAGAGATGCTTCCAAATGACCGCTACGGAGTGGGGAAATATCTGCATTCCACAAGAACCAGTCGATCCCACGAAGCGGTGGTTGGTGCCGAAGACATGAAACTCTTTGAAGTTTAGAGAATTCAAAGATAATTATGAGGTTATTTGAAAATCTGATTCACTTATTAGAGGCTGTGGCGTATCTGACGTACACATATAAGGGTATTTGAATATCTGATTCATCCACTACCGTCTGTGGCATATCTGACGTACACATTTATGACGGTATGTATTTGAATATATGATTCATTTACTAGCGGCTGTGGCATACCTATCTGACGTTCACATTTAAAATAAGGCAATTTAAATATCTGATTCATTCACCAGCGGCTGTGGCGTATCTGACGTATACATTTATAATGAGGGAATTTGAATATCTGATTCATTTACCAGCATCTGTGGCGTAGCTGACGTACACATTTCTGAGGGTATTTGAATATCTGATTCATTCAATGGCTTCTTTGGCGTATCTCACGGTCACATTTGAAAAGGTTATTTGAATATTTCATTCATTTGCTAGAGTCTGTTGCGTATCTGACGTACACATTTAAAGAGTATATGCATATTTGATTCATCCAATAGAGTCTGTGGCGTATCTGACGTACACAATGAATATTTGATTTATCCACTTGATTCTGTGACGTATCCGACGTACACATTTGAAAAAGTATTGGAAAATCTGATTCATTTTACTAGATTCTGTGGCGATTGTGACGAACACGTTTATAAGGGCATCTAATTCATATATTGGCATAATGGTCAATTTACACATTTTTTGAAAATATGAAAAATATAAGGATAAGTAAGTACTGATGTCATTGATGTTTTAAAAATCAACCTACGACCTATAATAATTTAGTTATCACCGATTAAAGAGCGCTTATCAACATCCAATACGTCACAGAATCACTATCTATCTCCGTCTGACGTATTGACTCAGATGACTCTCTCTCTCTCTCGGGAGGGTGATATGGCCCCACCCCTTTTGAGATCATGCAGTGAAATTCGCGTCTTCTTTTTCATTTATTTAGTATATTTTTGGGTATTTCGAAAAAAATTTTTCGCTGGTGACTTTCAAATAATTTCTAGTATACGTATAAAAAATTTCAAGAAATTTGAAAATGTATGCAAATTGTCCATTGATTCGAATTGAAATCGAAATAATGCAGTGTTTGGTGCCCTTTAGACGATCGAGGACGAACGAGTATCAGGATGATCGAGTGCAGTCGATAACCACCGTTGCACATGATCTAAGGATAACAAGACCACTAGACGTGGGAACTAGCAACATTGTCAACTGTCAGAGTACAAATCGGTTACTATAATAACACTGTTGTTTCCCGTTATCGAATAATGAAACGTGATAAGTCTGAGTAAGTGATGTTACACTGCTCCCCGTAGACTCATAGACCATAATATCAAAAATCGTCGAAAATTTCAACGTTGGCTATGAAGTTAAACGTTAGACTTTACAATAAGGTGAAAAGTTGAAATGACTTTTATTCAATAGAAAAACAAATAATTTGAACAATAGAGATAACATGCACTTTGCAGAGAGAAGTTACAGAAATTGTTCCAAATAATCACCAAAATGATTGGTTGTTTCTAATAAGTGTGCATTTTTTCTGTACCCAATCCGATTCCACAAGTCGGCTCGAGCCTACAGAGCTGTATCGAAACGCAACCTAGAAAGATACAGATTCTTTTCACGGTCCCTGAAGAAAGATGCATTTGAGATCTGGTGATCGTGTATGCCAAACTTGTGAACAATTATTTTCTCTCTCAATCCATTATTCAATTTTGGTACTGATGGTTTAAAAGGTCTCTACAGTGATAATGAGGAGATGTTCCATCGTGTATGATGATGTCCTAGTCTAAGTTGTAGTGGCACCACTGGCACCTCGTCAAGTAGATCCAGACGAGTGTTTTGAAAAAACTCCAAATGAATCAAGCAATCAAATACTGATCAATAACACCAATTTTTTATCACAAACTCGCGTTAGAAATATCGAGTAATAAAACGAACCGTAAATTCGGACAACGCAAAGCAAAAATTACTAATCAAATGATCAAATCGTCAAGTCTAACGTTTGGTTTCATAGCAAACGTTGAAATTTTCGTCAATTTTTGATTTGACACAATCCGCGTTCTCAGATATATGGGTTTTTGATAAAAACAATGAACTTTTTTGAAAAATAACAAGAGCAAGAGAAGTTTAAGGAATAAATTCCTCATGAAATAAAACAAACATTTTTCAAGGACGAGTTTTTGTTCGTATTTTAAGAGTGCATCATACACTGACAACCTTTTAGAACGCCTCAATTGGACTCTAATTACTGTCGATTGATGCTCTTGATACACTAACAACGTATAGAAAATTTGATGTTTTAAAGTCAAGGTATAGCTAAGATATTTAATTTTTACGGAATTTGAAACCTCACTTGCTAGGCGTATAACTTCTTGGTTTGATTCTAGGGACGGTTGGCACTGCTGCTTGGCAATTTGCCAGCTCAGTATATATATATATATATATATACAGGGTGTTTATTAATTGGATGCCGATACTTGAGGGTGATAATCCTTGGATGATTCTAAGACAAAAGTTCATATAAACATAGGTCCGCAAGAGCCTAATTTTCAAGATACAGGGTGTTGAAATTTAAAAAAAAAATGATTTTTTTATAATTACTTACTACTTGGTACACGTCTTCTATGCATCAATGTGCATTTTGTGATGAACAAACAATTTTATTATTTTTACCAGTGGCATCCGTGCGGGTTTTGCACTCAATATTTTTGGAGAAAAAACTTGTACGCCAACGCTTTTTTTCAAAATAAAAATTATTTTTGAGGTCTCCATTTATTTCTGAGCCAATTTGTACTACTGATTTTTTTTCATCCGGCGCATGGTTTTCTCTTAAAAAAATAAAATCTACTTAATTGCATTGACACCCTGCTGTGTCTTTTAATAATTTCTAAAGGAAAATCAATGCCTTGACTTTTTTAAGCAATGATAAGTTTTTGATAAATAAAATTCAATTTATGTGCACAATTATTTTAATTTGTTTTATAACAAAAGCTTAGATTTTTGTCATACATTTTGGATAAGATTGCTAATTTAATTAAATTTCATGAACAATCAAGACTTTTCCTATGATTTTTTCTCTTGAAGCTTTGTCTACGAGTAAAAATACAAAATCAAATAAACTTCAAATTTTAATAAAAAACGGACAAACAAAGGAAACACACAGATTATTTACAAAAATTGTTGGAAATGTCCTCCACCTACACGTATGCACGCATCAACCCTTCTTCGCATGGATTGACGAGCATTTTCAAAGATTCTTGTGGTGTTTCTTATGGTTTGGCATGATACTATTATACGATTCGGTAACTCGTCTTCAGTCTGAATTGGCACTGCATACACTAAACTTTTTCAGTGGCCCCAGAAAAAGTAGTCTAAATTATTAAGGTCTGGTGACCTAGGCGACCATGGCTGAGTCCCTCCTCGACCTATCCAACGATTGTGATAGGTGTTATTTAAAAATTCACGCACTCGTACGCTAAAATGGTTTATGCTCCATCGTGCATAAACCACATCAGGTTTCTTAATAAAAGTTGAAGGTCTTCAAGTAGTATCGGCAGTTCTTTTTTAAGAAATTGTAAATACGATTGTCCATCAAGTCTTCTTGGGAGAAAAAATGGTCCTATCAAATAATCATCAATGATTCCAGCCCAAACATTTAATGAGAACTGTTCTTGATGATTTGATTCTACAATTCCATGTGGGTTTTCATCTGACCATTAATGATTATTATGGAAATTCCTAATTGAGTGTCAAGAAGAGTTAGCTTCGTCGGTAAAAAGAATATGTCTGTCAAATAACGGATTTTCCACCAGCATTTGACGAAACCATTCACAAAAATTGATACGCAACGGGAAATCTCTAGGAAGTAATGCTTGAACTCTCTGTTTATGATAGGGGTAAAAGAAATTTTGTCTTAGAATCTGCCAAACAAGTACATGCGCCACATGAAATATCGCCGCAATCTTCCTGGTGCTAGTTTCAGGGTTCTCCTCAACTTCACGTAAAACCGCTTTATCAAGTTCTGGTTTCCTTACTGTTTGATGTACTCCTTGAGCATGGTGGTCTACTGTCAAAGTTCCAGTCTCGTGAAGACGTCTATGAATTCTAGAAAATGTCCTCGGGTCGGGAATTACGCGATTTAGATATATCCGCCTGGCCTCGTACGCGTTTCCGTCAGAAAGGCCGTAAATAAAATGCATGTCAGTCAACTCACTGTTTGTAAAATAAATCACCATAATTTTATCAGATTTCAACTTCTACTCTTATAACTTTATCATTCACGTGAGAAGAACGTCAAAAACTAAGACGATTTGTCATCTGATTATCATTTTCCATTGACGTCTTGATTAAAATTAGTTATTTTAGTCAAGTCGCCCATGGAAAATAACTGGATTTCACCTTCTACACTTTTTTATGCACCTGAAATAAACTTTATTTTATTTACAAAAAAGCGATTTATAGGTCAGAAAAAGTCAAAAATTATTTTCAATCAGTAGAAGATGACGGAAGTGGTTTTTATTTTGGAAAAAACGCTTTGGTTTTTCGTTTAGAAATTATTAATTACATGGTGTCTGGATATATGGAAAAACCCTTGAACAGTGCTTTCAATTTAATTTGTCACACTTTCAAAAGGCTGTGAAATATTCACTTTTTGAGCTAGAAGGTCGAACAAAATAATGAATTGTTGGGTTTTTCGTGAGTCAAATATTTTCTGAACTGTCAAATGTCAAAATCATTGACATAGCTTACATTTTTTAAAATGGCTCAACCTATATATCATTACAGATTTAAAGAGGCACCATTTCTCTGATCACGAAAATATAGGACACATGCCTATTCTATTCAATAGTTTAGATGAAATTGATCTAAATCTGGTTAAAATTGTGATTTACAGACGTTTTTTATTTTGTTTCTAATAATTGTTATAGTTTTTGTTCTGAATATTAACCAAGATATAAAAGATTTTCTGGTTTGTAAATACAGCATTTTGATAAATGGCTCAAATCAAAAAGTAATACATTTATTAATTTTTACCAACTCACTGTGAAGGAACAGTTTTCACGTAGAACATTGAACAATTCAAGTGCAACCATGACAGTTATTGAAAACAAATGAATAAACTCGTGTATCTCAATGCTGAAAAATTACAATTTTAATCATATTTATACCGATTTGCGCTAAACTATTGAATAAAAAGGGCATGTGTGCTATATTTTCGTGAGCTTTCAGCTCAAAAAATAAATATTCTACAGCCTTTCGGAAGCACTGTAGATGATAATATAAATTCAAGAAAAGTTTTACCTTCTGAAATTGAGGGTGATAAAGTTTCATGAAAAAAAAACCTTTTTTATCATAATTTTTCTATCAACATCCACAAAATTTGGTACACTTCACACATCCAAATACATTTTTTAATGTGAATGTTCTTGAAAAATTTCTACCAGTGACGTTCGAACAGGATTTGTATTGAATTCAAAGAAAAAAAATAGTACTAATAATCTTCTTATTTTGTCGCATTCTATACAGTGTTAACGTTAACACTCTCACCGCTGATGAGAAAAATGGGTATGATCCTGGGTGCTGACGTAGTTTTTTCATCAATCTCTAATCAGAACTCGCTTCAAACATGTTAATATAATATCTCAAATAAAACTTTGATGATGATAGAAGGGCTCTGATGGAAAAAGTAAATAATTTCGTTGCGTGGTGCTAAGGACGTAACTATCAGTCCAGAAGTATTGGCTCAGCAGAAGTGCTGCAAACCAATATTTGAAGTGCTTATGTTTACGGAAACGTTCAGATCTTTTGGGCAAAAATCATCGTCGGTGACAAAATTTTTCAGGTCGCTTCAGCTCATTTTTTCATATCCGAGTTAATCAATAAATAATCAATTCAGTTATCTCCAATCATCAAGAGAATCAAAATCATACATTTTCTTAAATTTTCAAACCGTTTTTACTCCAGAAGGTCCAGCTCCATCGTCCGCCGTAACTTACTCTACGAGCACCATTTTAAAATAACAATATACCTTTCGCACATGCTCAATTATTGGTATCTGCTGGATTGACAACGCTTAGCAGGAGATTTGAATAAGAAACAAAGTTTGTCGTGGACAGAAACATACGTCATGCACACGAGGCAATACACACGTCGCGTCGGACGAAAAAAACAGCAGTGAACATTGTTTTTGATGAACACAACATAGGCTCATTCATAAAGCAGCTTCGATAGCTTCCATGGATTTTCTTTGATGTTAATAACTTGAATGGACTGTATATTAAAACCCAACTTGAGTTCACAAATATATCTATATTATGGAAGTACAACTGGGATCAACTAATGATAGATACTTTGACGTATAGACTCTAAGGGTTATTTTAGCAACATAGCTATGCAAAGTATGAGCTTCGTGCTAGTTTTTGATAGAATTTATGTGTGTCCTTTTGTGACTTTTTATGAAATTTCTATGAATGACTCTTTTTCAAATCTTGACAACACACCTGGCAAAGCTATGTTACGTAACTTACATTTTATTGTAATTTGAATTTGAACATAACTCCCACCTTGGAGATTTTTAACAAAAACTCCAAATAACTGAAATGTAAGAACTCTTAATCTAGGTCACATATTACAAATCATTGACAATTTCTGGCAACGGAAACAATTTTGTAATAGACCTGAACTAAATTCCATCTTGAGTTTTTATTCTACCAAGTGCTCATTTCAATGGTGGTAGATTGTCCTCTTTGATTGAAACTACTTGATTAAGTTTCAAATTTTCAGATGGCCCTAGCCATTCAGGTATTTTTTGCAGTCGGTTCAAATACTTCTGACTTCATCTTTTCCAGAACAGTTGTCGGAGTTTCACAATTTGTTGATAAATGTTTGATCTGTTATTTTGAATATCACAAACAGATTTATCTGGATAAGCCGATAAATTATCACCAATAAAAAATGACCAGGAGTCAAAGGACTCAAGCCTCTGGGATCGTTTGATAATATTGTCAAAGGTCTTGAATTTATAAATGCTTCAACAGAAGTCAAAGCCAAACTTAACTCTTCAAACGTCAAGGCAGTGTCTCCAATAGATTTAATAATATGATGTTTTGCACTTTTGACCGCTGCCTCCCAGAGGCCTCTCCAGTGAGGTTAATGCGGCGGAATGAATTTCCACTGAATTTCATTGCTTGAAAGATAAGTTTCAATTGACTCAACGTTATCTAGATTTTTGAAAAATTCATGCAGTTCTCTCAGCTGATTACTTGAAGTTTGAACATTGATCAGAATAAATAACCGCAGGGTTTCCTCGTCTTGCAATGAAAGCCTTCAATGTCACTCGGATAAGATTGAATCCACGCTTAACATATTTGCGAATCCGTCCACAAATTAACATTTTCCATGTTGAAAACATTTTTATTAATATCACGTAACCTGTGAATCAACTCACTTAACAATAAACAACCACAAAGTTCCAGTCTCGGCAAACTCACTGTTCGAATTGGACTTACACGAGACTTGGCACAGATCAAATTACTTGAGATAAAATGATCTTGATATATTACTCTCAGATACACACAACAACCGTAAGCCTTCAAGCTTGCATCAGAATAACCATGCATTTCAATTCTCTCAAATTCAGATTTGTTGATAAGACATCTTGGAATTTTCAATTCTGACAGTTTATGAAGGCCTTCAAAGCAACTAAGCCACATGTTTTTCAAGTTTTCATCCAACAGGTCATCCCAATTCAATTTCTCACACCAAAGCTTTTGCATAAATTTTTTTGCATTCACTACAATCGGGCCAACCAGTCGAAGTGAGTCGAATATTTGGGAGATGACACTCAAAACACTTTTTTTCGTGACAGGGCCATTGATACACATATCTCTAGGTAAAGAAATCGAGAAACTGCCTGATTTGGGATTCCAGAAAACTCCAAGAATTTTATCGGAATTGCCTTCTGTAGTGATGTTAAATTTTTCTAGCTCTTCTTTCAGTAAAATATTTTTATTGAATTCTTTAGAGTTCGAATTCCATTTATGAAGCTCATACCCTCCTTGTTCAAGAAGCTGGATCAACTCATTTTTGAGTTTTGAAATTTGATCTAAACACTGTGTACCACATAATATGTCATCCATGTACTTTTGTGATTTTATAGCATTTGCAGCAAGTGGGTACTAACTTTTGAATTTGTATGCCAACTCAAGAAGACATCGCAACATAAGGAGCAAAATTAGTTCCATAACTGACAGTCAATAATTCTATACATTTCAAATCCTCTGCTGGATTTTTTCGCCACAAAATATTTTGTAGAAAAGTTTGACTGGGGTTGATCATTATCGGACGATACATTTTCGTTATGTCACCAACAACAGCATACAAATAACTACGAAATCGACACAAAATATCAAACAGTTCTGGCTGAACAACCATTTCCTTCAAACATGTCATTCAGTGGATAATTCGAAGTTGTTTTCATTGAGGCGTCAAACACTACTCTTAAACGTGTACTAGTTTTGTCGTTTCTGATCACACAATGATGTGGAATGAAATACTTGTGATCGTTTTCTTGATTTTTTAGATCAAGTGGAACATACCTAGCATGACCTAAGTTTACATATTCATCAATGAATTCAGAATACTGCTCAAACAAATCACTATTCTGAAGAAGTTTTTTCTCCAACGAAAAAGAGCACCTTTTGCCAACGAAAAAGATTCGCCCAATTTTCGATGCTTATTCTCTGTTTTAAGAGGAATATCAACCTGGAATCGACCAGTATCTAGAAGTTTTGTTGTAGCCTTGAAAACATTTTCAGAAAGTTCATCCTCCGTTGATAAAATCTGGTCATTAGGTACCTCTTCTGAGCTCCAAAATTTTTGCATCAACTCATCAATATGTAGAGTATTGGAGAACAGGAATATTCTGGAATCCTGATCTTCATTATGCATGAAAAAATTTGAAGCAAATATGGATGGTAGTTGACCACCTAAGACCGAACCAAGACAAGTATTTTGCAATACAGAAAGATTATCTCCAAGTTTTATCAAACCAGGCAACAAAATTGAGAATGCCAAATCAGCACCCAGCAGAAGATCAACTTGACTTGGAATATAAAAGCTCGTATCTGCCAGAACGATAATCTTTGGAATGTCCAACATGGAAAAATATATGGGACACTGAGGAAGTTTTAACAAAATCTTATCGGTAACTGAACAAATGACCTTGAATTTCTTGTTTTTGTCAACATTTGACATCATTTCAATTTCAACAGATTCATTACACTGCATGCTTCCAGACACACCAGAAATCAACATATTCTGCTTGTGTGTAGGATAATTCAATTTTTTAGCTAACCGATGAGTAATTAACGACACTTGAGAACCTGAATCGATCACAGCTCTGGCCTGAATAAAAACACCATCATCACTAAGCAAGCTAACATTAGCTATAGTCAGCAATACGTGAGATTTTTGATCAATAAAATTGCAAGTGTTTGATGTGCTCTCATGAGTTGGTTCATCATGGGATTGATTTGGAAAAACTGATTCTGATTTGAAGTTTTGTGACACAGATCTTACACATTCTTGATTTAGTTTGGTTTTTGGAAAACTTGTTTTGTTTGTATTTCTGTTATCTGAAAAAAAAATGAATTGTGAGGTTCACCGCATATGGGACAATTTTTACAATCACACTGCTTTTGTGAATGGTTCGAAAAGCACTTGAAACATAAATGTTTTGTAAAAACAAATTGCTTTCTCTGAGGCACTGATAATGCCTTGAATTCTATGCATTTATAAAAATTATGATTGTTCATTTCACAATAATTGCAAAACACCTTTTTTTCAACAAAATGTGAAGACCTTTTTACTGTATTTGGAGAAGATAGATTCCTGACAACGAGTTTTAAGAAATTTTAGAAAACCGTCCAACTTTGGTAAATTTGTAGGACCTCTCTCAACTTCATATGCACGTCCTGTACTGACATCTAACTTTTGAGAGAGTGAATAAATTAGGATGAGATCTCATTGATCTATAGGAACTCTTAGGTTTATTAGGCACTCGGTAAGAAGCTTGATATTTGTGATAAATTGTCTCAAACCAGAGCTTTTACAGACAGATGGAATTTCCAAAAGGTTCTTCAAATGTGAATATATCGTTGACAATTTGTTTTCATATCGAGTCTTCAAAATATCTTATGCAACTTTCAAATTGCAAACCATCAATGAGTTTGAGCGGTTCACCGGTGAGGCTTGTTTTCAAATGAATTTATTTCTGAGCGTCAGAAAGCTCTGAATCGTTCAAAACAATTGCGCTGAAAATATCATAAAAACTCGCAAATTGTTCTGGCTTGCCAGTGAACTTTTCAATTTTTATCTCAGGTAAATTGGATTTTGATTTGACAGTTACAGTTGCTGTTGGAATTGAAACCTGAGGAGGCTTATTTTCATCAATCAAAATTTGCAATTTTGACTTGCAAGTAACACATCTTTTTTCAATATTTTCACGAAACTGAATTTTAGTCTCATCAGTTTTCAAATCCTCGATAATATCTTGAGCTTTGCAATATTTTTCATAGGCTTTTTCCAAAATATCAAGCCTGTTTGTATAGTCAATATAATGCAATACAACATTCACATTTGTATTGAAAAAAGACTCAGTTTTAGTGATGCTTTGTTTGGAATTTCTCAAATCTATGTTTGCTTGTTTAAGCTTTTTCGCAACTTTTGCCATTTCCTACGTAAAAAAATAATACTTGTCAACCAGGAATACAAATGTCAGTTTCTCAGTCTGTGTTGCAATAAAAATGAAAAGATCTGACCCTGAAAATCACAATTTTCTTCAGCTTCACTATTCTTGTTACTGCAACTCGGGCACACTGTATTAGCTTTTTCTCAGGACACAAGATTAGTTGTCAATTCAATGACAGCTACGCAGCTTATCACTCACAGCATCCAGCAGTAGATGATACGGCTCTGGTTTCTTTTATGGACACAATTTCCAACCTTTCCAGTACCAAAGGACTCACCTCTCTCTTCTCTACTTTTTGTTTTCAATACGAATATTGCAATCCGCCTCGTCGGACCAAAATGTCTATGATGAACACAACATAGGCTCATTCATAAAGCAGCTTCGATAGCTTCAATGAATTTTCTTTGATGTTAATAACTTGAATGGACTGTACATTGAAACCCAACTTTACAAATATATCTATATTGTTGAAGTACAACTGGGATCAACTAATGATATATACTTTGACGTATAAACTCCAAGGGTTATTTTAGCAACATAGCTATGCAAAGTATGAGCTTTGGCTAGTTTTTGATAGAATTTATGTGAGTCTTTTTGTGACTTTTTATGAAATTTCTATGAATGACTTTTTTTCAAATCTTGACAACACACCTGGCAAAGCTATGTTACGTAACTTAGATTTTATTGTAATTTAAATTTGAACAAACATGTTAAAAAGAAAGTGCCAACTTAAAAATCAATCTGTATAAATAATTATATTATGTGGTGTGTAAGAATCATTCTTAATCCAAAAAATCAACTGTTTTATGAATATCTTTTGAAGTCTTCTGTCAGATTTTTCTTGAAAGAAAATAACATGTGAATAAGAAAAACTCAAGTTTTCAAAAGCCTCAGGTGGGCTTAAATCCAAATTTGAACAACTTGTAAATATATGTACTTAATGAATAAAATGTATCCAAAACATATTAAATATGATCATTTCGAGAATGATTTTTTTTTAGTTGTTTGTTTTTTAGAACAAAATGAGATAAATTTTACCAAATTTGAACTAAGAAAAATGGATACTGATTCTCCAATGACCTAAACCTTTATTCCCCAATAGGAATCGACGTGTATCATTGTTGACTCTAAACATTCGATGCATTTATGGATGACTAGGGATGTTTTTTTGCGTTATTGGTCTGAGGTTAAAACAAAAACAATTGCAAATCACTCACCTAATTATACTTGAAATTGAAAACTCTAACTGTGATATACGTCGAATGTTCTCATGGACTTCATCATTTCCACAACTTTACATTCTGAAAGCTACCATCATTGGAATAGATCTCAATATACTACCATAACTTCCCCTCCGTCGAGTCGGACTAAAGAAGGGCCAAAAGCCATTTTATTAGCTTTTTTTTTGAATTTTATTAAGCAAATATGTCGAGGGGTGCAAATCTTCGAGGATCGGAAAAACAAGGTTTTCTCACATTTTATCACGCTCTTCGAATATGAATGAATGGAAATTTAACAGCTGGAAAAAGAAAAATGTCAACCATGTGTTCTAGAAAATACAACGGATCAGCAAAGTACGATTTATACAGATATTTGATATTGTGAGGGTTCACATTTCATAGTTTGAAGGCACATTCTTTTGTTTGTATATATTTGATGGTCAATTTTGGGCTTGTACCACTGATCTCTAAAATAAATAGATCAATTAAACGCTTGTCGCGGGCAAATTTAAGAGCTCGAAATACAGGGTGTCCGGAAATGATGAGCAAAAAAATCAGGGGAGCATTCTGGATCGAAAATAAATGCTACCATTTCTTATAACATTTTTTTGAAAATTGATTATTAACGGAGTTACAGGGTGTTAAACTTGAATTTTATTTGCGGTTTTTTGACCATGCCTTTCGCCACGCCCATAATATTTTGACGAAATCTTGTATTTGAGGCTTCTTCGGGATGAGGAATTCAAATTTGTCTACCGTTTTTTGGCATTCTGTAGAGGGCGCAACATACGAACCTATACTCTCATTTGAATGGTCCTAGCTTTTTTGTGCTACACTGTATGTGACTTTTGAGTGGATATTTTTATTCTACCAACCTTGTGACATGGAAAAGGTATAGACTTTTGTCTTGATAAAACACTCTCGAGATATACGCTGCAATAACTTTGCTTGCATGTGATGAATATGAAATTATTTAACTTATTTAATTATTAAAATATTTTGACTCATTTTCAACTTTTAACTTAGCATGCTTTGGAATCATGCGCTATAAGTAGCCGTAGAAACAAAATTGATTTGAATTAGTTTTGACAGTTGGTAATTTTTCACATTTTTTAATTTTTTTCTATTTTCAGTATTTTTGTCATTTACCACCATCAGCGTCACAACAAATTTTCAAAAAATTACCAAATTCCAAAACTAGTTTTTCCAAAACCTGTTTCTACGGCAACTATAGCACATGTTTCCAAAGCATGCTATGTTTAAAGCTGAGAAAAAATCAATATGATTTCGTATTCATTACATGCAAGCAAAGTTATTTTAGCGTTTTTCTCGAAAACGTTTAGATTTATCGCAACAAAAAAAGTATCCCTTTCTTATGTCAAAAGGTCGAGAAAGTGGAAATATTTGGTCACACACAGTGTAGCACAAAAAAGTTAAGACTATTCAAATCAAAGTATAGGTTGGTATGTGGCGCACTCCACAAAATGCGGAAAAATTTTGAATTCCTCATCCCGATTAAGCCCCAAATACGAGATTTTGTTGAAATATCATAAGCGTGGCAAAAGGTATTGCAAAAAAATTGCAAATGAAATGCAACTTTAACTCTCTGTAACTCCGTCAATAATCAATTTTCGAAAAAATATTATAGGAAAAAGTAGCATTTGTTTTTTGTCTAGAATTCTCACCTGAATTTTCTGCTCATCATTTTCGTAAACCCTGTATAAACACCGACAAACAATTCTGATCATGCCAGTGGACGCATTCATCACAAAATATTCTAAAAACTCCGAAAAAACACCAGAATCCAATAATCTTCGAACAGTTGACAAGCAAGCTTGATCCACTACAGAAAAATGGCGAAGATACCGTGTTACGGCACTGCAAGCAGATACAGCAACAAGGAGCTTTATTCCCACGTCATCGAAAAATTGGTATTGCGCTTGAGCCATTCTGTTTCGACTGACAAATTTCGGACGCAAACAACACATTATTTTCTCCGTGTGATCCCTGCTTTCCAATGGTCCAGCCATAAACCTCTATTCATCCATTTATTTCCGAAGTCAGTGGCTTGTACCAACAAAGTATAAAAATCTCACTGAGTATGATACCACTTCGTTATGGTTGTGACAAAATTTGTATTTTTTAAAGTTGATATCGAGGTTGTAAGAAGATTGTATATTCAATTTTCCATCACTAACGGCGTAAAAATGAAATGGATTTGGTCAAAAACGGTTTTCTGAATGGAAAAAATCGGTGTAGCTCCAGAAGACTCTTTTGAATATTTTTCCGGCAGTATCTCAAATAAACTTTGAGCAATAAAAACGCGGTTTTGAAGATAACACTGGGTTTATTCCGTCCTGAAATGTCTGATTTCTCTGATTTTTAAGGTGATGAAATAGACCTCGGAAATAGGGTAAATTGATCAAAGAAACTTCTAACTAGACAAGCTACCTTTGACAAACGCCAGTGGCGGAAAAAACAAGTCTCAGAAAAAGTCACTGTGGATCCGGTAAAGGAAGAACGAATGTTCTCAAATCAGCCCTGTCATACTTCACCGGGAACACAGAGCCACCCTCGAAAAATTCACTGGGATATGATAAAACACTATGGTATATATTTCCAGGCCGTTGCCTTTGAGATCTTCCACTTTTTGCATTCATGGACACATTCCAGTGTCTATAGAAATTACAAACCCACGTGCGCAGATGGAAAAAACAACGACTATTTGAACAGTAGTTAGGGCTATGTCACTTCTAGATCAAATTTGCTATGAAATGGTGAATGCGCGAGATGTGACGTCATCCGTTGGTGGGGGTTGGGGTGGGGGTCTTCGATGTGACGTCATCCGTTGGTGGGGGTTGGGGTGGGGGTCTTCTGTGGGGGTCTTGAGTGGGGGTCTTAAGTGGGGGTCTTGAGTGGGGGTGGGGGTCTCAAGTGGGGGTCTTAAGTGGGGGTCTTGAGTGGGGGTGGGGGTCTCAAGTGGGGGTCTCAAGTGGGGGTCTTGAGTGGGGGGTGGGGGTCTTAAGTGGGGGTCTTGAGTGGGGGTCTTAAGTGGGGGTCTTGAGTGGGGGTCTTGAGTGGGGGTCTTGAGTGGGGATTTTGAGTGGGGGTCTTGAGTGGGGGGTGGGGAGTGGATGTCTTGAGTGGGGGGCCGCTAGGTGGCGCCACAAGATGTGGTGACGTCATCCGTCGTCGTCGGCTGTGAGTTGAGTGGGGGTCTTGAGTGGGGGTGGGGGTCTTCGGTTTGTGTCTTGAGTGGGGGTGGGGGTCTTGAGTGGGGGTCTTTGGTGGGGAGTGGAGGTCCTCAGTAGGTTGCGGTGGTGGGGGGCAGGAGGATCAGTTGTGTTCGAGACGATGGACAAAACCACAACAATTCTACTTTTAGGTTGAATGCGGTTTTCTTATCAACAGTAAACAGGATGTGGGTTTCTTATCACACTCCTCTTATCAACATTTCTAAATTTAGCCCGAATGTGGTTTTCTTATCAACCGTAAACAGGATGTGGTTTTCACGTCACACTCTTATCAACAGTTCTAAATTTTGGTTGAATGCGGTGTTCTTATCAACAGTTCTAAATTTAGGTTGAATGTGGTTTTCTCATCTCAATAACAAGTCTCAGTAACTACAGCAGCAACAAAACAAGAACACAAGAACACAAGAAAACAAGAAAACAAGAAAACAAGAAAACAAGAAAACAAGAAAACAAGAAAACAAGAAAACAAGAAAACAAGAAAACAAGAAAACAAGAAAACAAGAAAACAAGAAAACAAGAAAACAAGAAAACAAGAAAACAAGAAAACAAGAAAACAAGAAAACAAGAAAACAAGAAAACAAGAAAACAAGAAAACAAGAAAACAAGAAAACAAGAAAACAAGAAAACAAGAAAACAAGAAAACAAGAAAACAAGAAAACATGAAAACATGAAAACAAGAAAACAAGAAAACAAGAACACAAGAAAACAAGAACACAAGAAAACAAGAACACAAGAACACAAGAAAACAAGAACACAAGAAAACAAGACAACAAGAAAACAAGAAAACAAGAACACAAGAACACAAGAACACAAGAACACAAGAACACAAGAAAACAAGAAAACAAGAAAACAAGAAAACAAGAAAACAAGACAACAAGAAAACAAGACAACAAGAACACAAGAACACAAGAAAACAAGAACACAAGAAAACAAGAACACAAGAAAACAAGAAAACAAGAAAACAAGAACACAAGAACACAAGAAAACAAGAAAACAAGAACACAAGAACACAAGAACACAAGAAAACAAGAAAACAAGAACACAAGAAAACAAGAAAACAAGAAAACAAGAACACAAGAAAACAAGAACACAAGAACACAAGAGAACAAGAAAACAAGAAAACAAGAAAACAAGAACACAAGAAAACAAGAAAACAAGAAAACAAGACAACAAGAAAACAAGAAAACAAGACAACAAGAAAACAAGACCACCAGAACACAAGAAAACATCTCATAAGCAATTGTGGTTATATGAAAATAGAATGAACAAATGTAACATGCAGTATTAGTTCACTGATTAAAAAATTTCAGGTATAGATTCAGGATCGGTTTGCTTTGTGGTTTTCAACAAGACAGGTTTTGTTTAATTCAATCACATAAAGATGATTCACATTGAAAAGTAGCTGAATCTAAAAAAATAATACCTGTTGGATGAAGTAGATAAATATAGCCATTAGTACAAAAATTAACAACGACAACAGGACTTCCAGCAGGAGTATTGTTTCTGAGCGCCTTTTTAACAATACCTTGTATATACAAGTGGATTCAAATATACAAGAAACGTTTATTTGCATATCAACCAATCATAATGACTCTTGACCATCAAACTGAGAAAAATTAATTGTTAATAATGGATTGATTGGCTAAAAATTGATGAGTCAATTAAAAATTTGTCATATTTAGCTTTTAAGTTAAGACTTTATTTTGTAGATGAAAATTTTGAACCAACAAACTGGAATGTACTTATTGATTTGTTTGAATGTAAAAATCATATAGAATTTGCTATTATATCAATCTTTGCATTCATTTTTTGTATCATGCAACCCATTCTAGGAGTATATTTGTATAGAAATAAAAGAATTATCTACTAGCAAATGTTTTTATTCAATTACAAGATATTACAATACATTATTTTTCATAACCCATGAATTATGTGAATTATTCATGCCCAACCATTTAACATAAACTTTATTTCCCTTCCGTCTTAGAATCTTTTCTACCAAATCACGTCAGGATGTTTAACTTTTTGCAGCTCTTCCTTATAAAATGCATCCTGTATCTCTTCACCTCTATGATCCTCCAATATGTAGGTTGTTGGATTTGTGATTTTTATTTTTTTAATCACAAAGATTTCATTTGACCAGTTAGATGTATACCCTTTTGAAAACATCTCACGAAACTTACTTATTCGCACATAGTCTCCCTTTTCATATTTGGAAGGATTCACTGTTTTTATACGACCATAAACTTTTGATAGTAGGTGCTTTTCATGTTTCTCAGATAATTGTATAGGTTTCATTCCAATTACAGAATGTTTGGTATTATTGTATTCTGATACTATCTCAGGTAATATTTTTAACCATTTATAGTTTCCCTGCAAACTGAATTTTTTCCACATTCTGTTTTTCAATGTTCTGTTCACCCTTTCTACGATGCTAGCTTTCATATTGGAAAATGTTGAGTAGTGATTGATGTTGAATTTTTCCATCAAATCTTGGAACTCTGTATTAAAAAAATTCCTTTCCATGATCTGTTTGCAAATTTTTAGGGGGTGTTTTTACACTGTTTAAAATGAATTTCATGGCTGTGGTTACATCTTTAGCAGTCTTCGTTTTGACAGGAATTGCCCAAACAAATTTTGAAAACACATTAATTATAACCAAAATATATCTATATCCTTTGTTTATTTTTGAATATGGTTGCATTTCAACTAAATCTGCTTGAAAAAGATCATTGATCCCCTTCACAATTACTGCTCTTCTTTAAAAAATCTTCTGGCTGGTTTGTGTAGTTCATTCACCACATCTTCTTTGATAGTATTCATTATTGAACTGTTTTATTTTCAATCAATACAGAACCTTTTATTTGTAAGTCACCATAAAATTCTCATACTAAATGGTTAGATAAGCGAAGCTTCAATTCTGGAGACATACTGAACATCATTTAGAGAAAAAAATGGTTTTTATAATTATTTGAGAACATGCGAATTACAACTGCTTGACTATTTTTGTCAAAGGATTATAGCTTAATAGTTTATCATGTAAAAATCAGACAATATACTGATGAATCCTTTTTGTATTATTATTTGTTTCGAATTCAACTCTCAAAACAAAACAGTGTATCCTGCTTGAAGTATTTCTTTGTGATGAGAACAATCACTGTGTGTGATTGGGCACTTATTTTTGAGGGTTGAAAATTTGTGAATACCTACCTGTAAATATTTATAAAAAGGTGTTTGAAATAAAATAAAAAATGTAATCAAAAATGTGATTTATTCAATCATTAAACATGTTTTATACAAATTAAAAACATTAGTGAGTGCACACATTGCGGGTGATGATAAATGGTATAGACAATGTGGTTTTTCCAACGATAAAGGTGGTTTGTCATCAAGTTCGATAACGGGCTTCGATGAATATTTCCCAATGTATTGCGCCTTTTCTTTTCCTTTTACGTACACATGATCCACGTTTCTTGTTATGTTTTTCACAATGTCAGAAAACTTATGTGATTGCGTGAATCCTTCATTCCATGAAATACAGTGATGATTTTTCATCAACCAGTTTGCTTGTTTGCGCAGTTCTGGAGGCAAGTGTTCCATAGAAAAGGGACATCTAAATATATAATGACATATTTTTTCTCCATCATAGGCAGCCAGTTCTTTAGGAATAAATTTTTTGTTTTCAATTATAAATCCTTGTACATTCAAAACGAGTAGTTTCATATTTTCAATTGTGAGAATTTCACCATCATCTGCTTTTTACCACTATAATCTTGAATTTGTTTTTTAATTCTTTCGATCTCTTTAAATGGTAAGATAAGCAAAGCTTCAATTCCGGAGACATACTGAACATCATTTAGAGAAATAAAATGGTTTATATAATTATTCGAGAACATGCGTATTACAATTGCTTGACTATTTTTGTTAAAGGATTGTAGCTAAATAATTTATCATGTTAAATCAGACAATATACTGATGTATCCTTTTTTGTATTATTATTTGTCTCGAATTCAACTCTCAAAACATTTGTGCCTGTTTGAAGTGTTTCTTTCTGGTGGGAACAATCAATATGTGCGATTGGACACTTATTTTTAAAGTTTTGAGTGTTGAAAATTGGTTCGTTTGGTATATCATAGTAGGAATTTTTAAAGTTTGCAAACATTTCATAGAGAGCTGAAAACTTGTTATCATTGAAATTCAAATACAAATCATGATATGGATATCTTTCAGAATTCAAAAATACTCTAATATTTGTGAGATTTATATTATCGAATTGACTAGCATCTTTCATGATGCGTCCTTTTCTATTTTCTTGAAAACCAATTATTATATGACGAGGTGCTTCAGGTTTACTACTTGTTTTAACAGGCCAAGTATGACGAGTCGCTTCAGGTAGCGAGGAATATTCAACAATTTCCCAACTACGAAATCCAAGTAACAGATCTTTATTAGTTTCAAGAATTTGTGTTAAAGCTAGTTGTTGTGGTATATCAACTTGAATATGAGGTACTTTCCAATAGATCTTGTCAAATGTAACTTTTGGATTTTCCGCTTCGGGTGATGGATTTTGCATATCTTCAACATATAAAACTGCATCAACGTCATCGCTGGCTCGGATCAAAACCAGTTCTTGTTTCATATTCAAGATTATTTTTTTATAGTCTTCAAAAAATCCCATCAACATTTTCAAAGGTATAGATACATTAAATTTTCCTTTATCATCAACTAAAATGTTTTCCTTTTCATCTCTATTTGGAAACCATCCAGCATTTTGCAGCTTCAAGCTTTCATTTGTATTATACGAAAGATAACCCTTCAAGGTTGAAGCTAAACAAACATTTCTTACCGAATCTATAGTAACTCCATTAAGTTCATAGCGAATTTCTCGAAACAAATAAGCTATACCATTGTTGACAAATTGTAATTTTTTAGAATAGGCACCCTTATTGTTGGTCAAGGTACCTTCAATGTAAAGATGACTCCCTGAAGGTAGTGTGTATATATCAAGTTCTTGAACAGGTATGCGAATTTCATCATTGTATTCAAATTTCGAAGAGACAAACGGTTGATATGAATGACGCTCAAAGCTTATTATTAAATTATCTACATATAATTTTTCATCAACGTTTAATATATCCATTATTTCAATACTTTTAACCCCAGAGATATAAGAAATTGGTGATTTTGTGATGTTAACTTGTTAGTCTCGTCTTGGGCTGGTTTCTTGTGATGTTAACTTGTTGGAGTTTCGTCTTGGACTGGTTTCTATAGACAGCTTCTCCCTTTTATATGGCGATTGTTTGGAATAGCGATAATTGTATTTAATAACCATAATATTTTCTAATTTTTAAGATGTAATCGAACTGTTATGGTCTCGTTTCGGAAATTAATCAAATCACCGTCTTGATCTACTATTTTAACAGTGATGTTGTTGATTGTCCTGACGCTGATGGGGAAATAAAGTATTGGTAATGGTGATTCCACTATTTTATACCCTGGAGGAACAGATGGAAAAAACTGATGGATTATATGAACGGGTAGACCATTACTATATGATCCAATGCAAATGTCGCAATCAACACAAATTGCATTAACTTTAAATATATTAACAACTTTATCCGATTCAGATAATTCATTTGATGCTATTTTTCGTTTCTTAAAACCCAATATTTTCGCTATGGAGTCATTTGGTGTGAAATCCATTTCCTTTGTGCAATAAAGCTGACATTTTAATGTATTGGGGTTTGCATTCATCTTGAACTCAACTTTTTCTCCAAAAATGTCATCAATTGCATAACTAATATATGTTTCAATATCTTTTAAATCGTAAGTTCCTTCTGGAATTGTGATAACTTTATCCGCTACATATATTTTATTGCTACCCGGTTGTATGTTAGGTATACTCATAAACGATTCAAAATCAGCCAACCCCAAAAAATATTCTTTATTTTCATCCAAAAATATAGGTGGACTGAATTCTGCTTTCAACACAGAAGTATTTCCCGTTATTGTTATAGTTCTAGTCATGATGACACTCTCAACGTTACTGTTGGTTCTCGATCATGTCATATTATTATATAGAGATTCGATTGACAATAATTGTCCACAATTATTTGCATTGAATTTTCGTACTGTTTCATACGAATACCAGGATTCATGGATTTTGTCATGAGTTCTCAAATAATTAACGAGTTTGATAGGTGGTCTCAAGTTTCCATAACCATCAAAATAAAACGCTCAATTTTTATTTATTATGTATGCAGTACAATGAGTTCCATGATTTTGTTAACTTTCTAGATTCAAAATACCACATTCCTTCACTTTAAATTTTTTGGGGAGGTTGTCACGCATAAATACACCTCTTTAATGTGAGATATTCAATATTTTCACATATTTTAGTATATCGTTATTTGAAAAGGATCTCTGCGAAAATATTATTTGATTTTTTTTATGGTTTTTTTCTTGATAGTGCCTCCTTTGTAGGGTTTAATGTATAATCCACCGCCCTGCTTGGAAAGTTTTCCCATTTCTTTATTGTGTCGATGTAATTCTTCGAGTTGCTCCTTTGACACTTTAATATCATTAACGGCCTTAGCTATTCCAGCTGCACCACCGCCTAAAGCTCCTAGTGCACCCAAAATTGGAAGTAATAATGGAAGAAATCCACCAATTTTTTTATGGGGTTTGATAACTCGTGTTTTCTTTTTTCTTTCGGTTCTCTTGATCCCCATTCCAAGTTTCCGTTTACCTTTCATAATTCCACTTACTGTGAGAGCAGCAATTCTTTCTCCTACCGAGGAATCTTTTGCTCCAAATCTCTGCCAAGCTTTATCTGCTAGAGCTTTATCCGCTCGATGTCGTTGAGGTAAATCAGTTGTTTGTGAGTATGCGATATCGTGTTCTCGACACGCAGCATCCAATGGATTGATACCAGACTCTCCCCTATTCAATCTTTCTTCTAAATTTGTACCAGGACCACAAAATTGATAGCCAGGAATATGAAGCTCAACAGGTAGTCTATTAATCAGAGTGTTTATTAAACCTCGACCATCCCTCTTGGAGTGTTTGGAGGAAGTGTACTTTCGTGAAGCGTGTACAATCATTTTATACCTATAGAGGTTTGTGTGTATCATTTAAATACTATTTTCAGTTTAAAAATTTGCAACACGATTGTCTATCGATTTCATGCTATCTGATCAATATGTCCATCTGATTAATGTATAAATACTTTTGCAAAAAACAATTCTGTTTATTGATATCTAGAATGCGGATGGAAAAACAATCGTTTTCCTTACCCATCACAAACCATAATGTGAAGTATTTTACGAAACCAATTCAAAAACTGGCGATTTATTTGGCGGGGAATCGAAAAGATGTCTCATTGTTGGACCATCTGCTTCAGGTAAAACCAACGTGATGTTGGCTTTACTTGAGCATCCAAATGGAATAAGATTTGCAAACGTGTACCTTTATTCCAAATCATTACAACAGCCAAAGTATGAATATTTAAGACAACTATTGGCACCCATGGAAGAGATTGGATATTTCGAGTATGAAAGCGATGAAAATATCATTCCTCCTCATGAAATAGCACCAGATTCGGTCATCATATTTGATGATATACCATGTGGAACACAAACTATAATAAGGGACTATTTCACACATTCGAGGCATAAAAATACAGACTGCTTTTTTATTTTTCAAGGTTATTCATCAATTCAGAAAAGACTTATACGTGAGAACGCTAATTTGCTAATTTTATTCAAGCAGGATTCTATGAATTTGAATCATATATATAATGATCATTGTATGCTGGATATGTCATTTGAGCAATTTAAGCAACTCTGCGCACACTGTTGGAAAGAACCTTATAATTTTCTGGTTATTGATAAAGATTGTGAATTGAATTTCGGAAGATATAGGAAAAATTTTGATTCATTCATATATCTATAAAATGGATAAGCGGTTGGCTGAGGAATTGATGAAGTCAAGAAAAGCTGTCAAGGATAAATATAATAGTCTAAAATTAGCTATGACCACTACACAATCACAACTAGAGCAAGCTTACAAACCAATAACTCAACCGCTACAACAACTTATTTCCAAAATAAATGAACCTTTCAACATAAAAGAAGAATTCAAAGAAGAAGAAGAAGAACCTGAAACTTCTATGTTTCACACAACACCATTAAAACCTAAACCAAGTTTTTCAAGATTATTTTATGAGACATCAACACCTACAAGACCTACAAGAACTGGTAGAACTCCTATTCTACCGATGGAAATACCATCATTTTTTGATACAAGCCTTGCATCTGTTAGCCAGTTACCATCTATACAAGAACCTAGTCAGTTACCTAATACTATACAAGAACGTAGTCAGTTACCAACTATACTTGAAACTAGTGTTATAGCTCAAACTAACCCCTTCGAAAGCTCGGAAAATCAAAATCTTTCAGATATATTGGAACAGTCAAGGCAATCGGTTCAAAATTTAATCGACACGCAACCATATGAAACATGGTTACAAACTTCTAATCCATTACCAAGAGATTATATTGATGCTAGTGTGAAGAATACTGAACATAATTTTGATCATCATTATGGAATAGTACATGATATAGATACTGATAAATTCTATTTGGGGTCCACACTTGAATTTGTAAAAATTATTGGAAAAAATGTGAAAGTAGATGGAAAAATTTATGATGGTACAAAAGGATTGTACGAATTACTATTTAAAAAATATCCCAAAGACTATGAAGATGAGGATTTGGATAATTATATGGATATTTTAGCTAAAACCAATGCATATCGAAGAAATTATGATCCAAATGAACGTGTGCAGGGAAATGGATCATCAAAATATATAACTATAATAGGACCATACCTACAAAAACATGGCATAACAAAAACACGACACATCAAACCATTATATTCTCGTTTTTTAAAGAAAATAAAACCTCCAATAACTAGAATGCGAACGGGAAAGGGGTTGTGGAATATTAATAAAAACGATATAGATTATGTTCATTGGGATAATATCAACGAACTTGTTGATAGATTGAGACTAATAACAGCTTCCATGAGAGCTGGTCATACTGGTCATAATAATGAAATACTATCAATAATCGAAGAGTTACGTGAAGCTAAAGTAATTGCATAAATACATCCTCAAATACGTAAAACGAATCAATCCGAAAATGTCACTCAACAAGTTCGGTTCTCATTTATTCAAGAGAGATGAAACAGAAAACAATATCAAGTTATTTAATCTTTCTGAGGTTAATTTATCTTATGTAATGGTTTTACCATTTATTGGTCGATATGTAGAAGGCGAGACAAATTTTGTTTTAATGCCGGATGAAAAACAATCATATAAATTTTCTTTCGAACAGGGAAACATTTTGTATGGAGAATATTCAAAGAAAGATGTCTCATTGTTAATTAATGCTAAGGGAGGAAAATTAGAAAACAGAAATCTTAAAAAAAAATGACTTGATAGCGTTTAGACGTGAAACTGGTAGTAAAATAACAGAATTTTATGGCGAATTACAAATAAAATGTCCTGTATTGATTGAAAATAAAACAGTTCAATAATGAGTACTATCAATGAAGATGTGGTGAATGAGCTACCTACACAAACCAACAAACAGATTTAGATAAAATGTAGCCATATTCAAAAATAAAAAAGGATATTATACCTAGATATATTTTAGTTATGAAAAAACCACATTGTCTATACCATTTATCATCACCTGCAATGTGTGCACTCACTAATGTTTTTAATTTGTATAAAACATGTTTAATGATTGAATAAATCACATTTTTGATTACATTTTTTATTTTATTTCAAACACCTTTTTATAAATATTTACAGGTAGGTATTCACAAATTTTCAACCCTCAAAAATAAGTGTCCAATCACACACAGTGATTGTTCTCAACACAAAGAAACACTTCAAGCAGGATATACTGTTTTGTTTTGAGAGTTGGATTCGAAACAAATAATAATACAAAAAGGATTCATCAGTATATTGTCTGATTTTTACATGATAAATTATTAAGCTATAATCCTTTGACAAAAATAGTCAAGCAGTTGTAATACACATGTTCTCAGAAAAGAAAATGACTAGATTGAAGGCTATTTGTGATTGACAGATTTGATTGGGGGACTTGATTTTGAAATCTTGTGCCAAATTGAAGACCTGCATGTCTATTGCAATGATTTTCATGATGGATTGGTTCTGAAAAAATTAATAAATTTGGAATGAGATAATTTTACATAGATAAATATCAAACTATAGTTTCTGAGACTTGCTATTTATAAGAAAACCACATTCAACCTAAATTTAGAACTGTTGATAAAAGTGTGTGACGTGAAAACCACATCCTGTTTACTGGCGATAAGAAAACCACATTCGAGCTAAATTTAGAACTGTTGATAAGAGTGTGACGTGAAAACCACATCCTGTCTACTGTTGATAAGAAAACCACATTTGGGCTAAATTTAGAACTGTTGTGGTTGGTGTGAAAACCACAACGATGATGATGATAACACTTACCCACAATACTCAATTTCTTCAAGGCTTGAATCATGAACTTTTTTTGTTCATAGAATGTAATGTCATTCCTTAGCTGTCCCAATCGTCTACAGAATTCTGCAATTTTTTCTGCATCTGTTTTGTTCATCGTCTCGAACACAACTGATCCGCCTGCCCCCCACCACCGCAACCTACTGAGGACCTCCACTCCCCACCAAAGACCCCCACTCAAGACCCCCACTCAAGACCCCCACCCCCACTCAAGACCCCCACTCAAGACACAAACCGAAGACCCCCACCCCCACTCAAGACCCCACTCAACCCACAGCCGACGACGACACATCTCGTGGCGCCACCTAGCGGCCCCCCACTCAAGACATCCACTCCCCACCCCCCACTCAAGACTCCCACTCAAAACTCTCACTCAAGACCCCCACTCAAGACCCCCACTCAGGACCCTCACTTAAGACCCCCACTCAAGACCCCCACCGAAGACCCCCACCCCAACCCCCACCAACGGATGACGTCACACCGAAGACCCCCACCCCAACCCCCACCAACGGATGACGTCACATCTCGCGCATTCACCATTCCATAGCAAATTTGATCTAGAAGTGACATAGCCCTAACTACTTTGAACTGAAAAAAACCATTTTTGGATATAGAATGTACATTACCTACTTTCAATACACTTGGCAATACGGCAATGACAGTGATACGGTGTTGACACATTTGCCAAAATATGAAGTTATTTTTTAAAACGTTCACGCACCTTCACAGCACTAGGAAGAAACCAAAATTTATGGGTACAAATCTCATGCACAAATGATGAAATAGATTCCAAATACACTACAAAACACGAAAAACTTCACAGAACAAGAGCATTAGCTACAACGTTAGAACGTATTGTTGTTCCCCTGATCAAATTTGAGGTTATGTGTGTGACGTCACGAGCTAGAAGCAAATTCGATGTGAAATGGAAACTTGGAACTGTATTGAAGCTTGGAAAATTTTGTATATTTCTATATCCGGAAATATCCGTTTTTTAAATCCCATTAATTTTGTTCAAATAAGGTGCGTAATTTTGAGAAATAATAATTGGGAAATGTCACATTTTTATTGTCATTTTTTTTTTCAATATAGTGCGGTCAAAATGATATCCGACGTTTCGATTTTTGGAAAAATATTTGTTGAGGTGTATAGTGTATGGCGTACCATCGTTTTATCGTTCGGTATTTGATACTGAAAACATTTCAATATGATGTTTTGATGTATTGTGAGATTTTGGAAATTAGCATGGATTCCAAAATAATATCAAGATTATTATTTTTTGAGATGTACCTATGTATGTCATGTTACTCATCCGGTA
The DNA here is from genome assembly GCA_958502075.1 of Orchestes rusci. Classification (NCBI taxonomy): domain Eukaryota; kingdom Metazoa; phylum Arthropoda; class Insecta; order Coleoptera; family Curculionidae; genus Orchestes; species Orchestes rusci. The sequence continues at coordinate 24,736,135 of OY293303.1, forward strand.
TTCGAATTAGGGGATGTAGAATATTTAAAAAGGAGAGCGATGTACCTATAGATATTTTACGGTCAACGATCGTGAAATTTTTAAAAGAAAGGAATCACAACAAAAAACTATTAAGAGATCATGATTTAGTAGATCATTTTGATTTTCATGGTTATAGCATCAGTTATCAGTATTGGTATGAATAAAGAAATTTTGAAATTATATTTTCAGAAAATGTTCATTTTATCTCAACACCTGGCTAGAGTTGATCTGTAGTTGAAATAGACATATACTTAGCTTATAAAATGCATATCCAATCAAATAAAAAACTCAAATCTCGAATGACATATATTTATTTTTTCATCAAAAGATACCTACACAATTGCATTCTACGCACATAAATCCCCAAGGTGGTAAATTACACTATTTACCATGTGTAGGGGATTGGTACATAAAAAGGAAGTGAAAATAGGACAAATTCATGCATCTTCTACTCACTATCTACTTACATCACACACAATATAAACAGAAAAACCTAATTTTATTATACCTAATGAGAAATGCAAAAACTCATCTAATAAAATAATTATTATACACAATATATTAATCCATTATAGAATAATTTCCATGAGGGATAGTTAGGACAGAATCTTTCAACGGATGTCTCTTATCATCATACGGACTTAAGGCTATTTTTGTTTGTTTAATAGAATATAAATCATGTTTGCTTGCACGAATTACATTTTGATCGACCGCTTTCTCAATATTTGACTCCAAACACTATCTATAATCTTCAAAACTGATTTTATTTTCAAAAACACTTTTCTTAACCCCTTTTTTTTTTTTTGTTGTATACACCTCCCCTTTCTCCATGTTAGTTTGGTTCTGTTCTAATTCCTCACCAGTGTAAAATAGTTTTACAATTTTTCATGTAATCATAATGAAAGTTGTAAATAGTGATCTTAGCCAAATCTAAAATACACATTCCAGCATAATATATTGGCTTATTGAAAAATACTTCAGATTTTACCAACTCAATTATTACAAGATTCTCATTGATTATTGTACCACTTTTAAACTCAGGTTTTGAAATTAAAGTCTCAGCTCCATATCGACCTTCCCCCCCTTAACCGAAGAATATTTTCGAACATTTTCCATATTTTTTCCAAAAACAGCATTAATCATAAGTTTCAAGAGGTTTTTCTCAAAGTCATTTTTGAAAGCCTGTCTGAGACGAGTATTCAAATCAATATATGTTTTTAACCAAGTAGACTGATTAAATGAAATTGCTCTATGGATTTTTCATAGTTTAACGCCCAATCTCTAATCCATAAGTGTTATGAGCTTTTGATCTAAATTGCTCAAACACGTCAGCCAATAACAAAATATCAGTTTTCATGTAGAGTTCAGAATAATCACACATTGTTCGACATGAGAATGTATTCCAGACTTTTTGCGCATGTGCGTACTCACTATCTGAAATACATTAATCCTTCAATCTGCTATAAAATTCTGACTTGGGGGGTAATTGACGCTCAATGATTTTAGACCAATCATCCATAAAGTCATATGAAAATATACCTTTACGAGTGAGCAATTTTAAATGCTCGTCACTCAGATTCTTGAATTCGGACTCTTGAATGGGAAAATCTAAAAGATAAGATGCTAGTTTATCTAAACTGGAAGCTATAAAACGAAAGCTTTCCAAAAATCTGAACTGAATACGACTTTCAGGGATATGCTTTGTAAAGGAGATATATTTCTCTTTGTTTACAGGAAGAACATCGATTGACCCATCCACTTCAGCTAAAGCTTTGATAAGCAGATGTCCATCATATGAACTAAGACAATGAAATAAAACAGAAATAATGTGGCTATCTTGGAAATTCAAATTACATTTTTCATGGGCAGGTCCTCTATATATACCAGTTAAGTCACAATGATCACGAACCCTTTTATCTTCTGCTTGGAAAACTTTTTCACATACATGACAACAACTCGCCTTGAAAAATTGCCTTACTTGTTCAGATATGAGCTTCTCTATTGGAAGAGGACATTGGAAGACTGTCATCACATTTTCAGCAAAGTCGAAAAGTTCCTCAACAAACTATTGAATACAATCGACCCCCGTATAAGACTTATAAAACGATAATGAGTCATCATGAGAACATTTAACATAATATCCAATGCAAAATGGAACATGTGATTGATATTTTTGACTATTTTTAGATATATCATCTTCAACAGGGGTCAAAAGACACTCGGAATCAGCATATATGACAAAAGGTGCTTTTGTTTTGAAAGAAAAGTTGGTAAACTCAACAAACCTTCGATTTTTCTCGGGAAGCTTTGGAAGAGGACCTTTATTCAGATTTTCACAGTCTTTCACATGGATATTCAGTTTTTCAACATCATGAAAGTATTGAAGACAACGATCACAAATGAGCACTTTCCTAGGATTCTTTGTTACTTGGGAACGAGCCAAACGAGATATATTTTGTATCCAAACAAAATGATTTCTAGTTGGAAGAATCATCCCCTCTTTACCACTTTGATAATTGTCTTGTACCATTAGAACATTAATATGGTACTCAACTTTATTTTAAGTGATATGGGGTAGGTATAATCTTGAAAGTCTTTCCAGATTTTTCCAATCTGTAGACGTTCATAGAAATATGATTTTGCTTTTCAAATCGAGTTACCTGACATAATGTCATGGGGAATACCTTAATACCTTTTAAATTCAGAACTGTTTGAGGATTAGGATAAGAAGAAGTCCTTTTTGCAAAATCATGAGCAACAGGAAATAGTGCAGAGACCAATGCCCAAGCAAAACATAAATCATCAGAATTCTAAATATTGACACAAGCTTTCCTATTTTTGATTTGAGGGGGTAGATCAATATAGGACCCGGCTCTGATTGGATTATACTTATTTATAATGATAGTCAAATTTACTATTTTAGATAAGGCCCAACCACCATCTTTTTCCTGAAACTCCTCTAATACACTAAGCAGGGGGATTTTTATATTTTTATCGAACCATATATCTAAATCAGAATCCTGATATAAGGGGGCATTTTGGGTATTTATTAATTCATTTTCGTCAAGGTTATATCCGCTTTATTAACAATGAATTCACCACAAAATACAGTGTTAACTTTGACAGCATGACTATTTTTTGAAATATTTTGAACTCTTTTTTTAGATATAACACTACAATCCAATAAATATCCAATGATGTCTTTATGGTGAAGATTAATCAAGACACCTGTTCGAACTCTAGATTTAAAAGCTGTACTCAAATCTTCCCATTTTACACGGTGACATGCCGTTTCTTTTTTCTGGACCCCACCACCTTTTTTTATGTATTTTGAACTGTTGTCTAAAACTTTTGATGCTAATCATTGCTACTTGTAATTGTTGTTTTTCTCCTATTGAACGAGCAGTTTTCAAAGATTTATTGATTTTTCTGACTACTCGAGCACACTCAATCAAGCCTTCTCGAAGAAGTTCTTCAGAAGACCTGATTCAAAATATCCCAAGTAGTGCCGCAACATCGCATTCGCAATAATAGCAAATATGATTCGCAAAAACTGTTACAATTGAATAAAAAATAGGAAAACACGTCCGAACACTTCAAGAGACAATCTAAGACTGATAAAAGTAACTCACCCTCAATATGATTTTTCAAACTAGCTAAACTCAAAAATTGTCACTAAGAAGAATAGCAGAACACGTCTGAATACTTCAAGAGACAATCTTAGACTGATCGAAGTAACTCAACCTCAATATGATTTTTTTTAATAATGTTACTCTAAAATTGTCACTAAATAGAATAGCAGAACACGTCCTAACACTTAAAGAGACAAACTAAGACTGATGGAAGTAACTCAACCTCAATATGGTTTTTTAAAATAACGATACTCTAAAATTGTCACTAAGAAGAATAGCAGAACACATCTGAATACCTCGAGAGACAGTCTAAGACTGATGTAAAAAGCTCCCCCTCAATATAATGAAAAAAAAATCAATAATTTGAATTGCTGCTAAGAAACTGAACACGTCCGAACACTTCAAGAAACTATCTGATACTAATATTCTAACTCACCTGAACCCGAATCTAACTTTGAAAAGACTTTGCGGATACAGATGTTCTCTGCTGTTGGACTGCAGGTGTCCTGAAGTCCTCTTTTTTGATAATCCTTTGTGATACAGGTGTTCTCTGCTGTAGGACTACAGCAGTGCTGGACACCTCTTGAAGTTCTCCTTTTTGACAATCTTTTTCCTTTCGCTATTGCAATATTGCCAATTCCAAATTGAATATTTGGGGATCCTATGAAAAATATATTATTTTATCTTCTGCGATATAGTTTTGGGCGACTTTACGTACCTTCAATCTCAAGGATTTGCTATTAATTCAAGCAGTCTTCAAATGTAGGTATCCAATTTTTGCAAGTCAACATCAGTGAAGTGGTCAGGTAATCGTTGATGAGTAACTGAGTAACAGAAAAAATAGCTTCACTTGCACAAAACAATTTTCTTACAAAACACAACCCCAAAACCCTCGATACATATTTTTGATTATAATAAGCTCGGATTAAACAGCATTTTTCATATTGAAATATTAAAAATAATCAATTTCATATCCAATCGATGTTTTCAAAAATTAAATCAAATTAAAATTATCATAACATCATCTATAGACTCTACTAGGCAGGTACCTAATTTTGATAAAATATCCCCTTTCCAATTTATCACAATAAACAGAGAATTAGTAGGGTTTGTTTTTAAAGTTTAAAATATTATAAAAAAGTGTTTTTACGCTATTAAACATATTATTTTTCTAGATAATCAAGATTTAATTATTGATAATTAATATTATTCAAAGTAACCATTAGTTATTATTTATTATCACACAAGATTTATTAAACAAAAAAATATTATGTAAGTGTAATAATAAAGTGAGCAATTATTTTGATAAAAACATTGTAGGTAAAAGAAAATGTTGATTAAAAAAAATAAGATAACATAAATAAATAGATGACTCACCTCATATGAAAAAATAAATTTCTCTTCTATTCAACTTGTGTACTCTTTCGATGAATAGCTTATGAACACCATGCACAGCCGTGAGGGGAAATCCTTATCAATCAATTTAATCCGAATTAATAGATTTGCCTAACTGTTTTCACTTAAAATAATATACATTGAGAAATAGTCCAAATTTAATGTATGAGAATGGGGTTTACCTTATCAACTTCAAATGTGCTGGTATTGGATATACGTAGAGAATTGCCAAGATGACTGACTTCTTTTTTCTTGATCTAATCAACCGAACCAGACTAGGGAGGGTTGGAAAGTCTAAACGAATCCCATAAATGTACAGGTCCCACGTGCCACAACTATGAATGTGTCAACAGAGGGATAATTATAGAGACCACTTACATCTCTATACCATTAAGTATCAACTAATAAAACGGGGTCTAGACTACTAGACGAAAATTGTTTCACATCACATAGTTCATGTATACAAATTGATCATATTTTTTTTGTCAGTTCAGTTCTTTATAAATAGTTGAACTCGATACATGATTCGACTTTTTAAAGCATCATGGCAATTCTCTACGTATATCCAATACCAGCACATTTGAAGTTTATAAGGTACAGTCTGTTCATGGCTTTCATGCGTTCACGTCACAGTATTTGACGTTTGGCAGTATGTCGTAGATTGACCGCTTCACATGTGACATTTGTGAAATTGATCCGAAAGCCCCTCGTCCAGACGTACGTGATTTTTTTCCAATGTGTAAGAGAGAGACGGAAAAGTATGACGTAACCGCAGGAAAGCCATGAACAGACTGTAAACCACATTCTCATACGTTAAATTTGGACTATTCCTCAATGCATATTATTTTTAGTGAAAACAGTTATGCAAATCTATTAATTCAGATTAAATTGATTGATAAGGATTTCCCCTCACGGCTGTGCATGGTGTCCATAAGCTATTCATCGAAAGAGTACACAAGTTGAATAGAAGAGAAATTTATGTTTTCTTATAAGGTGAGTCATCTATTTATTTGTTATCTTATTTTTTTTTAATCAACATTTTCTCTCACCTACAATGTTTTTACCAAAATAATTGCTCACTTTATTATTACACTTACATAATATTTTTTTGTTTAATAAATCTTGTGTGATAATAAATAATAACCAATGGTTACTTTAAATAATATTAATTAATAATAATTAAATCTTGGTTATCTAGAAAAATAATATGTTTAAAACGTAAAAACCCTTTTTTATAATATTTTGAAGTTTAAAAACAAACCCTACTAATTCTTTGTTTATTGTGATAAATTGGAAAGGGGATATTTTATCAAAATTAGGTACCTGCCTAGTAGAGTCTATAGATGATGTTATAATAATTTTAATTTGATTTAATTTTTGGAAACATCGATTGGATATGAAATTGATTATTTTTAATATTTCAATATGAAAAATGCTGTATAATCCGAGCTTATTTCAATCAAAAATATGTATTGAGGGTTTTGGGGTTGTGTTTTGTAAGAAAATTGTTGTATGTGCAAGTAAAGCTATTTTTTCTGTTACTCAGTTACTCATCAACGATTACCTGACCACTTCACTGATGTTGAATTGCAAAAATTGGATGCCTACATTTGAAGAATGCTTGAATTAATAGCAAATCCTTGAGATTGAAGGTACGTAAAGTCGCCCAAAATCATATCGCAGAAAATAAAATAATATATTTTTTCATATTCAATTTGGAATTGGCAATATTGCAATAGTGAAAGGAAAAAGATTGTCAAAAAGGAGAACTTCAAGAGTTATCCAGCACTGCTGTAGTCCTACAGCAGAGAACACCTGTATCACAAAGGATTATCAAAAAAGAGGACTTCAGGACACCTGCAGTCCAACAGCAGAGAACATCTGTATCCGCAAAGTCTTTTCAAAGTTAGATTCGAGTTCAGGTGAGTTAGAATATTAGTATCAGATTGTTTCTTAAAGTGTTCGGACGTGTTCAGTTTCTTAGCAGCAATTCAAATTATTGATTTTTTTTTTCATTATATTGAGGGGGAGCTATTTACATCAGTCTTAGATTGTCTTTCGAGGTATTCAGATGTGTTCTGCTATTCTTCTTAGTGACAATTTTAAAGTATTTGTACCCAAGACCTTCGTCATACCAGGACAACGCTCTACCAACTGAGCTACCAATTCCTATGAGCAAAGCCAGCCCAATGCAAAATATTCTCACTTTTAGTATGTAAGTTTTAAGGTTATGGTGAGCAACTTTCGGCGGTTACAATCCATTGGAGGTGTTATATGGGGGTAGGAAGAATCACACACATGTTTGGTGAATCACACAACCTCGAACATGTGTGTGATTTTTCCTACCCCCATATAACACCTCCAATGGATTGTAACCGCCGAAGGTTGCTCACCATAACCTTAAAACTTACATCCTAGTAGTGAGAATTGTTTGCATGAATCACACAACCTCGAACTACTTCTTGTTTTAAATGGACCACCCTGTATATTATTAATTTTTTGGAATCCTTGACTCATTTGAATCACTTTTGCTTGATATACTCCTATACCTATCGACAGCGGTTTTCGAGAAATAAATTAATTCATAATATTTTTGACGCAAAACACACCAATGGATAGACTTCAATATTTTCGTACTTGGAAACGGTGGAGAGTTGAAATTGCTATGCATTTTTCTTGTAGATCATGAAGGTTTGGTTTTAGGAACATGATATACCATTTGGAAGGAAATTTATTGGCCTTTTCAATTTTCAAGTAATATACAGGAGGTTCAATTTTGAAAAATTGTTTTTTTTTCATTTTTGTGTTGGGAAAAAGATTAATACTTTTGTAGCACCCTGTATTTTAAAAAATCGATTTCTTTATCGGGACCAAATAAACTTTCCTTTTTCTAGTCGGCATAGCAATTTCAACTCTCCACCAATCCATTCTTTTGTTTTGCGTCAAAAATATTATAAACTGATTTATATCTCGAAAACCGCTGCCGATAGGTATAGAAGTATATCAAGTCAAACTGATTTGAATCAGTCAACGGTTCTAAAAAATAATAATATACAGGATACAGGAGGATCCATTTAAAATAAGAAAGTTTCCACGACTATTGGGGGGAAGCGGCAACACTGCAAAACTGAAAATATTTCCAAAATATAGATCATACTCGATCATGGGCTCAGCCAGATTTTAGGATCGATCCTATGTCTAGTTTTCCGTGAACGTCCAAGGTACCATAGACCGTGAGACACCCTGTTTGTTGATATTTGGGACAGTCGTTTTTGCGCTATCCACGTTGAAACTCTCCTAGAAGTTACATGACCTTGATCTGAGTTGCTGAGATACGGTATAATCCAGATCAACGTGATGAAACTCTTATGAGACTTTGAACTTGAATAGCGCAAAAACGGCTGAACCAAATGCCTATATGCTAGGGTGTCCAGATACGTGTACGGAGCGGCTGTATCTCGATAACGGTAAGACTAAGGCGTTTGGGACAAAAATCTCTATACGTGAAGTGGACAAGAGAAATGACTGGAAAATACACAATTAGCTATTAGTTTGAAAACGCCATTTCATAGCTTAGGTGATGTCTGATGATTCTGCTTCAAGACATTTTTTTGTATCTGTCATAATAAGGGAGAGGAAGGCCAATGTATCTTTCAATTTTCAAAAATCAATATCTCCTGAAACATTCAACCGATTTGAATATTTTTGGCCTTGTTTGAAAGGGCATTTGATGGTCTTGCAAATTATTTTTTTTTCAAGTTTTGTGTTCAAAACAAATACGCTGAAGGGCGATATTTGCAGCTTTTATAAAGTTTTGCGATTTTTTAAGAAAAGTTGAATTGAACAGTATAATTTTTTCAGAGGGGCCCCTCAATCAATGTAAAATTACTAAATTTTAGTGAAAAGCGCATAGCGATATCTCCATAATGATTATCAAGACTTAGTCATAATAACATAAGATTCACGCTGTCTTGGAAAGATACACGATAAGCAATAACTTTAAAACCGTCATTTTATAGCTTGGCCGATACCGGATCATTTAGCTTCATGACATTTTTCCGTATCTGTCAAGGGAGGAGATCAATGCATATTTCAATATTTGGATTCCAATATCTCCTGAACCGTTCGACCGATTTGTATATCTTTGACCTTATTTGAAAGAGCATTGTTTGGTCTTTTGAAAAATTCTTTTTTGTCAAACCTTCTAGTTTAAAACAAATTCGCTAGAGGGAGATATTTCCAATGAATATAGATTTTTGCAAATAATGCCTTTTAGTGTGATTGTTTTGAACTAAAACCTTTAAAGAAAAATATTTTTCGAGAGACCATGCAATTCTCTTTTAAACAAGGCCACAAATATTCAAATCGGTTGAACGGTTCAGAAGATATTGGAATTCAAATATTGAAAGATACATTGACCTTTTCCTCCCTTATCATAACAGATATGAAAAAATGTCATGAAGCAAAATGATCCAGAATCACCCAGGCTATTAAATGGCGTTTTCAAGTCTATAGCTCATCGTGTATGTTTTTCATAGCAGTCACGCCCCGTCGCGGTCGAATTACCAACTTCAAAATAATTTCCAGTCATTTCTCATGCCCACTTTACTAATAGAGACTTTTTTCCTTAACCTCTAAGCTCTACCAATTTTGAGGTCCAGTCGCCCTGTACTCCTATACGGACACCCTGTATTTAGAATCAGAAGAAAAAAATCTATAGTTCTAGCTAAAAATATACAGGTGACCCATTCAAAAAATACCATGCTGTGTACAATTTTTGGGTTTTCCATGCATTTTGGCTTTTCTTAGTATCGGATTCCGAATGTCCATTAAAAATACTGGAAATTTGAAATATAAACATCATTGAGGGTGACGAGGAAGCGTATCTCAGGAAGTCGTACGACTAGTCGTAGCAGTTTAGGAAAAAAAATCCTTCATATGAAATCGGCCAATAGAAATTGCAGGATATATTTTTTTAATTCATATATCCACCGCTAGGGGGCGTAATTGTTTTGGTGAAATAAAGACGGATTTTTGTCAAAAATGTTCCAATATTAGTTCAGAACTAACGACGATTACGTTAATGCCACTACAATGATCCATTTTTTTTATTTATAACTTTCTATCGTGAGACGAGAAATGAGGGCGGGAGGGGAGGCTGAACATCTTGGAATGTAAGTTTCAATAACTCAAGTTTGACTTCACGGAATATTGTGAACAAGGTCTGGTTCTTAATTAGATAATAAAGAAAAAATAAAAACGCCTAACTTTGTCAAACAAGCCTCCTAGCAAGGGCGGCAAGAACCAGAATGACATGAATGTTTTTTCATTTTATTAAGCAAACTTTTCTTGCTTTCCTGAACTGTTTACAACTTATATTGAAACATTTCAAAAAAAAACTTTTTTTTTCAATCGCTCAAAGCGATTAGTTCCCCTAGCGGTGTATAGATGAATTTACAAAATATTTTCAGCAATTTCTCTTGACCGATTTTCCATAAAAGATTTTGTTTCCAAACTCTTACGACTATTAGTTCCTGAAATATGCTACCTCTTCACCCTAATTGAATGACCCTGTTTAATATCACTTAAAACGGATACCCTATATAGGGGTAGGAATTGTAGAATTATTAAAATTACCATCTTGTTCTTTGTTGGTCGTGTGGAAGTGACTGAGTTCATACTAATGTATGCCCGCGAAAGTTTTATTTTAATTTATAATTTACTCATTCCCTATACAGGGTTGGGAAAATTACCAGAACAGTCGATTATTTTAAAACTCTCATGAGTTGGAAAAAAATACCTTATACAGAGTGACGCATTTAACTTGAGACAGTTGATAATCTCAAAAAATATGTACTTCAGATAAAAAAAAAAATCAAACGAAAGTTGTTTAGTATCAAAGGGCAAAAATATACCTTTCCGATCAAAAAAATCATGTTGATCTTGAAATAACCTTGAAATCAAGGTCAAGGTTGAAAAATAATACGGTCGTTGTGTTTTCCCCTTGATACTAAACAACTTTTGTTTGAAACATTTTTTTCTAAAGTAGGTACATAGTTTTTGAGATAATTCACAGCCTCAAGTTAAAAACCTCACATTGTATACAGGGTGTCCGGCGAGGTAAGGGACAAAATTTCACTACGTGTTCTTTCGAGAATGTCCTATCAACATGGGTCCACAAATGCTCCGTTACAGAGCTACAGGGTGTTGAAATTGTGTTTTCCTTATTTTTTTTCAAATTTGTGTTTTAATGATATTTGCATGAAAGTGGTTGTTTACATCACACACTTCTTGAATTTTATCAATATATTGAATTATGCATTTAATTTCAGAAAATTGTCATTTATTTGGGTTTTTATGAAAAAAAGGGCATATGTACTGTTATAAATTTCAAAAAAGAAAAAAAAAGACAAATCTTATGGACTATAGATATACAGGGTGTTCCATTTGAAAAAATTAAGTTGGGTCCGATAACTTTTTGACCTGACCCTGTATACTAATTCCAAAGGTAGAATCAAGTTCTACGGGAAAAGTTATAAAAGAAAAAATGTTCACATTTATCATAACTTATCTGATATTTTAGATACGAGGGGTACCTTGAAATGCAACATTCACAGTTCAGTCCTGTATCTTAAAAACTAAAAGGGCTATGAAAATTTTGTTAACGGCATCTTAAGTTTCACGAAAAAGTAGCACACTGTCGCGAAAACCGCAGCTTTCTATCTATAAGAATAACGGAGATTCCCCGCAAAAGTACCCAAACTAAGACACCCTGTACATGTACACAAACTTTGTCTTGAAAAAGTTCAAATTATACCTAGCTAAAAGCCTTAAGCCGAATGTCCAGTATAAAAACTATGTGTTAATATCGAATAATTCACAATATTCGTCATAGTTCATAGTGATTTTTTACACAAGTCATAAAATCCGCAATTATTGGGACTGCATAACGATGAATATTGTCTAATATTCCGATTTTCTGTTCGTATTGGATCTTTACATTGCCAAATAATAGTCACTGCGAGCTATTCCAAACGAAATATAGAAAAAAAGAACAAATTTTACAGAATTTATTGCCAGAAAAGAACGTTCTAAACACAAAAATAGCGTTTTGTTTATGTTTCCATCTCTATCCAGGACGATGTCAAGGTCACTTGTCACTTGTTCTGAACTGTCGTGATTTGACAAGGGGTAGGCCGTGTTCACGTAACTCCAGCGCTAACGCATTATTCACGCGGTCTCACTGAATAACATAATTCGTGTTACTACGAATCATGTACTTATTTCCGCACGGCTGTAGAAAAACTATTGTACATAGCACTTGCGGAAAATCTTTTTTGTTCAAACGTCAGTAAAACGGACACTGTTCAACTGAGTATCGGCCGCAAAGTTTTACTTTTCCTCCGCCGGAGGAGAGAGCAACCATGACAACGAAAACGTGAGCCTGGCGCCGCCGCCTGAAGCTATATTCATGGCAAATTGAAAACATTATGTTTTTGCATAAATTATAAATTTGACGACATTTGAAGAAAAAATAGCATATTTTATTCGGAGGAGAAGATACTTGTCATCTTATTTTTCAATGTTCTATCTGAATTCAAGAGATCTCCCACATTTTTCCGGACACCCTGTATAACAGAAAAAATAGGTGTAGGTGGCCGCCTCGTCAAGTTAGAACTATAGGATACCAAGATCAAATTCGAATTTCGCATGTTGTCATGAGACACCAGTTTTTAACAAAATATCGACATTGGTTCAAATATTATTTAGAAAAAAAACATAAATAAAAATAAAACATCTTCTAGCTCTGTGATGAAGCATTTCCGGACACATGTTCCATATGACATTTTTGCCTCGAATTCACTTGAGAAACACGGAGTGAAATTTTGTGACTTTCCTCGTGGGACACCCTGTATATATTGTGAGGCTTATGAAAATCAGCATAACTGTGATAAATTGGAATATACGGGGTCTGGCATCAAGTTACCGCAGATCAAAGTTGCACTTTTTTTAATGGAACTCATATCAAAGGATATTTTAACTCTTTCTTAAGCAAGAATTGTGATACACATAATGTTCCCAAATCCAGCCGTTTTTGAGTTATCGCGTTTTATGAATGACATTCATGCACCTCTGACAAATCAAACATTTTAAGATAAAGAAAAACGTTGTGCACTTGTTAGTCTTATCTTTTCACGAGCTATCTTAGGACATGAAACTAATTCTTGTCAAAAAATGTCGAAATGTGTCAAAGAAATTAAATTATTGTACCTACCTTCTATCCAAATGACAGAATACCTAGCTCTTGAGAAGTTGAGCTGAAAAAGTGTTGACCTGTTTTCTCTATCCTCAAAACCTTTTACGTATAGAGTTTCATAGCATGTCAAAGGTGCAGAAGTGTCATTTTCAAAACGCGATATCTTGATAAGGGTTGAATCTAGGAACATTATTTGAATTACAATTTTTGCTCAAAATCAGAAGAAAAATTCAAATATCAAATAATATAAGGGGGGAGCTCACGGGGGAGACATTAAAAAAAATTGCAACTTTGATCTGTCATGACTTTATGACCGACCGACTTAAATAAATCTATATATTCACAGAAATCAAAAATCCCGAAGAAAGAAAACTTAAGAAATGTGGTCAAATATCGCATGAGCCTCCGTTCAAGACCCCGAACACCACAAAAGGCACCACCTAAAGCATTGATGAAGAACCCTGTACCTACTTCGAAAAACAAAGATGACCGGACAGGGAAAACCGATATTCTGGAAATATTCGTGATTAAAAATATTCCAAAAATGTGTAACCTCTAACATCCTCACACCCTGAAAAATGCAAAGACCTCATTAACCGTCAAACACACAAAGCTTCTGCCTCAGAAAATCTAAATTGAAATTAGAAACAGGAACAAACGAGAGAAGAAATCCAAATGAATAGGAGTCCTGCTAACAGAGAACTGAAAATGGAAAGAAATTTAAAATAATGAGGTAAGAATTCTCAATTGATTATGTAGTTGTTTAAAGTCTAAAGATGATAAGTATATTCAACTAGATAAATTTTAAATGGCGAAGGTAAATCAATTATTTGTTGCACGAAAATTCAGGCCTAGAATATCGAGTTCCTACCCCGTTTTGCATCAAATTTTCCTACGCGTTTGTTGAAGAAACACATACATTGTTCTTTCCACAACGTTTAATTTAAAAACGATTGGTTCTAACTGAATCGTTAGTAGTTCTAACCACACCTTTTCTGTGTAGAATTCAGTGAGCAATATTTTTGTTTATATTTTTTTTTCCAAAAACTTAATCAAAAAGGTGATGGCATGAAACTGTGATTCGTTTCATAAATAACACAAAACAAACGAAACCTCTGGCTCAAAATCTGGGGACTTCTCGAAATATACTGAAGGCGCTTTAGTAAATTTCACTACAAAAATCAGTTTCTGCCAAATATTTTTGGCTATGGGGCAATAAATTGTCTTTGTTTTCTGGGCTATGATTACTGATGAATTATTTTTAATGGTCTGGTGATTAATATTTCATACAGCACGCAAAACTTTCTGAGTTCCTGCGTGACTTTGGCATGAGCAATGAATGCCTTCTCTGTATTTCTCGCGCTCGGTGATATGTTGCACTGTCTTCATCTATCGACATTGATTGTCTTTATAATGTCAATTGTTTCGATTTTCAACAATGAGAAGAGTAGTGCCAACTACCCGTGAAGATACCGATTATAGTTCGCTTGCCAACCGCTAAAGATATTCGTATTTTCAATTTTGAATAATGTGCATACTTGAAATATCTTGCTTTCAAAATAGTAAGAGCAGTTTAACCTTGATTGATCTTTATTCCATCACTTATAAGGTGAGGTGTTCTACGATTTTGTGTAAAATTTTTAAATTGATCAACGTTGTAAAAAGTTGCAATATCAGTATGATTTGCTATTTTCAATTCATAACCTGGACATCTGATATCAAATTTTTACCACAGTTTTATGTTTCGACTGTCAACATGTGGGAAAATGAGCTGATTGAATTTTGCAATGATGATGCATAATAGTATATTATTCAACGAGCGGAAAATGGTGGATATTACTCACGAGGATGAAGTTTGCGCTACGAGTCGTAGGCGAGTAGCGTAGTCATCTGGTTGAGTGATATCCATTTCCCGCGAGTAGAATACTATACTTTTTCCATGATATCCATGAAATCGCTGAGTCAAAAGACCTAACCTCCAAAGAGTCGGATCGATTGGATACTGAGATATCCTTGCTACGAGTACTAGTGAGGGAGCTTCAGAGTAAAAATCAACTATTGGAAGATAATGCAATGCTTCTACGTGACAAAATCACTTTTCTTGAAGAAAAAGTGGTTAAAAGTCAAGAAAGTGCCGACGCTCATCCAAGAAATTCCGGAAATCGTGGCAACACTGTTTTTGACATGCCTGGGGCAGGTGCAAGAACGCCAAAAACACCTCGAATGAGCGCTGACAACGTTGTTGACCAACTGCCATACACTTCATTTGCCATGGTTGCGTCAACGTCAAATCCAAAACATCAAAACGTCGTGACGGGAAATGTCAACAATAAAAACATAAACAATCCCACAACCTATCATCTCCAAAACCCGCCTCGCATGCGCTTAGTCATTCTCAATGTAGAAAAGCACAATAACTTTAATAAGCCAAAAATTTAAAAATAAAAATAAACTTGTTACCTAGAGTGTAGAAAAAGAAGAAAAGAAGCTCCACAGAACCATATACTGGAAGACACACTCCTGACGAACGTCAGGACCACAGAAATTGGTTGTATGGCCCTGGTAGCCCAGACCAAGCAGTCTATCTGAGTACCAAACTCAGATAGACAGAAGAAGAAGAAGAAGATAAACAATCCCGTTCATCCCTCAAAGCAAAATCCCATTTTAATAAGCAAACAGCAAGTAAGCGCCGCTGTATCTAACGCACAGGTGGCAGTAAAGGCTCAACAAACGCAGGAATTAGCAAGTGTTGCTGAAACTCCGTTCATTACCCAGAACAATAAAGGGAGGCGCGGACAGCGAAGGTTTTTAGTTGGAAAAAATGAGAGTGAGCAGGCGGTGGAGACAATACCAAAGCTTGTGTCATTGCATGTAACCAGATTGAAACCTAACACCTCTCCCGAGGCATTGGAAGCTATGCTAGAGCCACACTTTGCAGGTGTTCAGTGTGAGCAGCACCAATCAAAATATCCCACTTCTTACTCGTCAATGAGAGTTACCATACAGCAGAGGCAGTTTCGGTCGGCATGGAGGAGTGAAATCTGGCCTGTTGGTGCAGTTGTATCTCGGTTTTTTGTGAGAAAGAGGTTGCCCACGCAGCTCATGGAAAAAGTGGATCCTCAAAATTCCAAAACTCAAACATCAGTCATTCCCAAGTAAATAAGAAATCTCTGTCGGTGTATTATCAGAATACACGGGGATTAAGAACAAACACAGAAACCTTTTACACAAACAACTTATCTGAGGACTTCGACATTATTGCTGTGACTGAATCCTGGCTCAATGACGGGATTTGCAGTTCTGAACTGATGGATGAAAGATATACTGTCATAAGAAAAGATCGTGAATCGGGTCTGCGAGGGGGTGGAGTGTTCGTGAGCATCAAAAAGGAGCTGAAGTTCGAGAGAATCCAGACTGAATCTAGGTTAGAATGTTTATTTCTTAAGATCAAGTCTAAAGGTGAGGCTTTACTTTTCTCAGTTGCTTATTTTCCCCCCAATAGTCCGGTTGAGGTTTATAATGAATATTTTGAGTTGCTGGAATCCTTAAACCACACAAATAGTAGGACCTTGATTGTCGGTGACTTTAATTTGCCGAACCTCGACAGGATTACTTCGGATAAGAGTAGGTTATTAAACAATTTTCTCACATTTAATGACTTGGAACAGTACAATGAAATTTTGAATTCAATGTCAAGAATACTAGATTTTGTTCTTGCCAACTTTGCTGTCAATGTCAAAAAGGAATCCAACCCTTTTGTAAACGAGGATAACTACCACCCTGCTTCAACGTTTGAAATTGCGGATTTACCCAATATGTTTGTTCCCAAAGTTCATTCTACTTATGTTTATGATTATGCTAAAGCGGACTTCATTCTTCTGTATGATTTGATAAAGGGTACAGACTGGGGTTCTCTGAAAGAGCTGACAGATGTTAACTGCTGTTTGGATCTCTTCTACGAGAAATTATATTCATGCATCGACCAAGCTGTCCCGAAAAAATTCATTAAGATTAGGAAGAGAAACAATTTTCCTGTCTGGTTTTCCAGAGACCTCATAGATAAGATAGGTAAGAAAAAGCGTCACCATGCTTTGATAAGAAAATCTAGAGCCAGCGACGACCAAATTGTTGAGTTCAGGAACCTCAGACATAGCATAAAATCACAAACTAAACGTGAATATAGGCAATATACAGGGTCCTTCATTAGTGCGTCGGGCAATCCTAGCGTGGTTATTTACAAAAGTAGAAAAAAAAGTGTTATACAAAAGTTGTAGAATGTGACTTTATGCATATTTTAAAAATATTGGCACGAAAAAGTATGATTTTTTTAAATGGAACCCCCTGTATATTAATTGATATTTTAATTCTTTCTTCAATTTGGAACAAAAATTGTGCTACAACTAATGTTCCTAAATTCAACCGTTATCGAGATATCGCGTTTTAAAAATGGCATTTTTGCAACTTTGGCATGCTATAAAACTCAAACTATTCAAGTTAGAGGAAAATGGTTTGCACATTCCTATCTTAACTTTTCAAGAGCTATTCAAGGAGATTAAATCCATTATTGTGAAAAAATGTCAAAATGTGCCGAAAAAAGTTGACAATTGACGTTACCTTTTATCCAAATGACAGAAGAGCTCTTGAAAAGTTAAGATAGGAAAGTGCAAACCATTTTGCTCTAACTTGAATAGTTTGAGTTTTATAGCATGCCAAAGTTGCAAAAATGCCATTTTTAAAACGCGATATCTCGATAACGGTTGAATTTAGGAACATTAGTTGTAGCACAATTTTTGTTCCAAATTGAAAAAAGAATTGAAATATCAATTAATATACAGGGGGTTCCATTTAAAAAAATCATACTTTTTCGTGCCATACTTTTGTGACGCACCCTGTATGTTTGAAAATATTTTTAAAATATGCATAAAGTCACATTCTACAACTTTTGTATAAAACTTTTTTTTCTACTTTTGTAAATAACCACGCTAGGATTGCCCGACGCACTAATGAAGGACCCTGTAGAGAAAGTGTGGAACGCAACATACACATTGACCCACAAAGTTTTTGGACTTTTTTTAAATCCAAAAATCCGTCAGGCGTACCTGATACCATGCAGTATAATGGTAAGGAATATTCGGATGCAAATAGCATTGCGAACGGGTTTGCTACCTTTTTCCATTCAGTTTTTAGCCCGCCATCGCTAAAGAACCATATTGAGCGCGTTCTCAACTTTGGAAACATCAACACAAGCCAAGTCAGTGAGGATATGGTAAGAAAAGGTATCAAAAAATTAAAGCCAAAAAAATCCACTGGTGTTGATAACATCCCCTCTTATATTTATAAGGGGTGTATGGATTCTCTTGCGAAGCCAATTGCGTTTATTTTCAATTTGTCTGTTCAGCGTGGCACTTTCCCTGAGAAACTTAGGGCGGCAATTGTCGTTCCTATTTTCAAGGGTGGCTGTGAGAGTGATATTAAGAATTATAGGCCTATAAGTATATTAAACTCTCTGGCAAAGATTTTCGAAATCGTGCTTCACGAAGATCTTCTAGAAAACGTAAACGTCAGAATTTCTGATGAACAGCATAGTTTTGTTGCAGGCAAATCTACCGTATCAAATTTATGCTCGTTCTCGACACGAGCATTTGATGCTGTGAATAATCAAGCCCAGCTTGACACAATATACACGGACTGTGCCAAAGCTTTTGATTTGGTTGACCATGAGGTCCTCATTGGGCGGCTGGCGGAAATTGGATTTTCCGAAAAGGCATGTTTGTTTTTTCACTCGTATCTTTCAAATCGTTCTCACAAAGTCAAAATTGGCAACTCACTGTCTAGACCTTACTTTGCGACTTCTGGAGTTCCGCAGGGAAGTATTGTTGGTCCTTTATTCTTTATTATCTATATGGACACCATAATTGAGTGCGTGAAACATTCATCCTGCTTGATCTTCGCGGATGATTTTAAACTTTTTAAGGAAATAAACTCATATCTAGATTGCCTTCAGCTGCAGGAAGATTTATCTGCTGTTTCCGGCTGGTTTTCGTATAACAAAATGCGCCTGAACATCGATAAGTGTGTCTTGGTCACCTACTCCCGAAAGTTAAATCCAATAAACTTTGTCTACTCTATCAATGATGCACCCTTGCAAAGAAAGCAAAAAATCAGAGATCTAGGTGTATACATGCAAAGCAACTTGAAATTTACCTCTCATTATGATATGGTAGTTAATAAAGCCTATAAGAAATTGGGGTTTGTTATTCGTAACTCAAGGAATTTCAAAAACCTAAGCACAGTTGTTACCCTCTATAATGCAATTGTGAGGCCTCACCTGGAGTACGCAGCAATACTTTGGTCACCTGCGGCCCGTTGTCATAGTGAGCATATTGAGAGAGTTCAGAAGAAATTTCTCAGATTTCTGTACTTTAGAGATAACATCTCTATCTTAACTTTTCAAGAGCTCTTCTGTCATTTGGATAGAAGGTAACGTCAACTGTCAACTTTTTTCGGCACATTTTGACATTTTTTCACAAGAATGAATGTAATCTCCTTGAATAGCTCTTGAAAAGTTAAGATAGGAATGTGCAATCCATTTTCCTCTAACTTGAATAGTTTGAGTTTTATAGCATGTCAAAGTTGCAAAAATGCCATTTTTAAAACGCGATATCTCGATAACGGTTGAATTTAGGAACATTAGTTGTATTACAATTTTTGTTCCAAATTGAAGAAAGAATTGAAATATCAATTAATATACAGGGGGCCCCATTTAAAAAAGTACAAGTTTGGTTTGCCATAATTTTTTTGGGACACCCTGTACTATGACTATATTTTTAAAACATAGCCTTTTTGACTAACTATAATATACAAAAAAAATTATCCAAATCTCTCACCATTTTCCCACGATCGTCCACCTCATCTTGGTTGCACCACCCTGTATATATATTTATTATCTGAAACCTTTCTACCATACAATGGTGTAGGACGGTTATCTTATTATAAGTTTCTCACAAATTTGTTTCACTTGTTTTTGTCCTTCGCAAATTTTCTTGCATCTTCCCAAGTTTTTCCTTTGCTCTCAATTATTCCTCCTATAACTGTGTCCCATGCTCTTCGCGGTCTTCCTTTCTTCATGTTTTTCAATATTTGTGCTTCCCATGTTCTTCTAACTGTCCTAGTCTCCTCCATTCTCTGTAGGTGGCCCCACCAACCCAGTTGTCTTTCTTCTATGTACTGTAATGTTGATTGTACTTGTAGGTCTTCTCTTATTTTTGTGTTTCTCAATCTGTCCCTCTTGGTTACTCCCTTCACTCTTCTCAGGTATTTAATTTCTACTGCTTGTATTCTACTTTGAATGAATTGTTCTGAATATTTTCGTTTTTGTTTCTCTAGAGATTTCCTTATTATTTATAAATGTATTGTTCATCGAGTAGTATAGTTTTATTGTTTTTTCTATTCTGTTATCTATTTTGATCTCCTCTGTACCCTTCTCGTCTATGTTCACTCCGAAGTATTGGAATGAATTCACCTGTTCTATTTCTATTTCATCAATTTCAATTGTCAATTCTTCTCTTTTTTCTCCTATTGTCATTACTTTGGTTTTGTTCTCATTTATTTTTATTCCGTTTCCTCTATGATTCTGTTCCACAATTCAAGGTTCTTTTGCGAGTTGTTTTCATCTCTTGCAATGATCGCTATGTCATCTGCGAACACACATTCAGATATGTCTACTCTTTGTAGATTCTTATGTCCGATATTTAATTTTGCGCCTTGCTTTGAGCATTTCTTTATTATTCCGTCCATGTATATCATGGAGAGAACTGGGCTTAAACATCCACCTTGTCTTAGTCCGTCTCTCGTTGTAAATGTATCTGAGTGTTTATTGTGACTTATGATTGAGTTGGTGTTATGTGAATAGATATTTTGTATTATTCTAACCATCTTGTCTGTGATGCCTCTTTCTCTCAGTGTCTTCCATAACTGCACTCTTGGGATTTTATCGAATGCTTTTTCTAGGTCTATGAATGCCAAGTATGTTGTTATCTTCTCTTGTATTGATTTTTGGGTGATTTGATTTATCGTAAAAATGTGGTCTTCCTCCTCTAAATCCGCTTTGTGCATCTTGTAGCGTAGGTTCTGCTTTTGCTTTCATTCTGTTTTCTATTATTTCTTCCAGAATTTTCATTCCTGTACTTGATAGTGATATACCTCTATAGTTGGCACAATTTTTTCTGTCTCTTTTCTTATGTATTGGTACCATTAGTGATATCTGCCAATCTTTTGGTAGTTCTTCTTTTCTCCATACTTTATTAAGTACTCTTTGTAGCATTTCTGTTCCCTTTTTTCCCATATTTTTCATCATTTTGGACGTGGCCTTATCGTACCCTGGAGATTTTCCATTTTTCAGCCTTCTCATTGCCTCCAGCAGTTTTCTCAGCTCTGTTCCTCCATCTACGCGTATATCCTCTTCTTTTGTTCTCTCGTGTCTCTCCGTCCCTTTTTCGTTCACTTCTTCTGCGTTTAGTAGTTTTTGGGAATATTCTTTCCACCTTTCCAATATTTCATTTTCTTTGTTCAATATTTCTCCATTTTTATTTTTAATATAGTTTGTTCTCTTTGTTTTCTGTTTTCTTGTAACTTTGAGCATTTTGTAGAACAGTTTTTGATCTTCTTTCTGGCTTTTCTCCATCTTTTCTCCAAATTTTCTCCATTCGTCGTTTTTTGCTTCTTTTACCAGTTCTTTCACAGTTTTCCTTTGCTTTTTATAAACGTCGTATTCTTCAGTTGTTCTGGTGTTCAGGTATTGTTCCACGATAGATGTTTAATAAAAAAACATTATCGGAACAATCTAACTACATGTGCAGCTTCATTTAAGTGATTTTTAACAGGGTCGTTTAAAGAAGTGACATTTGAAAACAAAGCGCTTTTGGCTATTTCAATATTCTCCAGCATATCTAGTTTCTTGCAGTTGGAGATATTATGTAGCATTTTGGAGTTTGTCTGAGGATCAAAAGAATGATTATTTTGTTTCAGATGTAAGCCAAAAGCGGACTTGTTATCGTTGGGAGATTTAAGAACATTTAAATGCTCTCTAATTCTAGTTTTGAAATTCCTCCCTGTCTTGCCAATATACATTGAATCACAATCATCACACTGCAATCTGTAGACACCGCTCTTAAGAAGATTGTCAGTTTTGTCTTTAAGTCTTGAAAGAATTGAAGATAGATTATGGTTAGATTTAAAAATAATTTTTACATTTGAAATTGTGTTTCGAAAAATATTGGAAATGTTGTGGGAAATAGAGCCAAGGAGAGTGATCTTAAGAATTCTCGGGTCGATAATAGTGTCTGAAGGATCAGCCCAGCGCCTCAGCATATGTCTATATTTTTTGTTTATCAATCTATCGATCAAAGATGTGGCGTAACCATTGTTGACCGCCAATTGTTAAATTATGTTTCGCTCTTTGATAAAATTCAAAGGGTTAAGAGGCAAAGAGAATAAGCGATGAATCAAAGAGTGGAAAGCTGCTAACTTATGTGAAATACAATGGTTTGAGTCGTTAGGAATGATGTGGTCGGTTCGTGTGGGCTTTCTGTATATGCTATATGACAACAAGTTATTTTCTGTCTTGATAGAGAGGTCGAGGAAATTTAGAGTGTCATTGGCTTCAATTTCCATAGTAAACTTGAGATTAGGGTGCAGACTGTTAAGATAATCTAAAAAGGATATTAGCTCTGGTTCAGATCCTGTCCAAATTACGAAGGTGTCATCCACATATCTCTTCCACAAAAAAATGTTCTTTGTGCTTCAAAATGTGCAGTTCGCTTGGGTTCATCCTTGCACTTTTGTTTGTCCAATGCCCAAGGTTGCAAGTGGAATCGTTTTCTAAACATATTGAAAGTAGAGTAAAACATCAGAAAAACGAACATTTCAAGAAACTACAGAAGAAGTTAAACGCCTTACGCCAGAACAAAGCGAGGCATACAAATAAGCAAAGAAAATTCTCAGACCATAATTTCCATCCAAGAATTCCAAATCGCTCTGACTGTGAATTCTCCAATACCGAAGTCCATTTGCTCAACAAAGGTCTCAAATTCAGTCCCATGTGTGAAGAAAACAAAAACAACATAACATCCCTTCTTGCAGACATTGAAGTAGCTCTATCATCTTCTAGTGAAAAATACTTGAACACCATTAGGGGTAGTGCGAGGCTCCTTATTCGTCGCCTCAAAAATAAACACCACAACCTGTCCAGAAAGAGACTTTTGGAGGATCTAATGAGAACCTTAAAGTCCCTCAATAGAAAGATTAAAGAGTTCGATCTAGTTTTGGGCAAAGCAGACAAAGGCAACTGCCTGGTGATCTGTAAAAGAGTAGATTATGTGTCCAAGGTGGAGGAGTTCCTATCGTCAAACGAGTTTTGCAAAGAAATAAACAAAGACCCAATAAACATTTACACAAGAGACCTTCGATACACCTTGAGTAAACTGGATCATTTCTTCAACGGCTTAGGCTCCAAGAAACCAATTATTCCGATAAACTGCTTGATACCCAACCTTTACGGCATGCTGAAGATCCATAAAGCTAAACAACCGATTAGACCAGTGGTCAGCTTTATCAATGCACCTGCTACCCACCTTGCTAGATGGCTTCTATCCTTCTTCAATGACTGCTTGGATTGGACCAATACCTACAGCGTCAAGAACAGCCTACATTTGGTCGAATGTATCCAGAAACTCAAACTACCTGATAAATTTATTCTGGTCTCCTTTGATGTTACAAACCTTTTTCCAAGTATACCTCGCAAAGAGGTGGTTAACATCATCAAGGATTTGCTCTCAAACTCAAGTCTCAACACCCAAGAGAAAGAAAATATCATCCTTCTCCTCAACAACTGTTTGAACCTAGATTTCTTCAGGTTCAACAATAAGTTCTACAAAATGGAAGAAGGTCTGCCGATGGGTTCCTGCCTCTCGCCCTACCTTGCAGAGATTATCATGTCGTTTTTTGAAGAAAAGATGCTGTTTTAGGACAACTGTATGCACACAAAGAACATTTTTTTGTGGAAGAGATATGTGGATGACACCTTCGTAATTTGGACAGGATCTGAACCAGAGCTAATATCCTTTTTGAATTATCTTAACAGTCTTTACCCTAATCTTAAGTTTACTATGGAAATTGAAGCCAATGACACTCTAAATTTCCTCGACCTCTCTATCAAGAGAGAAAATAACTTGTTGTCATATAGCATATACAGAAAGCCCACACAAACCGACCACATCATTCCTAACGACTCAAACCATTGTATTTCACATAAGTTAGCAGCTTTCCGATTTTGGCTTACATCTGAAACAAAATAATCATTCTTTTGATCCTCAGATAAACTCCAAAATGCTACATGATATCTCCAACTGCAAGAAACAAGAGCTGGAGAATATTGAAGTAGCCAAAAGCGCTTTTTTCAAATGTTACTTCTTTAAATGACCCTGTTAAAAATCACTTTAATGAAGCTGCACATGTAGTTAGATTGTTCCGATAATGTTTTTTATTTATCATCTATCGTCGTTCTATGTAGTATTGTACCACTTCACGCATCAAACACACCTTTTCTGTTAAACCTCACATTGGATGTCTATATGTAAACAGTGATAGTTGAATTTTTCGAGAGACGATTTTTGTGTATTTTAAATGTTTTCGTTCGTTTGTCCACCATTTATTGTCCTCATCTATATACAAGTTTTATCATGTGACCTTTCCCACTCTCCTAAAAGTTATGTTATGTAAGTAGTTTATAATTTTCAATTCTTTTTGGCTTAAGTGTAAATTTTTTAGATATCGACTCTTTTATGCTTCTGATGATGGTCTCTTAGTAGACCGAAACGCGTCAGCAATAAATAAAATGAAATTTTTGTGAAGTTCATTGGACGCATACCAAACCTACCGCTCTTATTAACCTGGAACTTCACCCTGGAAAGGAAATCGATAAATTGGACACTAAGTTGGCGTACAAGCAGACCCTCACCTGTAACCCCTTAGGCCGGGTGAAACTCATACTAAATAACCTTAAGTAGGCTGTCACAAGATGTACAAACAGACAATTCCCACACACTTCACTATAGAATCAACACTGCAAGGCGTACCGATATATGAACCAAACGGAGAAAAAATGCGTCGATAACAAATCTCTGAGAATAAAAAACGAATAAAAACATTAAAAAAAAAATTTACCTATCCTGGAATCGAACCCTGATAGCCTGAATCAAACATTTACAGACACACGCCTTAGACCACTCGGCCAAATTAACTTGAAATAATTAAACGTTTAAGGGAAGATGTTATACATGATTAAATATAAGAGATTGTTCAAAATTAAAAACATCGTTAATACAAGTCAAGATGGGACTCTTTTTAGCCCTGTTTATCTCCATCTTCTCCAACAGGTCCAGTTTTTACCCTTTGAACAAACGTGGAGTACTTCAGTATTCGAGTTGGAGAAATCATGTCCTGTTGACAGCAGATGATTGGCGTATGTTGATTTGGTTTCTGTTGTTTCTGTGTCCTTGTATTTGGTGACCAAGCTCAAATGCTCATGGACTCTCTGGGATATCTTCCTTCCGGTCTTTCCTACGTATACAGCAGAGCAATCCTGGCACTTTGAGGAATAGACTCCAGATTGAGTCTGTGGGTCAAGCTTGTCTTTCGTTTTAACTAACTGTTGTTTGATGATGTTTGTGCTTTTGAATCCAATAGGGATGTTTTTGTGCTTGAATATGTTGGCCAGTTGAGTGGAAATATTTCCAAAGAACGTTAGGCATCTGAAGGTTGACTCAGTTTTTGCTCTGACAATGTTGTATGACAATTTGTATTTATTGTGGAATTTGTAGAAAAGTTTGTTGTTAGTCTCTAATGGGAAGCCGTTGCCGAATGCAATATGTTTGATAATGTTGAGTTCCCTCTCAAATGCTTCCTTAGATAGCGGTATGTTGAAAAGGCGATAGAAGAACGAGTTGAACGCTGCATATTTATGGCTATGTGGAGAGTTCGAGTTGAATTGGATAACATTATAGAAATTCTAAATGTTATCCAATATTCATTTGTATTCAAGTTATAAGCCTCCAAGTGCTAATGTCATTCGACAGGATAAAGAAGAAAAAAGAATGTTCAAGTGTAGTATTTTTTTGCTGCACAGACTACACTCTTAGACCCAGTTCTTCAATCGTAACTCAAATTCTGGTTCAGGTGGACTTCTTTCAACTTCTGAACTCGCCTCAGAAGTAAATGTGTTTCTCAACGCTGGTGGCACTGAAGTTCAGTTGATCCGAGAAAATACATTCGCGTTTATGACGTTTCAAATTTCAAAACGGATTTGTTTTTTGATTCATTTAATATATAGTTGCTCAGCTGCAGTTGTTCCAACGAGCAAATTATCGCTTATTCCACCTCTTTCAAATCACCTCCTAATATTTGAATTAAGTATAAGAACAAGTGGAGTCATGTTGGGAGCATGGGAGCCTGGCCAACGAGCTACAATATTTTGAAATTCTGGATAAAGCCTTCAAATTGTTTGTACATTTCTGGAGAAATATTGTTTTCTATCTCTGTAAAGGTACTTTATCTTCAGGCCCACCTGGACTTTGAATTTTTACATGAGTGCAATCCAAGGCTTGCATGTTTCCGAAACTTGCATGTGTGCTTACTTGTTCTTGAGTCTATGGCATTCTGATATATTGGGCACGTGATTGTGCAATTGCTCTGAATACTCTTCTAATAATTTTACATGCGGTACTTCTAATTACTTCACAAAAGTCCCCTACATTAACTAAAAATGAGGCTGTTGTAAAAAATCGCAGTGTATGCAATATCTCCATCATATTTGGAGCAACAGCATTATCTCTGCAATTACAAAAATAACTCTCAATTTTGCTGAATTATGCATTTCCATAATGATAATGAGTCCACCTAATAGCAGAATTAGCAATAACTCATTCAATTTTTCAGATAATCCTTCTGACACAATGTTTCGAAAGTCGAAACCTGTTAAGAAAATACATGATTCATAAAAATGGTTTTTTCTGTCTCACATGATTCTAAGGTAGGCTGATATGGTTGAAATATTCATTAATTTCTTCATCATCTTCACTCACTACTTTTATCAATAACTAAATTCAGAGCTTCCATTACTAGATATAAAACATTATGTCAAATCGGCAAATGAAACTGTTATAATTGAGTATATCTAAGTTTAAACGCCCGAACTCGGCGGTTCAGATTTTGATCGAACTTGAACCACGTTCACATTTGAACTTCGTTTGAAAAACGAGATAAAAAAAGATAAACTCAGTTAATTCAAACTTTGAACTGAGTAACCCACACTTGAAAAACCGGGCCTTAGAATTGCTTTAGGCCAATGGCGTGCGGGAGTCGATAGAAAATCAGAAAAACATTTGTAACACGATTGGAAAGTGAAGTAGAGCTAAGTACGACATTTTAACCGACGATGACTTCAAAACGCTGATGGAAATTCTGATCTGGAAATAGACGTGCGAATCTTTTATTACTGATGAAGTCGGAGGCTCCAAAATTGGTGAGAATGGTTATTCAAAATTTTGACAAAAAAATGCTAGTTTTATTTACTAAGTAATACTTTCAGAGCTAAATGGTTATTCAAGGCAAGAATTGCCTTGGAAAAAGAGGTTTTTATTTTTGATGTGACTGTCTGAACTATTTAAAATTTGATGATAGTAGTTATTCTTTTGGTGGTTGCAATGGTAGTGCAGGTAAAGATTTGTTCATCAATTCTAAGAAATTGAGTCTCTGAATTTTTCCAAGATAAAAGTTTTTCAGAGTTTTTTGAATATTAGAATTAACATCTGTTTTGTTCTTAACATAAGAGACAGGCGAGATTGAAGTCC
This sequence comes from Orchestes rusci, assembly GCA_958502075.1. NCBI lineage: Eukaryota > Metazoa > Arthropoda > Insecta > Coleoptera > Curculionidae > Orchestes > Orchestes rusci. The sequence continues at coordinate 24,764,346 of OY293303.1, forward strand.
AAACTTCATTATTTGTTGAAAGAGAAATCTTTAGTCTATGAGCAGATGATAGATTACACGGAAGCTAGAATGTATATTGAAAATTTCACTTTCGAACTACGGATACTTAGTTCAAATAGTTTGGGCATTTCCCGATTGGTTTCCGCAGTTCGCAATTACAGTCCAAACTTTGAGCTGCAGGTTAGGATATGTTTGGCAAAGTGTCAAAACACTGTTCATAACTTCGACGCCACTGATATTTGTTTATGGGAAATATATTAAGATAGTTTGCCTCAATTTTGGATAGTTGAGGAAAATTGTGTCTCAAGATGGGGAATGCCAGCTCAACTTGATTTTGATGTCTGAGATTAGCTTGTACACCCCATGATTAAATTTTGCGTTTATTTGCTCATAAGAAGGCTTGGATAGTAAGATTTTGTGACAATGTAGCATGTTATACTTAGAACCTAGATTCAAAATACTGAAGCTTTTCTTCGTTTGTGGAGGTAGACAAGGGAAAAAAGTTATGATGAAACAATAAAACCCCAATTTTCCCAACTCAAAAGATACTTTGCTGATCTTCAAAGATTATTTGGTGAGTTTGTAGGCAATAATTCTTCGAATAGTTGTTTGCAGGGTACCGTTATTCTGATGATCGATCTCTTTTACCAGCACAATATTGACATCTCTATAAATGTCTTTGTGTCTCACAAACCAGTAGACGTTTAGGAAATACTTCAATATCTTATCATTAAATATTTGTAACTGTTTTATGTGTACACGAATACCTTGTAGAAAAGCATACGGCCATTCTGTAGTATTTGAAATTCTTGGCATTACTCATCCTAGAATAAAACAGATTTGTGCACGGAGAAGTATGGACCATTTTCATTGATCTTGATTTATCAACCGATCAGAGTAGACTCGTGTATCCCTTGATGTGTTGTGACGAGATGGATAAAATAAACAGAGGTTGGTCCGTTTTTGGGAAAATCTTGAAAGTGGCTTATGCTCAGAGATAGTCCAGCTAACTGAGCTAACCCCCAACAGTCCAAGAGCAGAGATCAAATTTTTAATTTGTTTCACGACGGACGAGAATGCAAAAAAAATTAACAGTGCAATAACTTATCCGTGCGATGTGATAAATATGATGGTACTTGGTGTGATTACAGAAAGCTCGCACCCATTTCATAAGGGAATAAAAATTACGCCCTCTCGACTACAACGATTCAGAATAGTACCTTCTCGCCCCTTTGTCTTTGTTCGAGAGGCCAGATTTTGCAATCTTTCACAGAAACAAATGTCCGTGATGACGAGTTCAAACAACATTTATTATGAACGCCAATAAATTATATTTTGTCTCTCAAAGAGCCACATGTTTAGTGATTCTGGCGGTACTGTCCCGGTGGAGCATGGTGGTTCTCATACCATCTGGCTCTTTTCAAAAATTGGTGATCGAAGCATGTAACAACGATTTTCTTTTTCCGATCCATGTCATTACTTGACGCATCTCAAACTACTGTTCAAAGATCTTTTGGAAAACCATAATTACTCTTCTACCGTCTCAAAGCAAAAAGGGTATAGCGTTTACCTCATTCTCCGACCAAGTACGACAAGCGGGACCGGATTCCTCACAAAATCACATAGTTTTACTTTCTCCCGGAAAACAAGCTACTCAAAGAGGACATGGAGTGCGCGAAAGCACGTTGAAATGGGAGATGCAACAGTAAATCGGAGGTATGGAACTCTAGACTGACAAACGTCAACGCCACGCAACATACCAGGTACGTTGACTCTCATTAGCGAGCGTTAGCGGATCCGAGTCGCTTACGTTTCATCCATCGGAAAGGGGACTACCGGATGTCCTGTATATAGCCAATGTCAAGAACGTAGCGATGTCTCACGGAACTGTCACTATATAGAGATGAATCCTGTGCTTCTCTCCCTAAGTGACGATGTTGATACCGACAATGACTTGGCGCGACGCAGACAAAAATGTGAACAGTGACTGATTGAAAAATAGTTACAAAGATTGGTTGATCAGATAGGCAAAGTTATATTTATTGAAACGACAGCAGAACTCGTCACGTGGCGATCAGTTCCGGAAACATGATCCCACAAGCACTCAAAGATGCTCCAGTGAACCTCCCAGAACTGATTGGTTGCTACTCAATCGTAGCAACCAAGATTTCACAGATGCCCTTCTCCAGACCTGAAACCAGTCTCAAGCGCATTTTGGCAACTACAAAATAACTTGCGGAGCCCCCGGATACATGGCGTTCATTGCATGGCATACGAAGACCATTCCAAAGCGAAAGCGGTCGTTGGAACTCACGAGACTGAGAGTCAACTCAATAACGACGCAGACGAAGACGGCGACAACGAAAGATACGAAGAACGTATGAAGACATTTTTGACAAACGGACATTCCCCGCGAAGTATTACCCACGGAAATGGTCAAACCAACCAAGATTAGCGAATTCATCAAAAGGTGAAAACTGCGGAAATCGCCCGGGCGCGATGGCGTGATAAACAAGACTGGTTTGAACAAGTCTTTGCAATACGAGTGTCATGCGTGAATGGGTGCTGAGGTTGTGTGGTGAGTTCTAGTTCTATAGTTGATCTGAAAAAACTAGAGGCATCTGTCACAAAAGAGGTTGCAACTCATTGCCCAAATTTATTTTTGGAAGTGTAGGTTTTTGGAACTGAAATTCATTTAACTTTTGTTCAAGTGCCGTATGCACCCGTCTTTTAAAAAACGGACCAAATTTCGTACAGTCGTTACCACTTGAAAAATATAGCTCGTTTAAATAGGGTTGGCCAATTTATGGTGTTGGTCATGTTGGATGTCGAAAGGGCGTTCGACATAGTATGGCACGATCCCTTAGTGCACAAAATGCAAAAGATTGACCTTCCAGTCTACTCATGTAGACTTAAAGACAGCCTCCTGAGAGGTCGGGCCATGTCTGTTCTTTTTCGTTCTTCACATTTAGTGAAGATCCTTGAGAAGGTGGAGTTTTTGCGTCACTATACTCTTGAGAAGACGGTTCAAAAGGGTATAGCGGAAACTCAAAGCGCTATATAGGTTCGTGGCCAAGATACAAAAACAAACATCCGTTGATATGGGATCGAATAGTCATGAGATTTGTTCCAAGAAGCATTCCAGTACCGTTCCGAAACCACCCGGCATCTAAACTGAAGCTCTGAAACACTGGGCATGTTTCGTCACATTGCTTCCTTCTCAGAGCATTTTGTCCCAAAATGTCCTCATGTCGATATCGACAACTATCTCCAAACCTGCAGTGTGATGTTCGGTGATAATTGCAGTTTACTGTCCTCTGGTTCGTCCTCCAAAAAGGATAGCAGCACACCAGGATGTCAAAGCCACTTCCCTTGAAAATCACTTCCATGTTTCTCACCACTCGCCAGTCCACTCGGTCATTGCTCATCTTCGGAATTGCCAGATGAGTCAGGTCCTCTCACTGCTTCAAGTCTCCAAGACGACTGAGGGCTTTCCAGACATCAATGTACTATGTAGGTGGTAAGATGTTATGAAAGCTTCTTCGTCACAAGGTAAAACAGGTGTCGTATCTCATTTGTGATTTGGAGCGACTTCCCCACCTCTGGCTTTTGTCGTCGAAGATGGTCCAGTCGTCCGGATTTTTGTTTAAAAGCTGCAGCAAGTCCACTTCTCATACTGGGGTCTTCAGTGACCCAGTGAGCCAACGAGTATTTGGTCAGTGCTTCGAACAAATCCAGCTGCCTTTCTTGGACAACGCCATTCTGGACTCTCTGGCCATTGGAGTATAGAGACATGAAAGTCTCCAGTGACTTGTCTTCGGCGTCCTGATCGGCGTGGTTCCCAGCATACCGAGCTAAACGGTTGAACTGAACAACCTTCGGTTTTCCTCGTGGTGGCTTTCAAATCTTGTAGAAGACGTCATTGATTCGCTCCTCAATCTCATACGGGCCTTCCCAAGACTTTCGCAGTTTTGGGGAGAATCCACGTCGCCTCCGTGGGTTGTGCAGCCAAACCAAATCCCCAACCTGGAACCCGCCTTCCTCGGCATTCACGTCATAGGTCTTCTTCATTCGGTCGCTGGCACTCTTAATGTTTGAACGGACACGTTAAAGCATGTCGTCCATCTTTCTGCGAAGATCGCTTGCGTAGTTTTCCCCAGCGACATCTTTACCCGGTAGACATCCAACCGTCACGTCGCAGGGCAGCCGGAGTTCACGTCCCATGATGATCTTTGCAGGTGTTTCGCCAATCGATTCATGAACTGCTGACCTTTACGCCATGAGGAACAGGAGGAGATGTTGAGCTTAGTTTTTTTGATGGTCAGAGACAACTTTGGCCAAGTGTCGATTGATGGTCCGGTTCATTCGCTCCACCATACCATCCGATTGTGGGTGCAACGCCGTTGTCCTGGTCTTCTTGATCTTCAAAACATCGCAGACGTTCTGGAATAGCGTTGATCCAAAGTTCCTGCGCTGGTCCGAATGCAGCTCCAACGGGACACCGAGACGGCAAAACCATTTCTCAATGAAGACATCAGCAACGGTGAACGCCTTCTGGTTTGGCAAGGAATATGCTCCAGCGCACTTGCTGAAGTAATCCATGGCGACCAAGATGTATTTATTTTCTTAGTCCGATTCAGGGAACCGACAATTCACGTCGATGCTTCCTACGTTGGATTGTCCCATAGGAGCTTTTGGCCGTTTCTGGGGTCCGTTACTTGCCACACATACGGCACGTTTTTGCGGTTCTCTCAGCGTTTTCGTCACTCTTAGATGCTCACCCGTGACGCCATCGTGAACTTTCCTCATCACTCCTGTCTGACGGCTTTGGGAAACCACTATCTGCTTTCGATCTTCTGTGCCATTCAGATTCTTCACTACTCTCTTCAGGATGCCTTCGTTGAGAACCAGCCCAGTAGGACTTCACATTGGAGAAGAATCGCGCGTCATCTTGCCAAGTTGGTCGTTGGCCTGCCTGTTTCCATCTGATGATCAGCTTCAGATCTAAATCCTTTTCCCGTTCCTCTCGAGGTGACCTGTTCTGCCAGGAATCAGTCGTCTTCCTGCAAGAGCTCGCTTCCTTTTTCCCGGCTCATTGACAGTTCCAACATTGTTCTGGACAAGGTCTTCTGGACAGGGCATCAGCTTTGTTGTGTCTGGATCCAGCTCGATCTTCCGTATCAAAGTTGAACTTTTGAAGTCTCTCAATCCAACGAGCAACTTGACCCTCCGGATTCTTGAACTGTAGGAGCCATTTGAGCGCGGCGTGGTCGGTTCTCAGCAGAAACTTTCTCCCGTGGAGGTACTTGTTGAAGTGCCGTACCCCTTTGACTACTGCTAGTAGTTTCCTTCTCGTGAAGCAGTAGTTCCGTTCTGGCTTCGACAGGGTTTTGCTGTGATAGCCGATCATCCTTTCATGTCCCTGCTGGATCTGGGACAGCACTGCACCAAGTGGGTGCGCTGGCAAGTGGCCTTTTAAGCGTGTCAAAGGCCTCTTGACAATCCTGGTCCCAGTGAAAGCGTCTCTGTGCCTCTGTGAGCTTGTGGAGAGGCCGGGCGATGTTTGTAAATGCTTGAACATAACGCCGGTGATCTTGATATTCGAGGGCCATTTCTACCTGCCAATATCCACTTTTCAGGTCCAGGGTTGAAAATCTTCGATCTGGCCAAGGTGTCCAGAGTGTCGTCGATCTGTGGTAGCGGGTAGCTGTCTTTCTTCGTCACGTTGTTCGGCTAAAGATAGTCCACACAGAATCGAGTTGAACCGGCCTTCTTTTTAACTAGAACAACTGGCGATGACCACGGACTACTAGAAGGGTCCATGACATCGCCTTTTACCATGTCCTGGATTATCTTGTCCGCCTCCTCCTTCTTGGCCAAAGGTCTTCTAGCTGTTTGGCAGGTCGGTTGTGCTCCCTCTGTGTTGATGGTGTGCCGCACCACGTTCGTTCGGCCCTTTTCCCCAGTCCCGTTGTCGAAGATGTCGCTGAACTTTCTTATCAGGCCTCTCAATCGCTGTTCTTGCCCCTTATCCAGGTCCTACGGAGAGGTGGCAACCAACTTCTCCATCTCTTCCGTGAACTCCGGATTGGTCGTCTCAATCTCGCATACTTGTCGCACCACGGAGGAAATTGACCGAGAGAGCCCTTAAAATCCCAAAACAGTCCCTTTCGCAAGGCTTACTGAGTGATAGTAGACGTTCATCACTCTGACGGGCACACTCGTTTTTGCTTGTACACAAGCAAATCCTCGTCCTGTTTTAAAGTCGTGTAGTCTAGGCTCGAACATATCGGTGCTTCCTTCCTTCATTGTTCCATCCAGGCGAGCCCACAGAATCATTTCGCTCCTTTCGGGAATCGAAGCATCCCCAGCCAGCAATACGCGAACCATCTCCTGGTCTTTCTCATGCAGTACCACTTCTTTGTTGTTGACTCTCAGTGTTCCATTTTTAAGATGAAACTGGAAGCCTCGAGAATTAATGATGTCCATTCCGATGTTGATTTTTTCTTCAATGTCAGCAATCAGCATTGGATGTTCGAAGCTGGTGCTTTCCAGAGTCACTGCCGCTTTCTAGCCAGGTTTCCTGTTGCAGTTCGTTATGGCCACTTAGTTGATTTGATCATTGTCGATGTTGTGACAATATCGGGCCTGATGATCGTCTTCGTCTCATCTGTATACAGCAGCATGGTGCGATGTTCTCCGATCATCAAGCCATCTACAAACAAGCTGTTCTGTTTGGGTCCTAAATAAGCGACTATGGCGCTTCTCCTTGGGGCATACTGGCTACAGGTTGAAGATTGCCCATTCGCATCAATCCTCTCTAGTTTTCTGACGTCGAAGAAGGTGCCAGTTCCTTCTTCTTGCATTGGCTATGAATGTGGCCAAGCTCTTCACAGTTCCAGCATCGCAGCTCTCTTCGTTTGGAGACCTCCACTTCCTTGAAGAAACTCCTCAAATTTGCTTCAAATGAGTATTTCTCCACCAGATTTTGTTTCTCCATCCGTCTCACGTGCGCTGGAAGCCCAACAGACTCCTTCGCCGCTTCAAATTCCATAGATTTTGCCAGTGCATCCACCAGTTTGTCGGGACGATGAAGTATCAGGGATTGCCGAATCTTCTGGTCTCGAACTCCTGAATGCTCTCGTTGGTTTTTTGAGTGCGATTTTTCAACTGGGATTGGTAGACGTGCTCCAAGTGAGTCTACCCATATCGCAGTTCCAGGTGCTTGACTACTACATGCTCCTGCTCCTGAGTATTCAGCGTCTGCAGGATTTCTGTAGCCTCCCCACGAAGTGCGAGATTCAATGCCAGGGCTTTTTCTGGTCCAGTCCATCCCTTTGCCCTTGCTTCTGCCTCGAAATGGCGATGGTAGTTATTTCAGGACAGCTTGTCATCAAACTGAGGGGCTTTCATGCGAACTCGGACGGTATCAGACTCCATTTTAGCACTAGCACCTTTGTGCACCTCTCGACTGTGACGTCTGGTTGTTTCATGATCACTGCCACTTGTCTTCTCATTTGCTCCATTTCTTCTTCCAGAGTCTTCACTGTATATCCTAGCTGTCTCCCGATTTTTTCTGCTACCTGATCCTTCAAGTAGTTGTAGTTGTCCACCAGCCGTTGCCTGATTTTCTCCTCCATAGCTCTAGAAGTTTCTTCGAGCTTCTCTTCCAACTTCTCTTCCATAGCTCTATAGGATTCTTTGGACTTGTCTTCTGTTCCAGTTGATCTTCCAAGTTCTTCGACAAATTCTCAACTGATGCGTTGGGATCGGGAGGCTCAAATTGGAACGTATCAGGATCGGTGCCTTCATCCAATAAAGCCTCACGAATCCTTTCTTGTAGATCAGCCTTCTTACCCCTTGTATCCAGGTCACGCTCCATCAACTCCCTCTCAAATTTGACAACCTTCAATCCGGTCAAAAGCACTTTTCGAAGTCATGATAATGACTATTTAATATTTATGTCCGAACATCATGACCGAACATTATGACGGAACATTATGGTTGGAACGTTGTTTCAGCTATGATAAATAAATAAATAGATATCGTTTATTTAGCACTTGGCTAGCTTCAACTATTACATTAAGGATTCTTATAATACTGAAGAAAAAAAGTTCAGCACCTTGTATAATAATTATTTAGATTCCTTATAAACATTTTCAACGTGTTTGCATTTTTCACCCAGTGTCGCGGAGAGTTGTAACAGCGAACTTCATCAAAAAACAAAGATTTTTAAAGGCGTGTTGGGTGGGGTGTATGGGTATATACCATGGGTTTATTGAAATGATGATTTGACCTCAAGTTATGATCGTGAAAGTTTTCTCGAGTTACAGGGTGTGACCTCAAATAAGCTGGCTGCAAGTTATTTACAATTTTGTGGATCAAAATGTGATTTGCCCGTTCAATGCATTGATCTATATCAAGCCACTGCAACATACTATGTATGGAGGTATACCTATCACAACTAAGTAGGATGCGCATCACCTTATTTTGTTGTGGTTGTAGTCTATTATTATCTTCCTTAGTACAGGAAATCTATAGCGAACAAACATAGGAAGAATGAGGAAAAATTATACTACCAAACACTAACATTTTTGCCCACTGCGACAAACATTTCGAAACTCGATAAAAAAAGCTTATTTTCTTGCCAATTTTTTTACACATAGAATCAACATGACTACCAAAGTTTGACTGAGGGCCCAACATAATGCCCAGATACTTAATGCTAGGAACAAAATCAATAACATCTCCATTAATGTTGAGTTTATATCCTAGAGAACAATATTTCTGACACATTGTTTTAGAACCGATAACCATAGCTTTTGTTTTAGAGCTATTTAATTTGAGATTATTTTGGCAAAGCCATCCATATAATATTTGTAGTTTCTCATTCAGGATCTTAGTTACTAGCTCAAAGTCTGTACCAGAAACCGATATGATATAGTGTCGTCGGCAAATAGATTCACGAATGGGTTTCCTAGATTGTTTTGAATGTCATTCACATAAATAATAAATCGAAGAGGCACCAATATGCTTGCTCAAGGTTCTCCCCAGAAACTGTCTTTCGGAGATGATATTTCATTTTTCACCTTTGTGCAATGCTTTCGATGCGTCAAAAATTCCTTTATCCATTCAATAGCACTACCACTCAAGCCATACAGGGAAAGTTTCTGAACAAGAACATGACCGTCGATAGTCTCAAAAGCACGCTTAAGATCCACAAATACACTTAAGGTTACTGCTAACGCATTCATATTTTTCCTCCAGTCAGCGCACACAGACTGAAGAGCAGATTCACACGAGTGTCGGGTCCTGAATCGTGATTGGTCATCATATAACAACCCGTTATTTTCAAAATTTTCGCGCAACTGCTTGCACACAACAGTTTTTATCATTTTGTCCACTAAAGGTAACAGGTTTATAGAGCGGAGGTCGCTAATAATAGAAGGTTTAGAGATTTTTGGTATGGGAACTATGATGCTCTTTTTTGAATCGTCAGGCATTTTTTCAGTTGTTATGGAGGTATTTACAAGATATAAGAGTGGAAATCCTATGACACAAAAGTGGACTTGAAGAATTTTTTTGGTGAAAGAACCATCACTAGTGCTTTTGTTTTTTAGATCATAAACCACTCTTCTAAGCTGGGACAATGTTAAGGATTGGAAATTTGCTAAACTTCACTGCACACCTCTAATAGCGGATATCCATGGATTGGGTTTTATACTGTCGGAAATTTCTTGTGGACTGTCAGCATAAAAGTCATCTTAATTTTCCTCAATGCTATTGGAATATTGACCCAAGTCAATGTTTGTAAGATCTGCCGCCTTATCTTGTCTGCCCACTAACGACTTTAATGTAGACCACATCTTTTTCTCATTACCCCTACATTCATCAATATTTTTGTTATAATGTTTTGTCTTTTCATTTCTCATAACTGGAATTACCCTATTTCTCTTCCTTTTGTAGGCATTCCAGTCATTTTCTGCTCTTGTAATATTAAATTTCCTGTAAGCTGTGTGTCTTTCTTGTTGTGCTTTAGTCACTTCATGCGTTATCCAAGGGTGTTTTGGTTGTTTAATCTTTCTTTCCTGAAGTGGAGCACACTTGTCCATTGCTTCCTGTACGATTTTGTTAAAGTCACTATAAATGTCGTTAACATCTGTGGAGGTGTAATTCCAATCTTGTCCCACTAAGGCATCAATGATTTTTTTTACATTTTCAGGATTCAAGTTACCATAAGACGGCAACGCCATAGTCAAAAATTGGTCACTGAACAGGGTCATGTTAAACCCAATAATATCATGATCGTGGTGTTTTAACCAAATCATAGTCATTTGTTATTATATGATCAATCAAGGTGGCCGACACATCCGTGATTCTCGTTTGTTTTTCAACTATTTGCCTAAGACCCGCTGCCTGTATCAGATGCTTATACATTCTTGCGTCACCCCCATCTTTCAACAGATCGATGTTTATATCACTCATGACAACCGTTTTCTGTTCATGAATGCAATGTTCAGCTTTCCTTCCATATATTTCAAGAATTCCCCACAGTTACCGTTTGGCGACCTAGACAGCACCCACCAAAACATTCTCTCCCTCACTCAGCTTCACTCTTAGCCATAATGCTCAGTAGTTAATCTACAGCCTCACTACTAACCACCTCGTATTTTAAAAAAACTTTTAATATAAATCGTCGTCCCACCAGTGTGTCTGTGTTTGAATAACAGTTAACCATATTATATCCAAGTATGACCATCTCTTCGTCTTCCTCACGCAGACGTCGTGAGGGTCTTTATCACACACCAACTGTTCAATCTCTTAATTGTGTGACAAAATTCCTCTTGAATTGAACTTGACGGATTTTTTCAAAAATTGTATGTATCAATGTAGTAATTAAATGTACCGTCATTTTGTAGTACCTGAAGATATCGACTCAATACTCTAGGGTTATAAAGTACTCATCAGGATCTTCAAAATGAGTTGTCACATGACCCCTGTGCCTATTCAAAAAATCATTCCAAGATGGTGCCCATCCGTCATCTTGAATTTTTCATATGTCAATTTTGTGTCAACACATAGTTAACATGCTTGTATTTAATCACCTAGAATTTGAAGAATCTAAGTTGAGCCGTTCAAAAAATAAAAGGGAGGAGGGGATTAAGCAAAGCACTGTATAATGCGGACCCATTGAAACAAAAATATCTCCTGATTCTTCGCGTCCTCACTATATAATTGTAAACATTTTGCATCATGATCACTACATTTTTTTGCATTTCTTATGTGACGCCAATGACTGACGGGGATAAGCTAGTTATCCTTATCATCATAGGTATGTTCTGGGTTAATCACTTTCTGTTAAGTGATCACTTTGGAGCAATGCAGAGAATGAAGAATCTGATAGATACACACAAACGTTACCTCAGTCATGTTCGACAGCTACGTATTGTCAATCATAGAAATCATTTCTGTGTTCACGGAAAGATTTATAACCTTACAATTCATGGCCATGTTCACTTCTTCAACTTCTTCGCAGGCTAATATTTGATTTTCAGGATAAGATCCTCTTTGTTCTTTCGTCTGTGGAATGAGGTGAAGTTCAACCAAGTAATTATCAGGAGCTCTATCCTGCGAACATTATAGAACTGCTCCATAACACCAGGTTGCTACGAGCAAGTTTGTTTAAATTAGTTAAAGTAGAGGTAAGAGAAACTTAACAATTTGTAATCTTTTGAAACTTTATTTAAAACTCCATTTTATATAACTTCGTTAACTGTGAACTAGCAGAACTCGGCTCCTATTCAAAACGTAGACGATAAATGCATAAATTGGTGTTTTCCAAGTAAAATTAAATTTTGTGCGCCTCTGTAGAATAAGCTTGGTTCTTATTATTATTTGGTCAAAGATTTTTTACTTTCATGACCAGTCTTGTATGAAGTTTTTCTACTTGAGGAATCATGAACGTGCTATGCTTCTTTTCAAAAGACCGTTATAATGTGGATCCCTTCTCGTTATTTTGTTTCTAATTCTCCGAACAGTTTCTGCCATTATTCGCTCACATGAGCGCAAAAGACAGAGCTTCTGTGTTTACCTGTTAAGAAATCTCAGCTTATGAAAAAGGCGCCAAGTACTTGAAAAGTCTCGTTACTCTGTCATCAACCCTAGCAATATAGAGCACACCGGGTACAGAAGAGCTGTTGAGAGAAATTACGGCTGGAAGACGCAGAAAGCCGTGTAACATCTCTTTACCTAGTGAATGTTTGATTCGAGAGTTTTTTTGCTCTCACTTTTATCAATTCATCTGACTCTCTGTTGTGATCAGTAGAGCTTTTTCTTGAGGCATTTTGATTTCGGATGAGTTGTCTTAGGTTGACGGAAATCGATATTTATGTCAAGTAGACTGCTTGTTTGATGATTGTTGATTACGATGTACAGTGACTATAGGGTTTACGGATAGTGATCACAAGAGCTTAAAAATGTATAAAAAATTTAATTTGTCGGAAAAAACTCATTCCTGACAAAAAAAATGCTTTTAAAAAAGATTATTTTGAAAGATTCGCTAACTTCAATAACCTGTTTTTTTTCAAGAGTAAACTACCTGTGTTTTTATATAAAAGCCAGATTATTCCAATCCAATTTTTAAATAGCATGAGAGGTTTAAATACACATAGCATTTTAATGACTTTATTTGAAATACAGGGGTATCAAAAAGTTCCAAAGAATGATTTTTGTGTTATCGAAAATATTCATTTTTAGAAGAAATATTCCGTGTTTACCCAAGTGTTAGGAATACATTTAGAAGTTTAGAATTACGGGCAACAGTCATAGTGTAGATGTTTGCTAAATATTACTTAAACCAAAAAGATTCAAGATTTATTTTAAATAATGGATTTCACTTACAAGCGTTATTATAAATAGCTTTTCTAAATGATATTCTGCTCAAAAATTAAAAATAAAGTCAGTTTATTCTTGGAAGAAAGTCAGGTTCTTGATGTAAATGCCAACCCTGCATAGAAAATAAAAAAATTCTCTTCGTGAGTCGTATTTTTTCCAGCTATTTTTTATATGAATCGATGCAAGAAAGGCCTCGAGCCCAATGGTTATAATCTTGATATAATCGCAAAAAACCTTTTTAAACATCTGTATACCGCTCAAGGGTTTAGAAACGGGAAGGGGGTAGAGGGAGTAATCACTCCCCCCAGGACTTGATTATAATCCGACGCGACTCGTACGTTGAAAAATGTAACGTCAATGTCAAAGTCAACTAATTAAATGTTAAACTTTGGTTTTGTGGTGCATCTCAAGAATCTAAAAACTTATATCAATTTGCAACTTGGCAATATGACAATGTTGAGCTCAGACAAAGTTGTCCAGCCTTATTGAATATAACTAGGTAAGAAAATCCAAAATTTCAAGTGAAGAATATCTGGTTGCGTTTGGTTTGTGTTCTTGTAAATTTGCACAAAATTAGCTGATTCTTTTTGAAGAATCATTCTATTTTATATTTTCCTCGTATGTCCAAAGTACCTATACAATTTTACGTACGTTGAAGAATGGACCAAACTTGACCATTTAAACGCGGTTGTCGACGATCGTCCAATGGAATACAAATTAGATGTTATCTTATTTTTTATCTATCTTATCATGTGCTGGCCCTCCTTAAATTGGACATGTTTTATATTGTTCTCCCTACCGCACCGCATAACCCTACACTACGCCACTTCGATCATATCGCCTTCTATGGCAATTCAATTTAACCATCTGATTCTTCTCATGCATGCTGACATCTTTTCATACCTTTTCTTAGTTATTTATCGCTGTCAACAAGGATCACACAACAGGCAACCCCCCCATGACCTCATCAGCACCTGCACGAAATGGTAGAGGAACATCCATTCCCCAACCATGATTTACACATAATAAAAACATATCCATATTTCTGTTTCTCTCTCTCACTCACAAGTACCATACACCCCTCCGTACAGCAACCTATTTGTTCAACATACACCCGTAGACTCAAACACATTCATATCTACCTACATCACACCTAATTTTCTAACTAGCATCTGTGGCTCAGTGGTCTAGACAGTCACATCCCAATCTAAAGATCGTGGGTTCAAACCCCAGGCACTCCGGTGCTTTTTCATCGGACTGACGTCATCGTTCGATGACCTTGAAAAGTACACTGAGATTTTCTTATGGGAATTTACATGGAAAAGGGCCAAAATTGCCGTAGAACCGGCCTAGCCTATCCACTCATCAGCAAAACAAACATGTCCCGCTCTCATACGAAAGAAATGCAAGGATATCTCCATTATAGACTAGAAAATTTTCAAAGGGCTCTAGTAGATTTTGGAGCACGTAAGATATAATAATAATAATGGTCTTTATTTAGCAAAAATAGCTATAAAAAGTAACAGTACCATTACAATATAATTTGAATATATAATAGACGCTGAATGAGGGCAAAAGTTCTAACACTAATAAATACAACAATAAATAAAAAAATAAATAAACAGATAAATATGACAATGATGATTACAAACAGTACATAGAGCATTATACATATTGTACATCACAATTTAAAATCACAAACTTTCACAGGCTTTAAAATATGTATAATTACTATGAACAAGATAAAATAATGAGTGTAAAGTTACATGTTGGCCACAAAGTTAAAAAGATGTTTCTTAAAACTACAAAAATTATCACAGAGTTTCAATTGACTAGGCAGTTTGTTGTATACAGTTAAACCTCTAAAAAATAGACTTTTGCTGGTTCTACTAAGTCTTGGTGTATTAACATAAAAGTCGCTGGCACTTCGCGTATTGTAATTATGAACCTCACCAACCATTCTTAGTTCACTACATAAATAATTCGGCACCAAACCGTTCTTCATCTTAAAAATGACTAGGAATGTTCTATATATAACAGTTTGCTTGACGTTCAATAATTCTAAGGTTTTTAGCATTAATCTAGTTTGTGTATACAAATTACAGCCTAAAATGGTTCTTAAAGCCCGATTTTGGATTTTAGAAGCTTATAAAATTTTTCTTTGGTTAACGAAAACATCATAGTCGCACAATAGTCTAAATGTGGCGCAATTATAGACTTATAGAAAAGTAATTTGATGTACAAACTCAAGTTTTTACTAATCCTTCTCAAAAAGTATACTTTTCTTGACATTGTTGCGGCTATGAAATCAGCATGTTGGTCAAAATTCAAGCCCTCATCCAGGATGACGCCCAGGTATTTGAAGGTGGTAGCTCTTTCTATTTTATGTCCATCCAAGGAAAATTCAACTTCTGTTTCTAGAGTTCTAATCATATATGGTGTCCCAAATACCATAAACCTACACTTTTTCATGTTTAGGGCCATACTGTTGTCATTCAGCCACTCCTTAATATTCAGTAAATCAAGTTGTATTTTCTTCTGCATATCCACAATATCACGTCCACACATGTAAAGCATCGTGTCATCTGCGAATAGCCTCATGGAAGAAAACTTGATATGCTTGAAAACATCATTAATGTGAAATGTGAACAGCAGTGGTCCCAAGACGGTCCCTTGCGGTACGCCAACGTCGATCTTTTTCGCTTCTGAATACTTGTTACTAAATTTCACCCTTTGTTCCCGTTCTTTGAGATATGACACGAGCCAATGTCTTACTGTACCCCTAAGGCCAATTTTGTGTAGCTTTTTTAGAAGTAATTCCCTGTTAACAGTTTCAAACGCCCTTTTGAAGTCTAGGAAAATAGTGATAACATACATTCCTTCATCTATTTGTTTAAACCAATCACTGCATATATGCAGTAGAGCTGTTTCGCATGAATGTTTGTTCCTAGAGCCAGATTGGTTTTCATGTATGATTTCATTTCGCTCACAGTAGTCCAATATTTGAGTTTTTGCTGCAATCTCCAATATTTTTTCATATGGTGGCAATGAATTAATTGGTCGAAAGTCCTCAATTTTGATTGAAGTTGTAATTTTAGGAACTGGTATCATATATTGAGAAATGTTAAGGAAGCTAGAAGATCAAACAGCTATATCAGGTTTTTAGATTTTTTATCGGATAACAAGATAAACGTCTTTGTATACAGGGTGGACCAGAAGTAATGAGACAAACGGTAACAGTAGATTCCTCACACAAAAATATTGAGATAGACCTCACTTGTCAGATCCGAAAGTTGAACTTAACAGAAATACAGGTTGTCTAAGTTGAATTTTAATTTTTGATTTTTTCAAATAACTTTTGAAATAATCATGTTATTTTGATGAAATTTCGTATATGGGGGTTGCTTGACATGCAAAATTCATATCTGTCCTTGGTATGGGTCTTACATGTAGGTGGCGCCACTTACACATCTTTCCACTCATTCAAATAGTTATAGCTTTTTTGTACGCACTCGAACATTTTTTTTGAATAAAAAAAATTGATTTTTAAAAGTCGATAGGAGTGACCATTTTCAAGATATTTGCCCTTGGAGTAATCTATACAATGTTGTTTCTAATGGAAAATGTTGAAAATTAACATAGGGGGCATCAAAAATGCCGTTGTCACGGTAATTTTGACAAGCATCTTGATGTTCAATGTTTACCTTATAAAAAAAAACAAAAAAAAAAATATTTAAAAAAAAACATTTTTGTAAAAAAAAAATATAAAACTAGATTAATCTTCTTCAATCAAGAAACATTGAGCATTCAAGTAAATTTCAAAATTACCATGATAACGCCGTTTTCAAAGCCTCCTATGTTCATTTTCAAAATTTTCCATTCAAAACCACATTGCATGGATTGCAAGTTCAAATATCTTGAAAAAGGTTACTCCTAGGCACTTCTACAATGTATTCTTTTTTCATGTAAATATGATAAAAAAATCATTTTTTCAATTTAAAAAAAATGTACTAGTGCGTACAAAAAAGTTCTGACTATTTGAATGAGTGAAAAGGTGTGTAAGCGAAGCCCCCTACAAGTAAGAGCAATTCCGTTATCAGATATGAAATTTGCATGTCAAACAACCACCATATACCAAATTTCATCAATGTAACTTGATAATTTTGAAAGTTATTTGAAAAAATCAAATATCAAAATTCAACTTTGACACCCTGTATCTCTGTTAATATCAACTTTCGGATGTGACAAGTTGAGGTCTATCGCAATATTTTTGTGTGGGGAATCTACTGATACCGTACGTCCCATTACTTCTGGTCCACCCTGTATATACAGGGTTATTCACGTTATTCGACACGAAACATTATGGCCGAAGTATACGATTTTGAAAAAGTTTTTTTTTTTTCTGGATGGATGGACCCTTTAAGGCTATATTTTAAAAATATTTTCACGTTATACAGGGTGTCCCCAAAACACGAAACGCATCAAAGTTGTATTTTTTTAAATGGAACCCCCTGTATATTAATTGATATTCCAATTCTTCCTTCAATTTTGAACAAAAATTGTGATACAACTAATGTTCCTAAATTCAACCGTTATCGAGATACCGCGTTTTAAAAATGGTATTTTTGCAACTTTGACATGCTATAAAATTCAAACTATTCAAGTTAGAGGTAAATGGTTTGCACTTTTCTATCCTTACTTTTCAAGAGCTCTTCTGTCATTTGGATAGGAGGTACCGTCAACTGTCAACTTTTTTCGGCACATTTTGACATTTTTTCACAAGAATGAATTTAATCTCCTTGAATAGCTCTTGAAAAGTAAAGATAGGAATGTGCAATCCATTTTTCTCCAACTTGAATAGTTTGAGTTTTATAGCATGTCAAAGGGTGTCCCAGCAAGGGTGGCCACCGGCCATATCTCGGAAACTACTAGACCTAAAAGTTCAGGAAAAAAAATATGATCACTAAAGTGGCCACGAAAAAATGCTGGAAAATATTTTTAACTTCGAAATTTTGCCGCTAGGGGGCGCAATCAAAGCTTAAATATTATAATTCGAAATTTCTCCGGAAATTCTCAGATTGAGGTATATCTTTATCAACATGGTTAGAAAACCTAGACAATTTCACGTCTTTTTGGTACAGGGCTCATTGGCGTACCGATCTTCGTGTGAGTAGGGGAAGGTAGTGAAAGTGTAATTGTTCAAGTGGCTGTAACTTATAAACGACTTGTCCGATTTTGTTGCGTATAGGCTTGTTTGGAAGATAAATGTGAGTACTTTCGTATATCGTATACAGTGATGCGTGATTGTCTCCAGAAAAGTTGCTAGAAGGCGTAATTTGAATTAAAAACAGTGTTTTTCATTTTACCGCAAAAATTTAAATGGTATGGTATAATTCTGATAATAATAACTAGTCCAAATTATGTAAAATTTAATGTTTTGAGGTTTTTTTTTTTTTTTTTTTAAGGTTTTTTCTTGTAAATTGAATCTTCATTTCGAATCTGTTATCAGAATTATACCGTATCATTAAAATTTTTGCGGTGAAACGAAAATAACAGTTTTTAATTCAAATCACGCCTTCCAGCAACTTTTCTGGAGACAATCACGCATCACTGGATATGATATACGAAAGTACTCACATTTATCTTCCAAACAAGCCTATACGCAACAAAATCGGACAAGTCGTTTATAAGTTACAGCCACTTGAACAATTACACTTTCACTACCTTCCCCTACTCACACGAAGATCGGTACGCCAATGAGCCCTGTACCAAAAAGACGTGAAATTGTCTAGGTTTTCTAACCATGTTGATAAAGATATACCTCAATCTGAGAATTTCCGGGGAAATTTCGAATTTTAATATTTAAGCTTTGATTGCGCCCCCTAGCGGAAAAATTTCGAAGTTATAAATATTTCCCAGCATTTTATCGTGGCCACTTTAGTGATAATTTTTTTTTTCCTGAACTTCTAGGTCCAGTAGTTTCTGAGATATGGCCGGTGGCCACCCTTGCTGGGACACCCTGTATATATATATTTTCAAGCAAATAAACAATATGTCATACTGCAAGTTTCACAAACATTTATTTAAATAAAAATTCACAAGAATACAATTCAATGTCTTGGTGGTCTGCGGGGGCGCGGGCGGGGCTTGGAACTCTTATTGGTGCCCCGAGTTTTTTGAGACTTCGATCTCTGAAAAAAAAATTGTTTAATTTACAATAATCAAAATTTTACTGCTGGGAAAATTAAAATTACCTACAAGAATCAGCCGGTATAAGACCATAAAATAAATGAAATATTAGCTTTTATAAATTCACTGTGAGTGATTTAGTGACTGGTCAAGTTACAGTGGCAAGAATATGAATATAAAAATATATATTATCTTCTCGTCACTTCATAAATTTAGTCCGGTAATCTTTGTTTTTCGATGTCCGGAATTTATTGACGGGAAGTGTATTTTTTGAACATAAATATAGTCCGTACTGTATTGTTCTTAATTCTGTGACCTTTGTTAAAATAAACTCACTTTAGATAGATGATTTGCCTGTTGGTTCTCTTTTTTAAATGCTTCAGGTGGTACCCTTTGTGGTGTTCGAAGTCTTGAACGCAGGCTCATGCGCTCTTTGACCACATTTCTTAAGTTTTCCTTTTTTGGGATTCTTGATTTCTGTGAATATAGACTTATTCCTTGTTCAAAATTTGCTAAAATATACTTGCATTGAGTGGGTTTTTTCGTTGGCAGTTTTTTTTTCGTAATGGCTCTTTGAACAATTTATGATGGCTTTTGGCCTTTTTAGCAATCTCTTTCAATTTCCTTTTTTTTTCATTCTTGATCTCCTGTGAATTAATGAATTGTCAGTTGAATCATAAGAATATGATTCATGAATGATATGATGAATATCAGATCTTGACTACAAAAAAATTATGAAACATAGTTATGTTCATTGGGCATTTTCATGATCTGACATTTGAAAAGCATCCTTTGGTAAAAAAAATTGGGGTTTCATTCAATATTTTAATCATCTTTAGCACTAAAATAACTTTTATTGAGCCTAGAAATGGTTCCGTGATCAATCATGGTAGTAAACATGCCAGTGCAGGTCAGGAAAAAATCTCCTTCATTGACATTGACGGCAATCACAACAATTGGGGATTTGAACATTTTGCCCAAAAAGGGAGAGAGAAATTATTAAAATACCTCCAAAAAGCAAAATGTTCGTGAAACAATCCAGAAGGCACCAGAAATGATCAGACTAACGCAATCACAACTCAAATAACAAGCAAACGATGCTTTCTTTGTTCAACCTTGGGATGACTGTCATATTCTCCCACTTGTAGAATTTTAGTAGGTTGAGGACCTTGACCTGATGTTCCATCTTCAGGAAAAAAACAGACGATTATTCCAAAAAAATAGTAAGCCTAAAATGTCTCAAATCAAACTTGTGCGGCTTTTACATATTTACAAATGTCTATTGAATTGAAATATACAGACAGATCTGATAGATCAAAGTTGCATTTTCTTTGAATGGCTTTCCCCTTATAATATTTGATATTTAAATTTTTTCTCCAATTTTGAGCAATTGTTATACAAATGATGTTCCTAAATTCAACCGTTATCAAGATATCGCGTTTTGAAAATGACATCTTTGCACCGTTGACATGCTATGGAACTCAAACCGTCTTTGAGATAGATAAAAATGGTCTACACTTTCTCATCTCAACTTTTCAAAAGCTATAAATTCTGTCATTTGAATAAAAGGTACAACAGTCAATTTTTTTTGTCACATTTTGACATTTCTTGACAAGAATTAGTTCCATGTTCTTAGATAGCTCGTGAAAAGTCAAGACTAGAAAGTGCACACCGTTTTGTTGTCATCTTGAACCGTTCGCGTTGTCAGAGATGCAAGAATGTCATTCATAAAACGCGATCATTCGAAAACGACTGAATTTGGGAACATTATGTGTTTCACAATTTTTGCTCAAGGAAGTGTTGAGATCTCCTTTGATATACAGTGGGTTTCATCAAAAGAGGTGCAATTTTGATCTGCCGTAACCTTATGCCCGACCGTCCATATTCCAATTTATCAATGATATGTGTGTGTGGTGATTTTCAAAAGACTCACAATAATTTATACTGAGGTCCTACAAGGTAAGACACGAAATTTCACCCCGTGTCCTTTAAGTAAATTCGAGGCGAAAATGTCATATGAACATATGTCCTGAGATGCTTCATAACAGAGCCAGAGGATGTTGAAGTTTTATTTTTATTTAAGTTTTCTCTAAATAATATTTGAACCAATGTCGATATTTTGATAAAAACTGGTGTCTAGTAGTTTTTGACATGCAAATTTCGAATTTGATTTTGGAATGACTCTAACTTGTAGAGTGCGCCACCTACACCTATTTTGTCTATTATATACAGCCGTCACTTTTTGGACAAAACTGTATCACATTTTCAAGCAATAACACAGATTCATTTGTCTTTCCTTAGCAGAACAAGTATACCTACCTGTTAAAAGTCGCTACCGGCATTCTCGAGATATCCGTATTTGAATCAAGACATAATAAATACTTGCGATTTTGAAAATATGGCGGATTTTACCAGCTAGAAGTTATAGATTATTTCGTATGATTTCTACATATTTCCAGTGAAAAGATAAAATTCAAGTACCAATGATTTTCCAACAACTAGATATAGCCCGACGTCTCTTTGTGTGTCACATGTTTATACATTGAGAAGAGAGAGGAATTCTTTCGAGAATTCCTGCGAGTTTGCCAAACTGCAAATTTAATAAGTAGCTACGTAGCTAGCTTGTATCGAAGGTATTTTGATTATAATTAATTACAATTACAATTAAAAATACTCTAAACTCTATAAGTACATCTCCGGTAGTTACCAATTATATAATATGTACATTTTTAGAACACTAGTGATAATAAAACATTTTCAATGAGCCCCATATTTTTCCATGAACCTTAGTTACTTATGTAGACAACACGATGCAACGAAATACATCTGGCAACACGACACAAATGCCTATTTGAGATGAACCAATCACAGCTGATAGTCATTTTGACCAATCATAGCCTGTAGCTCCCTTGGAACACTGTTGTCGGCTTGTTCAAAATTCATTCATTCTCGTTAAAACACTTGTTAATCGCTTTTGATAAAAAGTGGAAATTCTGAGTGCTTTTTATTTGCAACAAGGCAACGTTGAACGAACGTTGAACGAATTCAACGGATGAGATGTAAATAATAACATGTTTATTATGGTGACAATTCGCCTGGAATCTAGGGTGTACGCTAGTTCTAGTGGGTTCTTTGTTCTAAGTCAAGTACTGTGTGATGACAACAACTTTTAAAACAAAAACTAGAAAAAAAAAGAAAAAAAAATTCAACACCCTGTAGCTCTGTAACGCAGCATTTGTGGTCCCATATTAATGGTACATTTTTGACTCAAATTCACCTATAGAACACGTAGTGAATTTTGTCCCTTACCTCGTGGGACACCCTGTATACAGAGTGAGGCATTTAATTTGAGACAGTGAATTATCTCAAAAACTATGTACCTACTTTAGAAAAAAATGTTTCAAAAAAAAGTTGTTTAGTATCAAGGGGGAAACACAAGGAACAAATTATTTTGAACCATGGCTTTGATTTCAAGGTTATTTCAAGGTCAACATGATTTTTTCATATAGACAGTGTGACCCATTTGTTTTAGGAACACCCTGATAAAAAAGTTTATTTCTTAACCGATTTGGTTCGTTTTTTTTTTGGATTGTAGAGCTAGAAAAATTGTATGTTCTTGGCAAAAAGTGACCTTCGCCATTTTTACTTCAAGGCCTACTATGTTAGTTTTTAAGAGCAAAATTTCAGGAAACCATATTAGCGATTTTTTTAGAAAAAATCTGTGTGCGCCACTGGATTCAGCATCCTTTAAAACGGGTCTTCAACCAAAAATATCAAGTTGAAAAAAATTAAAAATTCGCACTTTAACAATCTTTGATTCTATCAAAAGAAATGATAAATGCATTGAAGTTGATGGTGGTTTGTTAGAAGTTACAAATTTTTAGTTTTATGTCATTTTTATTTGTTTTGATAGAATCAAAGATTGTTAAAGTGCGAATTTTTAATTTTTTTCAACTTGATATTTTTGGTTGAAAATTTGTATAGACCCGTTTTAAAGGATGCTGAATCCAGTGACGCACACAGATTTTTTCTAAAAAAATCGCTAATATGGTTTTCTGAAATTTTGCTCTTAAAAACTAACATAGTAGGCCTTGAAGTCAAAATGGCGAAGGTCACTTTTTGCCAAGAATATACAATTTTTCGAGCTCACCAATCCAAAAAAAAAATGAACCAAATCGGTTAAGAAATAAACTTTTTATCAGGGTGTTCCCAAAACAAATGGGTCACACAAGGTATATTTTTCAGTGCAGAATCTTATTCTTCTTAAAAAAAAAGTAGCTTTCATCTAGAACTTTTTCATCCCTCTTAAAAAAAAAATTGTTGAATGTGCCGAGGTCCAAGGTCATCAACAAAAACATCATTATCAACATAATTATTTCAAATTTTTTTCCAAGCGTTCAAATAAAATTTGGTTCAATATTTTGAAGAAGGATGGAAAAAACTTGGAAAAAGTTACTATTTTTTATAACTTTCGTTCAAAACATTTTATTCTAAAGTACATAGTTTTTGAGATAATGGACAATTTGCACATTTTTTGGAAATATGAAAAATATAAGGATTAGAAAGTACTGATGCCATTGATGTTTAAAAAATCAACCTACGACCTCTAATACTGTAGTAATCACCGGTTAAAGAGCGCCAATCAACATTCAATACGTCACAAAATACATTATCTATCTCTGTCTGACGTTTTGACTGAGATGACTCTCTCTCTATCGGGAGGGTAATATGGTCCCACCCCTTTTGCGATCATGCAGTGGAATTCGTGTCTCGTTTTTCATTCATTTAGAATATTTTTGGGTATTTCGGAAAAATTTTTTCGCTGGTGACTTTCAAATAATGTCTAGAATACGTATATAAAATTTCAAGTCATTTGAAAATGTATGCAAATTGTCCATTCACTGTCTCAAGTTGAATGCCTGACCCTGTATAAGTTATTTTTTTACAACTCATATGAGTTTCAAAATAATCGACTGTTCTGTTAATTTCTCTCAACCCTGTACAGGGAATGAGTACAACATAAATTAAAATAAAACTATTGCGGGCATACATTAGTATGAACTCAGTCTCATAGTCTGAGATCCGGTATTAGAAAAATCTACCCCCATCTGTTATTTGATGATAATAAAGATTATATGTTAGATAATTTGTTCATCGATAAATCTCGCATGGGTTGCCTAGCAAAATCACGGGCCTTCACTGTTGAATTATATTTACTTGGCTTGATTTTTTTTGATCAACTTCCCTCATTTGTTATTCATGAAAATCGATCATTAGTTGAAATAAAATTGCACAAGAAATTGGAAAAATATAGGTTGCCTACTTTCCTTTGAGTAAATCTATAAGGTTGCCAGGTACAAACAGGTGGACAGGCGTTGAAAATATACCCTCATCTGTTATTCGATTGATTTTTTTTTTACAAAGAAAGCTTATTTGATTCCCCATCTACCAGTATAAGGTTGCCTGATCAAAAGTGTGTCCCATCCATGGTTGCCTGATATCAAAGTTGAATTTTAATTTTTTATTTCTTCAAATTACTTTTGAAATAATAAAGTTATTTGTTTGAGATTTGGTATATAAGGGTGGTTGGACACGCAAAACTCAAATCTTGCCTTGGTATGGTTCTTACTAGTAGGGGGCGCCACTTATACACCTTTTCACTCTTTCAAATGATCATAACTTTTTGATACACACCCGTACATTGATTTTTAATTGAAAAAGTGTTTTCTCCGTCCTTTATTTACACAGAAAAGGTTAACTTTGTGAAAGTCGTTGAGAGTAACCTTTTTCAAGATATTTACACTTAAAAAAAGCATGCAATGTGCTTTTCAATGGCAAATTGAAAATAAACATGAGGGGCTTATCTTGGTGATGTTGACAGTTTGATTTAATTTTCAATCTCTTGATAAAAAAAATCCAATGTTATTTTTTTTACACTTCTTTTATCATTTTTGTATTATTTTAATATTTTTTTCATTTTTTCTTGTTTTTTTTTAATAAGAAACATTGAATATTGAGTCACTTCTCAAAATTGTACCATGACAACGGCGTTTTCAAAGCCACCTATTAGTACGATATACGGTATCAGAAATATACAGGATGCTACAAATTCGACGCTTAGTATGGGGATCTCGAAAACCGTAATAGATACAATAAATTCATTGAAATGGGGACCGAGTTGCGTATTTTGATGCTCAACAAAATGCCGTTTTTGAAAGCCAAGAAATTCCGACCACGTCTGAAATAATCCGAAAAAAACCAAAATTTTTCAAAATCGTTTTCATTTTTTTCTGACCATTCTCTTTAATTAATTGCCTTTGAGGTGTCAAAAATCAAATCCAAAAAATCCAGGGCCGTATTTAAAAAAACAATGTTGATGATAGCTGCTCATAGACGAAACGTCGGTTCTTCAATTTGATAACGCTATCTGGTACAAAGGCAGAAAGTGGCAATGAAAAAGTTCAATTTATTTTAAAAAATCTTTTCAAATTAGGTCACAAAAAAATAAAAACGATTTTGAAAAATTTCGGTTTTTTGGATAATTTCGGACGTAGTCGGAATTTCTTGACTTTCAAAACGGCAATCTGTTGAGCATCAAAATACGCAACTTTGTTTCTATTTGAATGAATTTGTATCTATCACGGTTTTCGAGTTCCACATATTTAGCCTCGAATCTGTAGCACCCTGTATATTTCTAATACCGTATCTCGAACTGATAGGTGGCTTTGAAAATGCCGTTGTCATGGTAATTTTGAGTAGTAACTCAATATTCAATGTTTCTTTAAAAAAAAATCAAGAAAAAATGGAAAAAATAAAAAAATAATACAAAAATGATTAAAAAATTTTTAAAAAAATTAAATTTGATGGATTTTTTTAACAAGAAACATTGAATAATAAATCAAACTGTCAAAATTACCATGATAACGCCGTTTTCAATTCCCCTTCATGTTTATTTTCAAAATTTGCCATTGAAAACCACATTGCATGCTTTTCATTGAGTGTAAATATTTTGAAAAAGGTTACTCCCGGCCACTTTTACAAAGTATACCTTTTTTGTGCAAAAAGGACGAGAAAACACTTTTCCATTTAAAAAAAAAGTACGGGTGTGTACCAAAAAGTTATGACTATTTGAATGAGTAAAAAGGTGTATAAGTGGTGCCTCCTACTAGTGAGAATCATACCAAGGCAAGATTTGAACTTTGCGTGTCCAACCACCCATATATCAAATCTCAACCAAATAACTTCATTATCTCAAAAGTTATTTGAAGAAATCAAAAATTAAAATTCAGCTTTGACATTAGGCAACCATGGATGGAACACACTTTTGATCAGGCAACCCTATAATGTTGAATAGGGAATTAAATAAGCTTTCTTGAAAAAAAAAATCAAGTAACAGATGAGGGTATAATAACAACGCCTGTCCACCTGTTTGTACCTGGCAACCTTATATTTGTTCCTAATGGAAAGTGGGCAATCCATATTTTTACAATTCTTTGTGCAATTCTCTTTCGACCAATGATCGATTTTCATCAATATTAAATGAGGGCAGTTGATGAAAAGGAGGCCCGTGATTTTGCTAGGCAACCCATGCGCGAATAATCGATGAACAAATTATCTAACATATAATCTTTATCATAATCAAATAACAGATGAGGGTAGATATTTCTTATACCGGATCTCGAACTATCAAGACCATCCATGAATTCACAACCATCTTCTCATGAAACAACCTGTACAGGTTAAGATACGAAATTTAACTTGACAAACTACTTCCACACGACCAACAAAAAACAAGATGTTAATTTCGATAATTCTACAAATCCTACCCCTATACAGGGTATGACTGGGTCATTCATTAAGGGTGACGATGTAGCATATTTCGGGAACTGATAGTCGTAGGAAGAATTTGGAAAAAATCTTTTAGAGAAAATCGTCCAAAAGAAATATTTTGTAAATTCATCTATCCACGAGTTATGTAACCACCTCCAGGTCATCACCCCAGGTCACGTCATCGCCCGGGGTCACGCCGCTACCATAGTTTATAGACACACTTTGTACATTTTGTTAACTAAGCATTATCATAGCATATAAATATTGAAATGAAACAATTAGATGGGATTTTTGCCTTTTACTTTTAATAGTATAGAACAAGTCCATATTTGTTGTAATTCTTCTTTTCGTATTAATAAAAGTTTTTTTGTGAAGTGCGTGAAAGAAGTTTACTTAACTGGCGCAGTCATCCGGTTCTTGGCAGTTTTTGGATCATCACAGCATCCATGAAAATTGTCAGTTTCAACTGTTTACCAAGAAAAGAACCTGAAATCTTCGCTTCAACCCCCAAGCGGACATCACCATTGCAAAGCAGTAAAGCAAATGTAAGTGAGCTTCCCTTGATTCATCATTCCTCAATTTACGATTTGTGTGTGACTTTCTATTTTCAAATTTTGTTCTCGTGCGATTTTTATCCCGTTTACTCGAACAAATTGATGAGTGAGTCTAACACTGAAATGAATAAATTAATCGAAAGTATTTCGAACTTAAATCTCACCAATTCGACCAATTTAAAAACAAAGAATATGTCTATTACCGCAGCAAAAGAGATCTCTCATACTCTCAGATCATTTTCGGGAAAGAGCGAGCAATTAGAGTTTTTTATTTCAAGTGTAGACAAATTTTATAATAGGTACTACGTAGGAACACAAGACGAATCTTTAAAGGAATTCGTTGTTGCTTCAATTTGTTCAAAATTGACTGATGAAGCCGGAGACTTTTTACTTTGTCGTCCAGATCTAACTACATGGCCGGAAATTAAAACCGCTCTTAGACTAAAATTCGGTGACAGAATTAATCGACAAGTTTTATCACAACGACTAAATTTTTTGTGTAGAAACCGTGATGAAAGCATTTTAGATTTTATTGAACGTTTAAAAATTCTTAAATCTCGTATATCTTTGAAAATTACATCAGACTTAACTTTAGCACAACCGACTAAAATTGCATTGATCGAACAAACGGAATTGACCTCCGTGACTGTATTAATGTCGAATTCTCCAAGCGAATTAAGAACTATATTAATGTTTCAAAACCCTCAAACTCTAGAAGACGCTAACACTATCGTTGTCAACCACTCCCTTATCGAACAACAAATCAATTCGCGACCGACCTATCAACCCACCAATCAGAGACCAAATAATTCCAATAACCAACACCAAAACTCTCAAAATCCAAAATTTATGCAGACATCTATGCCTTCGAAAAATCAAATGCCTTACAGAAATATACCTCCAAATAACCCCCCGGATACTTTCCAACATTTCAAAAGCAATAACTCAGTCCAAAGACCATCATTCCCAAGTCAACCAGTTCATATGCAATCTAGGCCAATTAGGCAACATTTTCCAACAGCCAGACAAGTTTTTGGCAAACAAATCAATGAATTCTCAAGAGAAAATTCCAATAAATTCACTCATCCCCCAACACCGATGTCAATATCAACTGGAATTCCGTCCAGATTTTCTCACCGACCAAATTCTAACCGATCTTTCAAACCAACTCCTATAGAAATTCAACATCTCTCCGAAAAGTCCGAATTTCTAGAAAATTGGGAAAACGGCGACTACAACGAAACGGCATTTCAACATTTAGAACATGACGATATAAATGAACAATTTCCTGATACTTTTGAATATGAGACCGATGATCCAATACCAAACAATCAACATCAAACAGAACATTTTCAAAACCCTGCCCACAAGCAAAATCCGCGCTAAATCTCAACAGCTTCCAAGTAAATTCCCTGCCCTATATTGAAATAGAAAATCCGCCTGCTAAACTTTTAATCGACACTGGTAGCCATACTTCCTTGATAAGACCTATAATTGCCGAAAATTTTTTTTCAAATTCAATTTTCAATTCTAAACATTCTTTGGTCACCTGCAACGGAGAATCAAAAACACAATACAAGGCAAGGGTTCCTCTTCTAAAAGATTTTAACCTTCATACAGACTTAGATTTCATTTTATATAATTTTCATGACTACTTTGACGGCATTATTGGTATCAGAGACTTACGACGACTTGGCTTAAATATTGACCTGACCAATCAAACTCTTTATAACGACACTACCTGTATACCCCTAGTTTATCGAAACGAATTTGAGACTCAAAAAATCGAAATTCCATCCAACACTGTTATTATCAAAAAGATAGCCACTAATCTTCCTGAAGGCTCCGAAATAATCATTCCATATATATCTAATGGTACTTGTGAAATTCCCCCATCACTCTCGACAGTAAATAACGGTTAAATAGCGTTAGAAATCCAAAACAGATCCAATCAAAGCGACATAATTATTTTCGACACAGACTTCATTTCTTCAAAGTGTCAAATATTTTATTCCGAAAACTACGAAATTTTCAACATTGAACAAATCTCTTTAGACTATATTTTCGGCGACTCCGAAGAAAAAAGTGACTTTTCTCTCATCAGGTCACAACACCTCAACGATGAAGAGAAAAACCATCTGGAAAAATTAATTCTTCAATTCCCTAATATTCTTCACAAACCCAACCAGAAATTGACTTTCACGAACAACGTGAAACATGAAATCAAAACAAAAGATAATATTCCTGTTCATACCCGCATATAGATACCCGTACGTACACAAACAGGAAGTACAAAAACAAATAGCTCAATTGCTTGATGATGAAATCATCCGCCCATCTTCCAGTCCCTGGTCGTCCCCCGTCTGGGTAGTACCCAAAAAAGCAGATGCGTCCGGCAAGCAAAAGTGGCGAATCGTAATCGATTATCGTAAAATCAACGAGAAATCAATTGACGATAAATATCCAATCCCTAATATATCCGATATACTGGACAAATTAGGCCAGTACTTCACTACCCTCGACCTAGCATCGGGTTTCCACCAAATCGAGATGCATCCTAATTCCATCGCCAAAACTGCATTTAGTGTCGAAAACGGACACTACGAATACATCAGAATGCCCTTCGGACTGAAAAATGCCCCCGCTACGTTCCAAAGAGTTATGGACAACGTCCTCAAAGATCTTCAAGAAAAAGTATGTCTGGTCTATATGGATGATATAATCATATTCTCAACATCCCTCCAAGAGCATATTGCTAATCTCAGGCAAGTTTTCAAACGACTTCAAGACCACAATCTAGAAATTCAACTTGACAAATGCGAATTTTTAGCAAAAACCGTGGAATTCTTAGGACATGTCATCACACCCGAAGGCGTGAAACCCAATCCCAGAAAAATAGAATCCATTCAAAAATTCCCCATGCCTTCAACTTCAAAAGAGATAAAATCTTTCTTAGGCCTTATTGGATATTACCAAAAGTTTATAAAAGGTTTCGCTCATCTCACAAAACCTATGACGAAATGTCTCAAGAAAAATCAAAAAGTGGAGCACACTCCTGAATTCGTCACTTGCTTCCAAACCTGCAAAGACATTCTAATCAACGACCCCATTCTTCAACATCCAGATTTTTCAAAACCATTCAATCTCACGACAGATGCGTCAAATTACGCATTGGGAGCTATACTATCGCAGGGCCCTATTGGAAATGACCTACCAATTGCTTATGCCTCTCGCACGTTGAACCCTGCTGAAATGAACTACAGTACCACGGAAAAAGAATTATTAGCCGTAGTCTGGGCTACCAAATACTTCAGACCTTATCTCTATGGGAACACCTTCAATATGATCACCGATCATAAACCTTTGAATTGGGTAATGAACATGAAAGAGCCAAATTCCAAACTTAACAGATGGCGCATGAAAATTGAGGAATATAAATATATTCCTCATCACAAACCAGGAAAAAAAAATACCAATGCTGATGCGCTCTCCCGAATCCAAATTAACCCAATCGAGGACGATATGCTTTCTATTTTTCCGAACTTCGACCCTACTGAAATACCAGAATTACCAAACGATGATCTTGATGACCTTTTGTCATCAATTGTTGAAATACCTGAGCGCTCTTCCAGCCCAAACGTAATTATTCATTCAGACATAATGATTCAACCCCCTTCAAAGACTAAAAAGACAAGAATTTTGGAAACAAAGAAACAAGATACCGACGACGACAACACTCAACATTCTAGTGTCGAAAATCCAATATTAGGAGCACCATATGTTTAAAAATCTGTTAATTTGTATAAAAATCAAATAACATTCCGTTATTCTAATAACAATCAGCATAGAATCCAAAACACTCAGATTTTTACTAAACAAAGAACATTTATTTTCCTCCAAAACGATCCATCAGAAGAAGATCTCTGTAAAATTATTAAAGAGCATTTTGTTCCAAAAAGCACATATTGTCTCCACTTTATTAACAAATCACTCGAGCCAATCATCTTGAGAACTTTTCAAAAGTATTTTACAAACAATTCCTTTACGTTGTACATCTCTAACACCTTTTTAGAAGATATAGAAAATCCTGAAGATCAACAGTTAAAAATTAAATATTACCACGAGACAAAGACATCTCATCGTGGTATACAAGAAAACATTGTTGCTCTCAAAAAACATTATTATTGGCCAAACCTGGAAAACGACGTAAAAACATATATAAATCTTTGCGAAATATGTCAAAAATCAAAATATGAGCGACATCCGAACAAGTTAGTTTTCAAACCAACACCCATCGGCTATGAACCTTTCGACCACATCTACATTGACGTATACAAAACTCACAACACTTCCTTTTTGACTATAGTGGACAGTTTCTCTAAATTAGGACAAATATACCCTTTACTGACCCCTACTGGTACCGAAATAGCAAACAAACTCATTATATATTTCAATCATTATGGCCTACCCAGAAAAATAACAACGGATAACGGCACTGCGTTCAAAAATGAACTCATTCAACAACTTTGCTCTATCCATAAAATAGAAATTCATTATTGTACGCCTCATAACCCCAACTTGAATAGTCCAATCGAGCGTTTGCATTCAACCCTCAGTGAAATAATTCTGACCCTTAAAAACGAAAAACCCAAAGACAATATTATAAACTTAATGAACTATGCTATTCTATCTTACAATAATTCTACCCATAGTGCTCTAAAATATACACCTTTTCAAATAGTGCGAGGAAAATTGTATTATAAAAACCCCTTAGAACTCTCGGAAGAACAAATAATCAACCAGTACATGCTGGATCATTCCGAGAATATTAAAATAATAAATAAAAATCTCCTAGAACAACTGACATTTAAACAAAACTCGAACCTCGAAAGAGCAAACAAGAATAGACAGACCGATGTTCCTGCTATAGACCCTGATAAACCTTCATTTACAAAAACTCTTCCACAAAAATCTAAAGTAAAAGAAACCAATAAATACAAAAAAAAATAAACACCCCTGTAACTGACAATGAAAATACCATCACAATCCAAAACAAACCCATTCACAAGAACTTATTAGAGCCCCAACGTTCTTTTGTTCCAGATGAAACCAACATTCCTATTCCCATTCCTACCCCTCATAGTTACTCTTGAATAAACCAAACAAAACAATAATATCTGGGAATATTACAGAAAATTTCGCGATTCTGACAGTTAATAAATACAAACAAGCCCTTGACCTTTTCCAAACAGTTTTATCAAATTCAAAATTATTTCAAACAGCGAATCGTCCAAAACGAGGACTGATCAATATTGTAGGAAAAGCTAACAAATGGTTGTTCGGAAATCTTGATTCAGATGATGAAACGAGATTTGAGAACTAGTTTAGCACTTTAACTCAGAATCAACAAAATCTCCAATCCAACATAAAAATAGAAAATACGATCTTGCAAAACTTCATTGACTCATACACCACAGACCTAGACAAAATTAACCAGAATCAAAAAATCGTTTTCAGCAGAATAAAGCAATTGGAAAACTTGCAATACGATATCTCAAGTGCATTGTACTTTTCCCTCATGCTAGACAATATTATATTTCAACTGAATACAGTGAATCAAATAATTGTTAACTTAGAAACAGCGATCTCTTTTGCTCATGTTAATGTCATGCACAATTCAATTTTAAATCCAAGTCAATTATTTGATATGCTTGATAAAATCAAGAATATCTACGGTAAAGACCGCATCCCAAAAATCGATCAACTCATCAATTTCTACAAATACCTCTCTGTTCAAGTTAAAATAAGAATCAACATTGTTTTATTCTCGATTCACACACCAATCGTTTCTCCTCTCACACTGACCCTTTATAAAATCTACCCAATTCCAATATCAAACCAAACAATATCCCTACAAAATTCCTATATCCTGCTCACGAAAGAAGACTACTGGACCACGCAAGAGGAATGCCCACAATTAGAAGATGTATTCATCTGCATTCAAAACAGCCTCTCAAAAGACGAATCATGTGTATTCAAACTCCTAACAACGTCCACGAATGAATGTCCATCAACATAAGTCCAGTTCAGCAGATCCACTATACAACGCTTAAATGGAGACGAAATTCTTGTCATTCCGAGACAAGAAATCACAGTTCTAAGCAGCTGTCAACAAAGTATCTACAAAGTGAAGACTCCCAGCATAATCACCATATCCAAATGCCCAATAACAATTGACAATCAAATCTACGAAGCAGAAGGTCGGACCGATTATGAGTACACTTTGGAACTACCACAATTCTCATTTCTAACATCTCAAGAAATCGAGAAGCCAAAACTTCAAGTCGAAGAGGTGAACCTCCAAGAACTGAAAAGAGCCCAACAAACATTAGCATCAATCCAACTCCACTACAGGAATAATACCAACAATAACTCCATTCACTGGATCTTCCCACTGTTAATATCTGCAACCCTGCTGATAGGATGGTTAACCCTGAAGATAAGAAAATCCTGGCTGAAAGAGAAGGAAGATCACCCAGCCGATGCCGACGATCGAAAAACAGCTCGACTGCTATTTTCCGAACTTGAGGAGGGAGGAGTTATGTAACCACCTCCAGGTCATCACCCCAGGTCACGTCATCGCCCGGGGTCACGCCGCTACCATAGTTTATAGACACACTTTGTACATTTTGTTAACTAAGCATTATCATAGCATATAAATATTGAAATGTAACAATTAGATGGGATTTTTGCCTTTTACTTTTAATAGTATAGAACAAGTCCATATTTGTTGTAACTCTTCTATTCGTAATAATAAAATTTTTTTTGTGAAGTGCGTGAAAGAAGTTTACTTAACTCACGTCTAGGGAGCGATTGAAAAAAAAAGATTTTTTTCGAAAATGTTTCAATATAAGTTGTGAACAAGGTCTAGTGTGATAAAGTTTTGCTAAATAAAATAAAAATAAATTCATGTCATTCTGGTTCTTGCCGCCCTTGCTAGGAGGCTTGTTTTTCAAAGCCAGGCATTTTTCTAATTTTTTCGATCTTATCCGATTCGGAAAGTAGATTGAATCTGCAACAAAATATGTTGAACCGCATTGTGAAAGATGCTCCCGAGAAGGCGGCAAAATCCGGAATAACATGAGTGTATTTTTATTTGATTCAGCAAACATTCCTCTCTTGAAGCAAACCTTATTCATAATATTCCGTGAAGTTAAACTTGAGTTATTGAAAGCTACATTCCAAGAAGTTTAGCCTCCCCTCCAGCCCTCATTTTTCGTTTCACGGTAAAAAGTCATAGATCAAAAAGATGGATCATTGTAGTGGCATTAATGTGAGCGTTTTCATTTCTAAACTGATATTGAAAAATGTTCGACAAAAATCCTTTTTTCATTCCATCAAAACCATTACGCTCCCTAGCCGTGGATATATGAATTTAAAAATATAACCTACAATTTCTATTGGCGGATTTCCTATTGAGGATTTTTTCCTCTAACTCCTACGACTTAGTACGACTATCGCAGTACCAGAGATACGCTACCTCGTCACCCTCAATGATGTTTATATTTTACTTGATAGATATCTCTGTTTATTTTGGTTTACAAAAAAAATGAAATGAGCAAATTTTCAGCTTTTTTAATGGCCTTTCAGGATCCGATACTAAGAAACTGCATCGAAAACACAAAAATTGTACACAGCGTGGTATTTTTAATTGTGTCACCCTGTATATTTTTGGCTAGAATGATAGACTTTTTTTTCTGATTCTAAATAAGGATGCGGATTTTGAAAACCGTACTCAGTTCGTCCCCTACATAGTGCCAAGATCGGGACGTATTTATCAGCTCAAAATGTGCATGAAAACCGTACCAAGATCGTCAACAAAAGGACACGAAATAAGAACGCTTTCGGCTTTGCATGTGAGATTTGCAGTAAAGGCGCAAGTCAATTCGTACCTGTTTGGTCAGAACAAACTGTGATTGTTTTGCTGAAGTTAACTATAGGATCATATTATTATGAAATGCATTATTTTAATTATTAGGTATTGATTATTATGAATTTATCTTATCGAGTTAACCCAAGTAGACTCTGTTCTAATACTGAATTTATCTTGGCCCTATATTGATCCATTGTCAGTCATCGTTATCACGACCAATTGCCAATATTAACCCAATGTTGTGTATATATTGTGTATTGTATATGTCGAAAAATATAAACCCGATGTTGACTTACTAGATATAGACAATAACAAGGATTATCTTTATTGGCTTATATTGGCTATAAAAGTACATTTTTTTCAATATTGGCACATTATTAAATGTTTACATTGCACCAATGTCACTGCGATATTATCTTTATATTGTTCTGCCAATATAATAATTTCATGAATAAATAATATTGGACCAATATCGTAACATCCAACATTTTCCAATGATTGATTCACTGAAGAATACAATAGAACACCTATATTGTTTCGTTCCATTTGGTCATTGCGTTGAAGTTCCTATTAGGGAGCAATATCGTTTGGAAATATTTTTTCATCGCTCTTCTTACTGATGAGTTAGTATGAACGAGATCCCATTTACACAATACGAAGCTGTACCTATATCATTCGCGGTAACACTCGTATGGCAACTAGCTCGTCAACATGTTGGTTTGCCTTTGAGATTGGACAAAGGAATATTTTGATGTTTTTCAAGTACCTATAAGGATACGTAGGTAGGTGCCTAACAGTCAAGCAGTGCACAATGCCATATTTTTTTGGACCAGCTAATATTTCCAATTAACTACTAACAGTCTTCTTTCAAGAAACTGGTTGCCAAACAGACAATATGCTTTATTTCTACGACATAATAATATACCTATAATATCGATAGAACCATTTTGAAGTAGGTGCTTAAACGAAAACTTGTTTCACCGAGTACACATGGAAAATTGTAGACTACGATCTACTTTTTATAGGAGATACAGAGGTAGTCAATATAATTTCCACATCATCCGTTTTGAAAGCTTTGTCCCATATTTTGCCAATGTTTTTATATCCTGATTCTTTTATATATTTAGATAATTCCTAATATCCTAATGCATAATAATTGGCATTGTTGCCAAATCCTCATACATATCCTCTATTGAAGTTTCCCTTTTGACTACTTTGATAAGACTTTTAAGAAGAAACCATATCGGCAAATCGCTCTTGAATCAAATCGCTTATTATTCTGTCCATACTGCACATTTTTAGTATGCGTTAACTCGTTCAAATAGAGTGGTTCAAAATATCTGATTACTGGAGATATCCAATCACTCCATCATATTTCTAACTCTGGCAGCACCGCTTTCGGAAAGTGACAGCACACGGCCACGCCAATGTCACACACGATAACCTCTCATGTTTTGTATAAATAATAAGATTGCTTCTCCGGCTTCACGTCTCCGTGTTTTACACTTAGATACAAAAAAACAATGTTTCACAGTTTTGTCCAAGAGTTATTCTTGGTTTTGTGGTCCGAATAAGATTTTGTGAAGTGCCAAAGACAATAAGTTTCCCTAAAGGTGCTGTGTTATGAATTACTATCAATAAACTTCTTATTTTCATTCATACATACAATACATATCTCAAAAGTAATGCATGGATATTATTTAATCAATCAATAAGTACCAAAAGCCCAATGACAAAAAGGTTTTCACAGATAGGTCTTTGATTTAGGTCAAAAGCTACTTTTTCATTCTCCTACATTCCTTTCCAAATCACAATAACCTTTGTATGTTGGGAAAAATAAAAAAAAATGGTTAAGGAGGTTGGTTGGTTAAGTTGAATGAGTTTCCATTTGTAACGAAAAAGTTAATTTAAACCTGAATATACCAAATCAAAAATATGTCTGTATAAATTAATTGTTTGCTATACCTACTTTTGTTGATGAATTCAGGTACTAAATTTGTCAAAAGCTTTTCAAAGAACCCCACAAGGGATTTGAAGATAAATATGTGGAGGTAAATAACAGGGATTTTGAAAATAGAGGCCTCCAATTATCATGCAATGAAGTAGCTTTTAACTAAAATCAATATCATACTTACATATTTGTAAGGTTACCGAATAAGCATAATTGTTTATTTTGTGTATGGGGCAGGTATTTGGCGAATTCATGAAATTCAAACTAACCCCAACTACCCAAGTCTGTACCCAATTTGAATACTTGATTGTTTTATTATACATTTAGCATTTTTTAAAAACCTTCCTAGTTAAAAATAATAGCATTTTTTTTTATAAGCATCTAATTCTTTTTTCAGGGCAAACAAACTTGCAGCTTCGTCGATTAGATTGTCATGACCAAACAATAATTATTCATTAAACACGTGTAGAAGACTGGATTACTTATTTTGTTCCTGAATTATTTTTAAACGTTTTGTCAGATTGTTGGAATATATTGAATGTTTATTTTTCTTTGAATTTTTACTTTCATTGTATGATGTATAAGCAAACACAGTGAATAGAATATTGTGCCAACATAAGAAAACAAAATATTGTTACAATGATGTTTAGATGACATTGGAAGAATATCAGGATTACTATGTTTGAACAATATTGATAGTTAAATATAGAGCCAACATCGGTTAATCTATATTGCAGTAATACCACTATTTCTTATTGTAACCATATTGCACTATGTCCACATTTTTTACTGGGCCAATATCAGTAAATATTTTTGGGCCAATATATCTTCAATATTGTTCCAATATTGGCGCAATAAATGTGTGCTATATGGGTTATGTGATTTTGTTTCATGTGTTATTCATTTATTATTAAAGAAAACACGATTGTGCCTAAAATAAATAAGAATCAGACCACTTTGTACGTCTTATCACAGATCACCATATCATATCTCACAAAGTAAAAAATGCTTGTCCTACAGATAGTAATGATTATATAATATGAACAACAAAATTTGTGGCTTCTGTCTTTGGATTGAAATTTTATATGACAGTGATTTCAAAATTACTGGGCATAAAAAAAATTACTAAAGATAATCTGTAGTTCTTTAGAAAAAATTACAAATTAGGATACCTACTTGCGTGGAGCATCTTTACGTTTATTCATTGTTTTATTTCGGGCAAAAGATTCAAATCGAACACTATTGGAAAGAAGTTTTTGCATAATTCAGTTAGTTTTTGTTGTGTCAGAAAAGTTTTTCATCAATATTTCGCATTTCATCAAAACTTTCATCACGCTTTAATTTATTACTGTAATGTCACTTTGAATTGCTCACTGCTCTTTCCTTCATATTGCAAGACACAAAAATCGGTCAATTTGGAACTTATGAAGGTTTTACATTGTTCTTTATCCATCATCATTTCAAACAACACGAAATTCAAATAATATATGTTTGGTTAGGTACGTAAGATAAACCAATAATACCTAAGCTTAAAAACAACAATCAACAGGTTTTGACCCTTCCAGTAGAAAAAACGAAGCCTTTGGAAATATCACTCTCTAGCGAATTTGTTTTGCACTAAAAGGTTTGACAAAAAAGATCCTTCAAAAGACCATACATTGCTCTTCCAAATAAGGTCAAAAATATTTAAATCGTTCGAACGGTTCAGGAGATATCGGAATTCAAATATTGAAAGATGCATTGGCCTCCTCCTACCTTACTTTGACAGATAACAAGCTATAAAAGGACGTTTTCAAAGTTATAGCTGATCGTGTCTATTTCCGAGACAGCGTGAATTTTATGTTATTATAACTAAACTATAATAATTATTCACTAAAGCTATGAAATGGCGTTTTTGAACTTATTGTGTAATTCCCAGTCATTTCTTTTGCCCACTTCACTCATAGAAATTTCTGTCTCAAACCACTTAGTCTTACCATTATTGAGATACAGCCGCTCCGTACCCGTATCCGGACACCCTGTATATGAAATATGTTCGTATTTGGTTTAGATGTTTTTGCGCTATTCAAGTTCAAAGTCTCATAAGAATTTCATCACGATGAACTGGATTCTACTGTATCTCAGCAACCCAGATCAAGGTCATGTAACTTCTAGGAGACTTTGAACGTGAATAGCGCGAAAACGACTGTACCAAATATCAACATATAGTGTGACTCACGGTCCATGGTACCTTAGACTTAGAAATAAAGTTGTCACAAACTAACCCAAGCGGCAGCATTGCAAAACTGAAAATATTTCAAAAATATAAATCATTCTCGATTATGGGCTCAGCCAAATTTCAAGATCGATCTCATGTCCAGTTTTCCGTGAACGTCTAAGGTACCATAGGCCGTGAGGAATCAGGAGAAAAATGTCTATCATTCCAGCCAAAAATATACAGGGTATCCTATTGGAGAAATATTATGTTGGGTAAATTTTTTTGGGTTTCCGATGCATTTTTGCATTTATAAGAATCGGATTGTGAATGTTTATGGAGAATACTGCGAATTTGCTTGTCTAATTTTTCTTGTAAAACCAAAACCAATTAAGATATCTATCGAGTTAAATATAAACAATCTCTTTTACAGTGTGTCTACTCAAGTTCGCACCATATGATGAACTTTTTCACTATTGATTTCACGAAAAAAAGTTATTTTTCCGGCATGTTGTTGAAACCTCATCAGATAATAATTTTTCTCCGGCATGAGGTTTCTCAGTTAATAGGAATTTGACTCAAGAGTGAAGTAGTGAAGTACCTCTATTTATAACAAAATCAAGAATTGTTGTTGAGAAAAGTTTTTAAGAATTAGAAAATTTGTTCAAATATCCAATCACACCTATTTACGATGAAAATGAAGTTTTCTTTAGATTCGTGATTTTCTCGGATAAAAATGAGAAGATACCTATTTCAATAAACATATCAGTATATCAGCAATAACTTGAATAAAGATTGCTCGATAGATCTTTATTCGCGTCCAATAAGGATGTATAGTTTCCACCTCAACGCAGCAATAATTATTGTTAGATTAATTATTTCAATCATATATTACTTATTAAATAAAAGAATAATACAAAAAAACTTCTCCGAACTTGAAAAAAAATGTGAAAAACATCAAAATCTGATTTCCATCGTAAATAGTGTGATATCTGAACATTCAATTCTAATCAACTTTCACTTTTCTTGATAACAATTTTTGAATTTATCAGAAATAGTGCACTGCAAAACAGGGAAGAAGTCGTCTCCTTTCCATAAATTTTTTTTTGGCGAACAACCGCACGGGATGTTTAAAAAATGATAGACTTGGTTTCTGGGCATTGTAAACCGGAAACATTTTTTGTCAGGGCCAAAGTTTTGTATTTCAAAATATGTCATAAATCTGTCAAAAATGTTTTTCACTACTTTTCCACACACACTTCGTCATAGAAATCTAGAAATAGAAAATCTAGATATCAAGAACTTTTTTTTCATTGATGAAGGAATTGTGGGAAAAGGTAACCGGGGTAGTTTCGCTGATATGAAGAATTTAGTTTTTTTGTAAAACTGTGAAAAACTTCAACATTAACATTTTCTGCAGAACTATATTCAGTAAGCAAGAAACATTTTTGTTTTACGGAATTTTGCTATACTATCTGCGTACGAAATAAGGCCAAAAAATCAAAAAAGTTTTTTTAAAAAGAATCAACTTCTCAAGTTGTATAGGTTTCGACTTATAGTTGGTTGAAATTGAGTTTCCGCATGGACGGCTGCCATGCTGCCATGCCGCGTCGCCTCTCCTTGCATTTAATACTATTATAGCGCTATTATGGGGGCTCCATTGGTTTTATGTGTTAACTCAGAACTGTTAATACAAGTTCAAAAAGATTCTAAAGTATTTTATAGCCTTGGATCAAAAATCCCCGCATCTTCATAAGCTTTCTTGGTTAAGGCTGTTAAGGGGATTCATCCGGTCTCAAATTTCACTCAATGCAAGCATTTTTTCTGGAATTCGCCATTTTTTTATTACATCACCTTTTGGAACAATTCAAGTTTTATTAGGTAGGTGAGATATCAAACTAGGCAACCCAATATCTATTTTTGCGAAAAAACGGAAACAAAAACGGTATCTCGATGGTCAAAAAATACGAAAAATCTACATATTCCGCCCTCTTGTGAGAGACTTTTAATAATAATAAAAATCGTTTATTTAGCAAATGCTATAAAATTTACAAATTTCAATAATCATCAATCCAAAAATATGCTATGTTGAAGAGTAGTAAAAAGTTTTTATATAAACAAAAAAAAAAACAATAAACGCAAATAAACATAAACAGGTGTACACTAGTTTAAAACTGCTAGGAGGTGTTTTTTAAAGCTAGAAATATCATCACAATTTTTAATATCACTTGACAGTTTATTATAATCTATAAATCCTTTGAAAAATAAACTGTTTTTCGTTTTACTAAGTCGAGTAGTATCCACATAAAAGTCCCTGCCACTACGCGTATTATACTCATGTATTTCACTGACTAGCTTTATTTCTCTATTAAGGTAATCAGGTAGTAAACCCATTTTCATTTTAAATATTACTATGAATGTTCTATACATAACAACTTGTTTCACATTCAGTAACTGTAATGTAGTTAACATTAACTTGCTAGGTGTATATATGTTACATTTCAAAATAGATCGAAAAGCACGATTTTGGATTTTTTGCAGCAATTTGAACTTTTCTTGTGTTATGGAAAACAACATTGTCGCGCAATAGTCTAGGTGAGGAGCAATTATTGATTTGTAGAATAGTAATTTGATATCCATGCTGAGGTTTTTTCCTATCCTTTGTAAGAAATACACTTTTCTGATCAGTTAAATAAAAAAAATAGATAATGTATTAACTAAATTGAACCTTTCTGAGGTCATTTCTGACAATCTCCGTTTGATATAATTGAACAGAAATCAGTAATACCTTCCACAAAATCTCATGTAATTCACCATAAATTGCCACCGTCTTCGAAAAAAATCTATACCCATCTCTTTTGAGGCGTAATGTTTACTAAGTTTGATTGCCGGCGTGATGAATACCTACTGTCTGTTTTCATCACGTCAGCCCGCGGGCTTTATTTGAAAGCGGCAATGGACAATTTGCACATTTTTTGGAAACATGAAAAATATAAGGACTATTAAGTACTGATGCCATTGATGTTTAAAAAATCAACCTACGACCTCTAATGATGTAGTAATCACCGATTAAAGAGCGCCAATCAACATCCAATACGTCACAGAATACACAATCCTCGACACTATCTATCTCCGTCTGACGTATTGACTGAGATGACTCTCTCTCTCTCGGGAGGGTAATATGGCCCCACCTGTTTTGCGATCATGCAGTGAAATTCGCGTTTTTTTTTTCATTTATTTAGAATATCTTTAGTATTTCGAAAAAAAATTTTTGGTGACTTTCAAATAATGTCTAGAATACGTATATAAAATTTCAAGTCATTTGAAAATGTATGCAAATTGTCCATTGTACCAAATTATTAATTGATACAGACATCTAATAAAACATGATATATAGATTAATTTGAGTTTCGTCTTTGTTGTACTGGGTGGTCCATTCGAGTTGAGACAGCCCGATATCTAAAAAAACGATAGTTATTTGAAAAGTTGAAGTAAAAGTTATTGGGTCCTGTGACATTAAAAAAATGATTAGGATTTTGAAATTTGAAATAATAAAAAAAACATAGTCAAGATGTTTTAAACTATGGAATACATGACATAAAAATCTTGAAACGTAAGCATGTTGTGCGTATGAATACAAGTCATATGACTGCAACCCCAAGAACACCAATCTTGATATTTAGCTAGTCAGTCAACACTACCCAGACGTTCTGTAATAATATATGTAGGTAGCTATTTATGTGTATTGTTTTGTTGACTTTTCTTTAAAATACATTTTTGAGACAGCACATGATTTCGTTTTATGACTTTAATGTGATGTGTTCAATAATATGAAACGTCTATGTTTTTTTATTATTCCAAAATCCAAAATCATAATCATTTTCATGATGTCACAGTCACAGTACCCAATAACTTCAACTTTAACTTTTCAAGTCACTATCGTTGTTTAGATATCGGGCTGTCTCATCTCAAATGAGCCCCCTCAGTAAAGCAAAGACAAAACTCGAATGAATATTATGTTTTGTTGTATCAATTAGGAAATTGGTAACATTGCCATATTCAAATGAAGCCAGAAAGAAAATACTTGGATGA
Organism: Orchestes rusci; assembly: GCA_958502075.1. Lineage (NCBI taxonomy): Eukaryota > Metazoa > Arthropoda > Insecta > Coleoptera > Curculionidae > Orchestes > Orchestes rusci. The sequence continues at coordinate 24,807,983 of OY293303.1, forward strand.
CCAATTTTTTTACTCAAGAACCAGTGCTTGATGATGTGAGAGAAACTTTGACGATAAGATGTGCCTGCATTGCACCAGGAATAAAATGTTGCAATGACTGTGAGTATGCAAGTTGCAGTAACAGTCTAAACCAAGAAAACGTAACAGATTGTGGAGATTATTGATCAAAGACTATAACATACTTCAGAATCTTTCTGAACTTGTATTTACAGTTTTGAGTTTACAGCTAAAACCAATAATAAAAGTATATAATGCAAGGCGCGGCAGCACGGTAGTTCGAACGCCGCGGCATGCGGAAACGCAACTTTGACTAATTATAACTCGAAAACTATATAACTTAGAATGCTGATTCTTTTTTCAAAAACTTTTTGGAACCTTTGGCTTCATTTCAAACGCGGATAGTAAAGCAAAATTCCTTTCAATAAAAAAGTTTCTTCCCTACTGAAAATGGCTCTGCAGAAAGGTTAATTTTGAAGTTCGCAGTTTTACAAATAAAAATTAAATTTCTCATACTAACAGAACTACCCCGGTTACCTTCTCCCACAGTTCCTTTATCAACTAAAAAAAATATTCTCGATATCTAGATTTTTTCCAGAGATATGGTGAAGTATGTGTGAAAAAGTGATGAAACACACTTTTGAGATATTTACGACATATTTCGCAATTAAAAGATTCGGCCCTGATAAAAAAATGTTGTAATAATTTACGATTTCCAATGCCCAGGGACCTAGTTTATCATTTTATAAACATACGTCAAAAAAAAAGTTAGAACATTTTTGCCTCTTTTCATTGTACTAAAATAAACGTACCTACTCTACTCTTGAACAAAATTCATATTATTTGAGAAACCTTGTAAACGACTAGGAAAAATTATATCTGATAGGTAGTTGCATTTAAGGCTTTAGACCATGCAGAACTTTTTAAAAAGAATGAGTTTCTTCAAGAGTTTTTCCGTAAAATTAGTATGAAAAAGGCTTCCCATATGATGCGTACTTGAGCGGACGAGCGGACACTGGATATTGCTATACAGGATCCTTCTTCAAAAGATACCATTAGCCTCATACCGGGAGGCTTATAAGACTTGACACACAAAGGTTCCCGACCATTTATTTTTCTATCACTTCCGGTCATACCGGAAGTAGCTATCAACTTCCTTATTTCAATTGACAACCCTAATTTTTTATTTCACATTTAGATTCCTTTATGAAAATTGAGGTCACTTTATTAAATAATATGTATGGCAATCTTTGACTATTTTCGAGATATTTACATTTTAAGAAAAGAATTGACAGTTGGGTGCTTTGGCGCTTTGTATTTGAGAGACTATTAGACGTGAAAAAATGGAATTTTGGTGAACCTGCTGGTCATTCAAATGATCTTGATGATTTTTCACAATAATCCACAGGGTCTCGACAAATTATGAAAAACAAAAAACTTCAGTTTTTCCAAAAGAACTCGGGTTTTTTAAATGGATCGTTCCATTTTCATTCCAGGTATTGATTCTTTATAACATTTTTTTTCGGTTGACACTTCTTTGTCCCATACCTAAAATTAATAGGTTTCAAGTTATTCACATATCAGTTTTAGCTATATCACTATGTAGTATCAACCGATAGAAAATTTGATCCAGAATCAATATTTGAAAAAGCAAAAGGGGCATTCAAATTAAAAAAAACAGAGTCTTATGAATAACCTGAAGTCTTTTGTAAAGCAAAATTATGTGTCCCCGGACATATCTATCGAATGAAGATTTTGTCAAGAATAAACATCTGAATTGGAAAAAAAGTATTCCTTTTGAAAAACCCAGGGAAAAACCCGAGTCTAAAAAAAAACATTTTTTTTTTTAATTTGTCAAGACACTGAACTCGACCCTGTAGAATATTGTGAAAAATGATGATTATCATTCAAATAACCAGCATTTTTTCAATGTAGAGTGTGTTTTCGTTTATTTCGTCTACAGACTTACTCGCTTATTATGTAAGATAGATAGGGACTTTCAATACAAAGTTGGTAGGTATTTACATGAACCACCACAAAAAAATAATTTTTTGTATACCGGGTGCACGAGAAAAGTGTAACAGACACAACTTGCATTTTTTTGAATGGAACACCCTTTATATTATTTTATAATCAAATAGACATTATTTTTTTGATCTCAAAAATTTACAACATGTAGGCATTCCTTCTAGCCGTTTTCAAAATATTTGAGTTTTAAAGTTGGTTTTTTGGTATTGCCAAACTTAGTATCTATGACTACAATAATTGTTTGAACAAGTGAATACATTTTATTATTAATAAATTGATATCATAAAATGCAATTCTTGAATATGCCCGACATTATTCACAACACATTTTCTCAAATTCATTTTATGATATCAATTTATTAAAAATATAATGTCTTCACTTGCTTTATTCGTTGTTTCAGATTGTTGATTGTTCAAATATATGGCCATGGATATTAATGAATAAACTGTCCTATATTTTCAAAAACGAGTCTCAATATGAGGGTTCCCATTCAAAATAAGGGTATTGGTAGCTACTTCTGGAATAACCGGAGGAGAAAGAGAACTGCCACTAAAAAGTAGATCATGGTCAAGAACATTGGTATGTAAATTCTTAATTCTCATAGGCGTACAATATTTACTTTCACATGTAAGACTAATTGTCCCTTAAAAAGAAAGACCCTTTATATAAAACGGTGAGTGCTACGAGGTCGGTTAAATGGAAGAAGAGTTGTCGTTTTTGATGCTCATCCAAGAGCCATTCACTGTGTTGCAATTTTTTATTTAGTTTGCGAGGTACAGGGGTAATGGTGAAAATGGCCCAAATTAATTTCGTTTGATATTCCAAAAACTATTTATTTTCGAAACACAGTCTAAATTCGAAAATTATAATCTCCTCAATTCTACAATATGAAGTCTTCAATTCGTGTAACCACCATCAACTTATTCTTTTTTATTACGGACCTGAACTCTTTTATTATCATCAAAACTATCTTCATCAGAACTTTTCTTTGTACCCTTTTCAATGATGTACCACACAAACATCATTGACGACGCCGACGTTTCGACCCTATAAAATGACCTCAAGTATTGCTCTGATTTTGACTTGTGTTTCCAAACGTTTCAATGTATTCTATTTTTATGTTAAAAACATAAAAAGACATGAATCAAAGCATAAAAATATCCACTGACTACCTCTCTTTGTACGGCCCTGTATTTCTGATAAACCTGTTATCGATTGAAATATTGTAGTCCCTAAGATTAAAACGAGGGATATGATTAGATAGTAAGTGAAAGCTTTTAAAAGTTTGGAATATGATGGCATCTTAGCCGTATTTTTGTAACAATTCCTTGCGATGTCATTTTACAGGGTCGAAAGGCCGGCAATTTTATCTGCGTAATACATCATAACAAAGAGCTAGCTAGCTAAATTATGATGAAAAAACCAGGTCCGTATTGAAGAAATGGAAGTTGGTGGTGGTTACTCGAATACGAAACGTCGTATAAACATCTTGAGGACACCGTACTGTAGAATGGAAAAGATGATGAAACAAATTTGAACTATGTTTTGCGGCATCCAATAATGCCAGAAAAACTAACCCGAACTAACCAAAACTAACCCAATCTAACCTAAAAAAAAATTTCTCCACCCGTAAATTTGCAATCCATAAAGACACTAGAATGTGCTTGTTGTTTCAATAAAATAAAATTAAGGCACAACGTTATCCACACAATTGGCAAAAACTGGAATAAATATTTGAGGGCAAGGAAAAAATGTCAAAAAGAAATAATTGTTTTTTAATGTTTATAAACATTTGCGCAGCATGTGAATATACGAATCTTATTCTGGATGTTCTTGAGAATCAGTAAATAGTTATTTTAATCCTGTAATTGAATAGTTGGTAAACTGAAAAATGACCACCAAATCTATTTTTGTATATTTGATTGGTTCATTTGAGAAAAACATAAGAATTACAACAAAGTCAGTGGCGAACATTGATTCAACAAAAATATTTGGTGAGATTTCTTTCGGGACGGCACTGGCACTGGTCCTTATAATTTTAGCGAAGGTTGAGGTAGGCTTTTATTGCTTAAAATGAATCTGCCAAATTTCTGACAAATTGATTGGTTGAAGGATATTTGCAACTTCACAACAGAAACACTATTTTGTAGATGTCAAGTCTTTTCAAAACCATCCAAATTTGAGAATGTTGTGAACTATCAATTTTTTTTTTCAAAGTTTGACACATCATTATTTTCAAAAAGCAGAATGGTCCAAAAATGAATTGGAAAAATTGGGTTCGTATTTGAGAAAAAAGCGTTGCGAAAAATCAAAACGTCGGTTATCATTTTGACTGCACTATATCGAAAAAGAGAAAAAGTGACAATGAAAATGTGACATTTCCCAATAATTATTTCTCAAAATTACAAACCTTAAAAACAAAATAGATGTGATTAAAAAAAAACAAATATTTCCGGATATGGAAATATTCAAAATTTTCTATGTTTAATACAGATTCAAGTTTCCATTTCACATCAAATTTGCTAAACCCTGTCAACTCAATCCCTAGATCCAAACCTATTCTTGAATCTGTTCATTTCTCTGATAGGTTTGGATTTAGGGATTGAGTTAACAGGGAGTCATATCAATACAAATACAAACTTTTACTTGGGCTCTACTGGATGCTCTCGACTTCATTGGGCACCAAAGTGACTTGCTTGTATAAAATAAATAGGCTTTCAGTAGAAAAAATCTGTCGATTGTGACAAGCTCTGACCTGGACTGGACTTGTTACTCAGCGATGTCCAAGCAACGCAAAAAAAAAGGCGCGCCTACTATTCAAATGCCATACGAGGCCTTACAATAGTAGGTGAGCTGTTTGTTTGCCAAGATACAAAAAGGAACATCCGTTGATATGGGACCTAATAGTTATAAGGTTTGTTCCAAGAAGCATTCCATCAGTACTGTTCCGAAACCGCCCTGGATTCAGACTGAAGCGTTTTGTGCGCATGGTTGCCACATAGTTGCATCAAGATCATGACGGTTTAAAAAATAAGGTTTGAGGATGGTTTTCGAAACTTTTTGTTTCTTATAAATAAATCGAATTTCGTTTTAGTTGGTAACGGATGATATGGTTTCTTAGGGTTTTTTGGTTATTTGGTTTGGTACCATGTGCTCCAGCTTGCCAGGCCGTCGCAGCGTGGGGATGGGTCAACCGGAATACCAGGGAGCCACTAGCTCCACTGTAAGCTAAGCCAGAAGGTCCTCAATCTTTAGAGCCCCCGAGAGTAACCAGGTGATCATCAAAATATGAACCAAGGACTAATAAACTGTTTATGGTTGAGGTCTGTGTAAGGAAAATAATGCGGCAAATACACAAACTAAGTACCTATATTCAGGCGGTGCTTCAAGAAAAATGTTATAATATACAGGGTTATCCACGTTACTCGACACGAAACATTATGGCCGGAGTATATGATTTTGAAAAAGTTTTTTTTTTCTGGATGGATAGGGACCCTTTAAGGCTACATTTTAAAAATATTGTCATGTTATGCGTTAGCCTTAAAGGATCCATCCAGAAAAAAAAAACTTTTTCAAAATCATATACTTTGGCCATAATTTTTCGTGTCGAATAACGTCGGATAACGTGAATAAAGTCAATGCAGGGATAGGCAAAAGTATTTATTTACGTGTAGCTATACAAGATGTTACTTTACTTACTATAAAATAAAATAAAATAAAATAAAATAAAATAAAATAAAATAAAATAAAATAAAATAAAATAAAATAAAATAAAATAAAATAAAATAAAATAAAATAAAATGAAATAAAATAAAATAAAATAAAATAAAATAAAATAAAATAAAATAAAATAAAATAAAATAAAATAAAATAAAATAAAATGAAATGAAATAAAATAAAATATAATAAAATAAAATAAAATAAAATAAAATTAAATTAAATTAAATTAAATTAAATTAAATTAAATTAAATTAAATAAAATAAACTAAAATAAAATAAAATAAAATAAAATAAAATAAAATAAAATAAAATAAAATAAAATAAAATAAAATAAAATGAAATGAAATGGAATGAAATGAAATGAAATGAAATGAAATGAAATGAAATGAAATGAAATGAAATGAAATGAAATGAAATGAAATGAAATGAAATGAAATGAAATGAAATGAAATGAAATGAAATGAAATGAAATGAAATGAAATGAAATGAAATGAAATGAAATGAAATGAAATGAAATGAAATGAAATGAAATGAAATAAAATAAAAAAATAAAAAAAGTGTGTTCCTATACCATAATATCCTGTGGCAAAATTCAGTTCAATATCTCAAACCGTCTTCGGAAAATGTATCAAAAACTGAAAATAGAATAAATCTTTAACACCCTGTATCTTAAAAACCAAGCATTTTAAGACCCAAGTTTATATGACCTTTTCGACTATTTATTCAGGAACTCCCCCTTAAAATCATGACATACCATCAAGTAACACCCTGTATAAAATATCAAAATTACTCAAAATCATTGACCAAACACGTCAAACGTTCAGTCCAGTATTGGCCGTTATATGAAAAAAAGAATACACCTGGCAGTGCACTGTTACCATAAATTAAGTAACACGTTTCTCGAAGTTTGTTTTTAAAACAATTTTATTCACTTCAGAATCACAATAAATTGAAAAGGGCATAAAAGCTCTACAACGTCTATCAACTGACTGACTAATTAAAACGAGAAAAGCATAAGCATTGATTATAAAGTGGAATGGGATAGGTATGCTCGGTCAGCATAATCCTGGCTTGGACGGTGGATAACTCCTCCCTCCTTAGATTCAACACATCCTGTTAAGGGGTAGTTGAAGAGGGTGGCTGACTTCTTCTGGTTAAAAGGCTGACTGGTTGTCCTTTCCCTTCGTCCACTTCTTGATCAGCATCTTGACAGCAAGGTACCCGATGGCCAACAATACTAAAAAATATATTAGTATTGTCCATAGACTGGGCACCGTCTTGATATCGTCCAAAATAAGGTGTGGCTGATTTTCTTTGATTCTTTGCTTGATTTTGTGAAGTTCATCAAGGTGTATGTCTTGGAGTTGAAGTTGTATGTCCAGAGTTGGTTGACTTCTGGGCTGTGTCGATGTCGGGGAAGCTTGTTGATCGGTATTGGTCGTGTCTTCATTGATGATCGAAGTTTTATTGATTTTAAACTGGCATCCTATGGGAAGGTGTAGTAGGATTCTCTGTGTTTCCCTCTGCTGGTTGCATTGGAGTTCAATGACGTCTTCTTGTGAGGAGACTAGGATGTATTGGTTAGAGTCATCCAATTGGTTGATAATAGACTTGGCAATGGAGATTTCGAATTGTTGACAGGTGGAAATGCTTTTGTGTTTTCTAGTAACTGTACTTCGCAAGGACATTCTGATTGAATTTCTTCCAGCTTGTCTTCCTTCTCGCACAGGTATAGTGTTGAAGACTTCTTCACAGGGTGCTCCCATATATGCATAGTGTAATTGATTTTTGACCATGTATTTGTTTTTTGGAATAACTACCTTAAACAGACTCATCGACTATACTCATTTCCTATCAAAGATATTGATATAGATGATGAGTATTCTCAAAAGATAAACTATTCAATTTTTTGATACGTAGCAATCAACTTTTGTTACTTTTTCAAGTAGAAGCGTATTTTCCAAATTTATTGCTAAAGGCAAACGATTTTTTCCTATGATTTGCTCTAATTTTGAAAGTTTCCTGAAAAGATCACTGGTTTTTATTATGCTAGGATGTAAAACTTTCAATTTGGAAAAGGTGATTGAATTTTCAACATCCTGTAGGATTGAATCAGTGATTTCATAGGTATTGATGATTCGGATCAAGACATCTCTGATGAAGTACATATTGTCTCTGATTGTTCTATTCTGAACAAATAAACTTATGTGTTTGAGTTTGGTTTCAATTACTTTTTCATTTTGGTTGATTTGCTGAATGGTTCGATTGAATTTATCTATAACGCTTACTGATATTGAGTTTTGTTTTTGGAAGGATTTTGCCAAATTGTCTTGGTTTTTCTCAAGATTGTTTATAATCTTGTCATAACGTTCGCCGTCAGCTGCGTCCAAATTTCCGCTGATCGATTTGAAAATTGATCCAATCAATCAATCAATCAATCCTCTTCTGAATCTTTGTGGGTGAGGTAATAAGCCTTTAATTTTGCTTTTCACTCTTTCTTGGGTCATTGTCATTAGCGTAACGTAATCTACTAGTTCAGCATAATATTCACTATGTTTCATAAGGGAATCCATTAAATTTAAAGATCGTTTGTGCAGTCTATTTACTTCGTCAATAATAGAGCTCAAGTCATAGTAATGTGTAAGTGTGTAGGTGTATTCTGTTAGTCTGTCATTTCCCAATTTTATTGGTACAATTCCGGGATTGTCATCAATTTTCCTGACTGTTATTCCGTCTCCGATTACCATTACGGCACCTGCAAGCCTTAAAATAATATTCGTCTTAGTCAAAACTGTATGTTTAGCGTAGTGGTCGTTTTAAATTATCCATAATATGGATTTTATTACGGGATTCGGTAGTAACTGTTTTTCTGTCGGGATTGGATGAAATGATTTTTGTGGGTTTTTGGAATTTGTCTGATAGTTTTTGTCGAATGAACTGTTTGGGGTATACCTGTTGGTCTGGTTTACATATTTCGGGGGTGTCTCTGTTTTCGTTAATTTTGGAAGTTGATTTTTGTTTTTTGTCCATTAATCTCTTATTCAATTCTGAATACATCAACTTTGATTTTTCTATAGTCGCTCAATATTAGTTGGTCCAATTTTATGTTGAAAGGGTCGTTAGGGAAGATGTGCCCATTGATTACATCAATTGGTTTCATATTTGTTGTGGAATGGATTGAGTGATTGTAGGCTAGAATAGCGTAGATCATTTTTTGACTGGTTGGTACACTACTATAATCTTAATTTTTTTGGGTATTTCGCCACACCCTATCAAAAATCAATCAAACTAGTGGTAATATACCGGATCTTCTATATAACCTGAAAAAAATTCTATCAGTAAACAATAAAACCTAACAATATCAAACGTTTCAAAAGCGAATCTGCTTTCGTCGTCAGTGGAACCTAAAAAAGAAACAATTAATTCAAATTCAAAAATTATTCTACGTTTTTTTCAGGATTTCGCAGTAAAAAAATTGTGTTTTTTTGTGTTTTTGGCACAAAATGTCACTTTTACTGACATTGAAATGTTTGGTGTTGATTGTTTAACTTTATATATGTTCAGTATTTATAATTCATTTTTTTGGGCTATGTTCAATTTCTTAATAAAGGTAACCATGGTTAGTTTGGGTTAGTTAACAATCAACACCAAACAACACCAAACAACACCAAACATTTCAATGTCAGTAAAAGTGACATTTTGTGCCAAAAACACAAAAAAACACAATTTTTTTACTGCGAAATCCTGAAAAAAACGTAGAATAATTTTTGAATTTGAATTAATTGTTTCTTTTTTAGGTTCCACTGACGACGAAAGCAGATTCGCTTTTGAAACGTTTGATATTGTTAGGTTTTATTGTTTACTGATAGAATTTTTTTCAGGTAATATAGAAGATCCGGTATATTACCACTAGTTTGATTGATTTTTGATAGGGTGTGGCGAAATACCCAAAAAAATCAGGTAAATCATGGATGCGCCACAAAACTACAGAGCATATCTACTATAATCTTGATTGTTCAATAGTCGTGTGTGTTCTGACAAAGTGGAGTGAAGTCGTTCCATATTTCCGTTAGACTGTGGGTGGTTAGGTGAACAAAAGTGGAGACTTACTTTATGCAAACTAGTCATTTCTGTTAAAACAGCATTTTTGAATTCTGTTCCGTTATCTGCGACTATTTGTTTTGGAACACTATGATGTGAAAATATCAAAAGTTTGTCGACGATTTGAAATGCTACCAATGAACAAAGCGGGTACGCTTGTGCGTATTTGGATAAACTATCTATGACAGTCAAAAATTTTGTTTTATCTGAGGTGTAGGTGTCGAGGTGTATGATTTCAAAAGTGTTTGATGGTGTTTGTGATACATTCATCTGTATCGTTACTGGGTGTCTTTCGTATTTGCTACGTTGGCAAATTTCACATTCATTTGTAAATGACTGAACTGCATTTTTTAAATTCGGCCAATATTTACTTTTCATTCGTTCGAGGGTTTCATCTATTCCACGATGATTCGTCTTCGATTCGTGATAATTTTGAATAATTTCTGGTATATCTCTTTTGTCAGTCACATCAATTATTTTAGTTGAACATCGCTTTAATTTTATTGAACGCCTCTTGAAGATTTTTCGGATAGCTTCACAAAATGGTTCATATATTTCTGGGTTTTTGAAATATATATGATATTGTTTATCCAGGATAATAAGCTCTTTGACGAAATTGATTATATCCTGTTCAAAATTGTCTCTAGAGAGTAAAATGATGTGTCGTCGTTTTTTTTTTCGAATAATATTATCGTCTTGGGTTTCATTGGTAAGTGTAAAACAGATGTTATGATCAGTTGATTCGCACCGTCGTTTACTGGTATGTCTGCAATTGGCACGCCTACAATTGGGTTTTCGCTTGCGTTTGTATGAATCGTCATGTTGTCTTCGTCATCAGCTGGGTGCTGACTTGCTAAATCTCTATCAGGTTCTGTGATGTCAACCTGAGGTACGGTGGACAGTTGATCTGGATTTGTTTGATTTTCTAGTTCTTCACTGAAGTCATTGATGGATTGGACCAGTGGCTGATTCGGTTCGTCAGGTATTGATTCTTTAGTATGTAGTTCTATTCTTGAGAGTGCATCTGCGTTGGTGTTTGATTTTCCTATCTTGTATATGATGTTGTAGTTGAGTTCGACGGTCGAATAGTTCTTTTCCGAGTCATTCAGTGTCCTGGATGCGTAGGCCACGTGAAGGTCTTGTCCAATAACTCCTTGAGATAACACGGCTCCTATTGCGACATTACTTGCATCGGTAGTGAGATCAAATGGTTTTTAAAAATCTGGGTATTTCAGTATTGGATCGTTTATCAACAGATTTTTGCAATTTTCAAAACATTTACGGAATTCTTCATCGTGTTCAATCTTCGGTCCCTTTTTTAGGCATTTAGTCATGAGTTTCGTGAGTTTAGCGAAGTCCCTTATGAAGCGGCGGTAATATCCTAGGACTCCTAGAAATCCTTTTGATTGTTTGGTGGTATTGGGAATTGGAAAGCATTTAATGACATCAATTTTGTCGGGGTTTGGCTTAACTCCTAATAATCCGTTGGAAGGTCGCTGGCGCGTTCTTTAATCCAAACGGCATCCGCAGGAATTCGTAGTGTCCATTCTCAGTGTTAAAGGCGGTCTATTCGATGTCATCTTCATGCATTTGGATTTGGTAAAAACCGCTGGCCAGGTCCGAGGTCGAAAAATACTGACACCTGCCAAGTTTGTCCAGAAGGTCCGTTATATTCGGTAAGGGGTATCTGTCATCTAGGCTTTTGCTGTTCAATCCTCTTAAATCGATAACTACCCTCCACTTTTTTCGACCGGATGCATCTTTTTTTTTCGGGATGACCCATATGGGGGAACTCCATGGTGAACTGCTAGGTCTGATAATTTTTTGGTCCAACATATTTTTGACTTGTCTTTCAACTTCCGGTTTGTGTACAAAAGGATAACGGTACGACTTGGAGTATATGGGTACTTCGTCACTGAGTTTTATTCTATGTTTAATTTTGCTAGTGACGGTTGAAGGTTTATTCTCATTGTAGAAAATGTCTGAATTTTCTTTTAATGAGGCCACAATCTTGTATTTTTCTTCATTGTTAAGTTGATCAGTTCAAAATTTTGACAAATTCAATGTGTTAACAGATTTTTCATTCTTATTTCCATCAAAAAATTCAGGTCAATTTCTCCGTTATTTCCAATGTCAAATCATTCAACTTCAATTATATGGGAAAAATCCAAGGTTACTGGTTCGCAAGTATTATTCAGGATTGTTGTCAAAGCAAAACCATTATTTGCAACAGAAAGGCATTTAGGGATTTCAGAAGTATGCATTTTCTGATGAGGTATCAAGATTTTTCCATTTTTAACACAAGTTACTTTGACAATTTGTTTCATACGTGGGGCTATTGTTTCACAATTTATTTCAGGCGATGTTCTGTGAAATTGTAACTTGATACTAGTGTGAGGTGTTATCAAGAGTCCTTTGTCGAAGTCTAGACTGGCTTGAAGTAGTTTGAGATTATCAAGTCCGAGAAGTCCATCAAATTTTGTGGAACTTGAATAAATAGAATTTTAGGTTTTTCTCTGGGAAGATTAAATATTTTTGGTGATGGTATCAGCGTGCTATATTGATGCGATGATTTTTGAGAAACTGTTGAGACTATGAATGGATCATTATAAATTCTGTCGGACAATAGTTTTATTGATGAATTTGGGCCGATAAATGATCTCGTAGAACCTTAGTCGATCAAGATTTTCAATTTAGTTTCAGGAAAGACAATATATGCTAATTCACTCGAATCAGACATATTAAAAGAAATGATGGGTGATTCTAGGTTTTGCGATTGTTCGGAGGCTTTAAGGAAAAATTTCCATTGTCGTTGGGTTCGTCAAGGTTTGGTTCGTTGACTGGATCGTATAACTGGGGTTCAACGTCGGGTTCACAATAGTCATCATGTGGATATGAAGCACAGGGTTGGCTGATTATCATATTGATTTTGATCAAAATACTCGTATTCTTCGGGTTCCAGGTAAGGAGAGTTTTGCGTTTCGGTGTTGTATAACTCTTCAATGGTATACTTGGGTGGTCTTGGCTGCTGGTTTTGTTAAAATTGTTGATTTGGGTTGAAATTTTGGTTTTGATTAGGTTGAACATAACTTCTGTTGTGGGGAGGTTTGAAACGAGAACTTTTGATTCCTGACATAGTTGTTGGGGTGCTGAGTTGTCTCTCTGGGTTTGGTCTAAAAACGTTTGTATAGTTTTGTCTTATAGAACTGTTTTGGGTTAACTGGGGAGAAAAAGTGTTTTGGTAACCCGTGGAAACTTTGGTTTTGTTGGGGTCTATTTGATTGTCCTGGTTGTCCCAAAGATTTTGGTTGATTTTGGAAATAGTGCGTATTATGCTCTTGGGTTACAAATTGAAGGGCTATTGCGAGATTAGCAGGTCTCATGCAGCGAATTGTGGTACCTAGTGGTTCTTTTAGTCCAGACAAAAATGTTTTCAGAGCAAGGTCATTGTACAGATTTCTTTTAAGTTGCTTCGCTTCATCGTTGTTCTCATGAGCATCTACATACGAGCACAAGAGATTCAAAGTATGTAGAATACGGTCGTAGAATACATTGGGACTTTCATTTTGGAATTGTTTCATCATGACCAAGTCTCGATTAAGACATGCTTCGTCTCTTTGGTCAGCAAAATTTCTAGTATGGGTATTTTTCACTTCTTCAAAGGTATTGGCATTTTGAATATTTATGACCGATTTGGCTTGACCAGTAAGTTTACCAACAAACGAATTCAGCAAATAAACATTTTGAAATCTTTTTTGATTTTGTCTATCAGAAAAGGTGTCTATCAATAATTGACAAGTTGACAAGTACCTGTTTAAATCGTTTGGATTCCCATCGTATTGCAAGACACAATTTAAATATTTGGGCTAAAATTGTTGCGCCATGTTCTCAAAAGTCTAATTATCATTATCTACTTGTGAATTATTTGATTTTTTTAAATCTTATGCTTCTACTACAACGTTAGAAACAGAGTCAGTCGAAAGAATTTCAAGGTTGATGTTTTAAAGTAAATTCGTCATCAACAGACATAGGTCAATAATCAATAATCAAATACTCACATTAGCACTAGGAGTCCTTGGCTCATCATAGTATAAGGGCGAAGCTTTGGTTTGGCAATTGAAGTTCTCTCCAAATCCTTGTCCTCGCGAAGATAGGCGATGATGTCCTATCCACCGATGTTTAGAGGGTTGAAGGTGTTCACAGCTCTTCGATAGATTGGGAATTTTCGATTTTCAGAAAAGTCCACTCTGTCACACTATCGTACTGACGTCACAACTGTGGGCTCTTTTGGTCAATTCGTTGAAACGAAAAAACTAATACCCGATTGTATCAATTTCCGAAAATCCTTACGACTGCGACAATTAAGTAACACGTTTCTCGAAGTCTGTTTTTAAAACAATTTCTGAATCACGATAAATTGAAAATGGCATAAAAGCTCTACAACGTCCATCAACTGACTGACTAATTGAAACGAGAAAAGCATAAGCATCAATTCTAAAGTGGAATAAGATAGGTATGCTCGGTCAGCATAATCCTGGCTTGGACGGCGGATAACTCATGGTAATCAGGATCAGGGAACGCAATAATCGCAAAAAGTAATACGTGTGTAATTATGAATCAGTTATCGTTATGCGTGTCGTGTGGGCTTGTACCAGCAAAAGAAATATTATCGTTAGCAGATAAATTTAATGATTCACAAAATATCATATCAAAAATGATCTTAATTTACGGGGTGTTTCATTAATACTGCCAAAAAATTCAAAATGAGTATTCCCACTTTAAAATAAGAGCAAAACTTTCCATTAACATGTATCCGGAAACGCTTCTTTACAGAGCAACAGGGTGTTGAAATTTCATTTTCATTTTTTCTTCTGAATAATATTTGTACTAATGTCGACCTTTTGATGAAAATTGGTATTTGGAGGATTCTTGTCATTCGAAATTCGAGTTAGATGTTAGTATGGCTCTAACTTGTAGAGGGCGCCACCTATACCTATTTTTCAGAATATGATCAGCCATTACTTTTTTGGACGTCCCTGTATCATATCTTGAGCTAAGAAAAACGTTTTTTGTAACACTTCTACATGAAAAAACCTGTTAGAAGTCGCTACGTGCAACCATTCCCGAGATTGGATTTGAAATAATGTATACATGTGAATGAAATTATGGCCAAGCAGGGTGTTTTATTGATACTGCCAAAAATACAGGGTGCGTTTGCCTGCTTGAAAATAAGAACATTTTTCATAAGCATGTGTCCGGAATTGCTCCGTTACGAAGCTAAAGGGTGTTGAAATTTTTATTTTATTTTTTTTTTTAGTTTTTCAATTTGTTTTTGTTTTAAATGATATTTGAATAAGAGTTGTTGATAACATTACACACCAAGCGACTTTCATCTTTTTTACCAAAAATATGAAGCAATTATACAAAATATGTTATAACTTTCAGCAGGTTACCTTCGCCACAATGTCAAAATCCCATATTTTAATTATTTCAGATCCAAATATCTCGAGAATGGTTGCAAGAAGCGATTTCTAACACGAATACATTTTTTGCGTCAAAATGATGGAGTTATCTATTTTTTCACTAAAAAACATAATACATGTCCGTCCAAAAAAGTTATGACTCATCATAACAGGTGAAATACGAGTAGGTAGCGTTCTCTACAAGTTAGAGCCATACTAAGGTCAAATTCGAATTTCGCATGATAAGGAACCCTCAATCACCAATTTTCATCAGAAGATCGATATTGGTTCAAATATTATATAGAAAAAACAAAGATGGAACAAAATAACACTCTGGAGCTCTATAAAGTTGCGTACATAATTGCAACAGAACAGCGAACCGAACGCCGTCGCGAACCGTGTCGCGAACTCCGTCGCGAGCGCCGTTGCAAACCCCGTCCCGAACACAGTTGCGCAACAGAGTAGCGATACTCCGTTGTGTTTTATTTTATTGAGTGAGTCGTCGTTTGTCACAATTGAACGTATCATATTCATATGTATTCATTGAATCTATTAATCCTCATACAGGGTTGGTCAGAAGGACCGGGTCAAATTGAGTAGGTAGGACATTATCATTACACACGTGAATGTAATAAACATGATATTTTCTAAACCAATAATGCTTATAAATGTGTATTCAAGTAGGTATCCAGTAGTATCCACTTCACTGGGTTTTGACATTTCACGGGAGAAATGTACAATGCAATTTCAACCAACTTGCTTTATTTACTTTAATACAGTTCGTTTTTATCTGTAACAAGTATTTGCTATCATTTTGGAAGGCCGGGCTGGCGCAACGTGTAAAGCGTTGGGTCAGTAAGTGGGAAACCGGCCGGTGATCGGGTTCGAGACCCCGAGGTGGGCAGAGATTATTTTCTGTTCGACATTTAGTGGCATTCTTACTGGCTAACGCTACTGAGTAGACCGCAGTACTATTAATTACTGACAGTCGAAAAGTTTAATAGTTAGCCTAAATTAATTGGTCCTGCTAGTTCAATATATAACTAGGTGATGTTCTCCGTCATCAACTTAGTTAGAACTGCATTGGTCCTGGGGTTGGCGAAAAGGGTCTTTAAGGCCTACTCGCCGGGCAGTGGTTTGCCCCCCCCACCAATACCAATACCAATACCAATGCTATCATTTTTATTTTGCTGTATCTGCTAGTAATTTATTTTCTTCAAGTAAAACTACTCAAATTTTGTTGGATTGTTTATTGGTTAATTTTTCTTAATCTTGAATTAAATTCGTGTAGTCTTATTGTCCTTATCATGCCTATCATTTCTCAACATCAGCATACCCATTTCAGTTCTGCTCCTCACTAGAACAATACCGGTTTGTTGATTCGGTGTAACAATAAAAAAAAAGAAAGAAAGGAAAAAAAAATGTGTTCACAAGAGTTTCGTTTTGAAAAAGGATGGTGGGGGATTGGAGATCGTTATGCTAGCTGAGCATAGAGTGGCCGTGGGTAAAAGACACTCAAAATAAAAGGTTAGTAAAAGGGAGGTAGTGCCACTCCCTTTTAAAGTAAAAGGTACCTACCCACAATCGCCAATCCGAAAGCGAGAAACAAAGAAAACGAAAGACTCAAAAGGACCCACATACAAACATTCATTCAAAACCTTAAAGATGAAAGAAATAATATACAAAATGTACAAAAGTCGATATCGACCTCGACGAGCGTATCGATATCGACGATACCACCCTACTAATGTCCGACAACTAGTTCGGTTTCCCGCTAAAAATGACAGGAGAGATAATAACAGCAACAGACGCGTATGAGTATGATATTAGGTATGAACGGAGAATACGGGCCTTAGCCTAAATGAGCAAACCGATAGATTATGGCCATTAACTCTCTTAAAACTTGTGCGTGTGGTGTTTTAATCGCATTTGCAGTGTCAACATTCAAATCGTAAGTGAACAATAGGGTTTACTATTGAAGCTAGATTTTCACAGTGATTGTCGAGAATAAAATGAGCTACTGCATGCTCAACCAACAACACCAAATAAATAAACTGTTTATATAACGCAATCACAGTGATAAAATAACCGAATTCACAATCAGCTGAAATGGTACACCAGCTACTTGTTATCATTTCCCAATCGTGTATGGCATCCCGGCTTAAGCATACGGGGTACGTCAGATAGTACTAGTCAGTTTTAATGGTTCCAAATCAAGCCCAAAATAATCAGGAATCCGGGCCATACGTGACATCAGTCAGGTCGACACCCAACAACTGAGCATCTAGTAGGTATGAGGGTCGTTAAGGGCTCCAAAATGCCAGGAAACAACGGCAAGTTCAATCAGAGGGTAGCAGGAGCGATATATTAAGATAGTACCACTATCCGTGCTGCTATTGGTCTCACACCAAAATAGTTAATGGCACTGGTAGGTATTATTACTATTATAAGTGATATGATTATTATGAGAATAAGAATTATTATAGCGAGTAAAAAAGAAAGGCCTGAAATATACAAGGAAACATACCATAGGGGCTGAGGGGCTATGAAAATTTGAACTCAACACTAATGAAGTTGGGCCTAGCACGTGTTCAGTCTTAATGTGGGGAAAATTTAGGACGAAAATCAAGGAATCTGCACACAGGCAATTTGATACAGCATTGAACAATAGCTGCTATCAATTTTTGATTCAAATTCGTCAAATTTTCCGGGAAAATCGGCATAAAAGCCACGAGGTACAGTGGCACCCGGCAACCTCAAATCAAAGTCAAATCAGCCTTATTCCCAGCAGGAAGTGGGGAGGGATAACGGATTATCGTAGCTTCCAGAATTCAAAATTCCTGCACTGTTGTCAGACTGACAGGACAATTCAACTGAACAGAGCCACTCCGGACTGCTCGATGCACCCTAATCAGGTTTCAGAAATATGCCCAAAGGAGAATAATCGAAAACAATAGTTGCGTGAGTGAATTGGCAATAATTTATCCGAAACTTGATCACGTTAGGTTTACCAGCACACTTAATGATTTGCAGTATATTCCCAAATTTAAACTTAGATCTAAAATAAATCATCTAATTTAATAAACAGCTAAATATGCACAGTTACTCTAAATTCTACCATAAATAACGTACCAAATTAAAATTTCAAATAAAAATAAATAAATTTCGCATTCGTTAATACGAACCTATGATCCTGAGATAAGAGTCTCATAATTTACCGTCTAACCCAAAATAAGTAAATATAAAAACGAACCTTAACATCGGAGGTTATTATTTGTGCCAAACAATTAAATGTAACATCTTATTCGCAGTGTATTTGGAATACCTTTCATTCAGACACTTTCTGTTGAAACGATAGTGGGGCTTGCAATGTGAGGGTTTGTTTTATGGTTTTATCGAAACTTTGTCTGATATGTTCCAAGAGTTATTTCACACACCTTCAGGTTGTTCTTGCATTTTTCGCGAATTTTCACAGACAGTAGCATAGAAAAGGAGTCTTTGTCCTATGGACAGTAGTTGGTTGGTTGTAGGGACGGTTGGCACTGCTGCTAGGCAATTTGCCAGCTCAGTATATATAGATATGTAAAGGCACGTCATAGACGGCAGACGAGATCGTAGGATGGGGAGGGGGGACCGGCTCTTACATTCCTTGCAATGGGACCTTATAACATGTAAAGGCAAACCTTAACACATTTTATTTAAAATTAATATTGTGCAGTTGACTACAATGTTTGATGATAATATGATAACTCGGATAAGTATCACAACTCAATTAAACACATAAATTCACTCTGACGCCTCTCATCTGACATCAGGTGACCACTGTCTGCCCACTATGTTTTTGATACAGACGGGGATGTTACATTCTTCCCCTCTGGTTTCGAGGACGAGGGAGCGTCGAGGAAACAGCAACAATGGGTTTTTTCTTAGGTCCTCCTCGCTTGCGTATGGGGACGACTGGTGACACATCATCTTTGCCAAGGTACTTGGTAAGAGCATTGCAGTGGTAGATTTCCAATGGCTGATCTGGATGTTCAATGCTGGCTAGCTGGTACGAGATTGGAGAGATTTGTCCAACCATCACATATGGTTCATCTCGCTTAGGATCAAATTTTGAAGTCACGTGTTTGTCGTAATTACTTTTGGTGAGTAAAGCTACAAGGACGTGATCTCCAATCTCATAGTCAGGGGTAGGATTTCTCCTTTGATCGGCATATTACTTTTGACGATCTTGACACTTTTCATTGGTAGTCTTAGCATCAATCAGCGTTGTATTGATACGTTGAAGGTAGGTAATTAAATCGGGAAGGACATTGTCAGTTTCGGTTATAGCTCGGGGATCCCGTTGTAGTTCTTCAGGACATCTCATCTTCCTGGCAAAATTCAGGAATGCAGCTGTATAACCCGAAGACTGACACCTGGCACTGTTCATGGCGAATCTGAGGCTTGGCAATTTCTCAACCCATGATGTATGGTTATAACCTACAAGAATAGCCAATCTTGGCTTGATATCCCTATTTTTCCGATCAACCATGTTGGCTTCTGGATGATACAAGGGCGTTAGGTTCTGCTTTATTCCAAAGTAGTCGCAAACTTGCTGCAATTGGTGTGAGACAAAGTGTAGAGATGATTCTTCTTGGCAGACCATATCGAAGAAAAACTTCGTTGACGAGAGTCTTGGCATACTCCTCTGCAGTAGCTTTAACGAAGGAAAAAAGTTCTACCCACTTTGTCATTGTATCTTTAATGATAAAAATCCATTGAAATCCTTGTGCGTCTTTTGGCAAAATGCCAAATAAATCTATTGACAATACTTCAAATCGGTGATTAAAAGATGGAGTTTGAACCCTCTGCAGGTTTCTGATTTGAGGCTTTATATCTTTGGCCTTCAACACAGTTTTTCACATAATCTTGGACGAATTGTCGCATACGCGTGAAATAGTATAGTCGGAATATTCGTTGGAGAGTTCGTTCACTTCCATAGTGCGCAGCTGTGATAGCATCATGGTATTCTTGCAAGATCTTCCATCTTTCGTGCGCAGGGACCACCAGCTGTGCGTCTTCGGATTCTCCGTCTGCGTACTTGTAAAGTACTCCATTAGACATAATGTAACCTCGAGATGTCCAACGTGCGAAGTCATCACTATCCGGCTTCTCAAAACTATCAATAATTTTTCGAACTTCGGGATCGTTGAGCTGTTCCCTCCTAAGGTCTGTTGAGCCTCTTTGTGGAACATCAATAGTAACATAACATAGATCACATGAGTTCGTTTTATCATGGTCACAATTCGGTCTTGAAAGCATGTCAGCTATTACATTATGCTTTCCTGGGATGTACTCTATTTTGAGATTGTAGCGCTGGATTAGCAGTGTCCACCTGGCTAGACGTCCAGTTGGTGTTTTGATGCTCAATAGCCATTCCAGTGGTTGGTGGTCTGTGACTACAATCACTAAGGAGGTGTCCAGATAACGTCGGAATTTGTTTAGGCTCCAAACAACCGCTGATGCCTCTCGCTCAGTGGTCGTGTAATTCCTTTCGGCAGCAGTTGAGAGACGGCTCGCATACTCGATCGGATGTTCCTCAGCCCCTGCTCCTTGAAGTAGTACGGCGCCTAAAGCATATGAGGAAGCGTCGGTTCGTAGTACATACGGCTTCATCCTATCATTTTGCTGAAGAAGAGGGGGACTACTCAGCACGGACTTGAGGGCTTTATAAGCTTGCTGTTGTTCAGTTTCCCAACTCCAGACGGCATTTTTCTTCAGCAGGTTTCTCAATGGTCTTGACATTTCGGCAATCTGTCAATAAATCTGCGGTATCATGAGCAGCTCTGAAGAAAAGATTGGACTTGTTTCACATTTTTCGGAGGTAGCATACTGCAGATCGATGAAGTCTTCTCTGGATCGACTTGAATTCCCTCTGGTGTGATATAGTGTCCAAGATATTTAATTCGTGAACTTGCAAATGTACACTTGTCCCGATTCGCACGCAGCTTGAAACGTCTAAGGCGATCAAGAACGCACTTTAAGTCACTTATGTGTGTCTCGAAAGTTTCTGATAAGACGAAAATATCATCAGGGTAAGCAAGTATCATGATGTCCGGCAAACCACTTCTGAAACGATCAATGAGCCTTTGGAACGTAGTCGGTGCATTCCGCAACCCGAACGGCATCACGAGATATCTGTACGTCCCAAATGGTGTGATAAAACAGGTCTTGTCCCGATCTTCTTCACGCACTCTTACTTGGTGGTATCCAGCTCGAAAAACCAGGATTGTCATATAATACGTCTTCTTCGTGGCATAAAGAAGGTCATCAATTCGTGGGAGGCTATACGAGATTGGGTTGGTCATAGCATTCAAGGCTCGGAAATCAACAAAATGACGGGTTCCTCCATCTTTCTTGGGAACGAGAACGACCAGGGCAGCCCAAGCAGACTCGCATTCCTCTATGAACCCATCTTGTAGCAGTCTGTCCATTTGTTGTTTCAACTTCTCCTTATTTGCTGGTTTCATGCGATATGGAGGTACTGAAATAGGTGCATGGTTACCAGTCTCAACAGAATGCTCAGCATAGGGTGTTGGCTCTCCCCCTATAGCAAAAATATCTCCATTTACTTGGAGCAGATCTGAAAATATCTTGGATTGGTCGTTGGAAAGCATGGTGCCTTCCTCTGGTCTCAGTAACCATGTCCCCGACAAAGATGGTACATCCACTTTTGGTTCATTAATTGTTGACTCAAAAATGAGCTGATATTTGGAGTCAGGTTCATCTGCAAAATTCCAACTTCCCTGTTCCATATTCAGTGCTATGTTAGCCTCCTGCAAGAAGTCTATACCAAGAAGCGTCTTTCCAGCATTCGGTAAGGAGATAAAGGTTGTTGGGAAAATGCGATTTTGTAAAGTCACGTCGACAGCGGCAATCTTTGCGTCAATCTTCTTTGAACTTCCATCAGCTAGCTTGATACAGGTTGTATGTGACTGAAATTCCACACCTTTGTTAGACAAAGCTTCATAGAGTGAAGTACTGACTATACCAGCTATTATCAGCAGTATCTATGAGTCCATAACCATTCAAGTCCAAAATTTGAATGTTGCACAACTTCTGAGAGAGTACCAGATGGTAGTTTAGACAAAATTGATCGTGCTCGACATATAAAAACATCAGATGGCGTTTTCAAGTCTTGTTCATGTGCAAAAAGTTCGCGATAAATCATGTAGGCTGGCTTTTTGGGTCCAAAAGTACAACGTGAAAGATCTATGGCTTCATTCCATGTAACCACAGTGTCTTTTACACCCTGCCACCACGTAGCCGCGAAATCGTCCAGCAGCATAGAAAGTCCACGCAACGCGATATCAGCCGACACTCTTGAACAGTCTTTGAAAGTCCCGATAGCGTCAATAAAAGCGTTCACATCAGCATCTGTATGTCCATTGAAACGCGACGAACACGTTGAGAAATTGAAACACTCCCGATTTTGGACAACAGTTCCTGGAACTGCTCCGAACTCAGAGTAACAGACATCTTCGTTGTGTCAGAGGTTGACAAAGCTAAACTCGTTTTAGCACTATCAACGGTTGTTTTCGATCGAATTGAATCACAGCTTCGAAGCCGGTACGAATGTTTTCGTGATGGCAGTGTGAAGACTCAAAGAATAAAAATTATACAAGACTCACCAGAGACATCCAGACTGACAATCTGCACAAAATCGTCACTCTAGTTTCACAAAATTGCCACTTGAATTCGCAAAACGTCACTTAAGTCCACAAAACAGCAAGAAGCGAATCTCCATGAATGTCTGCGGCGGATTCCACGAAATGTCCACTCCCAAACACCAGAGACAGGTTGAATTTTGCAAATGTCCTCAGTGGTCCAGTCCCAGTCCACACCGAAAAACACTACAGAAGCTCATGAATGTTCAAACACTGTAGGCCCAAAGTTGAGCGCCAATTATAACATGTAAAGGCAAACCTTAACACATTTTAATTAAAATTTATATTGTCCTTTTGACTACAATGTTTGATGATAATATGATAACTCGAATAAGTATTACAACTCAATTAAACACACAAATTCACTCTGACGTCTTTCATTTGACACCAGGTGACCACTGTCTGCCCACTATGTTATTAATACAGACGGGGTTGTTACAACCTGCATTTTAACGTGGATTCGGAACCACGGTTCTCGACCAAATCGGAGCAAAGACTGATCTACCAGTGTGTACTGGAGAAACAATGAACAGTAGTTTTGTTTTGATTTATTGTATAATTCATTCAATTCATGAAGCTGGTGGTTCCTCTGATTCTGTCAGTGGCGTTGCCGTTTTCTTTTTACCACCACTGTTTATGAATTCACGTATTATATTGACTTCTCTTCGAATAATCCGGTTGGATTATGAACATTAATGTTTTCCAAAACTAGAAGTACTGGGATTCTCACTTTTGATTCATTGTTTTAACGGAACCCACCTTTGGTGTATTGCTGGTTGCCATTGTCATTGCCATTTTTCTAGGAGCACGCTCTTGTGCCGGAAGTCATGCGCATTTGTGCCTCCTTGTTCGTTTTTTTGAATATCGATTTGAGTATCGATTGCGATCGACCGGTTCTCTTCCATCCAACCTCCATCTTGGAACGACACGTTTTTCCTTCTGAAGACTTTCCACATGTGTTGAGGCTATTCTGGAGCCAACCTTAATTGGAATTTTATGTGGAAAAGCCAGTGTGGAGTAATAAGTGTGGGCTGATTGCCAGAAAAGCTGGTGCTGAAGGCACTGGAATCAAGTCGTTGGAAGACGTTTTCTACAATACCCTTTCAAATGGATGGTGAGCTCTTTTGGCATTTTTTTTTTTCAAGACTAATCAGGATTTCTTTTTTAAGGGTTTTCTCCCTTACCCCCTTGTTACATTGTTGTGACCGATATATTGGTTTTGTTGGGGTACTTTCCACTGCTTGTGGAGAGCTTCAAACTGCAGGTGAAATACTACCAATGGCAAGACAACAAATGGTGGATGTTTTCTTTCTGGCATCGTTGCGGACGCAATGGTGACTGCTTTACTGAGTTAAGAGACTATCACTTCTAGACTGAGTACCAAGGTTAGGACAGTAATGTGACTGTTTACACAGGCAAAGACTTGTAAGCTAAACACCTTGGTTATTTAAATTGGGCTAGTATCGACATTATAACTGAGTTACTAGTTTGGATGAAATCACGGAAATGGTCTGTCAAGGATCATTGGGATTAACTAATTATTATTAGTTCATAGTATCAGGATTTTTTTAATTAATTCATGCGCAAAGTTTGAACTAACAAAACTATTTATGGGTCTGTAGCATTCTTGGCTTACATATTTGTAAAACATCTTTACTGAATTGAATATATTATTGGTTTAGTAAACAGACTTTCATGAACCTATCCACTAGCACATTATGTCGTAGCAACTTACCTGCTCCAGTAACAAAAGTTTTTTTTTCAACTTTGCCTTTTTTCTTCGCAATGACGATTAAAAGACAGTCACCTGTTCTTCCACTGGCCAGTTGAAACATTTATCTTGGACGATATTTTTCCTCATGCATCATTCTTTTTAATTTTGTTTTAATGCATCTCATAAAAGTTCTTTTTTTCGAAAAATCTCAATCGTTCGATCATGGTCTCTTGAGTCCATTTTATTAATAATCAAATCGGATACGAAACAATGGAAACAACCTATTCACTGCAATGCAATAAAGCTATAAACCAAGTAACTGGTGCTAGAAAATTCAAATTCCAATCTGTCCGTCCCCGATTCTCCATCTTGCTACAAACAACAATGCAGCGATCGATATCGCTAAAGGAACCACAACTGGTAAAACGACATGATGTCTACTTTGTTGCGCAACAGTGTTTGGGACGGGTATCGCAACGGCGCTCGCGACGGGGTTCGCGATGAGGTTCTCGACGGCGTTCGGTTCGCTGTTTTGTTGCAAGTGGGGACGCACTAGTACGAAGCATTTCCTGACACATGTTTATTGAAAGTTTTGTTCTCATTTAGAAGCGGGGAAACTCATCCTGATTTTTTTCGCAATATCAATAAAACACCCTGTATACAGTGTGACTCATTCAAGTTGGAAACATCCCCGTAAAATTGTCGGTTATAAACATATTTGAACCATTATTTTTGAAACGTCAAGGTCCACTACGGGATAAATTTTATTCTGCCTATTTTAATTTTCTAGGCATATTACAATACTTTTTCGTGATAGAAAATAACTAATGTTAATTAGGGTTTTTTTTATTGAATAAATCACCACGTCACTGAATTCAGAGTGTGACCAAAATTTCATAAAAATATATTCAACACTGACAAAGCTACGACAACTTGAAATTCATAACTTCTCTAGGCTGAAGGTCACAAAAGAATACCTTGCATCTTGCATCAACAGTTGCCATGAAAATCAAATTTGTTCTATTACCTGTAAAAATAAACTACAAATTTATTAACAAGATGTTTAAAATAGCATAACATTTAATGAAAGTAACGGAATTACATTACAATCAAGAACTAGTGATTTTTTTCTTTTTTTTTAAATAATAAAATTTTGGGTTGATATGTTGACTTGAGGCATCGCCGAATATTTTATCGATGTGCATTAAAATCTCAACTGGCATCAGGATAATTCCAAGCTATTTTAGAGCTTGATTATTCATGTGTCTCCTTTGCACAGGATTCTTTCATCAAACTTCACAAACTTCTTTGGCATTTCTATCGTTACAACGCTCAGTCATACTACAAAAGAATCCAACAAACTCTGATTAAAAATTTGTCGAATGATGCGATGGTCTTACAGGATATACATATTATTATTTCTCATGTCAGTCATGGAATCCGATCGTGATTCGTCAATTATCGTATTTGATGGGTTCCTCTGATTTCGTTGGTGGTCATTCTCTATCATGTTGTCGAGAAAGAACTATTTTCTTCTCCCGTTGCTAGATAAATGATAAGTTTTCTGTCATCTTCCGTCAAAAAAGGACTTGTTATAATCTCCACATCAAATGAGTTCTCCACAGCACATAAGTGTTTGCAAAATGCTCCTCCAGTGCCACTAGTCCAGCTGCACAACCCGCATTTCGTAAGAACAGTGTAGTGTACATTTTTGTCTGAGGATGACGAAACAGAAAAAGTTTCATCATCTATTTTTGTGACTATGAGATTTGGAATTTAATTTTTAAATTTCAAGTAATTTGAATTATGTCTGGTTTGTCTGTTGCTGGCAAATGATATAAGGCGCCTTTTGTGGTAACTCTCTAGTACATTAACTATGAAATCCAACAGCGCAACAACATTGAAAGAATGCGTCGAGATTCCAACATTAGAGTTCTGCGTTCCTCAACATCAATCTTATTTTTTCCATCCCACAGCCATCTCCACACAGCTAGACATATAATGTGAAATGAACATAAAATCAGAGAAGTCTGAGTAAAGACCGATTCCAGAGCATTGCGATCAGCACTACTATCATCTGTCATGATTACTTTTGGTGATCCAATACCCCAAAACCATCGGGATATTCAGTCTCCAATATGTTCAATGCTAAATTATAGTTCATTTCTGTTTGAGATGTAAGCAGAAGACAAGCAAGTGGTATGCCTCCAGTTTTATGAACACCAATTACAAAAGTCACAACAGTGGACGTCTGATCGCAAGAGCTACTAGAACCAACAAAACAAATTTCACTAGAAAAATTTTGTTCGTGAGCCCGTTTCATAATGGGTGTCAATATCAATACAACAAGAGGATCTTCATAGATGTGAATTGTTACACGAATTTTACGATATTCCTTCTGTTTTTCCTTCAAAATATTAAGAATAGAGCTTCGTTCTCTACTTCCGTATTTATTTTGTCTAAAATAAATTATTTTTGATACATTGGACATGGCTTAGATAATAATATGTATAGTCCCACCTCCAGAAGTCGTATAAGTTATAAATTTCACGATCTTTGGGATTTATTTGAGAATCCGCCAAAATCTTAGTCAATGAAAAGTCATCTTGGCTATCATGTTCAATTTGCAGTTCATGGTAGTTCCTTGCAGCAGCCGGAGCCAGTTTGAAAAAAATTGTAAAAACATAAAAAAATTGTCTTATCGTAGCCAGTAAAAAAAATAAAAAATTTCTCTCCGTGTATGGTACTTTTTAACAAGCAAATCTTCTATCAAGGAATGAGTTTTCCCAAAAATTGAAATTTTTTATTCATTTGTGCTCGAGTTTGTTATTGCAATGGCAGCACAAACCCTATTAGTCGACAGTCTGTATACAGGGTGTCCCTGAAATGACTGTTCAACGCTTAACCACAAATTCCTTGACCAAGATCAAGGCGATCTAGGCAAACTTACGTTTATCATAAATTCCTTCGTTAAGTCTACAGAGGGCGTCAATTCGTCAAAGATTAAAAAAAAAAATGGTTTTTCCTGAATTTTTCAAAAACGTGCGAATCGGTACCTAGTCTTGGATCATTAAATCACGTTTTTTGTTATACAGGGTGCCTCCGATTAAGTCGGCACTATTGTTAACTTTTTTATTGTCGAAGATACGAGGTCGTTCAAATTAGAGAACTAGTAGTATTTTTTTCGCTGATCAACAGAATAACAATCGGACACCGCGTTCTCGATATATTTGATGTACTTTTTTTGAATGGGACATTTTGATGGGAAAGATTTTGGAAACTTGGCCATGAAATTCAAAATATTGACAAAATAATACATATCGGTTGCCATATTTGCTATCAAAGTTATTAAATCGTTCTAAACGTATTTCAGTTGTTAAGCTCATCTTGAAACAATTAAAACATTGAATTTTGTAACATTGACGTTTAAAAATTAGTCGAGGGAAATACGCATAGCTCCGTTATTTTTGGTTTTAAGAAAAAAATCATAATTATCTTTTGAGTTCAGAAAAGAGTGGCTGATCAATTATGTTAAAAATATACATGGTGTCCCATTTAAAAAAAGTACGTTTTTTGCAATAAATCAAGAACGCATTGTTCAATTGTTTTTTTGACAGCATAATGTTAATCCGCAGAAAAAATACTACTAGTTCTCACATTTAAACCACCTCGTATCTTCAATAATAAAGAAGTTAGCAATAGTGTCGACTTAATTGGAGGTGCCCTGTATAGCGACCGGTTGTGATTTACCGGAAGTGTTCGTAGTAGTTTCGTAGTTTAATATTGAATTATCTTTTTCTACTTATCCCGGCAAAATTTTTCAAGAGAGGAAAAAACTTTCTTATACACTGCGTTATTAGATAAAAACGTCTGAATTATTAAAATGTCAATTCCATAAAAAATCAAAAGATAAAACTGCATTATGACGTTACTGATTTTGTATGGTATTGACTTTCTGATAATTCAGATATTTTTAATTAAAAATGCAGTGTACTGGAGAGTGTTTTGCTCTTTTGCAAACATTTGCTGGGATAAGTGATTATGTAAGAAAAAAATAAATCAATAATAAAATATCTGTGTAGCTAATTGAAAAGATTTTTTGTGTGCACAACCACTTATTTCAGCAAAATTTTTCAACGGAGAGAAAAACTCCCCAATACTTTTAGAAACTTTTAGATAAAAACATCTGAATCATCAAAAAGTCAATGCCAAAAAAAAAGAAATAACCATATATGACGTCACCTTCAAAACACTTCTGGCTAATTACAACCGGTCGCTATAGAAATGAAGAATGTAATTTCATGGTCCAAGACTAGGTACCAAAATATATCCAAATATATTTGCACCTTTTCTGAAATATCTAGGAAAAACTATTTTTTTTTTAATCTTCGACGCCCTCTGTAGACTTAACGAAGCAGTTTTGGATATAGGTAAGTTTGCCTAGATTGCCTCATTTGTGGTCAATGATTTTGTGGTTGAGCGTTGTACAGTCACATCAGGGTCACCCTGTATAATAACTATAAATTATTTTATTCCATTCTATCTACATATTATTTTGGAAAAACTTATTAAAATTATCATATTTATAATATTTTTAAAGTTCCTTCACGTTTCTCAAGTCGGTTTATTTATTATTATCATTTCCAATGGAGTTTTCGATAAACCGAATAATTTACTTAAAAAATTGGCGATACTTACGTTTAGACAAAACTAAAATTTATTTGAGAAAACCAGAAAATTAGTAGAATAACGGAACAGACTTTGTGAATAGGTCATAATACGTACCTACATAATAATATACATACAGGGTCGTACTAAATAAGTGCGACAAACTTCAGGAGATAATTCTGCATGAAAAAATATTGACAGTTTGCTATATAAACATATGTTCGCAAATGCTTCGTTTTTTCTTTAAAAAAATTTAAATCATTACCCGTATGCGCGCCACTGATGAACATAAAATTCCTAATTGCATGTCAGAAAATGCTCAATTACTACCTCTTGAAACCCACTAAATTTCATTTGCATATCTTCACCGGTTTCAGAGCAATCAATAAATCTTCAGTTTTTAAGAAAAACTTTAACACCCCGTATCTCAGAAAACGAAGCATTTGCGAACATATGTTATAGCAAACTGACATTATTTTTTCATGCAGAATCACCTCCTGAAGTTTGTCGCACTTCTTTACTAACACCCTGTATAAATATGGGAGAAACTTACCATAATTATGGAAGACAAACCATCTTTCAAAAACGGGTCATTCCGTTCCGTAAATCTAGTAATTTTTTTGACTTTTATGTCAATAGCTGCTTCAGATGTTTGGGCCTTTATTCTTGTTGATACTCGTTTTCTATCATCTATCGATACTTTATTGAAGCTACTCTGATGGCGCACGTATTGTTTACAGAAAAGTAATCTTTGTAATTTTGGGTATGTTTTATCCACTATCCACTGCGTCTTCCTTAAAATCGAAAATTCGCTCACCCATTGATTGCAGCGCAAGTTGAAATCATTAGAATTGCATTCCTCATCACATTTTCCACTCAACTTTAAGCGCACTACTGCTATGTAATTATTTTCACTTGCAAACTCTAATAACTCTAATAATCAACTTTCCCATTGTTACACAAGGGATTCAAAATCTGTATCAAATTGTTCCTGATCAATTAATAAGAAAAATACAAAATGAAGTCACCAAATGATTAAAGTTACACAGGTAAACACAAACAAATACCTAACCTAAATTTGAATTGTTTATTAAGTTGTATTTGGTTGATGGAAACACTGTCGCCAACCTTTCATCATGTCTCAATTGATGAACTTCTATCCATTTGAACTGTGCCATATTTCTCAATAATTCACGGTGAGTTCTAATCGGTTAGACTTGGGAGCAGTGTGCTGTGATCGGCTATAGTTTAGAATGAAATATTGGGGGCGTGTCTTGTGGTGTAATCGGTTATATTTGGTAAAAAAGCAACCGGGCCACCCCTATAACATTTTTATTTATGGAGCGATTTTGACGGTTTTTTTTTGAAATGTGGAGAGTGGAAAAGTTTATTTTGAGGCCATACGTCGCCCAGTTTTTTTTTTCCAAAAACCAAGGCCTACTAGAGCATATGTATAGGCTGAAAAATCCAGAAAAAAATATTAGCGATTTTTTTAGAAAAAATTTGTCTACGTCACTGGATTCGTCATACCCTGAAATGGATCTGTACCAAATTTCATGAAAAAATATTAAAAGTAGTTCACCTCGAAACTCTTGCGATAGCAAATCTATCAGGAAAAAAATATTAAATATGAACATTTGATAGATATTCTCATGTAAAAATGCAATGAAAACAAACAAACGAGACTGACAAAAAAAAATTGAAAAAAATTACACATGAAATAATATTTTTGAATTGATTTTTTTTCAATGAAATCTGGTACAGACACATCTTAGGTGATGAAAAATCCAGTGGCGTAGGCAGATTCTCTCTAAAAAGATGGCCAATATGTTTTCTGGATTTTTCAGCCTCTAAATATGCTCTAGTAGGCCTTGGTTTTGGAAAAAACTGGACGACGTATGGCCTCAAAATACAACTTTCCCTTCTCTACATTGAAAAAAAAAAAATACAAAATCGATCAATAAATTAAAAAGTTATGATGGTGGCCTGCTTTTGAATGGGTCACTCTGTTGATTTATTCTTGATATTTCGAATTTGATGATGAACTTTTGTTATTTCTTCAAAATATCAAAGTAGGCTGATGGTTTTGATTTTTTTTCGCATTCGAACAACTTCCTTCAATAACATGTTGTCGTATCTTCTATAGAAGAAGCTCTTCAGTGGTGAGAGCAATAGCTTTAAGGTTTATTTCCAAAACAGACTTGATTTTCCGAAAATGAAATTATGACACGAATAAGTTTCCATCCAAGCAGAACTGAACCCCAGAAGATGAAATTTGAATCCAAACATTTTTTTCTGTTCCACGTACCTATTCATGCGTGGATTACACTGTATATGCCCTGTTCATTTTTAGCCCTACCAAAATTGTATTGCTTGGGAACAACAAATAAAAACTGGTTATTTACATGATATGCATAATTTCCTAAAATCTGTTTTCAGCCATTTCTTCTCTTCTAGTTTCATCGTTCCGGAACTCAACGTTATCAGGCACAGGGCATAGGAAGGTTTCCGCTTCTTCATTCTCTAGAAATAGTTCTAGTCTCTCAATATCTTCTTGGCTCATTTTACTGAAGTAGCATAGTGGTAGCATTTGAATTTTCTTGTTGCAAAAAATTTGATTGGTTTGCAAGTGGTAGAGACATTCCCAAATTTTTCTTTTAAAATCCCAAAAGCGCATTCTATCACTCTTCGGGTTTACATGTGACTTTTCAAAAATCTTTGCTGCGCTATATTTCCAGCGTGTGTTCTTGTCGGTCTGATTACAGGTGGTATGAGCCAACTCTTCAGAATATATGCATCATCCTCGTGAAGAATTTCTTCTGGTGAAGAAATTCTCATATTTTCCGAGTCATTGGACAAATTAAAGCCCCTGAGAACGCGGCTATCATGCGTGGATCTTGGCCAATGTACATCAAAAGCACAGAACTGTATATCAGGCCCACAGAAAGCCATACAATTGCTAGAACTATTATTCCCGTGTCTTTGTTCAAAGTCAGCTTCATTCTTTGTAGAAGCATCTATTTTTATCAATGTCTCATCAACTGCACCACACACCTGATCAATAATCTAGCAGATAATAAAATTTCATGTATTACCAAGATTACTTTCATTTCTTGCTAATCGATCTCAGCCGATTAGTATTGTAATAAGTTTCGCTATAGAAAACACTTGTTCAGTTTTAACTTATTTTTTCAAGTCACTAAAGCAACGAACTAACTAAATGAAATAACGAATCTCATTACATACCCTTGCCAGGATTGGAAGAACATTCCAGTGATTTGTAGAAAAGCGAAGAATATTCGACGCCATCTAGCCTCGCTAGAATGTACCAGAAGCCAATCGATTCGGCGCCTTCACCATGTACTGAACAATGTTTCGTCACAGTATTATCTCTCTGTTGAAGATTCCCTGATCATTCAAGTTGGTCGATATCTCTATCTGGAGCATCATTAATTTTTCGTGATAATTTCAAATTTTGTCAGCTAAAACATTCATAGGTTCCATGGATATGGCCAATTTTACGATGTCACGTAGAATATTGATGGTCAGTGTCTTGAACCAGGTTTTGGTCTTTCTTTGCATACTATTGTATTTCATTGCATAAAACAATGTACAGGGTGATTCATTTTCAGAGTCAGGGTGCCAGTTCTCGTAAACTATTCATCGTAGAGGCTTGCGAGAAAAAATTTTATTACTAAAACGGCCAAGAGAAAAACCTGGAAAATATTTTCAAGTTTCTGATATGGTCGCTAGGGGGCGTAACAACCAACACCAAGTAGAAAAATATGATTTTTATGGAATTTTGTCCAATGAAAATATATCGATGAGCTCATTTTTGGATTTACTGACTATATACCTACACTTTTTGTAAAAAACGTTTTTTTCTATCTATCCTAATAAAATGGTGGGGGAAAATCAATTGTTTTATTAAACAAACGGAGATTTCTCCCGTTTCGCTCGACCGATTTAAACGAGCTTGGGCTCATATGAAAGAGCATGATCTGCACTTCAAAAAACATTTTTGGTTTTGAATTTTTGACCTTCGCCGTCGCCGCTAGATGGCGTTAACTGAAATGGTAGCATGTTTTTGAGTTTTTTTCAAAAAAATCAAATTTAATGGTATATTCATTCTTATATATTGTAAAACGGGATACATTTTCCTATTAAAAAAATAAAAAAAAAACAGAAGAGAGTTAAAAAAATAACAAAAAAAATCATTCATTTTTTTGTTTTTTTTTATAGGAAAATGTATCCCCTTTCAAAATATATAAAAATGAATATACCATTACATTTGATTTTTTTGGAAAAAACGCAAAAACATGCTACCATTAACTGTTCGTTTTCTTCATTTTCTGTACACATTTCTGGAAAATTTTCACTTGTGGCGCACATTGCGTTAAAACTTAGTTCTGCACGTTCATTTGATTCATTTCTTCGAGTTACATGTGTTTCTGGAGCTTTTGAATTATCGGTTCGGTTCTGGGAGACAAATGATTTGGCTACTTTTCGACAGAAAGGTCCGAGGGACAGCCTCCTCCGATCTTGTAGCTGGGGATTGAGATAGAGAATATCGAGTATTCGTGGTAATGCGGTTTTCAAAACGTTCCGAATCAAGGTGCTCAGATCTTTGATTTTCATGCAATAAAGTATTATGCTTGGAATTACATTTCTTGCATCTGCTTGAGTTAAATTCATTTTTGAAATGACCTGTTCTGAGACAATTGCTACAAAGTTTGTTTTCTCGTATAACGTTATATTTTTCTTTTGTGGTAAGATCAGCAAATGATGGACAACTGAACAGGAAATGAGATTCACCACAATATAGGCACTTGATATTTGTTTTTTCTTTTGTGAAAAGACATCTAGTTGTTGATTTTTCGTGTACAAATTTTCGACAAAATGGTTCTTGTTGGTAATTAGATTTTGAGAAATCACTGCTTAATGCTTCCAGGGTTAAACACTTTTTTGTCAAGAACTGCACAAATTTGTTCAAAGTTGGTAAATTTGCATCGTCTTTCTTGTTTTCCCATTCACGCCGTGTTCTATCGTCTAATTTTTGTAATATCATTGGGATGAGAATTAAGTCCCAGTGCTCGACTGGCAATCTTAACATTTCCAAAGCTGATTTGTGTTGAAATAATGTATCTAACAAAAATCTGAGATGGCTAGCTGATTCTTTTGAAACTTGTGGCAAATTGAACAATAAATTGTTTATGTGAAGATTGATTGTGGCTCGTTTGTTTTTATACCTTTTTTGAGCAACTCCAGAGCGATTGAATAATTTGATGCAGTAACTTCCAAGGATTGGATCAATTTTGATGCATCACCCTTACCACATATTTTCAAAAATAAAAACTTGTCAATATCGTTCAAATCGTTTCTGTGATTAACAACGGAATCAAAAATATCTCTAAAGCTATGCCACGTTTCATATCGTCCATGAAATTCAGGCAATCCTAAATCAGGGAGCTTGGCAATCGTATTCAAGTTTGAAGGCGCTGTTGCTATACTTCTATGTAAGTCGGTTATATGAGCATTTTTGCTTTTTTCGATAGTTTCTTTGACTGTTGCATTCGATAAGTAAAAATCCGATTCAACGTTCAAGCGAGACCCTTTCTCCGTTAATGATGAATACTCCAGTCTTGTTTGAATTCGATCATATTCAGAAAAATCTTCTTGAACACTTTTCAATCTAATTTCAATTTGATACAACTCATCGCGTCTTTGATCCAAAAATTGTCTAAATCTTTCTAGCCTTGCGATCATGACTGTACGTGAATGTTCGAGCTCTGAATATTCTTCATACTCAGGATCAGAATGAGAACCTGTTGCATTTGATTTCTTTTCGCGACCCATTTTTAACCACAATCAGATCGACTTGATACGTGAATTCGATAAATTCAACAGAGAACATCTGGTACTTATGTAGCAGCGTTTAAAACTACAAAACTTCACCCTATTAATTCAAACAATCGAAATATTAACGCTGAACCTACTTAATGAAAAACTATCATTGTCAAAGATGTACACGAGGCAAGAAATACACTGATAAAAATTACGATAAATAATAGTCTGAGCGAAGCATACGAGAATCAAAATGTACGAGGCGAGAAAATACGAGAGTCAAAAAATACGAGGAATACAAATACAAATACAAATACTTCGAGAACTGTCACTACGCGAAAATAGATAAAAATTGATATAAAACTTGGATAGCGTGTAGGAAGAAATAGAACGAGCTCACCAGTTCTTATGCGTTGATCTCGTGCTCTGCCGCCTTTGATGCCTTTTAATTTCCAGCCTCTTCTTTTCCAGTTCCACAGGCGTTGTTGATCTAATCCGGTTCGACAAGACCAAAAATTATGTTGCTTTGTTTATGTGAAGGACCACCCTTGGTAGAGAAATGATATGAATCGTATGAGAAAATGTTTAACTTTTATATTCGAGCAATCACGATTTAAGCAGTGACAGTATTTTTTCCTAGAAAAAAAGTGAAAAAGAAATATTCATTTTGACGAGGCTAGAAAACGACCCTTGCGGCGAGACTATCACGTTTGACGTCAGCAGTCTTACGTTGGGCTTGCTTACTGTAGATTCTTCTATTGGAACATAATTTGATCCTCAATAACTTTTTTCTTTGTTGATGGATTTGAATGATTTTTGGATATGATATTAGTGAATATGTTGTGGATGTCATTGCTTAATGGCGCTTTCGAATTTTGGCCAGGACCGGACTCACGACATTTTTATCAAAATTTTGCATTGTCAGGTAGAGCGTTGTACAGTTTCGCGGCATCATAACTGAATGAGCATTGAAATTTCGAGGTCCTGTGCCTGGGAATGTTTACATTTGTGTTATTCCGCATCTGGTGACCATGGACACTAGCACTCAGGACAAGCTTCTCCCGAAGGTATTTTGGTTCATTATCGGCATTGATATTGAAGGGTAAAGTCTTCAAGGTTCATCTAGTTTGAAGCATGGAATAAGGGAGTTACATGGTCAAATTTTCTAGCATTATAGCAAAATTTGAGACATGAGTTCTGAAGTTTTTGAAGGCTATTTTTTTCTCTTTGAAGTAGAGCTGGCCAGTGGATTACATCACCATATGATAAAAGAGAGAGTATTAAAGAATTACCTAGTCGAAGTTTAATATCAGTAGTTGATACTTTTTCATGAATATAGAGTGGTTTGATTCTGTAGTACGCTCGTTGAAGAATGGTAGAAACGTGTTCCTCAAACCTCAGCTGATTTTCAAGATAGATTCCCAAGTTTCCCTCACATTTTGTTGAGTTAAGCACCAGTCCATCATTTTGAAGTTTATCAGTGGTCCCGTACCAAATATGAGCATCTTGGATTTGCGTCCATTTAAAACTAATTTGTGATGACGTGACATATCAACAACTCTCTGGATGTCTGCAATTGGAGCTTCGCTCTGATCATGTTGATTGAATGATATATAAATTTGCAGATCATCGGCATTTGGATGTGAGATACAGGAATCAAGGCAATCACAGAAGTCGAATGTGTAGAGGGAAAATAAAAGTGGACCCATGACACTGCCCTGAGGTACCCCTCTATCGATTTGATGATAATCCGATACATGGTATCCTAGCTTTAATAGTTGATTTCTGTTTGACAGATAATTTTTCACGAGATCGACAGCATCCATATGAAGTCCACAGTATTCCAATTTAGAACAAATAATCGAGTGATCAAGGGTGTCAAATGCTTTACTATAGTCCAAGAGTACTAATGCTGTTGTCTTTCTGGCATCAAGAGCCCTATATACAGGGTGTTTATCAATTGAATGCCAATACTTGAGGGTGATTATCCTTGGATGATTTTAAGACAAAAAATTCATATAAACATAGGTCCGCAAGAGCCTAATTTTCAAGATACAGGGTGTTGAAATTAAAAAAAAAATGATTTTTTTATCATTACTTTGATACTTTTCCAGATATCTTTATGAAATTTGGTACACGGCTTCTATGCATCAATGTGCATTTTGTGATGTACAAACAATTTTATTATTTCCACCAGTGGCGTCCGTACGGGTTTTGCACTCAATATTTTTGGAGAAAAAACTTGTACGCCACTGCTTTTTTTTCAAATAAAAATTATTTTTTGAATCCCTATTGATTTTTAAGCCAATTTGTTTTCTTGTTTTTTTTCGTCCGGCGTATGGTTTTTGCCTAAATAAATAAAATCTACTTAATTGCATTGACACCCTACTGTGCATTTTAATAATTTCTAAACCAAAAACCATAGCGTTTTTTCCAAAATAAAAACCACTTTTGTCATCTTCTACTGATTGAAAATAATTTTTGACTTTTTCTGACCAATAAATCGCTTTTTTATAAATAAAATAAAGTTTATTTCATGTGCATAAAAAAGTGTAAAATGTGAAATCCAGTTATTTTCCATGGGCGACTTGATTAAAATAACTAATTTTAATCAAGACGCCAATGGAAAATAATAATCAGATGACAAATGGTCTTGGTTTTTGACGTTCTTCTCACGTGAATAATAAAGTTATAAGAGTAAAAGTTAAAATCTGATAAAATTATGGTGAGTTATTTTACAAACAGTGAGTTGACCGACATGTATTTTATTTACGGCCTTTCTGACGGAAATGCGTACGAGGCCAGACGAATATATCAAGAGCGGTATCCAAATCGCGTAATACCCGACCCGAGGACATTTTCTGGAATTCATAGTCGTCTTCACGAGACTGGAACTTTGACAGTAGACCACCATGCTAAAGGAGTTCATGAAACAGTAAGGACACCAGAACTTGATGAAGCGGATTTACGTGAAGTTGAGGAGAACTCTGAAACTAGCACCAGGAAGATTGCGGCAATATTTCATGTGGCGCATGTACTTGTTTGGCAGATTTTGAGACAAAATTTCTTATACCCCTATCATATACAAAGAGTTCAAGCATTACTTTCTAGAGATTTTCCG
This sequence comes from Orchestes rusci, assembly GCA_958502075.1. NCBI lineage: Eukaryota > Metazoa > Arthropoda > Insecta > Coleoptera > Curculionidae > Orchestes > Orchestes rusci. The sequence goes on from OY293303.1 coordinate 24,846,347, forward strand.
TTGCGTATCAATTTTTAAGAATGGTTTCGTCAAATGCTGGTGGAAAATCCGTTATTTGACAGGCATATCCTTTTTACCGACGAAGCTAACTTTTCTTAACACTCGATTAGGAAATTTCCATAATAATCATTTATGGTCAGATGGGAACCCACATGGAATTGTAGAATCAAATCATCAAGAACAGTTCTTATTGAATGTTTGGGCTGGAATCATTGATGAATATTTGATAGGTCCATTTTTTCTCCCAAGAAGACTTGATGGACAATCGTATTTACAATTTCTTAAAGAAAAAATGCCGCTACTAAATGTTCGTCAATCCATGCGAAGAAGGGTTGATGCGTGCATACGTGTAGGTGGAGGACATATCCAACAATTTTTGTAAATAATCTGTGTGTTTCCTTTGTTTGTCCGTTTTTTAATAAAATTTGAAGTTTATTTGATTCTGTATCTCTACTCGTACACAAAGCTTCAAGAGAAAAAGTCATAGGAAAAGTCTTGATTGTTCATGAAATTCAAATAAATTAGCAATCTTATCCAGAATGTATGACAAAAATCTAAGCTATTGTTATAAAACGAATTAAAATAATTGTGCACATAAATTGAATTTTATTTATCAAAAACTTATCATTGGTTAAAAAAGTCAAGGCATTGATTTTCCTTTAGAAATTATTAAAAGACACAGCAGGGTGTCAATGCAATTGAGTAGATTTTATTTTTTTTAAAGAAAACCATGCGCCGGACGAAAAAAAATCACGAGAACAAATTGGCTCAGAAATAAATAGAGATCTTAAAAATAATTTTTTATTTGAAAATAAGAAGTGGCGTACAAGTTTTTTCAAATTTCATTGTGGACCTATGTTTATATGAACTTTTTGCCTTCAAATCATCCAAGAATTATTACCCTTAAGTATCGGCATTCAATTAATAAACACCCTGTATATCAGCAGTTACGTGTAAAGGTGCTGTAGATGTGCTGCGCCGAGTGCGGAACCCTGACTGTGTACCTGGGAGGATGCTGTGGCATGAGCATAATCATAGAGTTGATCGTTGATAATTCTTTCCATGATTTTAGATAGTGTGAGGAGTATACTCATTGGTCTATAATGCGCCAACTCAGTAGGATTAGCATTTTTTGGTATTGGGATATTATTTGCATATTTCCATACAGAAGGAAATTTTTTGCTCAAGATGGCCTGATTGATAATGAAAGTGAGATAAAAAGTCAGGTTAGGTATTAGAAGTTGAATCATCCTCAGGTCAATCCCATCCGATCCCATAGATGTAGTTTTTAGGGTAGACCTTGATCTCCACAAACTTGCTTAAAGTTGAACTGGTGCTGAACATTCTGCACATTAGAGTGTTTTAAACCTAGGTACCTCTGGTAATGAACATGTTTGAGTCAACATCAACGTTTGGTAAACTTTTAATAAAGAATTCAGTGAGTTTTGAAGGAGTAACCATCATAAGATAAGCCTTTTTCTCCCTGCGAACAGCTGACGTCACCAGATTGCCAAGCTGCTTATATTCAGTCAAGGATTCAGCAGTCTTCAATTTTGTGTACTTTGGCAGTGATTTTTGTCTAAGCTTCATCATAAACTTAACATTTTCGGTTATCCAAGGAGCATATGCTTTGGTGATTCTAGATGTCTTCACTGGCGCATGCCTATCAAATACTTGGAGAACCTTTTCATTGAATAAGCTCATCATATCATCGACGCCATCCATACTGTAGATTGAATCCCAGTCCACATCAAATAGATCACTTCAAAAGTCAGTAAAAACAAATTATGAATCTTTGTAGGTTCTGTGTGATACTGGGACTTTAGGTTTCTTGAATTTCATTTTCACGTAGACTAAATGATGATCTGAAATGTTATCCATATTTATAACGTGTGTACCATCTTCTAAGTTTGGTTCAGAACTAAAGATAATATCGAGAAGAGTGCCGGTATTCTGTGAAATTCTGGTTGAAGAATCGACAACCTGATGAAGTTTATATTTGCCGAAAAGTCGACTCAATTGTATATATCCCGGGGTATTCAAGTTCAAGAAGTCAATATTTAGATCACCACCAGCAACAATATGTGTGTGGGAAGGTAGAAAATTCACTAAAGAGTTCTTCGACTCATCAAGGCAGGAATTGAGGTTCACGTTTGGAGGTCGATAAAGAGATCCAAAACACAAATTTTTACCATTTATTCTAAGACTAACCCAAATCTGTTCTTAATTATTTGTTGGATTTTGAATGTCTAATAATTTAAACTTGATGGAATCTCTGATACAAAAAGCCACTGCCCCTCCATGTTGATCCTCTCTGTCAATAATCTATGAAACGATTTTTTTTTTATTGGAATGATGATGTTGCTTGTCGGCATTTTGAAACTATCTGAATCTACTATGATCAAGCTTTCTTGAAATTTCATTGCAATGTTGTTTGTCAAGAATTCGTAAGATTTTTGACATTTTAGGATTTGCTTGGTTGATTTTAAAAAGTCGACATGGTTCTATCTTTGGAAGATAAAATCTTGATTTCACTCTAATGGAATAAGTATGGGTACACGAAAATGTCACGCCCGTTCAATTTTCAAGTTTTAAAATATTAATTATTGCGTTTTTTAAAAAATTTCAAAATTTTCAAAAAGTCAAAGATTTCACCATTCTTCAACAAACTACCACATAGCGATGGAATTGCAAAGATTTTGAAGAAAGTATAGTCCTTATGCCGACAAGCACAATCACACAAAAAAAGACTGGGTCTCTTGGGTTTTGCTTCTAAAATAGTGATATTTTCGAGAAACCTTTTCCCGCAAATGTCCTTTTTAAAAAAACAACAATAGCGCAGTTCTTTTTGAAAGGTGCTTAAATGCGCCAATTTCATTAAAACGTCGTAAGATACCGGCCAGAATTAGAAAGCTCAATTTCGAAGTATGAAATGTAAGATTTACATTCAATCTATTTTTGAATTGGCAGCTTATAAATTGCGACAGATCATTCTCTATCTATTCACATTACAATCCACCAAATATCAATTGGCTGCCAGAAAAATAGTATAAAATTAATACACGTGATCAAAATCGATCTCATCGAAACGAATAAATGAACTTCATAATATAAGCAAAATCAAAATCAAAATCATGTCAAACCGCAAACAAACGGCATAAAACGCCATTTTATCGAACCTCCAAATCTAGTCCAAATTTCTGCTGCAAACAGAAATTCGATATCGACTAGCGTAATACAAATTCAAGGTGGTTTGGCGGGCTTTATCCAGAACATATTGACTAATATCAAATCCAAAAATCATTAAAATCCTTGAACAAAAAAGTTATTCAGGGTCAAACTGAGTTTCATCTTAATTTAGCCCACAGTATATTAGATAGGATTCAATCTCCTAAGAAAGATGAAGTAGATAGTAGTTAACCACATACTGTAAAAATTAAGTCATCACAAAATCAAAATAGATCTGCTGCTACGTTACTTATTCTACTGGTGAAATATAGTTATTTATATTTTTGAAAATGCTCAATAGTATGTTGATCATCTTCGTTGTTGTGCGGAGGAAACACGACTGAACCAACTTTATGACCGATAAGAAATTAAAAGATCAACTAAAAATGTAGTATCTACAGCGTATCTACAGCACAAATCATAATATGTTTTAAACTTTTTTTAAACACAGGTCACTCATTTTGATCACCAGGTTTTTTGACGAAGTTGATAATAAATAGCCAAATACAATTTCATAATATGTATTTTATCCCACTAGATTGAGTCAAAAAGTCGGAAACTATATTGACTTCAACATTCCAGAAATTATGTGAATCAGCTTTTTGGAAACATTCGTGCATATTTCAAAATCAATTTTGCTCAATGGGGTACCCAACACATATAGGATAAGCTGGCCAATCGATTTGTGACGATACCAAATGCTTTATTATGACGAATTAATGAAAAAACCTATAAAAGCCAGTCTGTCGGTTTCCCGCGTACCTCGCTGCTAGTGACGTCAAGCCAATCAGAGAGCATTTCGACCGTTTCAAATTGTAGTATCATGGTTTCAAATAATATTGATATTATCATCGCTGATTTTATACTGAACGAATAATTGGATTTTTTTCAAAGGTCACAGATGTTATAATGGGATTATTTTCTATAGTTCAATGATGGTTTGACACGTTTTAAATTTTTGTGAACGTTCCTATTGATCATTCGTAGAAATATAAGTCAATGCTACAGTTCCTTGCTTGATTAGGTCAACTACAGAGTGCCATTTTATATCTATGTGCTAATATATTGTGTGAACCGAAAACAAAAAATATGCAGCAGTCATTGGCGTAGCTAGCTTCAGTTTTTAGGGGGGGCCGTGGCCCCAGAGAGGGTTGCCAGTTTTAATTTTTCCCATTACGGGACATGTGAACAGTGTAGCGCCGCAAGCGAAATTTTTGTGTTGGAATTTCCCCTCATTTATATTTAATTTCCCCTCATTTCCAGTAGGGGAAGTTCCGTTGTATTTGCCGCTAATGTGTACAGCTCGTATCGTCAGCGAATCGCCAAAGATTCATATCTTCTCAGACTTGAATTGTCCGCGTGCGATTTTTGACATTTTGATATTCGAAATGGGTTTGTAAAAAGAACAGGATGTCTTGTGAATTGCTGACCAATCAAGCGCGGAAGAAGACGGTGTGCCCATTTGAATGAGAACTCTCACAGTAATGGTTTTGTTGTCCCAATATAGATAACAACCTTTGTCTATGTTATTTTGTATTTCTTGTTACAAAATACGGAACAATTCGGCTATGCGTCGGGACACGGGGCATTTTTATAATATACGTGACTGTCCCGTATTTCAAAGGATAGCACGTATATTAAAAAAAGGTCCCGTGGCAACTCGGACCCCAGGTGTACATAAGATATAAAAAAATGTTCAAGTGCGTTGTGAGTTGTGAAGAATGGTGAAAAATAGGATACTCCAAAATAACATGAGTTCATAAACTAATAAACAGCGATTTTTAATTAAAAAAAGAAGAACTGATCATCAACAAACTGGAAAAACCCCAAAACATTTCTATACACAACAAAGACAAATTTGAATGTCTGTCTTGATTCAGGGTCGTTCTCGACCAATCAAATATCCTCCTCATGGCCGAAGAAAACCTAACAGATTTGTTTGGGTATTTTTCCACCCTTTTGAAAAAAATTTGGGAAAAATTCTCACTTTGCTTGAACGCCAATTTAAATGAAAAATCACTAAATTAGAAATCTAAGATCTATTCATAGGCTCTTTCGTAGGTAACAAATAAGAAGATCAGGTATATGAGCACTGGTTTGATTATTTTTTCAATTGACAGTCACTTGAATAAATCTTAGATCTCCAATCAAGTGATTTTTTTATTTAAACTTGCGTTCAAGCCAAGTGAGAACTTTCTGATAGGGTCTGACAAAATACCCAAAAAAAATCTAGTAAATCATGGATGCGTCACAAAACTACAGAGCATATCTAGAAGAAGACCTTTTGCACGTCGCACTCAAAATAGACAGAATACTCGCGGCTTCAAAGAGTTGACGAATCTCTCAGGGGGGGGGCAGAGGTACATCAGGGGGGCCTGGCCCCCCCTAGCTATGCCAATGGCAGCAGTTCGTTGGTTAGCAACAGGTTTACATTTCGATTATTATCGTGAATCATCGCCTTAAAATGTCAGTTGAGCAATATCAACTAGAATATTGAAAATTGACAAACAGACAAGCAGGCTGCCAGGCACCAATTTCCCTGGTTTGCATCGATCCACTACGACTTTTCACGATTGCGGCTGGGAGCTGCGAGATATAAATGGTATCCTTGTGCTAACACCTTCTGTTGTTGTCAAAATTCCGCATTTACTCAATTGTTCTTTGATTATCTTCACATAACGGCACAGGTGATGGAACCTTTACATTTAAATCTATCAAAAGATTTTTGAAACACAGCAATTCAAATGAAGCGACACATACAGCTATAAATTCTCATTCTGTACCAGACAACGTAACCAAACTTTGTTTCTTTGAACACCAAGATATCAGATCATCATACAATTTATCACAATTTACTAACTAATTTTCTGTCTACAGAATAATTTGCGAAATCAGCATCACAATAAACAGACAAATTACAATCAGAATGACGAAAATATAACTTATAGTCCACCCAGCAAACCAAGCGCGATCGGCAAACAAGCGGCCGCCATTCGGCACGCGCGGTTCTCTGGTGGCTGATGTAGCCATGATCTGGACCTCCGTCGGCCCAGATCGGGAATACCGTTCCATTATTGTACAGAGAACGGATTTCCGCCGACACCTTGATGACAAACCGAGAACGGTTTTTGGTTTTCGGGCCGAAAGTGGCTACTTCTCGGAAACTCGCTACCGGGATGCCGTATTTCGGGGTGGCACAGGCCCGCAAGATGATTTGCCGGCTACGTAAACCATATCACGGACCACGAACGGTTAGATAGCGGTCTGACGCAAAGTCTCCTTTATAATGCGCATTTAAATTTCGCGCAGCTTCATTTTACATTTTTCACGCCACCGTGAAATTAACAAACATGTTCATTTCCATGAGTGTCATTGCGGCGTCCATTGTTGTGTGTTGTGTTTTGGTTTTCTTTGGGAATCTTTTTGATCTGTTAGACACTTTTACCAGTATTTTTGTAATTCGTGTGTTACCTATGTGCCGTGATAGTGATTATCATTTTGTACTAGACCTGCTTCAGTCACATTTCTATTGAAGACTTCCTGATTTCAAGGATGCTTTGCCACCGGCAGGTTCGCAGACGAATGAATAACACTTCAAAATAATCTGTGAGTACGCATTCATACAAACTCTATAGCTTTCTTGGAATCTGTCAATCGATTTTACTTCTATAAATGGATCTTCAAGTGGTTATTGTGTATTTCTATTCGAACAAGATGTTATTATCAATAATTCCCAATCAAATTCTCAAATTGTCCGTTCCTAATCTAAAATTTGTAACTTCTGTTGTCACTATACTAACTATGGTCACAGATTTTAGCATAAATCCAGTGAATGTATCAAAGTATTTTTCATTAAAGTGTTATTGTTCTAAGGAGCTAAGGAAGCCAGGCCGAGGCATCATCGAACGGGACAGATTCCGAAATAGATGCTAAAGGCAATTGGTTAGAAAAATGGTTTTTTGTTAGGGTTTTTGGTTCAACTGTGCCATTTTTTATGACTTAGTTTTAGAAACTCATGTATTTTTTTAAAATTACGTTTGTGTTTGAACTTAGTTTACCCAAAGACACATTCAAGTCTGGATTCTAGACATGATCTGAACACAAAGTTTATATTTTTTTCCATACATATATTTTCATGTGAATAATGAGAGCTAGAATATAGGCATAATGTACATCAATGTATTTTTTCCCGTCCGATTTTTTTATATCTTATACTTAGCTTGTTGTTTACATTAATAATAAGTATTGTTCTTTAAGTCTACCTGTGCATTTTAGTCAGAATTTTCCGTTACTTATGATATTGTTACATTGTTCAATGGATATTGACACATTTCAAAAATCTGTTGGTTATTAAAAAAATAAGTTTTTCTTCTGAAAATAGGTACCTATGTCATTTTTATGTAGTGTGACGTGTGACTAATAAACTGTCTGCTGAAAAGTGCTTTATTCTCTTTCGTACTTCTACAAATTTGTAGTGATTATGAATTATTGTTTCAATAACGAAGTTACTTGCACAAAATTTCAGATTTTGATGTAGAAAAAATGTAAAATATATTTTTCTCAATACTTCTCCAATAACATGGTAGGATGTTTCGCAGAAGCTTTTTCCTAAACTTCGTTAATGTGTTCTCAAAGTTTTTTTTTATTTAATCAAGGATTGTCAGATTACTACAGGTTGCCAAAATTAATTCACTTGAATAGTGGGTTATGATAAGTTTATAATTTCAATTTTTACTTTATAAATATTTCACAGCAACCATGAAGTATCAATATAAATATTTTGTTCCGGATTAGTATAAACATAACTAGTCTACATAAATGTATTGTATGCAATTTTAACTTAACGGAGATTTTGTCTTGAACAATAAACCAATCTTAAATTTTAGTGGTTGATTTTTTTAAGGCAAACTTTCTATGAAGTTAAATGGTAATTGAACAATACCTAATCTATGTCAACTGGCGATTTTTAATAAACTTATCAAAAACAAAATTATTTTGAGGCGCCTGCGCTTTCGTCTGGCCGATTAATGGAGTATTGCCCCTTGCGAGCCACCGCTGGCCTGCCGTGCACAAACCGAGCCGGCAGCCAGCTATCCATTATCGGCCCGCTCACGGTTATTCATAGGATTTGCCACAGCTGAATAGTGAATAGTTGGCTAGCCGCCTTTTAGCCGCCTTTCGGCCTGGCGGACATGCCCTACCTACACGCCGAGCCGGCAAGCGTGTTCGGGCCGAGACCGGCAGTTCGGCAAATCGCTTATGTCCCGTTTCCGGACCTGCCAATCGGTGTTTTTTGGGCATAGTTGATTTTAAATACCTCAAAACTCTCAAAAGATGTTTAATTTGAAATCTACCTGAATAACTGACACAGTAACAGATGCCTGGTCTTGTGCCTATCATTATATACATCAAACTTCACCACAACTTTTTATATGGTAGTTTTGTTTTGAGATTCACATCACTATCACGTTTCAATTCAAGATTTTTTTCAATCGGGGTTTTCAGTAATTTGCTATCTTGACAATTGAATTTCATGATCAAGTTCCTCATAAAAAACTTGGGGCTTGTTATGGACATAAACCTAAGATACAGGGAACATTTGAGAAAACTTCTGCAAAACAGTTATGCTAAGATGAAAATGTTGTACGCAAGTCGTTATATACTTAACTTTAGGACAAGAAAAAAACTGTGTGAATCGTTAATATTGTCATCTTTCAATTACTGTAATATTGTTTATTACCCTTGTTTGGATTCGATTGGAAAAAATCGACTTCAGTATGTGCAAAATGTCTGTTGCCGATTTGTGTATAAATTGCGGAAGTTTGACCATGTTTCGCAAAAAATCAGAGATCTTGGTTGGTTGAAGATTTCTGGTACTGTTCAGTTGCACTATGTTGTATTTTTAATGAAGCTGTTAAAATCATCAGTCCCAAAATATCTTAGAGATAAACTTGTGTTTCGAAGTGCAGTACACAGCAGAATTGTCAGGAATCTTGATAGTTTAACCATGCCAAAACCTTCAACTGCTTTGTTTCAACGATGTTTTACATATATGGCTGTAAAAATCTATAATTCACTACCTGTGGCTATCAAGCGCTGCCCCAGCATCAATACTGTCAGATTAACGTATAGACACCTTCTTTTATCCGAATAGTATTATTAGTAGCTTAGTTATTAGTGTAATATAAAGCTAGATTAATAAATTGTAATTGGCAGGTAATCATTATGTTAATGTTTCGTGAGTGTGAGAGAGGTTAGGTGTAAGAGTAACCTTGGGTTAAATCTCGCCTCTCCTCACTTTTTATTCTCATCAATAAAGACGATATTTATTTATTTATTTATTTATATAGTGAACGCCAAACAACTTTGAATCTACGTCATCGTTACCACCAACCGCGTTGTTATGAAGTTTGCTGGTACCCATATTTGGTCACCAGCAGATCACACAACAACGCGCTTGATGCCATCGATGACTTAGATTCAAAGTTGTTTGTCGTTTGCCACAGATAAACACTGATCTATAAAAATAAGTTGTTTGTCGTTTACCACAGATAAACACTGATGACTTTGTCCTCCAAATTTCTCAAAATATGTATTCCTAAATAGTCTAATTCTAGTTTCCTCACTTTTAACGCTCTATAAAGAGTCTTCAAATTTGGCTAGAAAAGCATTGTTACACGCAACCATAATATCATCTACATACAGTAAAAGATAACAACAAATGTTTGGATTCTTGATCTTTGAAGGCAAACAAACAAATATCAGAATTCGATCACTTGAAATTGTGACTGATCATAAAGTCATTGCACTTATTGTTTCAAGCTCTAGGAAATTGCTTAAGCTCATACAATGCCTTTTTTAGCAAGCACACTTTTTTCCCGTCTCGTTTGGAAACCTTTAACCCTTCAGGAATCTGCATGAACACCTTTCCTTCAAGCTCACTATTTGAAAAAGCATTCTTGACATCAAACTGCGCCAGTATTAATCCACAGTTATTACAAATACAAAATAGAACTCGTGGAGTGGATTATCTCGAACAGATGCATGAATTTGTCCCAAATCATCTATGTCATTTTGTTCAAAACCTCTAGTCACCAGCCTTGCTTTATAGACAGTTCTCCCTTCATTATTCTCCTTGGTAAGGAATATCCACCGACTGCTTATGATTTCCTGATCCTTAGTATTATCCACCAGATCCCATGTGCAATTATCTTCGAGTGCTTTCAACTCATCTTGAATTGCTTTTTGCCATTCATTCCAAGAGTCATAGTTGCTCTTTCTGTCCTCGGCAAATGACGTCGCTCAATAATGCCAAACAGCCGAATTCAACTTCGTAATCATCAAATCTTATTGATATTTTCCCCTCTCTTATGGATCTTTTCTCAACTTGTTAAGTAACTTCATCTTCAACTTGAACTTCACCATCACTTTCAACATTTCCCTTTCATTTTCTCCATTATTTTCAGGTTGTCCTGAACATATTGACCAGTCTCTTCATATTCAATGGATTCGTAATCAATAAGACCTGATCTTCTTTCAACTTTCTTGGTACTTGAGAAACTGTTCTCATCAAATATGACGTTCCTACTATGTATAGATTTATCTTCAACTTCAATCCATAATTTGTATGCAGTTTCAGTATACCCAATAAATCTCCCTCTCATGCCTTCGTCTCCAATTTCAGTCTAAGTGAGTCTGGGACTCTGGAATGAGCGACATATCCAGAAACCCTTATATTAGCTGCGTTGGATTTTTTCTTCATTCACAATTCATAAGGTGTCTTGCTTCTATCTACAGTCGAAGGTGTCCGGTTCGTTATATATGCTGCCATCTGTATTCCCATATCAGAACAAAAGACTTGTAAGGACTTTGAACAATACTCCCCACCATTATCACATTTAATTTTGGATAACTTCAAATCACAAAATTGACCAGTTACTTTTGACACATAATACCCAAGACATTCAAAAACTTCATCTTCACTTTCAATAAAATACACCATAACAAATCTTGAAAAATCATCTACACAAGTCACAAAGTACTTGTTTCCATTATGGGAGACTGGCGTCAACTGTCCACATACATCAGTGTGAATAGGTTGCAATACTCTAGTCGACCTATTAATCTTTCAATGATGAGGTGAGCATGTTTGCTTTGCTCTAACACAAACTTCGCAAAGATCCCTATTCACACAATCATTACTGTCCTTTATTTCATAACCGTTTACCACATTTATCTTATTCAACCTTGATAAAGAAGCGTAGTTTAAATGCCCAAATCGCTCACATAGACTCACATTGACTCCGCTTCCTGATTAACAATGACTGTTCGTTGATGTAGTGGTGTGTGGCCCCTGAGTCCACAGTCTCTTCCTTAGCACAAAAAGCAACTCCCAAAGATGATGGCTCTCTACTTCCGTCAGGGCTTCTCTTGTCTATATTATCAGCAAAATCAGCCTTTCTTTGACCAGCATCTCGATTGGCATCAAATCATTTTCTAGATATTTCTAGATTGGTCAAAGTTATTTGCTTAATGACCAAATTTTGGACATATATGTAACATTTTACACCACATACTACTCCTGACATGGCCCAAATTCCCACTATGGACAATTTGCATACATTTTCAAATGACTTGAAACTTTATATACGTATTCTAGACATTATTTAAAAGTCACCAGCGAAAAAATGTTTCCGAAATACACAAAAATATACCAAATAAATGAAAAAGAAGACGCGAATTTTACTGCATGATCGCAAAAAGGGTGGGGCCATATTACCCCCCCAAGAAAGAGAGTCATCTCAGTCAATACGTCAGACGGAGATAGAGAGTGTATGCTGTGACGTATTGGATGTTGATTGGCGCTCTTGAATCGATGATTACTACATTATTAGAGGTCGTTGGTTGATTTTTCAAACATCAATGGCATCAGTACTCACTTATCCTTATATTTTTCATATTTTCAAAAAATGTGCAGATTGCCCATTGAAGCATTTTATGAATTTGTATGCTGCACCAAATGACGTTGATGGTTCACTTTTTCCATTTTTATATTTATTTTTGTTCAGGTCAAATTCCAACCGCTGGATTTTAACAGCTTCAATACTGAGGTCCTTTTCAGCTAAAGACCTTATTGACGTGACTACTGTTTCAAAATCTAGAGGCATTGGTAATAACACAAATCAGGACATATCAGACTCATCAAAGCTGCTTCCCAGATTTTCCAGCTCTCGAGATATTCTCTCACATTTGATGGAATGTCCTTGAAGATTTTCTTTCGAATTGTATTAAAGATTCATCAGTTCCTTGAGCATTTCGAACTCTGAACTCGCCCTTTTTTGCTAAAACTTGTTTCGAGCTTATCAACCAGGAATCTTGGATATCCTTCAAATATTCCAAATGTGACTCTGCAACACTCTGTATGCTGATCATACACGCTCTGGCATTTTTTTTTCTCCATGCATCATCTTTCTCCTGCTCTTTTATCTGTTTGAAAAAATCAGCTAAGCTAACTCTGACGCTGCCAATACTGCTCCCAGTCCTAACAACTTCCAGTTATCGAACCCATTTCCTTCGAACGACACAATTCCATATTTATTTTCAGTATGCAGCTCCATATTCACGTTTATATTGCCTTCACTAACCTCTATTCTATGCAACTGTCTGGTCCCATAATTGATGTTATGTTTGAATGAAGCATCGGATAGATATTCAAACGTTTAATAATAATGCGGAAGACGATGATTGATGATTTTCAAAAACTTAAAAAACAAACTCCATAATGCCCTTATTGGCAAATCCAAAGATCAATGGGACCTCTGCCGGCGAAAATAGTAAGCTGATTTAGCAGGTAATCGAGCTGGGCGGATTGCATTGTTTGCATAGTGTTTTGAAGGTTTAGTTGTGTATTACGTGGATTCTGTGTTTGAAAAAAGAAGTAGAAAGGTGATTTGTTGTCTGTTTTGATAAAAAGGAACATCTCACTATCACTATGTCATCTGAAGCGTCGTTCACATCTCGTCATGAAGTGATAAGGAAACATAAAATAATGAAGAACACCAATTGTTCAGTCTATGGGTGCCATTCTCGAAAAGGAAAAGACGAAAAAACGGTATCAACCGAGTACTCCTAGTGACATTGACAAGTTACAAGTGACATACGTCACAACGTTATACCGTTATAATACCGCTGTAATCCTTAAGGCAGGTCTGCACTACTGATGCCCGTATGCTCTGATTCTACAGATAAACGCATTCCACTAAACGCGTTTAAATAGATGAACGTCCTAGTTTTCGCAACAAGTTAAACTAGGAAAAAGGTCGGCAACGTCGGAAATTCTTGGAATATTTGGCTGGAGTTCAAGTTAATTGGCAACCATGATGTTGACAGTTGACAATACTGATATTTGTTAAATGATTGTTTTGACATTTGAACGTATAGTTATGTAAGGCTTACATTGCATTTCACTTCGGAGTGGAACTCTCGAATTTCCGCTTGGCAATCGGGAATTTGTGTTCAAAGTCAAGCTTAAGCCAAATAAAATTACGTGGTGAATTTATATTTACGGACATTCCAAAACACTCGGAAAACGTGATATTCTTTGGAAAAAACCACTTTGTACATTAGTTATTTCATCTATTATTGTAAATGGCATTTTGATTTATCTTGAACACACATCTGCTATGGCATCCCTTACTTTTTCGATAACACAAAAAAAACGAAATCTCCGGAAAAATGACATAACGTTCATTGAATTATCAAAATGTTTAATGCGGCTTGTAGTATCTTCTGTTTTTATCCATGCAGGAACTATTGTTATGTCGAAAATATCGGCTTCAAGAAATAATTCGTCTTCAAACTCCTCAGTAGAAAATAAAATAAACACACCACAGTGAGAGGATAGGAAAAACAATTAGGTATCAGCACCAAATATCCATTAAATAATGAATAATATGTTCAGTTGTATTAGTTTATATTATGTCATGATATATTTTTTCAATACGCACGCATCTCCCGCCACAATTGAACTTGTCTAATTTCGCCGGTGCACACGAAATATTGTATTTAAACGCCATCAGATCCAAACGAGTTTAAGTACGAACGGAGAATACGGGCCTGAATAACAAATTGGCAAGAATAATGGACGGTTGCACCAACCTATTTTGAGGATACTTAACGCTAAGAAACCCGTAACTTGATAGTTTTACATGCAGAACTGTCAAGTTAAGGGTTCCTTCACGTTAAGTATTCTCAAAATTGGTAGGTGCAATTGCCCATAACAGGGGTCAAAATGACTTATCAGCATATTTTAATTTTAAAACCCTGAAAGCAACTTATTGTGCATAAACGGACATAATTTTCTCCTACGTAATTATAACAAAAATAATTTTGTCGTTTCATGCATGAGTGAACCTGCTGCCTGATAGCTTCAATTCACAAATACACCATCGATTCCACACTTCAGAAGGTTTTGAAGATTACTTCCAAGAATTATTAACCTGGGCGACTACGACAGAACATATAGAGAAACAGTTCGTCTTTACTGAATAAAAAGTCTTGTCTATATTCTGTTTAATGTAATAAAATCTCAGAATATATTTTGTTGCTTTCTCATTCATGCAGCTACAATACCCAAATTGGTATTATCGTCTCGCAAGGTCACCACTAAACGATCATTTTCTCACTGCAATTTGGTTTTAGGACCCATACCAATAAACGGTATACGAATGTTTCAGAAGGTTTTTTGAGATTATCTCAAAACTATACCAATTGGACTCAAGGCCTTTCTTGCATGCATGAATTCATATAAAAAATAGTAAAAAAAAAGAACTCACGAAGATAAAATTTTCCTTTTCTATACAAGCATTCGCATTAACACAAAAAACCTGGATTTTTCCCAAGAGCTAGTAAACTAACTTTATTTTCAATTTTCGAACAGAATATCATTTAGAAAAGTTATTTATCCTTATCCTGATGTGGAATCAATGATTTGAATTGAAACTTGGATCTTTTTGGTCTTTCTAAAAGATTCTTCAGCAAACATCTACACTATGACTGTAGCACCTAATGTCAAACTTCTGAATGTATTTCACCACTTGGAGAAATACGGAATCTTTATTTTTTCAAAATGAATATTTTTGATAACACAAAGATCATTCTTTGAAACTTTCTGATGCTCACCCCTGTATTTATTTAAAACAAATTGAATTGGAATAATTTGGCTTGAAGATAAAAACAAAGGTAGTTTACTCTTAAAAAAATCAGGTTCTCGAAGCTTCAGCGAACTCTTTATAAAAAAAACGGTTTTTTTTTTCGTTAATTGTGTCCTTTTAAAAAGCAGGAGGAATGAGTTTTTCTTGACAAATGAAATTTTTTATACATTTCATTTGTGGTCTTGTTAACCCTGTGTTACTGTACATCATGATTAACAATCATCAAACAATCAGTCTACTTGACATAAGTATCAATTTCTGTATTCTAAGTCAACTCATCCGGAATCAAAAATCCTCAATAAAAAGCTCTACTAGCTGTTTATCACAACAAAGAGTCAGATAAATCAATAAAAGTGAGAGCGAAAAAACTCTCAAATAAAAAATATACTAGGTAAAAAGATTTTACACGGCTTTCTGCGTCTTCCAGCCATGATATTTCTCATCAGCTCTTCTGTACCCGGTGTGCTCTATCTTGCTAGGCTTAATGCACAAAACATTCTCGTTAGAACTGCGTCTCCCATAGAGTAAAAGTGATCCAAGATTTTAGTTGTGCGAACTACGGTGAGGGGCGCTGTAGGTTCATACACTGACGTGATAGATGACAGGTTATAGCGGGACTTCTGAAATTCACAGTTGACAGGTTATAGGCGGGACTTTTGAAATTTGCTTTTAATTGGTATACATTGAAAATATGACTTGCACTAATGGAACGGCCTTGAATTTGATAAAATTTTGATCATGCATCAGTTTTTAAAGAAGCAATGGTGCATTTAAAAACATTAATCCACTTGTCAGTCAGTTAACGTGTTTTGACTTTTTTTTTCGAAAAAATAAACGGTTTTTTGTGTAATTTTTGATAATATTGCATGGCTGACAATATTCAAAAGAGAGGCGGTTCAAAATTTAATAGCAAGACTAACCTTTGCTCAATTATTGTGAAAATTTCGGGAAGTACATAATTTTTGCTCCATTTCCGGATGGTGATAGCCGTTTTTATCAAAACAAAAATTACGTGTGTCAAAAAGGCACTAACCAAAATCGCAAAGATGCGTAAACTGACAAATGGATTGAAGTTTTCAAATGCAACATAACTTGTTTGACAACCGATGCAGGATCAAAGTTTTATCAAATTTTAGGCGGTTTCTTTAGTTTTGTTCATATTTTGTCCATTTATAGTAGGTATGTAGTACATATTTTTTATTATTGATAATTTGAGGCAAATTGTCCAAAAACTAATTCGCGGGAAATTCCCTTTTAGACAATTAAGTCATAAAAGAATAAACATATTTTTTATATTAATAAAGATTATACTTACACTGATTAAAACAATTAGGTACCGTATATTTTCTGAAATATTTATTCGGCAATAGAAAATGAGTTTGATATCATAATATTTATTATTGAATGAGGACATTATTCTAGGACATTTCATACAGATCCGCTAAAATCACTAATTACACAAAGTTTAACGGAAAATACTCATACCTGCTTGAATTTGTATACAAAAATATCAATGTTCTAAGTACAGTTCAGAATATCCAATCATTGTTTTGAGAACTACAAGCAGAACACTAGAAATGTCTTATTCTTAAACAAGACAATCCAAACACCTGTATGTTGATTCACTGACCAATCAACATCGGAAAAGATGGGGTTCACTAATTTGTTGGTTGACTGATGAGTGAAAATAGTTCAAACTTTTATTTCAATATTTGCTTTATTTACCAAAAATACACTTACAGAAAATACTGTTGGAGTTGGCTTGGCTTGCCTGCCTGATTAACATTCAATCTCATTTCGAAGTGGAACTGTCAAATTTCCGTTTGGCACACGGGAAACATATGCTACCATCTACATCGAATTTGTGTTCCCGATCACGCCCAAGCCAAACTCAATGTGAATGGTAGCGTATGATTTCCGTTTGCCAAGCAAAAATTTGACAGTTCCACTTCAAAATCAAATTTTAATGTAACCTCTCACTTGATTCAGGGGTGCGTTCAGATGTTTCGCCGGGTGTACTTCGAACGCGTTTTGCTCGTTCAGATGACCCAAGAGGCTGGTTGTTCCGTTCAGATGCGTGAAATGAAAGTTACCGGGCGTCCCCGGCGTCCAACCATTTATCGTAGTCGGAAGAGTGATGAAATTTGTCCCGCATGCGTATTGCTTATTTACGTTATTTTGACAAGTGGCTATTCATACAGATTTCGCAGTTCTTCAATAGTTTTAATTCTAATCGAAAGAAAATTGGCGGAAATATTACTTCGCAGTCCCAACAACTCACATGGATTATTTTTTTTGATTATTTATTTTATCTCATACCTATTTATTTGGTGATTACATTATTTTGTTTTTACCATTCACGCCATTTGTATTTTACCTATCCTATAGGTATTTGGGGATGAAAAATTAACATATTGTCACGCAAGGTGTTAGACTGGGTCTTCGACTGGACCCACAACACCTGTCGTGCTCTAGGGCACGTAGCTGGGCTGATGAGTAGGGAAACTCAGTTTGTGATAGTAGCTTCAATATATTGTTGCCAACCATACATCTCTTACCACCATAAGATTAGGATGAGCATGTTTCCTCTTGCGTTGATCGTGAGGGGAGTTATATAGCGCTAAAGTTCGACAAAGGGTGAGAGGGGTTACACTACTCACGAGGATAGAAGGGAGTGAGAGGGGTTGCACTACTCACGAAAAGGGAACGAGTAATTAGCGTATGCCAACTACTCCCATTATCTCGCTGAACGTGTCTATTTATACCAAAAAAACTGCTCGGGCAGCGATTCTACCAGTGGCAAATTGGGTGGATTTACACTAAGTATAGTTGCACCACCCTGCGTTCAACGCTTGTTCACTGCTAATAGTGCTAATGATTGCGTTTGCAAAAAATTGTTGGCCAGCGGATCTTCCTTGACCTCGGTGATAGTTGCCTATCACAGGGTGTGTATATGGTCCCCTTACTCAGTTCAGAGGGCCAGTATCCCTGTAATATGGCTGAAGGTTGTGGATTCCTGGCCGGTTTCGTGTTTTCCCGTTGGATGGTTGTGGGGACCGGTAGCCGTTATATGAAAAACAGAAAGTCTGTATAAGTACATCATCCTATACAGGTCAAAACATAATTTTAACAACATCTCAAAATAAACAATAACATCTCATATTAAAATCATAAACATATACCCCCTAAATTCTTATCTATATCAATTCGTCATGAGGGACGGCAGCAGGCGAAAGTTTTACTCGGCAGCGGAGATCTTCGTGAGGAGGCTGTTGAGGAGGAATCACCCCGGCATTCCCCGGGTAAGTCTGTTTTTTTTTCTCTTCCCGTTTTCTGGGCCGTATGCCTTCTCTTCCCTCCTATATAGCGGCTGCCAATCGTGTTGGTAGATGTGCCGTGCGAGTGTTGGCCCCTCCGAGGTACCGGAGGGAGAGCAGGTCCTGTACCACGGACCGTTCCAGAGGGATATCATGATCCTCACTGCAAAGGTTCGCCCTCGCCGTCCCTTGGTCCATATATATGAGTAGTGTAATAATTTTTAAATAAGTTGTTGAAAAAATACAAAGTTTATATGTATATACACAATTGGTCTCACTGACTCTGTTCACCCTGTACACTGCAAGTTATGTGAGGTATTAAATTGCGCTGTTTCCGACCCGCTTCTCGAGCGACTCGTCTGTCGCACGTGAAATGAGTTGGCATCTGTATTGGCCCTCGCTTTCCTGTTCAGTTATCCTTAGTAAATAGGACGGTGGGACTTTCTGGCTTTGTTCATTGTCTCGGGGGTTGTTGGCTGGTTCTGGATGGACGGGCTGTTAATGTCTCTGTAAGTATTTAAGAGTGTGTTGGCCTATTTTGAATAGAAGATACATCAGGAAAAGGGATAGTCTTACACATGTTAACGAAAAAATCGTGTCGTGGCGGCATGGGTCTGTGACGTTTTGTGCTGATGTGGGCTGCATGATGACCAGAGGCGTCCATTGGTTTCGGTGAAATAACAGGTGAAGGAGGGCTATTGAGAGTGTTGTGTTCCAAATTATCATCAGGGTTTGGTTTTCTGTGTGCCAATTATAACCATCGATGGTGGTTTGAGCTTCTTCCGATTGACGGATACTTTCAATGAGGTCGTTGCTGATGTAGATGTAGGTCTGTTCCTGTTATTTGACGAGAGTGTGCTGGATGATCCTGAGCGTTTCTTGATATAGCCATATATAGTACGGCGTGTTCAATAGTGCATGTCTCTCGTCCCCAAGTGAACGGGTGAGTAATAAGTTAAAAAATTTCCCATTTCTAACTAATTTATTTGATAGATAAAAGTTGTTCTTCAGTAGTTCTAGGCTAATGTTGATGTTCGTTTTTTCTTCATCCCTGACTCTGTTACTAAGCAGGTCTTCAGTTTTTTTATTTTATTTTCCGTCTCGTCCACCCTAGTTCCTACGTTTCTTTGTGCTACTATTCTTCCTCGCCATCCGTACAGCTGAAATAGTCCTCCTCTTGCCCATTCTGTTCCTTTCCTTCCCTTGTTTCTTCATCAATTAGAGCTCCATCCAATGGAACATTCTCCGTCCAAGGGTCGTTATATGGTAGCATTCTACAGACGTGCACTGTATCCAAAGCTTTCTTTCTACACCCAAGTCTCCTCACTTCGTAGTTGACCTCCCCCAGCTTCCTTGTTTCCTCATATGGACCAAACCATCTTGACAGCAATTTTTTGCTTCGTCCTACTTTTCTCACAGGAACGAAAATCTTCACTTTATCTTCTGCCTGAAACTGCAGATCCCTGTGTTTTTCGTCGAAGCGAACCTTGTCCTTTTCCTCTTTTCTTTTTATGTTCTCTACTGCTACGGCCCTCATCGTCAGAGCTCTCTTCCGCAGCTTCAGCGTATCGGTTGACAGCTCGTTGTCCAAGAGTCCTGCCTCTGATGGTAGAGTGAGCTCTCTTGCGAAAGTGAGCATGAAGGGGCTGAATTTCGTGGTGTCACTTCTTTCACCAATTCTGACTGGAATACTTTCCCTTTGTCACTCAAGATCGTTCTTGGGGCTCCATGGATCAGGATCACCTTTTCTAGTATAAATTGGGCCACTGCCTCGGCTTTTCCATTTGGTAATGCGGCTGTTATTGCATATCGGGATGCATAGTCAGTCGTAACTACTATCATTGTCTTGCCCTTGTTGCTACGTCGGAATGGTCCCAACAGATCAATGCCTACTTTGTCAAGGATTGATCCCACGGGAATTGGTTGTGAAAATCCCGGAGTCTTTCTATATGGTTGACCTTTCCTAGCTTGGCAATCTATGCAGCCCTTCACATACTTCTCCACATCCTTCGCCATCCCTGTCCAGTAGAACCTATTCCTGATTTTATCCAAGGTTTTACTCAATCCTGAGTGCCCACTGGTCGGTGCAGCATGTAATTCTCACATTATCTCCTCTCTAATGGATTTTGGTACTACCAGCAGGTGTTCTACATCGCCTTGACCCGTATTGAGTTTGTATAGGCAAGTCGAAAAGTCTAAAATTTTTTGCTCGTCTTCTGATGGCTATAGGTGCGGCATCTGGATTAATAATGGTTTCTTTCAGGAGTTTTGGTTCGGGTTCTTTGTCCTGTAGGCTCGCAATTTCCTGGCTTTTCATTCTCCTATTGGAGGTAGTACTGGGTTTCGCGACAGGCAGGCTAAGTAGCTCCAGCTCGCTGATGGAGTAGTTTCATTCGCAGGATGACAAACTCCGGCTGACATATGCTATGGGATGGTTTTATCCGTCTTCACCTTCTTGTAGCAAAATTTCCCCTATTCCGATGGTGGATGCGTCTTTGTGAAGGAATGTCTTTTTTCCCGGGTTGTAGTGATGTAGTACCGGTTCTGATATCAGTCTGTGTTTCAGCTCGTTGAATGCACGTTCTTCCCTTTGCCCTCATTTGAACTTTCTTGTTTTCTTCGTCAATTCGTGCAGTGGTCTAGCAATGACGGCAAAGTTCTAAACAAATTTTCTGTAGAAATTACATAATCCTAGGAAGCTTTGGACTTCTTTTACTTTCCTTGGAGTCGGAAATTTCTTCACACACGCTATTTTTTCGTCATCCAGTAGAATGCCCTCTTTCCCTACTTTGTAGCCCAGGACTCGTATCTCCTCCCTCAAGTATTTGCACTTGCATGGTTTCAGTGTCAGGTTGGCTTGTCGCAACCGTTCGAAGACTTTTCTTAGTTTCATCATATGTTCTTCTTCGGTTTTAGAGAAAATAATGATATCTAGGTTTATCAGGATCTCTTTCCATTTTAGGTCCCAGAACACTTGGTCCGCCAATCTCTGGAATGTAGCGGGAGCGTTGCATAATCCGAAGCTCAGTACATTAAACTCGTAGCTAGAATGACCTTGTGCAACGAACGTTGTGTACTGCTTGGATTCTTCCTCAATTGGAACCTGCCAATACCCGGAGAACATGTCCAGAGTGCTGAAATAGATTGCTTCTCCCAAGTAAGTCAAAATATCATCTATCTGTGGTAAAGGCCAATTTGACTTTCTAGTCACCGAGTTAAGTTTTCTGTAATCCACGCAGAATCTAGTTTTCCCGTCTTTTTTCTTTACGAGTACGACTGGGCTGGCTCAGGGTGAGTGACAAGGTCTGATCACCTCCCTTTCCAACATCTCTTTTATCTGTTCATCGATGACCTGTCGCTCCTTCTGGGACACTCTATATGGCCTACTTTTAATCGGCATGGCCTCTCCCATATCTATGACATGTTCAGCAAGGTTAGTACGCCCCATGGTTCTTGTGGATTTTGAAAAAACGTCCTGATATTCCTCCAACAACCTGGCTAAGTCCGTTCTCGTGTCCGGGTTTTCAATGTTTTGTAGGTTATGATCCGCTAGTGTAACTTGGTCTTCATCACGTTTTTCCTGTAAATGACAGTTCCATGACCCATTTGGTTTTACCTCTGTTGTTTCCAACGTAGAAATCGTTGTGCCTTTGAATATTCTAACGGTGTCTGAGGAGGCTGATCTTAGTTTTATGAATAGTTTGTCTTCGTTGGAGAAGATGTGTGACTGTATATGCGTCATCATTTTCACCAACTGGTCCAAGTTATATGAGCATGCATAGGCTGTTTCCTCCATTATGTCAGTGCTGGGTGAGAGGCCGATTGTCACAGTTTCTCCAGGGCTAATTCTGAAGTCGTCACCAGCTGTTGATTTCACCCTACTAGGTACGGTGTCTGTTTCTATCGTCATCAGTGCTTCTTCACGTATCGACATTGGTCATCTTTTCTTACAGATTATGATGCGAGTCTCCTCAGTCTTGAACAATGTATACATCATTTTTTCCAGGATCTCCCATTCCTCGGAGTTTAAGCGCCATCCCTTTCTTTCGAAAGCTACTTCTTGGTATCCTTCTTCTCTTGCTATACGTCTTATCGTTGCAAGGCACTTGAAGATGTCCTCCAGCGCTGGTCTCTCCTTGCTAGAAACTCTCACTTGTAGAAAGAATGCTGTTTTGCCTCCATGCCTTGACATCGATACTGCCCCTAATGGTTGGCTATGTTTTCTAGATATCGCTGGGAACGCCCCGTAAATAGCTTCAATGTTATTCCTTGTTCGATAGTCACGGGTTACTGCAAAGCCCCGGATTACCAATCTGTGGAGCTTGTGGATGTTCTCGAATTTCCCCTGAACCACTGTTTCTATTTTCTGTTTGTTTACCAGTGAGCGTTTCAACATCCCCACCTGAATTGGTGGTGTCCTTCCAAGATGAGCAATTTTTTGGAGAGGTCTATTGCTGCCCTATGTTTGTTTAGAAAGTCTATTTCTAGGATGAGGGGGAAAGGTGAACTCCCGATAATTTTCACATCTATGTCACTCTTGAATTGTTCTATTGTTAATTGTATTTTTGCTTCACCTAGCACTGATATCCCATGACCCCCTGCTGTAGCCAATACCGTGGAACTCCTCTTGAGTGTGATGTTTCTTGCCCAGTCACGTTGTAGTACATAATTTTGAGCCCCAGTGTCAACCAGTGCTCGAAGAAGTTGGTTGTTTATTTCAACCGTGATGTATGGGATGCTGGATCGGAATGTGTCCCTCTGACAGTGGATGGCTGGGAACCCTGATTTTGCCATCCTCTTTCGTTTGGGTGCTGGGTTCTGCATGATGCTGCGAAGTAGCCTGCTCTGCCACAGTTGTAACATCTGGGACTATTACTGTTACTTCTGGACCCTCTTTATCTTGGTTGTGCTGGAGGGTGACGGTTTCTGTCGGTACTTCTATAGTTGTACTGCTGTTTAGGCTGAGGATAATAGTCTCCCCGTCTATTGGCATTTCTAGGTTGATGGTAATGCTGAACCTGGTTTGGTGCTGGATGTTCCATTGGTACTCTGACCTACTCTATTTCTTTTTTCGTCGGTGCCCTGTCTATGGTTACCGCTATCTTTTTTAGCTGATCTAGCGAGCTTGGTTGCTTGTTCGGCGGGCTGGTTAACCAGTAGTAGTGGTAATAACTTTCCTCTGATAGACCTCTGCTGACGAATTTCAGAAAGTCATTGAAATCAAATTCGTATTGGTAATCATGGTATAGTACTTGTAATTCGTACAGGAAACTCATTACTGTCTCCTTCTTTCCTCTAAATAATCATTTTCCTCAAACTCCATTTTGAAGTCTTCCAGTATATCAGTTCAGGCGCTAATCACTTTTTCTTTTTTGTATGCCTGAAATCAAATATGTGCTGCACCGCTCAAAAAGGTCTCTAGATAGGCAATTTTCAGTGTGTCGTCCATGGTGCCCTTTATGATAGTTAGCTGGTCTCTTGATCAACCGAGGGTACACTGTCTGAGAGGTTATTAGCTGCTTCTTGCTAGTTACATTGTATTTGAACTTCAACGGCCTGAGGTCTAGGGACTTCTTGGCTAGCAAACTGCACCTTTACTGCCTTCTGTGCATGTGGAATGGGGAGAGTGCCGTAAACCTGGATGTGTCCTTCACTGGGGTGAAGATGCTCGCTGCTGTGGAACTTCCTTGGTCTGGTCCAAATTCGTCCAACTCATCCGTATCACTTTTGGACCTAAGGTTGTACCGTGAAATCAAATGGAATTTCTTCACAGGTCCCCGGGTACTCGTCTTGGCAGCGGAAATGATCGTAGGCGCCTCCACCAACTGTCACGCAAGGTGTTTTCGACTGGACCCAAGACACCTGTCGTGCTCTAGAGAACGTAGCTGGGCTGATCAGTAGGGTAACTCAGTTTGTGATAGTAGCCTCAATAAATTGTTGCCAACCATAAATCAGTATAATCTCTTACCACCATAAGATCAGGATGAGCATGTTCCCTGTTGCGTTGATCGTGAGAGGAGTTATATAGCGCTGAAGTTCGACGAAGGGTGAGGAGGGTCACACTTCTCACAAGGATAGAAGGGAGTAAGAGGGGTTGCACTACTCACGGGGAGGAAACGAGTAATTAGCGTATGCCAACTACTCCCGATTATCTCGCTGAACGTGTCTATTTATAGCAAAAAAACTGCTCGCTCAGCGATTGTACCAGTGGCAAATTGGCTGGATTTACACCAAGTATATTTGCCTCCAGTATTAATGTGACAATATTTATCAGTGTTTATCACTTTCATTTGACATAAGATCGCCCGGACCGTTCAGATGTTTTTGGTTACCGCTTGAAAGTCGAGTGCGTTTTCTCCGGAGCATTTATCCTCTTCTCGACGAATCATCTGAACGCACCCCAGGATCAATGGGGTCTTCTGTCACGTCAATAACTGTCATCTAACTGTTAAGGCTTTGAGCGCCTCTCACCGTAGTTCGGCCAACTTAAAACAAGGTACTGTCATTGCCCATTGGAGACGCAGTTCTAAGGGGAATGTTTTGTGGGTTTATGACGGAGTAACGAGACCCTTCAAGTACCTGGCCAGAGACAACCCAAAGAGACGCCTGAGTGGCTTGAAGAATTTGTCCGCCGTACCTAACTTTCTCTTTCTTGCATATTTTTGAATACGTTTATCTTCATAAGTAAAAGTGGCGAGGAGGGAGCTGTGATCGCATTTATCTCAGTTGTCATGTTTTGTTTATCTCTTGTATAGTCTTTTGGCTATCTCTTGTTTCTTCACATATGAATTGAGAGATAGCGGGCATAAAAGCAGTTGAAATAGTTGAACATGGCACACCGCTCGACTGGCCGATTTCGTGCCGATGGACATGATTGACATTTCTTATGTTAATGGCCGCCGTGTTTACATTGTGTTGGCTACGAATCACTGTTGTGTGTTTTTCCCGATTTTCCTTATAAGATATTGACTTTTTGAGGCAATTCTAGTGAATCAAGTCCCCCATTTTTATCTTGAATGATCCCACCTAAACAAACTTTCTGCGATTGATCTCTCATTCAAATTTTAAAAAAGTATGTTTGACGTATGTAAATTGATTATTTCCATGTTCACATTTTATTGTCTGTATAGGAATACCAAATTAATAAAGATAATTTCCCAAATTAGATGTTTGCAGTTATTGAATTTTTGTTGACTCGTAAGCAACATCATAACATTTCAAATCATTCTGCTTGCAATAATAATACAAAGATAAAACATTATATTATATCAGTAACATTTATTAAATTGTTATTCATCTATCAACAATATGATAATGTTGTTGAAATATGACGCCGCATTCTCATTTGTTCATTATATTTGGCAAATAAAATGATTGAGAATGTATTAATGTTGCTTTTCAGTCAAGCAGTGTAGAAAACATTCTGAATCTCCCACGCGTACGGAAGCGTCAATATCGCGCGCTATCTATATCCACTTTCTGTCGTCGAGTTGGAGTGGGAACGCATTTCAGCTATCTCTCTCATAGATAAACTATTTACATTGAGTTGCGCGTTTCTTTGGGTTGGCGCCTTTTCCATAAGCTGGGATTTTTAACAGAAGAACTAACGGAAACGCAGAAGCTCTGTCTATTGAGGCTTATGGTAGCGAATAATGTCAGAAACTGTTTGGAGAATTAGGAACAAAATAACTAGAAGGGATCCACATTATAACAGCTGTTTTAAAAAGAAGCATAGCACGTTCATGATTTTTCAAGTAGAAAGACTATTAGATGTTGCAAAAATTCAGTTATAGGGTTCGTCAAGATGTCAAGTATGAGAGTATTTGTATCATCGATTCTTTGTTCATTATTATCTGATTGTAGATTTGAAGCTTTTGAAGCGTATTTTCCATTTAAAACGTCAAAAAAAGTGCATCGCAATTTGCTGGTGGAGAAGTTTGAAGTTTTCAGTATAAATTGATTATCATTTCTGAAAGGATTATAAACTACCTAACGCATCAGTTGCTTAGTTCCCACTGAATGTTTATTGAAAGACTGGAGTGGACTGGTTTTAGGGGTTGGACCCACGTGCAGGACTGTTTCCGGATTGAATCATCAAGGCTTGTGACTGTTTTCTTAACTCAAAAACCCAATCAAAATAGGTATGTGTAGGTTTTTTCCAATGATCCACATTTTTCATGGTAGTCTTTTATCGTTAAACTTTTGTTGAACGATTTTTCTGACTTGACTTTGAAAGCATGGTTCAAACTTGGTGGGCAATTTTTTTCACTAAGTTCAGTACTGTCTGGATAATCTAGGGAGTTGAGACAAGAATTTGAATAGTCTCTCTTTCTAGGGGTTTTTTAAGGTTATCAAATCTGGTTTTGAGAAAAGTGTTGAGCTTAACATCCCCTCCAATCTCTACTGTCATTGATCATTCAATACCCCTACAAGGTACAACCCCGTGTTACTGATGTCAGATGAATTGATAAACAGTGTGACCCATTAAGATTGGAAACACCCCTGTAAAGTTTCCGGTTATCAACCGATATCAACATTTTTTTAATGTCAAGGTATGAAGGTTCTACTACGTGACAAATTTTGAAACCTTTATTTCCATTTTTAGAGCATATTACGATACTTTTTCGTGATAAAAAATGGAGAATCTTTATTAGCGATTTTTTTATTACATGAATGAATACGTCATTGAATTTAGAGGGCTTCCAAATAGCTGTGACCAAATTTTCATAAAAATATATTAATTATTAACAAAGTCACGACAACTTCAAATTCATACATTTTCGAAACCAACCGTCTCAAAAGAACACCCTGCATCAACAGTTGCCATGGAGATGAGTCACTTGTCGTCAGTACCTAGTGTCATTGTGGAATTATCTATTTATTGGCGACGATATTTCATGTTAATTTGATAATAATTGTCCAAGAGTCGTTTCCGAGATCAAAAATTCAAAATGTGACTAACTTTTCAAAGAAAAAGATTAAAATAATCCGGTTGTTTGGTGATTTTACTCGTAGTAGCAGAGAAGCTGCTACAGATTCTAATTCGAGACATCCCAAACGAGCTCTTATCACTCATGCTACCGCAGCCGCTGTAAATGCTGTTTTCAATGAAACTGGCAGTGTTATTAAAATACATCAGAATGGTTAACATCATGTAATAAACCGGCATCCTGATGATAACGACTTATTAGCAGCAAGTCGAGCCAATCCATGCATTAGTCTTCTTGAATTATCATCTCATCTGAATACAAGCAAGGATACAGCCAAAAGATGTTTCGTTCGGCATCAAATCAAACCTTATAAGCTTACATTCTCACGCACATTAAAAGAAGATGATAATGAGAGATTAGATTATCGTTATTGGGCACAGAGTAATTTTTCAAATGACAGGCAATTTCTGAAGAAAATTAAGTTCACTGATGAGCCACATTTACCACTAATGAGGTAATATCGTCTCATAACTGTAGATACTGGGCCGAAGAGTGCGTCTCATCTTCAAAGTGTCGCAGGATCAAATCTTGGTCTCGACCTAACTTTTTTTGTTTTTTTTTACCTTTTTTCCGGATGTTTGGTTGTTTTAATACCAAGCATTGACTACTAGGAAACTTCAATATTTTTAATTTTGTTTTTTAACGTCTTTTATTTGTACTTTAATTTGCATAGGGCAACAATGTTGTGACACCTGCTTCTTTTTGTTATAGCCTGGAAAAGTCTTCAAATATAGACAAAACGTCGCGTAGAGAGCTGTAGTTTTTATTCTCCTATTGTCCTGATATCCAAGAACCGTCAATCATATAATTCTAATTCTTTTGATTTCTGGTTGTAGTGTCTCATATGTTACTAATTGGTATAGTAGGTTCGTGGGTATTTGTGAGCGTGAATAACTAGATTGCATCAATATTTGAAGTTCAAACGTTCATCGTGCGCTGCAAATATATTTCCAACGAATGATTTTCGAACATTTTCTGGGGTGGTAAATGAGAGAGGATATTTTTGGGTTGCCCACAATATTGGGATGTATAATTTGATAACTGTATTGGGTAGCACCCGCTACGAAAAATAATCGCGTAATAATGGAGTAATTGCGACATCGGGTTGCCCTGATTCACACATATTATTTGAGTTGGGCTTACACAAAAAAAAGTCCTATTACTCATTAATTACTCACTTCTTCACATTATTTTGTAAAAGTTTGTCCGTATTTAGTGTTTATTACACATGATTGATGTAACTTGGTACAATACTGAGTGAGTGAACTGAAAAACCAACGAACCTCCTAAGAAGACGTTTTTGCACATATCATAGTGATATTTCATGATAAAATCCCACTACGGATTGAAAGTACATACTGATTCCACTGGTTGCGATTTTCAAGTTCAATAGTGATAGATATAAATGAAAATCATCCATTTTCTCTGAGAGGGCCTTTTCTTGATTTGGATAATTAAAAATTCAACGTCTTTGGGCCTCAATATTATAATTAAAGAAATCACGTGACACGTGTTTCGCCACTATATGGCATCATCAGACCTAAGATAAAACACTAACTAATTACACGAAAAAATATAAACATCTCACACTAAATAACCTTAAGTAGGCTGTCACAAGATGTACAAACAGACAATACCCACATACTTCAGTATTCGAGTTGGAGAAATCATGTCCTGTTGACAGCAGATGATTCGCGAATGTTGATTTGGTTTCTGTTATTTCTGTGTCCTTGTATTTGGTCACCAAGCTCAAATGCTCATGGACTCTCTGGGATATTTTCCTTCCGGTCTGTCCTACGTATACAGCAGAGCTACGTATACAGCAGAGCAAATATTTAGAATCAACACTGCAAGGCGCTGTCAACAGGACATGATTTCTCCAACTCGAATACTGATGAACTCCACGTTTGTTTAAAGGGTAAAAAACTGGACCTGTTGGAAAAGATGGAGATAAACAGGGCTAAAAAGAGTCCCATCTTGACTTGTATTAACGATGTATTTGATTTCGAACAATCTCTTATATTTAATCAAGTATAACATCTTCCCTTAAACGTTTACATATTTCAAGTAAATTTGGCCGAGTGGTCTAAGGCGTGTGTCTGTAAATGTTTGATTCAGGCTATCAGGGTTCGATTCCAGGATAGGTAAATTTTTTTTTTTATGTTTTCATTCGTTTTTTATTCTCAGAGATTTGTTATCGACGCATTTTTTCTCAGTTTGGTTCATATATCGGTACGCCTTGCAGTGTTGATTCTATAGTGAAGTGTGTGGGTATTGTCTGTTTGTACATCTTGTGACAGCCTACTCAAGGTAATTTGGTGTGAAATGTTTATATTCTTTTGTGTAATTAGTTAGTGTTTTATCTTAGGTCTGATGATGCCATATGGTGGCGAAACACGTGTCACGTAATTTCTTTAATTATAATATTGAGGCCCAAAGACGTTGAGTTTTTAATTATACAAATTAAGAAAAGGCATTCTTAGAGAAAATGGACGATTCTCATTTATTTGAGAATGCAAGTCAGGCTAAGCTCGTCCGATTTTACCAAAAAAACCTGATTCCACGGAAGAATCTGATGTTGAAAATCTGATTTCTACAACAATGTTTACACTTTGACTTGACGCCAAACTTCGTGTCCCTCAAATCAAGATCAAGAACGAAATCAGCACACGCCGCTTTAAAGTACGCTAAAGAAAAGTGGATCAAGGAAGAGGTCAAGAATCACTACAAAAACCTTAATTCAGTTAATTCGAAGTTGATGTTCCTGTACTTGACACTAACGCTGTTGCTTTCCTATGTGGAGTTCTGTTGCCTGGATATGAAGTTTAGAGATGATACGCAGGAGTTTGGTAATAACACCTTTCACTGGTTAAGCAGGAAACTTCAGAACTTGAAATCATCTCATATGTTAGACCTGAGAGAGAAAGACAATCAAATGTATAGAAGACAGTTGGGACAATGTCAATTTGAATTTCACAAGCGTTTTCTCAACTTATCGAGTGTGACTTTTTCCAAGGAAGAGGAAAGCATCTTAAACTCTAATCTTAAATTCGGCGTACAGCAGAGAGTCACAAGAAAAACAAAAGAGATCTTGGCAGTTGAAGCTGAAAACATAATTCAATCGACTGATGTTTCAAATCGTCCAGTATTGAGATCCAAAATCATAACCCTCCTGAATTCTCGCAACTTCAATTATTCAGGCCGCGGTTTCGTACCTCAAGCGGCCCAACTCGACTCTTCAAAGGAGAAGATGAATGACTTGATTTTGACCAAGGCAGATAAGGGTTCATGCCTTATTATAATGCAACGAGAGGACTATGTACGAAGAGTTGAGGAGTTCTTGAGAGGTGGGGATTTCGAAACGATGCAGAAGGATCCAACCAACAGGTTCTATGTCAAGCTGAAGAGTACGTTGAATGCATGTCTCACCACTCTTGAATACTTCGACGTGAGAAGGGAAAGGCTCTACTCGATGAATCCAAGGACACCGCTTCTCTACGGATTGCCCAAAGTACACAAGGAGGGTATGCCGATGAGACCCGTAGTTTCTTTCGTGAGTTCGCCAGCTTACAATTTATCTTCATGGCTGAATAACACCCTTGGAGAGACTACAGGATTCTCCAACCCTTTTTCCATCAAGAACTCTGTAGATTTTGCAAACTACATGAAAGAGATCGTAATTCCTGAAGGAGCGATGTTGATTTCCCTCGATGTTAAGAACCTGTTCCCAAGTGTGCCACCGGATGAGTGTGTTGAATTGGTGAGATGCCTTCTGCAAAGGGATAGGAGTCTTCCAAAGTTGATAGTGCATGGCCTGATTTCGCTTCTCTCGTTGGTTCTGAGCCAGGATTTTTTCCATC
The DNA here is from genome assembly GCA_958502075.1 of Orchestes rusci. Taxonomy (NCBI): domain Eukaryota; kingdom Metazoa; phylum Arthropoda; class Insecta; order Coleoptera; family Curculionidae; genus Orchestes; species Orchestes rusci. Next base: position 24,877,954 of record OY293303.1, read on the forward strand.
TTAATAAGATAATATATAGACAGAAGTCGGGCTTGGCTATGGGTTCCTGCTCGTCTCCTTTCTTGAGCGAGGTCTTCATGAGTGACATAGAGGGGAGAATCATCAGAAGTACTTCTGGTGATTCCATTGTGGCATATAAGAGATATGTTGATGACATTTGTGTTGTTTGGAACGGCGGCGAGGATACGATACAAGAGTTCCTCCAGTTTATCAACGGCCTGCATGACAAGGTCGAGTTCACTATAGAAAAAGAAGAGAATGGACAACTGCCTTTTCTAGACCTCTTGCTTAAAAAGCACGAACGTAGACTGCAATTTGAAATATTTCGCAAGCCTACAACAACGGATAATGTTATCCAATTCAACTCGAACTCTCCACATAGCCACAAATATGCAGCGTTCAACTCGTTCTTCTATCGCCTTTTTAACATACCGCTATCTAAGGAAGTATTTGAGAGGGAACTCAACATTATCAAACATATTTCATTCGGCAACGGCCTCCCACCAGAGACTATCAACAAACTTTTCTACAAATTCCACAATAAATACAAATTGTCATACAACATTGTCAGAGCAAAAACTGAGTCAACCTTGAGATGCCTAACGTTCTTTGAAAATATTTCCACTCAACTGGCCAACATATTCAAACACGAAAACATCTCTTTTGGATTCAAAAGCACAAACACCATCAAACAACAGTCAGTTAAAACGAAAGACAAGCTTGACCCACAGACTCAATGTGACTATTGTGACAATGTGACAGACTATTCCTTAAAGTGCCAGGATTGCTCTGCTGTATACGTAGGACAGACCGGAAGGAAGATATCCCACAGAGTCCATGAGCATTTGAGCTTGGTGACCAAATACAAGGACACAGAAATAACAGAAACCAAATCAACATTCGCCAATCATCTGCTGTCAACAGGACATGATTTTTCCAACTCGAATACTGAAGTACTCCACGTTTGTTCAAAGGGTAAAAAACTGGACCTGTTGGAGAAGATGGAGATAAACAGGGCTAAAAAGAGTCCCATCTTGACTTGTATTAACGATGTTTTTAATTTCGAACAATCTCTTATATTTAATCATGTATAGCATCTTCCCTTAAACATTTAAATATTTCAAGTTAATTTGGCCGAGTGGTCTAAGGCGTGTGTCTGTGAATGTTCAATTCAGGCTACCAGGGTTCGATTCCAGGATAGGAAAAATCTTTTTTTATGTTTTTATTCGTTTTTTATTCTCAGAGATTTGTTATCGACGCATTTTTTCTCCGTTTGGTTCATATATTGCATATATACCTTGCAGTGTTGATTCTATAGTGAAGTGTGTGGGTATTGTCCGTTTGTACATCTTGTGACAGCCTACTTGAGGTAATTTAGTGTGAAATGTTTATATTTTTTCGTGTAATTAGTTAGTGTTTTATCTTTAATTATAATATTGAGGCCCAAAGACGTTGAGTTTTTAATTATCCAAAAAAAAAAGTGATGGATATGATTGCCCTAATCCAGGAAAAAAATACAATACTTTAGTTTAGCTGTATGAAAGTAATTCCCAAGAAAATATAAGTAGTATGTGACCCTTGCACATGCCTATTTGATTATTTTTTTCAAAATGTGTTCTAATCATAGATATTTTGTGCAAGGAGCAGAAACAATTTGATCGCAGAAAAAGAAAGGCTGGACTGAATGTAAATAGTGTGAAGTCTGCTTAATCATAGTGGAAATTAAGAAAATATCGCGAGAAATTGTAACAACACAGTGCAGAGCTAAAATAAAACACGTTTTTGTTTAGAAATTGTGATTTTTTTGTGTTTAAATTAAGTTAAATTTTTAAGAGTGCAAAGACTGTGAAATTGCATTGTTAGCATGGTTGGTCGGTAAAATGGATCTCATAGGGCTATGAGATTTATTTTACTGTATTTTCTGGAATTCCTGTATTTTATAATCAGGAAATACTGCCAGTACTCAGAGCAGGATTATAAAAACATTAATAAAATAGTATAGATCTGGAAAAGTTCCACTAACTTCGGTGCATGTATAGATATTTTAGTTCTCATGGTTATTCATTAGAACGATATTTCTTATTACCAATATGATGTTTCGTACGCGTGTTTAAATCAAATCGATAGAATGCTTTTGACATCAGGATATTTTGTTTGCTGAATTGTTTCAATGACACCAGAAATCTTATGCCATTTGTTATAGTACAATTTGCCGAACCGCGTGGTATAATTTATCAAACCGGTTGGCTAGATTGTACTTCTTGCAACATTTTTTCTTCTTATCTTCAATTTCTAGTAGTCTTTCTTTGTGCATTTTGATAAAAAGATATGAAATGATCTGAGTTCAATGATTCAACCAATCACTAACGAGGTATTGAGAAAAATATGATAAGTGGCACAATTAACCCGACTTCACCCTATGTACAGACAGGGTGTCTCCTAATTGTGTACATTTAATTTAAGGGCGTATTCCTGGAAAAAAGTCCATATGAGCATGGGTCCGAAAGTATATTGTAATTTTTTTTTTTTTAATAGGATGAAGCAACCAAATAGAAAACTTTTTTGCCTCTTAGATCTTTTTCGTAACTGTCTTTGTTTTTCTTGTTTTAAAATACTTTACCCTTTCAAAATGTAAATAGAAATATTTTGTGGAACATAAAACACTTTTTTTTCGAGAACGAGGCCAGATACGAAAAAAATCCAGGAGGCAAAAAGATTGTACTTTTGGTTGTTTCATTTATGGAAAAAAATAAATACTAAAACAACAAAGTCAGTGACGTACATTTATTCTACAAAAATATTTTGTGAGATGCTCCTTGGACGGCATTGGTCTTCATAATTTTTACTGAGCTAGGGCTAAAGTTGGCTTTTAATAATAATAATAATAATGATAATAATACTAATAATGATAATTATAACAATAATAATAATAATAATAATAATAATAATAATAATAATAATATTAATAATGATAATAATAGTAATCTTTATTCCTTCAGCTGAAAAACAGACTCAAAACATGCAAACATAACAGAAATAGTGTCAGACGATTCAGAGACATCGTTAAACTAAGGTAACATAATCAGCTAAGGAATATGACTCTAGATCTATCAACAATCTCTTCACATTGAGTGTGAATATCTTTAGCGAACTAGTTCTTTGTAAGTCAGCAGGTAAATCATTAAAAAGTTTCCTACACATATAGTGAGCACTCTTTTCTGTTAGTGTAAGTCTTTGTTGCGGGTAATCTACTTTTGAACTCCGAGTATTATATTTGTTATGCGCGGATAAAGCTAAAAAGGGCTTGTTTTTGAAGATAAACAACAAACATTCATAGATATAGAGGCCATTATTGTTCAAAAGATTATTAGATTCAAAAACACCTGTACAGCTATCTCTCAACTTAAATTTTTTGAATCAGCCTAATTACTCGTTTTTGAGAAATGAATAATTTTTCTGTCAAGCTGTGGGCTCCTCGGAAGGTTATGCTGTACTTTAATATCGGTTCAAAGTCTGCATGGTATAAGGTGAACAGGCTCTTCTCGTTGAGGTAGTTGGCAATCATTCTTGTACCGTAGCAGATTGAGTTGAGTTTTTGATCCAATGATCCTATGTGATAACTTCAGTCCAAACACTCGTGCAGAATAACACCTAGGAATTTGGTACTTTCAAATACTTCAATTTGGTTTTCGCTGAACTCTATGAAGCTTGGTTTCTCGACTTTTGACTGCTTGGTTCTAGAAAGTACTACATTCGTCTTGTTTTTGTTTAGTACCAATCGATTTTCCAGGAACCAGGTTGCGGTTCAATAAAAAAACTGCTTTCCTTTGTGAATAAGTTGTGTCAAGGAAGTATGTCCAGTAAGCAATGTTGTATCATCTGTATAGCACGTTATTTCATCATCTGGATCTTCTGTCACGCCTCCCAGATCGTTCATGAAGATGACAAATAACACAGGTCCAGCGATGCTTCCTTGGACTATTACTAAGCTATTCTGGATTGGTTTTGACGTGTATGACTTTCCGTCTTTCGCTAGTCGTGACTGTCAAATTTAAAAAAAATGGGTCCAAATATATTTGTAACATTCGTGAAAAAACGCCGGATTTTGTTAAAACAGTTTTACTTCCTGTATCTTCAAAACAATTTTCGTACCCATGTTGATATGAACTTTTTTATGAAATTAGCTCAGGAATACGCCCTTGAATTTAATGTAAGCAATCAGGAAACCCTGTATATCCAATTTGAACAAAATTTTGCAAACATAACCTCAGTGAGTATTTTTTTCTGAAATTTACTGATCAAATTCCAAATATAACTCACATTATCTGATCTGAACAAAATCAGTATGAACCTATCTCTCCTTTTCAAATTGTATGGACATGGTTTACAATGTGCATGAATTGTCAAATTGATTGTTTGATTATTATCTGTGGTAACTTGACAACCTATAATATTGATCTCTTGTCTAATATTTTCGTAAAATTCATAAAGTGATTTTCCGACTTCTCCTGTGAATTTTCCGAGCATTTTCCTTCATAATAACCTTCTACTGACTAGCCCGAATACAACAAAAAAGAATCAGCTGAATCCGTTGCGCCGCTCTCGATTGATACACGTTCAAACATTTTTTTAGTGTCATTTTTACATATAAGATTGTTATTTTTTTTCTACATAAATACCTTAATCTATGCACACTGTGCAATGTTAAAAAAAAACCTCACATCATACCATTCAATATATTTGAATTTCCCTTCGCATCACTGCATAATAGAATTATGTGGAGAACCATGCTTTTGTTTTACCCTTCACGAATATTCATCACTGATATTGGATCAGTATCAGTATTTCTACCCCTAAATAGACAGTGTGACCCATTTGTATTCGGCTCACCTTGAAAAGGAAGATATTAATCGACCGATTATTATTTTTTTTAATTGTAGAGAACTACACTGTATCTTCTCACTAAAAATTGCCTCACTTATAAAGACTTCAAGGCCTACTTCACCAGTTCTCAAGTGCAAAATTTTGATAAACCAAATAAGCCATCTTTTTGGAAAATAATCAGCATCCCTCAAAACGGGCCAATACGAAATTTCAGCGCAAAAAAGTCTCTTGTCGTCGCCCTGTATAAAAGGCCGACGTTCAACTGTCTTATGGATCGCCGACTACCTTACAGTGCGACGACCAAATGAACCTTCACAATGTCTGAAGGGGCAGAGAAAAGCTGAATGCGTGTATGTGAACAATCTTGGCATCTCATAGGCGTGTGATACTATTTTATTCAGATATTTAAAGCTATAAGAGTGGTGAAAACCGATAAATACATCACCGAAAAAATATGAATTTTGTGTGCATATACTCACTTTATTATTATTTATCAATCAAATTGATACAACAACACTGAAAGGGTTAAACCGGTTTCATAAAACAAGATAATCGTATAAAAAAAATAATATAATGTAATTCTTGTATACATACAAAGCTTGTAACAAGTTTTGATACGAAAAAGGAAATTAGAAGAGGGAAAAAAGAGAACGAAAGATGGGGTTTTTCTTACCCTTTGGATACGATTAAGGATGAAGAAGGTTGTTGAACTGCTAACTCGTGCGGAGAGTGGCCGTGGGCAGATACACTCTCGAAGAGATGACTTTGGGGAGTGTCCAATGAGAGACTTCCTTCATTGGCGACTACGACACAACAGCGTCCGTGACTCAAACCCGGAAGAGGGCGAGACAACAGATCTAGTCATTTGAACGATATGGGAAAATGCATATAAAATTGAAAGATTGGCATTACCTGGTGTGCAGACTTCCAGGTCCCATTCGTGAAGCCAGCAAAAGCTAGTCATGCAGGCATAACTTTGAAAGGAAATTCAATGTCAACGACAACCCATGCCTGCATCACACCTATCTTAGGGTGTGATGCAGGCTCATAGTCCCACAAGACGTGATGCCACGTCGGCAGTACTTATAAGTGGAATCTCCACATAACTCGCTTGATCATTGCAGTACGCTGACAAAACAGCACAGTGAACCCCAAACCAACAAGAATTGTATTATTATTCTCACTGTTGTTGCACGTAGTCGCATATTTTTCAACCGATTATCTAATATCTTATCTTACAAGTTAATTGAAATAAAGAATGTTTAAAAAAGTCTGTTGAGAAAATAGTGATGTACCCAACATACATTCAAGTGATAATTTTCGATATATTTGGTATTTCATAACTTTTTCAGTTTTTGTTATATGTAGCACTGAAAAATAGTTTTAAATCTAGAATTAGATTTTGATTCGAAAAATTCATCATCGCCGATACATCGTCTATCATCCATCTGAATAAACTAACGAGCCTCTATCGACGAGAATTATTCTCAAAATATCACTGGAAACCAAATTCCAAAAAGTGGGAAAACCAATATTTGCGGGCAAGATATCAGAAATGATAAATATTAGAAAGTACTACATTCGTCTTGTTTTTGTTTAGTACCAATCGATTTTTCAGGAACCAGGTTGCAGTTCTATCAAAAAACTGCTTTCCTTTGTGAATAAGTTGTGTTAAGGAAGTATGTCCAGTAAGCAATGTTGTATCATCTGCATAGCACGTTATTTCATCATCTGGATCTTCTGTTACGCCTCCCAGATCGTTCATGAAGATGACAAATAACACAGGTCCAGCGATGCTTCCTTGGGCTATTCCTAAGCTATTCTGGATTGGTTTTGACGTGTATGACTTTCCGTCTTCCGCTAGTAATAACTGTCAAATTTTAAAAAAATGGGTCCAAATTGTAACATTCGGGAAAAAACGCCGGATTTTGTTAAAAAGTTTTACTTCCTGTATCTTCAAAACAATTTTCGTACCCATGTTGATATGAACTTTTTTTATGAAATTAGCTCAGGAATACGCCCTTGAATTTAATGTAAGCAATCAGAAAACCCTGTATATCCAATTTGAACAAAATTTTGCAAACATAACCTCACTGAGTATTTTTTTCTGAAATTTCCTGATCAAATTCCAAATATAACTCACATTATCTGATCTGAACAAAATCAGTATGAACCTATCTCTCCTTTTCAAATTGTATGGACATGGTTTACAATGTGCATGAATTATCAAATTGATTGTTTGATTATTATCTTCTTCTGACTAGCTCGAATACAACAAAAAAGAATCAGCTGAATCCGTTGCGCCGCTCTCGATTGATACACGTTCAAACATTTTTTTAGTGTCATTTTTACATATAAGATTTTTATTTTTTTTCTACATTAATATCTTGCTCTATGCACACTGTGCAATGTTAAAAAAAAACCTCACATCATACCATTCAATATATTTGAATTTCCCTCCGCATGACTGCATAATAGAATTATGTGAAGAACCATGCTTTTGTTTCACCCTTCACGAATATTCACCACTGATATTGGATCAGTACCAGTATTTCTACCCCTAAATAGACAGTGTGACCCATTTGTATTCGGCTCACCTTAAAAAGGAAAATATTAATTGACCGATTATTATTTTTTTTAATTGTAGAGAACTACACTGTATCTTCTCACTAAAAATTGCCTCACTTATAAAGACTTCAAGGCCTACTTCACCAGTTCTCAAGTGCAAAATTTTGATAAACCAGATAAGCCATCTTTTTGGAAAATAATCAGCATCCCTCAAAACGGGCCAATACGAAATTTCAGCGCAAAAAAGTCTCTTGTCGTCGCCCTGTATAAAAGGCCGACGTTCAACTGTCTTATGGATCGCCGACTACCTTACAGTGCCACGACCAAATGAACCTTCACAATGTCTGAAGGGGCAGAGGAAAGCTGGTTGCGTGTATGTGAACAATCTTGGCATCTCATAGGCGTGTGATACTATTTTATTCAGATATTTAAAGCTATAAGAGTGGTGAAAACCGATAAACACATCACCAAAAAAATATGAATTTTGTGTGCATATACTCACTTTATTATTATTTATCAATCAAATTGATACAACAACACTGAAAGGGTTAAAGTGGTTTCATAAAACTAGATAATCGTATAAAAAAAATAATATAATGTAATTCTTGTATACATACAAAGCTTGTAACAAGTTTTGATACGAAAAAGGAAATTAGAAGAGGAAAAAGAGAACGAAAGATGGGGTTTTTCTCACCCTTTGGATACGATTAAGGATGAAGAAGGTTGTTGAACTGCTAACTCGTGCGGAGAGTGGCCGTGGGCAGATACACTCTCGAAGAGATGACTTTGGGGAGTGTCCAATGAGAGACTTCCTTCATTGGCGATCACGACACAACAGCGTCCGTGGCTCAAACCCGGAAGAGGGCGAGACAACAGATCTAGTCATTTGAACGATATGGGAAAATCCATATAAAATTGAAAGATTGGCATTACCTGGTGTAACTTCCAGACTTCCAGGTCCCATTCGTGAAGCCAGCAAAAGCTAGTCATGCAGGCATAGCTATGAGAGGAAATTCAATGTCAACGACAACCCATGCCTGCATCACACCTATCTTAGGGTGTGATGCAGGCTCATAGTCCCACAAGACGTGATGCCACGTCGGCAGTACTTATAAGTGGAATCTCCACATAACTCGCTTGATCATTGCAGTACGCTGACAAAACAGCACAGTAAACCCCAAACCAACAAAAATTGTATTATTATTCTCACTGTTGTTGCACGTAGTCGCATATTTTTTAACCGATTATCTAGTATCTTATCTTACGAGTTAATTGAAGTAAAGAATGTTTAAAAAAGTCTGTTGAGAAAATAGTGATGTACCCAACATACATTTAAGTGGTAATTTTCGATATATTAGGTATTTCATAACTTTTTCAGTTTTTGTTATATGTAGCACTGAAAAATAGTTTTAAATCTAGAATTAAATTTTGTTTCGAAAAATTCATCATCGCCGATACATCGTCTATCATCCATCTGAATAAACTACCGAGCCTCTATCGACGAGAATTATTCTCAAAATATCACTAGAAACCAAATTCCAAAAAGTGGGAAAACCAATATTTGCGGGCAAGATATCAGAAATGATAAATATTTTCTTTTTTTTCGAAGTTTCTACCCTACTCTGCAGGCCATCAAATATACTCGCGAATGTCATAATTCATGAAAATATTCCCTTGCTTATAAATTCATGATTGATGATTTTTTAACGTGAATGGCTTATCAGCGTCTATTCATTCAAAAGCTGAATCGATATGACGTTGCGAGGATGATATGAGAAAATGCCTCTTATATTTTAAAATAATGATAAGCTATTTCTTCCGGTTTCATTAGAAATACATCAAGACTGATGGCTTTGGTAATTGACAGTGGTTCAAGATAGTTTGTTATTATGGAGGTTCACATTGAAAACCTCATTACCTTAGGACAGTTTCAGAGGAACCTGCTCCATTTCATTCGAGAGGATTGAGCCCATATATACATATAATGAATGAAAATCTGATCATAGTATATAGTTTCATCATGAATAAACAGGTTCTATATGGAAACATATTATTACAAGATTCAAAGTGACTTGTCATGAAGAAACTCCAACTTGAATAGTATAAATCACCAATCTCTGTCATTAGAAGTTCATCTTTAAAAAACAAAAAAAAACAGCACTCCAATTAAAAGTATTTAGCTGTAAGAACAGGGGTGAGGCTGAGCATGTACATCGCGGAATACTCGGAATGTATGCAAATGAGATACATCAGGTTATGTTAATTTAGTATATGTGGATCTTTTTAGAAAAAATATTAGGTAAAACTTGTTAAACTGGAAGACAAGAGATGCTTCTGATGGTTTAAGTACCTTGTAAGAAATAAATTAGAAAGTGCTCATTCCACTGTTATGGAATAATACATTTTTTAAACCAAGCTCAGCAGAACGTGTTTTGTATAAAATACACGTTCTCATTGTATATTTTGAAAAATTGTTCAAGAGCAATAGAAAATATCAACTATAGTGATGCCCACGAGACAAGAGTTTCGACTATGAAAAAGGAGTCTTATCGTATCGAGTGCCGTGTCTCAGCCTCCAGTCTCGTCTCATCCCGCTTCTCGTGAGAGAGTGTCGCAAATGTATCGAATGTCTCTTCATGTTAATCTTGTCAAAGTCTGGATACATTTCTCTCACAAGTGCATTGCTGTCGTTTTTCACAGTTTTCAATTTGTTTACAGTTGAACTCGGCATTATCAACGCACGGAATGACAATCAGATCATATGCGGTCAGATCACGTGCCGCCAAAAATATGACGTTCTAGGCACACTTACCTATATCCAAAATTGCTTTGTTAAGTCTACAGAGGAAGTCGAAGATTGAAAAAAAAAATGTTTTTTTTTACATTTTTCCAAAACGTGCAAATCGATTTTGATAATTTTTGGTACCTAGTCTTGGACCATGAAATAACGTTTTTTGTTTTCATAGTGACTGGTTGTTATCAACCGGAAGTGTTTTGAAGGTTACATGACATGAAGTTATTTCTTTTGATTTTTTTTTGAATTGACTTTTTGATAATCCAGATGCTTTTATCTAATAGTACAATGTATTGGGGAGTTTTTCTCTTTCTTGAAAAATTTCGCTGGAATGAGTAGTTGTGGCAGAATAAAAATATTTTTAATTAGTTATACAGATATTTTAGTATTGAATTATTTTTCTTTGGTATAACCACTTATCCTAGCAAATTTTCTTAGGAGAGGAAAAAACTTTCCCATACACTGCGTTACAAGATAAAAACGTCTGAATCACCAGAAAGTCAATTCAATAAGAAATCAAAAGATATAGCTGCATATGACGTTATATATAGATGTTTTTATCTAATAACGCATTGTGTAAGAAAAAAAATATTTTCAATTAGGTATACAGATATTTCATTATCGATTTATTTTTTTCTAACATTTCAACTTATCCCAGCAATTTTTTTCAATAGATGAAAAAACTTTCCTACACACTGGGTTATTAGATGAAAACCTCTAAATTATCAGAAAGTCAATTCCATAAAAAATCAAAAAATTTAGCTGCATATGACGTTACTGATTTTTAATGGAATTGACTTTCTGATAATTCAGATATCTTCATCTAATGACCCAGTGTGTAAAAATCTTTTCTCAAAAAATATGCTGGGATAAGTAGTTATGCTAGAAGAAAATAAATCAATAATAACATATCTGTGCAGCTTATAGAAAAAAAATTCAGCGATGGCACAGCCACTCAACTAGGCAAAATTTTTAGAGAGGAAGAAAAACTCCTCAATACATAAAACCTTAAGATAAAAACATTCCGGTTAATTACAACTGGTCGCTATAGAAACAAAACACGTGATTTCATGGTCAAAGACTTGGTACCAAAATTGATTTGCACGTTTTTGAAAAATGTAGAAAAAAACATTTTTTTTTAATCTTTGTCGCCCTCTGTAGACTTAACGAAGCAATTTTGGATATAGGTAATTTTGCCTAGATCGCCTTATTTTTGGTTAAGGAATTTGTGGTTGAGCGTTGTACAGTCATGTCAGGGACACCCTGTTTACTTCAAAGGCCATGAACCGTTCGTATCTCTTGTGAAATTATTATTATCTGCCAGGAAAAAGCGTGATATGTTATTAAATCCACGCCGCTGCGGTCATCTTCATAGAGTTGAATTCAAGTGATAGGTCTGGAAGTTATCTATCAGTTAAGCTATTCTTATTAGGCTATAACATAGCGGATGTCCAATAGGGATCGCTTTCATGTCATTTTTGAAACTCTGACAAATTCCAGATTTATTTTTTACAACTGAATAATAACTGTTCACTGGAGGTCCGAAAAAACATTTGATTTTTTCTGACATGCGACTGTTACATCAAGATCTATCATTTTTTTGAGAAAATATCTTAGCACAACCATCATAAACTTATAATAACAAGAATAGTTATAAAACAAACTAAAGTGACTTCAACATCCCAAGTAACATTCATCCGTGTTGCAACTAAATCTGAACTGATTTGACGTCAATTTGAATACAAATTTAGGTTGGCAAATGTATCTATACTTCAAAGTTGAATTACGGAACAATGATCAAACTAAGATTTCTTCTGAATAATAAAAAATGCATTTATTGTCTCCAGTAACTATACATAAGAAAAAATTTGGACCAACTTTATTCTTACAGATAGACAAAAGGCCGAGTTTCAGCTTCTCAGAACCTAGGTACTGAGAAGCTTTTTAAAAGGCTACAGTAACTACGTCACAGTTGTTATTAAATTCAGATAGAAAGAGGGAATCACAAAGAAGACTTTCAACATCATTTTTTATGTAATCTGTGAGAAAATATAAGTTTAAGTGCACCAGCACTTTTTTGCTTTTTGTTGTTTTTTTTTTATATGACACCTGAAGCGCAGATCTGAATCAATTCAAAGTCCTAGACATTTCGCCTCAAATGAAAAACGGATTTTCAATACAACGTTGGACTTACTAGGGTTGATTTGCAATTTTTGAAGGTGATACGATATATTGACAATTTTGTCAGTATCTCCTTGAATACCCCAATTGGCACGTTGCAGATTGTCAATATCGAGAGCACAGTGAGGCTGATAGTCACATACGCTAAGTGAGCAATGAAAATAAAAAGTTTAAATCTTGTAAAGACGTGTACCTGAAATAATGCTTTCTTGAGGAACGCCAGAAGATACGCCGATTATGTCAAAACAATCATCTTCGAGGAGGTATAACTTGCTGAGTTCTATTTGTAAGATAGGACTCTATCAATTTGATTGCAGAATTATCAAAACCAATGTAGTGGAGAATCGGCAATAATACAGAATGATTCAACATATCGAAAGCTCAAGTCTAATCTAGAAGAATTAATGCACTGCACATCAGACATTGCAGATGCACATCCAATTCCCTGCTTAGCTGGCAACATATTGTTCGCTGCAATGAAGGTTCTTATTTGATCGTTGACAACCTCAAAAATTTGAGATAATGTAGGTAGCATGCCTTTGCATCTCAGATCACCGAATGTGATAGTTTTAGGCTTTATTAGTGCATGCTTCCAATTGGTTTGAATGCATATATTAATGATGTGTGTTATTCAAGGAATGATATGAGGGCAACATAAAAAAATAAGAGAAGTATCAGGCTCATCACATCCAGCGCTCGCTGTTCGGTGAAATGAGTAGCTCAATAAGCGAGGCGCCGGTCCCAAGTCTGAATAAAGGAGGAGGGTTCACAAGCCAGGTGAGAACTCCACCTGTGATAAAAACCAATACAGCACACCGAACCACAAGCCAAACTGGATTGATGAAAAGATGACAAGAAAGGCAAGAAAACGAACAAAGATTTGTAGACAAAACAAAATCAGAATAGCCACCTGGAACATCATGTCCTGGACTGCAAAGGATCAGGAGATCATAGAGAAACTAAAAATAACATAGAAATATGCGCTATCAGCGAAACGAAAAAGAAATGGAAGGGAAAATACGAAATTGACAAATAGAGGGTGGCGCATTAGTGTGTAGAAGTCTATTTTCTCCCTTGTCAAAAGAGATAGAAAAACATTTTAATAATAATAATAATAATTTATTGTATCGTACAAAATATACATATACAAAGGTGCAAAGTACCGCAAGGCGTATTTTAATTTACACCTTAAAGAGAGCTTTATGTTCTACAAAGTGACATGATTCCGGTTGTTATAACCTCTAATGTTATACATAAATGATCTAATATTATGTAGAAACAAATTAGGAAACATATGCATATGCACATGCGATCAAATAATAAAAACAACACTTGAACATTTTTGAGTTGTATGTTTCCTGACAAAACTTGAAGGATTCCAGCAGGGTCACAATTTAAAAATATTACTGTGTATACAGAGTGTTTTAGGAAAGCGTGGCATCAAAAAATACATTTTTTTTAAATAGTAACCCCAGCTTTTGATAAGAGATTTGGATTCAGCGTGATTTTCTACGTATGATACAGTGATTTTATTTGCCGCAACGTGCAGTGTTGTCAGGCTATCGAGGATTTACTAAAATTTAGGGAAAAAACATTATGTTGGTAAATTAGCTACAAAAACAAAAGATTTGAAATTGAATCTTGCAAATATGCGTATTTTTCAATGTAAGAGTCAAAGTAATTGATTTTTGAAAAAAGAATCGCCATAATTAATGTAGGGTGTTTTTTACAGCAGGCCCAACTTAGCGAATTTAGAGACGAAGATACTCAATTTTTCCAAATGAAAGACTCTGTGTGCTGTTATCTAGTTTTGTTAAGCACTCAAAACCCTGCAACGTTGCCATAAGAACACATGCCGTAAAATGTATCGTTATCTTGCAATCTTTGAATATCTCAAAAAAGTACCCCTCAATCGGGTTTCGAGATGACAAATTCGAACATGTTAATAGATCATTGCTATGGCAGAAGAATCCGATTCAATTACCAACCAGAATCACCAAGTATTATTATTTTGAGTAAAATCTCGTCAAAATTCATATTGTAGTTAGTTGCTGCATATAACCTAAATTAAAAATAACATTTGAAAATTTCGCAAAAATTAACTTTCCCAAAATTGATCTTATTGATATGGTATTCATACTTGGAGAAAGTCATTGAAGATGTTTGTTGATTCTGTTGATGATAAGAATTGTTCCATTTCGATTATACCAATGAATAAAGATCTTCAACATCTTTTGTTTTGAGTCATTGTTTTGTTAGAGAATTTCAACACGTGGTCCGAATACCCAGCCAATGACGTTTTGTCGCGTAACCTGTACTGAAAATGAACCAGAAATCCCAATTAAGTGGTACTATTTTGACATAATCAAAGATTGCGAGATAACGACACATTCTACGACATGTGTTCTAATGGCAACGTTGCAGGGTTTTAAGTGCTTAACAAAACTAGATAACAGCACACAGGGTGTTCTATTTGAAAAAATTGAGTTTCTTCGTCTCTAAATTCGCTAAGTTGAGCCTGCTGTAGAAAACACCCTATATAATTTATAGCGATTCATATTTCAAAAATCAATTACTTTGACTCTAACATTGAGGAATACGCATATTTGCGAGATTCAATTTCAAATATTTTGTTTTTGTAGCTAATTTACCAACATAATGTTTT
Source organism: Orchestes rusci (assembly GCA_958502075.1). Classification (NCBI taxonomy): domain Eukaryota; kingdom Metazoa; phylum Arthropoda; class Insecta; order Coleoptera; family Curculionidae; genus Orchestes; species Orchestes rusci. Next base: position 24,893,046 of record OY293303.1, read on the forward strand.
TTCCCTAAATTTTGGTAAATCCTCGATAGCCAACACTGCACGTTCTGGCAAATAAAACCACTGTATCATACGTAGAATATTACGCTGAATCAAAATCTCTAGTCAAAAGTTAAGGTTGCAATTCAACTAAGTCTATTTTTTGATGCCACGGTTTCCTAGAACACTCTGTATACACAGTAATATTTTTAAATTGTGACCCTGCTGGAGCCCTATAAGTTTTGTCTTGAAAACTTTCTCCTATCTCTTTTGACAAGGGAGAAAATGGACTTCCACACACTAATGCGCCACCCTGTATATCCTGATATACAGTGGACCCAAAAGAACAGAGAGCACGCTCAGGAGTGGGGATACAAATAGATTGAAAGTACAAACAACAAATAAAGAGTGAAGTCTACGTCAACGACAGGATACTACTACAGGTAACAATGAGTAGAAAGCAGGGGAAAATGCACTTCATAAGCGTTTATGCACCAGACATAAATAAAGACAGAACTGCAAACAGTAGTGGACAAAATAGATGACCACCTGGCATGTTGTGTTCCTATTTTGTCCACTACTGTTAGCAGTTCGTCAAAACATCGATACAATCAACAGAACGCCATGGTTCACACCGGAAGTGAATGATCTAAACGAAAGAAAAATGCATCCATCAAATATACGTGAAATCAAACGCCTGAAATTGGAAAAACCATCAAATTGAACAAAACGAGGCAAATGCAAAAATAGAGGAACTAAAATAGAACTATTGTGAAAGGTTCACAAAAGGGATGGAAAGAGGCTTAGGATGGAGGCCAGAGAAAATATGGGAAATGCTAAGAAGAAAAAAGCTAGAAGTCAAAGATTCCATACGGACCATTTCAATCACCACAGAATAGTGTGAACCGCACTTCCGGAATCTATACTTACAAGGAAGAGGAAGATGGGGGACATACAAAAATCGATTATGAAAAAAACACGGACATAGAATTAACAAATAACATAAACAACTTAAAATCCCTAAAAAATAGAAAAAGCTCCCGACCAGACGAAATCACTAACGAAATGGAGGGGAAAAATTACAAAATGGAATACTGACCTTTTTAAAAATATCATAGAAGAACAGAAAAGACCAATCGAATGAAAGAACAGTATAACAATACCCATTTTTAAAAAAAGGACAGAAAACAATCCCAAAAAACTATCGGGGAATAACCCTAAAGCATTCACAAAGACGATACGGGGAGAAATCATCAGAACCATAAGCTGGAAAATGCAGATCTTTATGTTAGGAAGTTTGCGGATTTGAATAGCCGTTGTGAGGAATGTTTACAAACTTCATCATTACATCCAGGGGAAGACGTCAATATTCAGTGACATCTGACAAATGTAGTGAAGTCAGTACGCGCAATAGCTCTGGAAAGCGTAAATTCAAATAACCTACATTAGAATTTGAGAAATTTGATAGAGGTCTGCAAAAATGGTTGCCGTTTTGGTATCAGCTTCAAAAAGTACATGATGACCCAGATATTGACCTGAGCGATAAAGTTCAATATCTTATCCAAGCTACAATACCAGGAAGAAGAGCCAGACAACGTCGACAGTTTTCCTGCTACCGGAATCAACCATAGTGAAATTATAGACTTCTTGGTCTTCTTTTTCTTGCTCGATTTCGTCGCGACGATTTATAAATAAAAGTTTACGTCCGGGAGTTACTCGAATTAGTTTCAAAAACCACTTCTTCTGTCAATAAGATTGATCTAAATTATTTATATGATAAGCTAGAGTGTCAATTACGTGCGTTGAAGACGCTTGGCATCTCTTCAGATAAATATGCAGCTATACTATTTCCGTTGGTTGAATCATGTCTTCCATCAGAGTTGTTAAGAGTATGGCAACGACGAACGCAGTTTTCTGAAAGCCCATCAATATTAGAAATTTCCACGGATGTTTCAGATTCTTCAGAGATTCAAAATTGTCTTTAAAGTCTGATGAGTCTCGTGCAAAATGAATTCGACAACGATCAACGTATCACTTTAGTCGGGGAAGGTTTTAATTTGCAAGCTGGACCAATAAAGGCATCTAATCGTTTTCGAGGCGACAAATCAAGCACGTGCGAAGGAAACTGTAAAAAACGTTCTACCGCAATAGATAAAATGAATTCGGATTCCGTCAAAGAGTGTATTTTCTGTCGGAAACTTCATGATAGCAAAAGTTGATTCAAGGCCCAGAGTATGACATACGACCAAAAGAAAGATATATTGGCAGCAAAAGGTGCATGTTTTCGATGTTTGAAAATCGGTCATCAATGGAAAAAATGTCGAGATAAATTAAGGTGCATGATATGTTGCTAAGGCGCAAGAGCCTTGGATGCGTCCTTATCAAGATAAGGTTCAAAGAAATGATGACAGAGCGAGCAGTGAAAAGAACCATACCAGAAACCAATCAAACACGTGCTAACAGTTCAAAGACACAGGTTTTCTTACAGTCCCTGCTTGTCACGATAGAGAATTCGGGGAAGTCCAGAAATGTTCGATTGATTGATACTGATCCTGAAGATCCTACATGGCTTATTTGGAGAAAATGGATTGTCCCAAAATCTCAATTGTTGATCAAGCGACCATTTGTATTGAAATGTCTTCAATATTTGATGGTCCATGGGCAGAAGAACTTCGCATGTTGAATGTAGTATACCCATTTATGCCTTGATAAATAAAACACATTTCTACATTCACAAGAGCTCCTGCTACCGCATGTCCGTGCGTCCGACTGACTATACTCTTGGTTGGCGTCGTGCGATATCAGTTGCCCACATTCTTTATTCAACATATAACAACATTACATACATTACATCTCTTCCTTTTTTTCTAAACAGTGAATAGGTTACTACAAAGATAATTTTCAAATATGGACCTTTTACAACTAATTAACCAATTAACACAATTATATAATATTATAATAATTTTAATTACTATCCTATGCTATTTGTGGGCTATAACAATAATTTGGTACTTATCTAGAATTCGTAGGCCTGCAAAATAAAAATATAATTTAATAACATAATTTGATGAGTTTATATTTGCAATGAGAATTTGTTTTGACATAAGATGGTTTTGATCAACTCACAACTCTCTGTCTGTGGCACTGCTTCATCTTCCCGAGTGCCGTCAGTAACTTTCCACTAGCCTTCGACCTTTTTAAGGTGTAGAACATTCCTACGATATTCCTGCCCCGATTCGTTTTCTTTAATCACCACATCACCTCCTTTTTTGCTAACAACTGTGTGTGGAGCAGCATTGAACTCTGGTGTGATTTTGTTGGTCTTGATAAGGTTTTTCTGGTATACCTTGTCTCCTACACTAATCTCATTTTCGTCGTTTGCCTTTCGTTTACGATCTGCATATTCTCTTCCTTTTTCCTTCTGAATTTGGTCTCGTTCCTTTGTTTCCTCGTCCATCTCCATAGCTTCTGAATATCTAGCACTTGGAAGTTTATCTCTGAATTGTCTTCTAAAGAAAAGCTCACATGGAGTTTTACCGGTCACAGAATGCGGTGTACTGTTGAACATTATTTGGTAATCAAGCAGGTCCTGTTGCCAATCAGTTTTTTGTGATTTACTCATCTTTAGTCTCTTTAAAATTGCCCTATTTTGACGTTCGACCTCGCCGTTCATCTGTGGCCAATATGGTATGGTATGGTGGATCCAAATGCCATTTTCCTTGCAGAAGTTCTTAATTTCTTCGCTGACAAATTGTTTTTCGTTGTCACCTGTTATGGAAACTGGAAATGCGAGTCTAGAAAATATTTCCTTCAGGAGACTTATCGTATTTGACGAAGTTATACTCTTGATAATTTTGATCTCTTTGTACCTACTGAAGTAATCAATAATCACAAAGAGGTGATGTCCACTAGGTAAAGGTCCCATAAAGTCGACAGCTACATCTATCCATGGTCCATTCGGCATTTCTCTTCGTTTCATGGGGTGAGGTGCAGATGGGGAAGATACCAAAGTGCAGCCTTTACTTGCTTTAATTCTCCTTTCTGCATGATCATCCATTTTTGGCCACCAAACCTTGGTTCTGAGCCATTCATTGCCACGATGCCAGGGTGACCTTCATGAGCAGCATCTAATATTTGTTGTCTTAATTTCAGAGGGATTACAATTCTACTTCCCCTCAATAAAATTCCATCGCTAAAACAGAACTCCTCTTGAAAAATTCAACAGTATTTGACAGGGTCCTGCCAATTATTGTTCTGCATGCCTTCTTTTAATTTTATTATGTCATCGTCATTTTTTGATGCCTCCCGAATTTCTTGCATACTCACGGCCACTGGTCGTGCATATTCTATGATTTGACAAACATAATCATGGTCTTTGAACATTGGTCTTTCATTTGAAATTTGGCACATCCGTGATGGGGGGTCAGCTATGTTTAATTTTCCAGGCTGATAAACAATTTTGTATTTGAAGGATTGTAACCTCAAAACCCACCGTTCTATGCGAGCACATGGACGCGATCTTGGCCCAAAAATGGTTTCTAACGGCTTATGATCAGTAACCAGTTCAAATTCTTTGCCGTACAAGTAAATATGGAAATGTTCAACTGCCCACACAAGTGCAAAAGCTTCTTTCTCTGTCTGACAGTAACGTTTTTCCACATCCGTTAAACTTTTATTTCCAAAAGCAATTATTCTTGGCCCTCTTCCATCAAATTGAATAAGCACAGCTCCTAATCCTACCGGACTCGCGTCGGCTATTACCTGAGTTCTGTCTCCCGGATCATAAAATCCCAATGTACCTATTTTTGATAAGGCTTCCTTTAGCTTCCTAAACCCTTCACTTTGCTCATTTCCCCAATATTTTTCGATGTTGGCATGTTTTGTCAATTTCAGTCTAAGTAACTGTCTTAGAGGCTCTGTTAAGGTTGCTAGGTTGGCTATCCATTTCCCTATAAAATCTACAAGCCCAAGAAAGCTATGAATTTCATCTACATTTGAGGGTTTTCTAAATGACTTTATACCATTTATGTACGAGGCTAATGGTGTGACGCCATTTTCTGATAACATGTGGCCTAAAAATTTGATTTCTGTTGCTTTGAAAATACATTTTTCTTGATTAAGTAAAACGTCATTTTCTTTCAATGTTTGTAGTGTAACTTGTAGTCTTTTGTCGTGCTCTTCTTCCGTTTTCCCGAATATAAGTATATCGTCGATAAAGTTTAAGGTACCGTCACATGGGAGCAAGATTTTTTCCATGCTTTTTTGGAAAATTTCGGGAGCTGTATTTATTCCAAACAGAAGCCTTTTGTACCTATAAAGCCCTTTGCTAGTAATAAATGTTGTGATGTATCGTGACTTGGGAGAAATCTCTATCTGATGAAAAGCGTTTTTTATATCTAGCATGGAGAAATATTTTGCTTTACGTAATTGTGGTAAAAGCGAGATCATCGTGGGTAGGGGGTGATTTTCTCTGAGAATGGCAATATTAGCCCGTCTCATGTCAATACAGATTCTCACGTCTCCATTTTCCTTAAGTACAGGTACCATGGGCGATACCCATTCCGATGGGCCCTTTGCTTCTTCAATTATATCTAGAGCAAGCAGTTCATCTAGTTTTTTATTAATTTTTTCTTCCAACGGAATGGGTATCCTCCTGTAAGGTTGACTTACTGGGGTAACGCTTCTATCTATAGGGATATTTACAATCACATCTTTCATTTTAGGAAATGGAGACACGGTTACATTATTTACATTTGTAACGCTTTTTGATTAGATGAAATAATTTAATTAAGGGTTGGAAGGTGAAGCCTTCAAAGTCTCGAGCGCCACCCCCTGGATTTATGTGGTAGAGGGCCCACAGTGCCTTTCGGGTAGCCTTTAGACAGTGGAGAAAGTAATTCCAGGATTCATCTGCGATGAGGGTGTTAAATATCATCGCTATTGAAAAGGCAGTTTGGAATAGATGGTATTTTCCGCAAAGTTTGTTGGGTGATTTTCCTTACCAGGAAAATAAGCAAAGGCAGTTTGGATCAAAATAAACAGATCTATTTTCCATAAACATGTTGGGACAAACTCCCCTGAATGCAGAAAAATAAATCAACTAAAATTAATATTACAATAAAAATAATGAAAAGTGAAAGAAAGGGTGTGTAACGGTTGTAAACGGGAAAGCGAATTAACCCCAAAAGAATTGTTCAGAAAAATTACGATCGAGCAGTTTATGTCTGACGGAAAAGAAAATGAAAAGTTAAACAGGATGCGTACAAAATGATCACTAAAAGAGGTTACATAGAAAAAGAATGAAAATGACTACGGGCGCGAAAATGAAAGGTAAATGTGTGGGGTTTAAAATAAAAGCAATTAGAACGTGCATCGAGAATGAAGAAAAATAGACGACGTGTGACGAATTAGCGAAAATGGGAAGATGCGTGCGATTTTCGAGATTATAAGGAAATAGATAAGACGTGCATCACATTCAAAACCACGACAAGGCGCGTATATCGATGTTAACTCCAAAAGCACCCAAAAGCAAGCATTTCCAGATTTTCCCAAGCATTTAGTCATTTAATTTCACTGTCTGAGAAACGGTTAAAACCCTCCCTTAATTACCCCTGACGATAAAATGAAGAAAAGAGAAGAAAAAGCAAAACCCCACTTGAATTGTCGTTAAAACCCACCCCTGTTAATTTTAGAATGAAATACTACAGATAAGACATACTTGGGAACATTGGAAGGTATAATAGCATATACTTATAAATACAAAAGTATATGTATAATAGGAAAAATCCTACCTTGGAAAACTGCACGTGGTCACAAAAAAAGAACGGTGGAACGGTTTTGGTCTGCTTGGGTCGAAAAATGGCACGTCTTCACGGTTCAGATCTCGAGCGCTAACTCCCCGTCGAATCGTGATTTATCACGCCGGAACCTCCGGTAGTACCGAAATTTAGTCAAATCGCGCAGCTCATATTTCCTGACTGAAGATCTAATTAATCCTCTATTCGGATAGAAAATTAACTAGCGCGGGCTTTGAATATTTTGAGTTTGAGAGACGGTGTGCGCGGTACTCAAAATATTTTAGAAAAGAACAGATCTGAACCTTCGATGATTAATTAATTTCAGAAAAGTGAAACACGGAAAAAAAAATAAAGTAACTTCGTTACACACCCCCCCTTCTTACAAGAAAAATGTTTAGGAATTAAACATTTTCCATGCTATGCATGACACCGTGAACATAAGTGAAAGAAAACAGAATTACAAAGGAAAACGGGTACTCTCCTCGAGTCCCGGATGGTGGTCAAATCCCACAAACGGGCATCCACCATACTCACAAGAAGTGTAGGTCCTCCGGTGTGGTCGGCTTGTTCTGGAACGGGGACGGATGCACTCGCCTCTTCCACGGCTCCTCGTCACGTCGTCCCATGGGTCCTGCACCATAGTCTCCAGCACGTCTGCTGGATGGACTGGCTTGGGCGCTCGGACATCTTTGATGGGATCCCCGCGTGACATTGTCCAATTCTGGGAGAGAGGGCAACGACAGACTCGTCCATATCTACAACAGAACACTACAGTACAACTATCTCGGTGAGGTCCCGATTAAACCACATCTCCAGTACAAATAATGAACCATAGTCAGGGAGATGTCACCTGGTTCAGGTGTGGTGGGTCGGGGTGGTACTGATACAGCAACGGGTATCTTTTTTTGCCAGCGACCTTCTAGCGACGGCTTTGTGAGTAGTGGGTTTGTGGGTTCGGAAAATGTTGACACCTTGGACGGAGTCTACTGGATCGTGGAGATGGTGTGCAGGTTTCTCAAGTTGAAAAGGGCATTGGATGGGTTTGAATGGCCACCTCTCTTCCTACAGGCAAGTTTACATTCGGTGTCCTTCTGAAAAATATGTTATTACGCAAATTTGCCCCTTGGAACTGGGGTGACAAATTTGGTAGACGGTTGTTATCCAGGTATACTACCTTTGTGCTCAAAAGTCAATGAAAATTATGTCGTAGGAGAATATCCATATCCAGCACAATTCCTGCTGACCGTAGTGGAAAGTGACATAATACCTCAAAGGGTGGTCTCACCCAACTGTAGAGGCATCTTGTAGGCTTCCATAGCCAATGGCCACTCTAGCACCACGGACTGAAGATTGTATGGTTGGACACTTCTGACGACAATGTTCAGCAGCTTGTTTTCCCATAAAACAACTGAGCAGATCCAGGAGTAAGGCCAGAAAAGGTTCTCCATCTGTGTGTCGACGCAGGCACGTGGACGGTCATCGGCTGCGAGGAAGGTACTAATAGATGGAACGGAAGCATGTTTCTGGGCTTCATCGCTGGGCTGAGCTCCTATTGTGTCTCTGGCGTGGGTTTCATCTTCTTCCAGTTGTCGGACAAAAGGTATAAGCACAAAATGTTCATAGAAAGTCTGTCGAATGAATTTGGATAAAACGACGTAATAAAAAAAAATGTTTATGAGGCAGCCAATCTTGTAAATTTCGCACACACTTTTTGAGGCAGCCCATTTTGAAATGCTTTTTGAGGCAGCCAATTTTGTAATCCAGAACGGGTTGAGAGGAAAAAAAATTATTCGGTAAAATAAACTTCTGTTAAAAGTTTGAAAATAAATTGAAGTCTGTAAGCACTTTAAAAAAACCAGCGATGAATAAAAATTGTAGGTTTTGTCCCACACGTGTTCGTTGTCGGAGAGTTAAAGTCGGTAATCAGTTTAAAAAAACAGCACGAAAACTTGTAGGTTATGGCCTACACGTGTCAGAAGGTATCAGAACAAAAAAAAAATTGCAAGTCACAGCGGTTAGGTTGAAAGTTTTAAGATTTTAAAAGAATTCTGTTTAAAGCGAGAGAATTATTTTGAGAGGCACGTCTTGACCGCGCGGTAGCTGGTACAGAATCTTCCTGCCCATGACTGCTCCTTCAAAGTCAACGTAGCCCCTCACCCTGGTACCCCTCTCTTCGTCCTCACCTACCACCCCCTCTCGGATCCCTTAAAAAAAATATATAAACACACCCCACAACCGGGGTAATGCAGTTCGGATAAGGGAGGAAAAGAAAAGAAACAATCCTTGGATGGTTCATTTCGCTAGGGATTGGTAGTGGTTAGCCTCCTCTTCGTCCACACCTACTTTCCCCACGTCGGATCCCTTAAAAAAAAAATACGCGCAACCCACAACCCGTGGCAATGCAGTTCGGATAAGGGAAGAAGAAATAATCATTAACTGATTCATTTCGCTAGGGGTTGGTAGTGGTTAGCCTTCTCTTCGTCCACACCTACTTTCCCCACGTCGGATCCCTTAAAAAAAAATACGCGCACCCCACAACCCGTGGCAATGCAGTTCGGATAAGGGAAGAAGAAATAATCATTAAATGATTCATTTCGCTAGGGGTCAGTAGGAATAAGCGAAATAGAAAAAAAACTGGGTCAACTCAGGTTGACAATAAAAGCAGCAAATCGGAAATACAATCAAAGATGTACATGAGTATCCAGGGTAAATCATTATGGAAAAAATCATGAAAGAAATGCGAAACACGGGCGAGAAAAAAAAATTAGACTTCAATTTTTATACGGTAAACGGTTGAGTTAGCGCTCAGAAAGTAAGAAAGTTCCAACCCGAACAGCATCATTTTCCGATATCAAATAATTAAAAAAAAAAAATCAAACGTCACACGAAAAAACTTTGCAAAAATAAGTCGAAATCGAAACTAAGTTTCATGTGTAAACGCAGTCAATTGATCGGATAAAAAAAAACAGCTTGATTCAATTATTGGAAATCAACTCGAATTAATTCGGAACTGAATCAATCACGGCAGCTCAAAATCAACTTTGAGTTCCAACAGCAAACGGCCAATCAATCAAATCCAGAGAAAAAAACCAAACGACAGTACGGCTTGATTCAGAAAAATCCAAAATTAAATTGGATCAATTGACTACCAAAATTTAATTACATCATGTCACAATCAAAGTAGAATTGACCACAAAAAAAAAACTCTTTAAAGAAATTAAATTCAAACAGCAAAACAGTACGCAATCACGGAAATTCAAAAATAATCAATATTTCTACGCATCCACTTTGAAATCAAAACTGCTATCAGAACTCGCTTAATTATTCCAAATTCAGTACAAGTCGCTACGCCCGGCATTTGAACAAAATTCACAAAAAATTTAGCTTCTAAGAAATCGAAGATAAATGCAAAAATATGTTTCCAATAATATTGAGTTTTGTGAGTTGCTACGGGCGAAAAGTGTGAAGGTCATACGAAATGTACCAGTCCGACGGAATGGAATGCGAGTTTTTACAAACTCGGTCTTGTAAAAACTTTGTCAAGGAAATACGGAGTAAACCGCATGGTTCTTGAATACTTTAAAATGTGAACAGAAATATGATTTTAAATGATGAAAGATATGTTTTAAAACTGAAAAATATTTTGGCACCCTAAACAGTTATTTCAGCGGATTTTCGATGTTTTGGAAATGTTTCTCACTAGACTGAATTTTGCTAATTTTTTGAGTCAAACAAGAAAAAAAAATTTGGCACCTAGCTAAAAAAAACGGAGTAATTTTCCAGCGATCCCTTCGCCTTTGGGAAAATTATCCAAACGGTAGTAGGCCCGGTCGGATGAATGACTCAAAATCAGTGAAAAACAGAAAGCTCGTAAAAAAAATGCGAAAAACGGCATTTTTTTATCCTTAGAGACGAAACTTTGGAAAATTGCCGCAATTTCTGGAAGATAGTACCAGAGGTGGTGGAAAACAAAAAAAAATATTTCCGAAACTCTACGGGCGTACGGAAAATTATGTATTAAACTTTTTGAAAACTTTATTTTTTTTTTAAAAAAACGTAGTCCCTGCTCGGGCGCCAATTTTGTAACGCTTTTTGATTAGATGAAATAATTTAATTAAGGGTTGGAAGGTGAAGCCTTCAAAGTCTCGAGCGCCACCCCCTGGATTTATGTGGTAGAGGGCCCACAGTGCCTTTCGGGTAGCCTTTAGACAGTGGAGAAAGTAATTCCAGGATTCATCTGCGATGAGGGTGTTAAATATCATCGCTATTGAAAAGGCAGTTTGGAATAGATGGTATTTTCCGCAAAGTTTGTTGGGTGATTTTCCTTACCAGGAAAATAAGCAAAGGCAGTTTGGATCAAAATAAACAGATCTATTTTCCATAAACATGTTGGGACAAACTCCCCTGAATGCAGAAAAATAAATCAACTAAAATTAATATTACAATAAAAATAATGAAAAGTGAAAGAAAGGGTGTGTAACGGTTGTAAACGGGAAAGCGAATTAACCCCAAAAGAATTGTTCAGAAAAATTACGATCGAGCAGTTTATGTCTGACGGAAAAGAAAATGAAAAGTTAAACAGGATGCGTACAAAATGATCACTAAAAGAGGTTACATAGAAAAAGAATGAAAATGACTACGGGCGCGAAAATGAAAGGTAAATGTGTGGGGTTTAAAATAAAAGCAATTAGAACGTGCATCGAGAATGAAGAAAAATAGACGACGTGTGACGAATTAGCGAAAATGGGAAGATGCGTGCGATTTTCGAGATTATAAGGAAATAGATAAGACGTGCATCACATTCAAAACCACGACAAGGCGCGTATATCGATGTTAACTCCAAAAGCACCCAAAAGCAAGCATTTCCAGATTTTCCCAAGCATTTAGTCATTTAATTTCACTGTCTGAGAAACGGTTAAAACCCTCCCTTAATTACCCCTGACGATAAAATGAAGAAAAGAGAAGAAAAAGCAAAACCCCACTTGAATTGTCGTTAAAACCCACCCCTGTTAATTTTAGAATGAAATACTACAGATAAGACATACTTGGGAACATTGGAAGGTATAATAGCATATACTTATAAATACAAAAGTATATGTATAATAGGAAAAATCCTACCTTGGAAAACTGCACGTGGTCACAAAAAAAGAACGGTGGAACGGTTTTGGTCTGCTTGGGTCGAAAAATGGCACGTCTTCACGGTTCAGATCTCGAGCGCTAACTCCCCGTCGAATCGTGATTTATCACGCCGGAACCTCCGGTAGTACCGAAATTTAGTCAAATCGCGCAGCTCATATTTCCTGACTGAAGATCTAATTAATCCTCTATTCGGATAGAAAATTAACTAGCGCGGGCTTTGAATATTTTGAGTTTGAGAGACGGTGTGCGCGGTACTCAAAATATTTTAGAAAAGAACAGATCTGAACCTTCGATGATTAATTAATTTCAGAAAAGTGAAACACGGAAAAAAAAATAAAGTAACTTCGTTACACATTCAATCCTATTTTGAGAACCTTCAATGCTATGGCAGTATCCTTTCCCAATAAATTCTTTTTCCCATTCCTTACGACATAAAAAGTTGCTGGCATTTAATTGTCTGTTATATTGATTATACTGTCAAAACACCCTAAAATTGTTAAAGGATTTCTAGACCCGTATGCAAAAAGAATTTTACTGGGATTTTTAATTTGATTAAATACTTTAACGTGACATTTATTCAAATAATCCCATGTTTTATCAGAAATAATGTTGCATTTGCTTCCCGAATCAATCAGCATTGTTATATTTACTCCCCCTACCTGGCAGTCAATCTTATCATCATTGTTGTCCAGGTGAAAAACATGTTCCTCCTCAGTCTCGACACAATCGATGCGGGCTTCAGTAGTTGGCTCTGATTTCTTGAACCTCTTGTTTGGTCGGCTTCTACTTTTATCCATGGACTGGAAGTTGCGTTTACTCAAGCAGCATCGTGCATAATGACCCATACGGTTGCAAGCTCGGCAAGTTACCTTTTTAGCCGGGCATTGGTGTTGTTGGGTGTTACCATGTAGCCCACAACGAGAACATTTTCTTGACGGGTGCCTTAAACATTTTATGTTATCTATTCTTCCTATAATTCTAATAATATCATACCATTTATTATTTTTAGCCACGATGCTGTTAATCCCACTAGATGATGTGGAAGGTTTTTCATCAAACTCTGCCAGTTGCCTTTCGATCATTTCCAAGGAGCTAGCTTCTGAAATAATCGTGTTGAGATTAACTCCGTCCCCCATGGCCAATATCTTCTTCCTCAACTCTATAGATGAACCTTTTTCCGCAATTTGATCAATCAGTTGGGCGTCTAAATCCGAATATTCGCATTTTGCTGCTTGATGACGTAGTCTCACCAAGAACTTCTCAAATTTCTCCCCATTTCCTTGTTTGAGGAGTCTGAATGGATGTCTTTCGTACACCTTGAATAATTTTTTATTTAGCTTGTTGATTTTCTTATTTCTATCACCGTACTCATTAACATTTATTTTAATTAACTGTTATTACCTTGTTTTGTTTCGGTGCAAAGTATTCGTCCAACTTGTTGATTGCTACCTCATAACTGTCCTCCCCCTCCTGCACATCTGCACCCGGTAGAGTATAAAAAAATTCTTGAAGGCCACTTCCTCCAAAATGCAGTAGTACCGCCTTTTTCTTGAGAGGAGTTTCTATGTTTGTGGCACCTAGATAAATTTGTAGAGCCCTTTTCCACTTTTGCCAGCGGAGCCCCACCGAACCGGCATCTCCTTCGCAATCAAAATTGTCCAAGGAGGGGATACTAAGGCTTGACATTTCCTAAAATATATTTTTTTTCATTTCCTGCGAATGATATTAACGCTTCTTATCTAACTAATCAAATTAAAAAGTATTTTCAACCTAGTTTTCAATTTTCAATTTTTTTTTCCATGACCAAACAATCATAGAGTTCAAATTTACCTATACTGTTATAATTTCATCACACGATATCATTTTCTGAAAATCTAATTTAGGCATAATCTGCAATACAATTCCACTAACGGTTCGTTTTATCGTTTATTATTTGTAACTGTTCTTCGATCCAATTTTCCAAGACGTTTCCAAACAGACAACACTTAACACTACTCACAGAAGTGAGAGAAACACTGTTTTATTGAAAACTCGAATCAAATAATTATCTCATTTCAACCGCTCGAAACATGCTGACTCAGCACGGCAAAAACTATATTCTGATTGTTTTGATGACTCAGGTGGCTGGCGAATACGAAATAATCTCTCCAGAAACCCTGAATTTATTTCATTTTGAAGTTCCTGTAATGTTTCTTTTAATTTTTCCGTTTAATAATATGAATGTCAAATATTCAAGTTCCCTTTCGAGAAAAATCACTTCCAGGTCTGATCATCAGTCTTTAATTTATGTATTTGAAAAACCGTCACTCGATTTTCGCTTTCATATTGTGTAACAAAAATGTTTCATTCTTGTGCCCTTTTCCTTGTTGGAAAACCGGGTATTTTTTAATTTCACTGTGCCCTTTTCCCTTTGGAAGACCGGCAATTTTCATTTCACTGTGCCCTTTTTCCTTTAGAAAACCGGCAATTTTCATTTTATTGTGCCCTTTTCCCTTTGGAAAACCGGCTATTTTCATTTCACCTTGCCCTTTTCCCTTTAGAAAACCGGCAATTTTCATTTTATTGTGCCCTTTTCCCTTTGGAAGACCGCCTATTTTCATTTCACCGTGCCCTTTTCCCTTTGGAAAACCGGACATTTTCATTTAACTTGTGCCCTGTTCCCTTTTAGGAAGACCGGCAATGATTATTATTGTTATTTTCCTCTTCCATCTCGGAAGGTCCACTTTCAATTATTATACTTACTCCAAATTTAGTTTATCCTCGTCGGCAATTGTAGTATACCCATTTATGCCTTGATGAATAAAACACATTTCTACATTCACAAGAGCTCCTGCTACCGCATGTCCGTGCGTCCGACTGACAACTCTTGGTTGGCGTCGTGCGATATCAGTTGCCCACATTCTTTATTCAACATATAACAACATTACATACATTACATTGAACATCACCATAACTGATTCTCAATATTTTATACCCGGGTTTTGATAGGCGCCGATATTGCGGGCAACCTCTACACAGGAAGAAGACATATATTGAGATGTGGATTGGTGGTGGTAGAAACCTTACTAGGTTGGACTTTGATGGGTAAACTACTGACTCAACTAGACAGCATCCATTCTATGTCTTCCCTATCGCTGTTGGCCAATCATACTTCGATAAGCAATATGTGAGAATTGGATGTCTTGGGGATAAAAGATCCCGCGAATAAAAAAAACCCGTGAAGAAATGACGTCCGCAGCAAACGAGTTGTTTCTTGAAACTATTACCTCTGATGACAATGGTAGATATGAAGTTAGACTGCCCTGGTTGGCAGGACATCCAGTTTTGCCACGTAATTATCATCTAGCTAGAAGGAGAATTGGCAGTACCTTGAAGAAAATAACCAACGAGGGTTATTTTGAAGCCTATGATTAAGTTTTCAAGACTTGGATCAATGAACATATCATTGAAGTTGTGAACAAGGATGAACCAAGTGATAATGCACATTACCTCCCACAAAGACCTGTCATCAAATTGAATAGTGCATCTACTAAGATAAGACCAGTGTTTGATGCGTCTGCAAAAGAGAGAGATTGTCCGTCTTTGAACCAGTGCCTTGAAAAAGGGTCGAACTTGATCGAGTTAATACCTGTCATTTTGCTGAGATCTAGACAACAGAAGATTGGGATTGTTTCAGATATTCGCAAAGCATTCTTATCAGCATACATGAGACAGAAGAAGATTTTCTACGGTTTCTATGGGCTGATAAAGAAGGTGAACAAAAGATATACTGTAATCGTCGGGTAGTGTTTGGGATCAGCTGTAGCCCATTTCTACTGGGAGCTACATTGAGTCATCACCTTGATCTGATGGCGGAAAAATACTCTACAGGGATTGTTCCTTTTTCTGAACAAACGGTGTTCAGACTGTCAAGCAGCTTTTATGTTGACAAATGCGTAACCAGTATTGCAGATGAAGACGAGTTGAGGATGTTTGTCGAAAAAGCAAGTGCAATAATGACCAAGGGAAAGTTTGATCTCAGATGGTGGGTGTATACCGGACAAGTTCAAGAAGATATCCAGAATGTTACTACTGTCGTATTGGGGACATGGAACAAAGAGGATGACGAGAACATAGAGGAAATTCTTGCTAAACCAGTAATGAAGAGGTTAATTCTTTCACTAGTTCAGTATTTGACCCTATAGGTTTTATCTGTCCCACTACTTTACAGCCAAAACTTTTACCCCAAAAAGCCTGGAAAAGCAAATTGACTTGGGACTCATCAGTTCATTCCTTGATGGGAGACTCTTTTCGTAATTGGATGAAAGACATACACTATTTATTAGCAACTGAAACTCTCAGGTGGATAAATGCTTGTTCGAAAGAAGCTGATAAGTGGACAATGCATACTTTTTGCGATGGCAGTAAGAACGCTTTCTTGGCAGTTGTTTTCTAGAGAGAAGTCAGGAATGTTATTGTGTTTGTTCGTTTGTCAGCAGCCAAGTCTAAAGTAGCTCCTCTGAAGACGATGTCAATATACCTCGCCTGGAATCAATGTCTGCAGTGATAGCTGTTCGATTATACACTACCGTGAAACAATCATTGCAGATGAAGACATATGATTTTTTGGGCTGAATCAACGACAGTGCTGTCCTGGATCAGAAGAGCAGCAGAATGGTCCACATTCGTTTGGAATCGAGTGACTAAAACTCGCAAAACAACCACAAGTGAAGAATGGCATCATGTTGCTGGTGTAGCAAATCCTGCAGATATTCCATCTTGAGGCTGTTCAGCTGGAAAATTATTCGAATCAAAATGGTGGGAGGTACAACAATGGCTCTATGATAAAGTTATACCCTAAACCAAAACGATTTTGACTTTGATTAAGAAGAGATTAAGATTATAAATCTTCATACCATTGAAAAAGAAGTAATGACGTCTGATTGGCATTTTGGTTATATTTCGAATTATTTAAGGACTTTAAGAATGTGCGCATGGATATTTCGATTCTTATACAACAGTAGAAATAAGAACAATCAACGTGAGGGAAAAATTGACACCTGAAGAACTTATACAAAGAGAGTCTTTTAGCAATAATGACGAAAAAGTTGAGTGGATTGGATGTTTTCAAAGGAGAAGACGGCTTGGTCCGAATGAAATCACGTGTTGGCAATAGAAATGACAGTGAAAATTTCCGCTTTCCGATTATTGTGCTTCCATCTCATCATTTCCTAGTAAATCAACTTGTATTTAGAGAACATGTCAAGTCATGTCATGCAGGAGTCCAAGGGCTGATGAGTGTCCTTCTCGAAAATTACTGGATATTAGGAGGACGCAGTGGCGGCTCGTGGTCATTTTTTTTGGTCAAAAATCAGGGTAGAAGTTTTGCGTCGATGGCAATTTTGCTGAGAGCTTTATCCTTCTTTGAAAATGATTTCCCTTCATTTCGAGTAGAGGAAGTTCCGTTCTTTTTGCCGCTCATGTGTTAAGTTCGTATCGCCAGCGATTGGTTGGAGATTCATATTACAAAATACGAGACAATATGGTTATGCGTCGGGTACACGGGACATTTTTTCAAAATACAGGATTGTACGGAAATCTATAAGACCTAGAAAAACCCCTGGGTTTTCTGATAAATGCGTTTTATCACGGCCACGTAGTGCCAACTCATATGCCACACCAAATTTAACACAAAATGTAACGATTTTTGGACTTTCAGTAAGCAAGCAGTGTCTAGGTGAGTGCGAATAACAACACTTCCAACTGTTGCATATTTCACCGAGTACCTGAATAATGTGTGATCTACTGAGGAATCATTTTTTTTTTGTTAATTTTCTCTTTCTAGTCTTTAGCTCCGGTTTTGCACTATAACGAGTCGAACGAGTCATTGGAAAATGATAAACAAACGAAACAGTGAGACAAGTTCACAACCAGATATCTACTCAGCTAAATCGTACATACCTTTGCGAAAGTTTTGATGAACTTGTTTTTTTTTGTTTTCACTGGATTGTCGTATAATAAGTTCAGGCACTTTTTTTGAATTTACTTAGTTTTACAAACTCATCTTCGTTGGCACTTTTCAGTAGTTTGATTTTCTGCACTACTCTGTTACTGAGAAAAAAAAAACATTCCACTGGTCATTGAACAAAATGAACAAAACAGTCATGATCCATTTCACGTTATATTGTGGTCACCAGCATTACATAGCGACACGCTTGGTGGCATAATGTAGTATGTTCGGCGCTGAGTTTACTTTATTGTTTCTTTTTAATTTGGATTGGTATTATTACTGTTTCATATTCTTAACAAAAATTATACTTGATCCTATGGACATTTTATATAAAAAGCATACTATTGCGCCACCGATATGACGTATTGACAGCTTCATCGCGATTCATTGCTCCCATGTTTGTATATGTTGGTGTCACAGCATTCAATGGGTCAACAGTTGTGATTATATTGTTGATGTTTATGGGAAATGCATGAGAATGAATAATGGTTTTAAGACATTAGGAGGCAAAATATGGTGGATTAACAGAAATAATTGGAATCTACATTGAGGTGTTAGAATTTTGTTGAATTTGATTAGTTCTCAATGATTTACTTTGAATGTGAGCCTTTTCTTTCGTTTTTCTAATAAAAGTGTAATTTTTGGAACAATTCTCTTTTTCGCTCGTCATAATTCAATGGATTTTATTTGTGACAAAAGTTGTATTCATATTATTGATGTTTAAGGGAAATGAATGAAAATTATATTGATTCTAGGACATTACGAGGCAAAATATTGTGGATTATCAGAAATAGTTAGAATCCACATTGAGGCGTTTGGATTTCGTTGAATTTGACTAGTTCTCAATGATTTATATTGATTCTGGGGCTTTTCTTATCTTTTCCTTATAAAAGTGTGATTTTTGATTCAATACTTTTATTTAGCCCGTCATAGTTCAATCGATGTTATGTTTGACAACAGTTTTATTGATATTATTGATTTTGATGGGTGATGGATGAGAATTATAATGATTTTGAAACTCACGAGGCGAAATATGGTGGATTAACAGAAATGTTTAGAATCTACATTGAGGCGTTAAAATGTTCTTGAATTTGATTAGTTCTCAATGATTAATATTGATTGTGAGCCTTTTCTTTCGTTTTCCTTATAAAAGTGTGATTTTTGGTACAATTCCCTTATTTGGCTCGTCACAATTCAAACGATGTTATATTTATTTGTCAACAGTTGTATTGATACTATAGATGTTTATGGGAAATGGATGAGAACTATAATGATTTTGGGACATTACGCGGCAAATGTAGCGAATTAACAGATATAATTGTAATCTGCATTGAGGCGTTGGAATTTGCTGTATTTGATTAGTTCTCAATGATCTATATTGATTGTGAGCCCTTTCTCATGTTTTTCTTATAAAAGTGTGATTTTTAGTACAGTTCTCTTATTTGGCCCGTCATAATTCAATCGATGTTATTTTTGACAACAGTTGAATTGATATTATTGATTTTTATTGGCGTCATTTGCCCTGTTATGCAATGGCCTTAACCATATGTTAATCACTGTGCTCATCAATTTAAAATAAATTTCTTTTTATCAATCAAGTTTGTTCAAGTATCATTATGTACTGAGTAGAAAACATGATATTAGGTGAATGGAATGGTTTATAGAATAAACCGGATATTGTTATTAACGACCTTGCATGTACACAAAAGAACAAGCCCAGGAGCCTCTGATAATACATGCACCAACTGTGTAACAAATCACCAGAATTTTCGGAAGTTCATATTAGTGTCTCAACAGGAAGAAGTTAGTTCCCCATTGACTTCATCTGCGTAAAATCAGTTGCGCTATTACACGGAGCATGGATTCCATATTGCCGTTTAATTATTAAGAGCCATCAGCAACAGCAGGCGTTCCTCTAATTATCAAATGATTTGCTTATTTTGTAACAAAGACGCCGGCTTGGTGAGTATGGAAGTATCATTTTCTGTTTTTCATTTGCAATCAACTCGATTGAGGCGAATTCGATAAGACGTCGGCAGTTGTACAGCAAACCAACTTACGCCGGGTATTATTAAATTCTGTATTTCATTGTTCACAGACAGTAGAACTCACATATTCCGAATACAATGAAGAGTTTATCGTTTTACTGCCATTGTGATGTGCAGTGATACAAACTTCGCAAATCAAGTTATAAAATTAGGGCACAAACGAGGCGTAAATAACATTGGACTTTCTGTTCGCATTATAGAACTATACAATCACTGGAGTTTGACATATTTACTTGAAATTATAGTTATTGTCCCTATAAAAAATGAGAATGATGTCTCTTATTCGAAAACATTCCTAACCGAAATTAATCATTGAATGGAATTAATTAAAACAGAAACAGCGAGACTCGCAGTATTATTCTTGGTGGGACCCATTTCTATAAAAATAATTTGAAATTCAAACGGAATTCTCTACGCCGTGAAAATTTTTAGCAGAAAAATGGAAAGAATCTTAAATGAAAACATTTCCAATGGGACTGTTGCAGAAAGATTTTAATTTCAAGAAACTGATTCTTGCTTTTGTGCTCTACATTGAAATTAAGTATTTATCTTCCACTATCCACTGAACTATTGTACAGTTGGTTTTCTGAGATAAGGGGAAATAGAAAACATACAATATTGTCAATTATGGAATTTTAGATTTCTCGAGGATGAGTTGATTTCAAAACTACTCTTCAACCAAGAAATGATATCTCCAATTGAGGCAGAGCTTCATCCTCAGAGTGCGCACGAAAATGTGTTATTTTGCAAACTATCCAAGTGTCTTGGCTAATTTGCTTGAAATTATTAAAAAAATCAAAATAGCTGGTTAGTTTGTGAACTATCCAAAGAAATCTGGCTAATATGGAAACCATATTTTCTAGTAACATAGAGTAGCCAAACCTTTGGCTAGCTTATGAAGTAACTAGGCTAGGTATTTTTCATTTGATGAAATATATTTTCAGATTCAAATTCAAATCAACTCAAAAATTGATTCGAATGAGACGTAAAGTTTGATTTAAATTTTTAATTATCAAATATGTACAATATATCTACTTATAAGATATACAGGGTGGGGACTTTAACTGGAACGCCGCTTACAGCGGCCCAGTTAATAAACTTTTTTGAAAATTCAAAAACATCAAAGATTTTTCATCTAGTTCACTTTCGTCATGTAAAAAAAATGTGGGACTCCAAAGGGGAGGCGCAGCCCCAAGCAAGTTTGTTTTTTTAAATTAAAAGACACCACTTGTGACACCTCTTTGAAAGCTCATTCAAAAGGAAGTTCGTCCATAATATTTGCTTTGACATTGTCAAACCGTGTGTCAGAAATCTAGTAGAAACTGATGTTGAACTATTTAATTAACAAAAGCATTTCCTCAGATGCAGTTGACTCAGATTCGAATTTCAAGATGAATTTGACTGAAACGTTAAAAATTGAAATCTTGATGATGATCGGGTTTGGAAAAAGAAAACGAACACAAAAAGAAGTTTCTGCGTTGTTCCTTGACAGACATCCTGATTTGCCACCTATGTCGTGAAGTACAGTCAGCAAAAATGAAAAGCAGTCTGGGGTATTGGGTCATGTGAGACATGTTCCACGTAGAAGACCCCCAAAAGTATCGGATGAAACTAGATTGGACATCCTATTGGCTTATCAAGAAAACCCATTCACACCAGCAAGGCAAATATCTCGCGATCACAATATCAATCGTAAAACGGTGTAAAAGATCAAAAAATCTGCAGGCATGGATCAATTCAAAATGTAGCCAGTAAAAGAATTATTGGAGGATGACTAGGATAGAAGGGTAGAGTTTTGCGAAATTATGATGGCCACATTGGACATCCAACAAGTCGATTCAGATTGGATACTACTGATGAAGCAACATTTACGACAAAATAATTGGTCCATTTTTTTTTAAGTCAATTCAAATGGAGTTCTGTATTTAAAATTACATTTTTGATAACAGAACTCCAAAGAATATTCCCTTATGGTGGAATCTAGACCGAAGGATATTTCTCCAACAGGATGGAACTCCTCCCCATTTTGCGAGAAATGTAAGGGAATTCTTTAATGCCGCATTTCCAAATAGATGGATAGGGCAACGAGGATTTATAGAGTGGCGTTCCAGGTCCCCAGATCTTACACCATTAGATTTTTATCTATAGGGCTATTCAAGAGCTAAGGTCCATGTCACAAGACCTATGAATATGAAAGAGTTGAAGGCAAGAATTCGGGCAGAGATAAGTTTAATCATGCCAGAAGTTTTGGGAAGAGTAAGGGAAGAGTTCTACTATCGGTTGGGTCTGTGTCAACAGGTTAATGGGGCAAATTTTCAACAACTGTTACGCTTAGAATGTGACATTACAGTGATAATGTTATTATCAATGAAATTGTTCATTGAATAGTTCAACATCAGTTTTCACTAAATTTTTGACACACGGTTTGACAGATGTCAAAAAGAATAATATGGACAAATTTCTTTGTGAATGGGCTTCAAAAGAGTTGCCACAAGTGGTGTCTTTTAATTGGAAAAAACAAAGTTGCTTGGGGCTGCGCCTCCCCTTTGAGGCTCCACATTTTTTTCGGATGTTTTTGGATTTGAGAAAAATCTTATTTTCTGGGACGCTATAAGCAGCGTTCAGCTGGCTTCCCACGGCCCGTGATATTACAGGTCGGGCCGCGCCAGCACGCGCCAACGCGCCGTGGGAAGAGGTCCGCCCGTGGTAGTCCGAGCATATCTGTGGTGGCCCGTTCTATCCGCCGCTAGTCGGAAACTTCAAAGGCCCGATCCGGCGCGACGCGAGCCTGCCTGTGTCGGCCCGTGGAAAAACGGGTATTGTCCACAATTAAAGAAGTATTGTATTGTCTACCGACAGGTCAACACTTGTGGTTTGATATTTGTTGAGATCGGATTTTAAAATTGTGTCTTTGTTAATGTGGAGTGGACGAATGATACAATCGGTGAATTTTTGAGTCTATATGAAAGTGAGCCTTCTTTGTGGAACACAAAATGTAGCGAGCATAAAAACCAAAACGACCAACACGATTCGTGGACTCGTATTCAAGATAAAATCAAGGGCAGTATTGGTGATATCACGATAAAAGAATTGAAAAAGAAAAGGGACAATCAAATGTCAACATACAGAAAGTTAAGAGGCAAAGTTAAAGATTCAATAAAGACTGGCACTGGTGCGGAGGAAGTTTTCAAACCTGACTGGCCCTTTTACACCATAATGTCCACATTTTTAGATGATGTGTATAGTCCAAGAAAAACGAAGAATTCGTACGTAAGTATTTATTTTTTTCAATGTTAATATTAGATCTAGCAATAATCATTTTGCCATTTTACTGCGCTATCTGTTATAAAGAATTCAGCAAACTGATCTCTCACGTCTTTGGCAGCCAAAGGTGCTTTTCTTGGAAGATTTCTTTAGGGAACTAGTGAAGTGATACCACCCACGTCGGCACGCCATGAACCAGGCACTATCACGCCATCTTCACTTTCCGTATCAAGCGAACCATGCGGAGTATATAGGGAACGCGATTTTTTAGATCGTCTCAAGATGTTGTGAAGTAAAGCACATGTCATTACAATGTCAGTTGCCTTGTCTGGTTGTTAAAGCATGGGTTTTCTTAGCACTCACTAGCTCGTGAAAGGCGATAATTGAACACGCGCTCTTTAGATCCTTTATTGTGAGTTCCAGCAAACGGTTTCATCATATTTACGTCAAGTGCGAATGCGCTGTCTGCTACAAAGACATAAGGTAGTGGAGTTTCTTTCTGTGTTAAACATTCTGGTACTGGAAAATCTAGTTCATTCCGACACATTTTATTGTATAATTCTGAATTTCTGTACACTCCACCATCACTTATTCTTCCTTGACACCCGCAATCCACATAAGTGAAATTGTAGTCAGCATCAACTAGAGCTAGAAGCACTATGCTGAAACTGCCATGATAATTGATGAACGATGAACCACTATGAACGGGATTTTTTAACAAAACATGTTTGCCGTCCAGTGCTCCAAGGCAATGAGGAAGGCAATGAAAGTTTTGCTGAATTCCTCCTCTTTCTTTAACCATTCAGATAAAGTCCGAGGCAACTAAAACAATAAAAAAAACTAATTATCAAAGAAACTTTTTCAAAAATTTGTATTTATCTGTGTTTAAACTCAACTTCTCAGAAAAAAAAGGGGCAGAATGCTAACCA
This sequence comes from Orchestes rusci, assembly GCA_958502075.1. NCBI lineage: Eukaryota > Metazoa > Arthropoda > Insecta > Coleoptera > Curculionidae > Orchestes > Orchestes rusci. The sequence goes on from OY293303.1 coordinate 24,917,188, forward strand.
ATTTTTAAGACGAAGAACGCATGCGCCTCACGCTATCGGCCAAAAAAACAACCCTATTATATGAGAAAAAACATCATCGATTTATTGCTTTAACTGTTTATGTTGGAGAAAGATGTTTCATACAAAACCATTCGCGTTTTATAGAAAGTTACATATAGGTACAGTGCGTCTTCTGAAAGACACATCATAGGGATTCCCATGATAAATTTTGAGTCCCATGTTAGCACTGGTTATATTCAAAGTACAGAGATGATACACAGAATAACTTGAAAACCATTTTTATTCGTTCCTTCAGTATAAGCAGACTTTTTTGGAATAAAATATTTGACAATGAAAGACATGTCAGAAAATTGGTTGTTAGCCAGTTTTGTCAGCATGATAAAGGAGGCATGTAAAAAGTATTACTTTCCAAAACTTCTAAGAGCATTTTTGAGTCTTTTTCGAAGTTTTTCTGGCTTAATTGATGAACTAACATAATCTCGAAGCACCAAAGTCTATCTACGGCAAATTTCAGTTGTGTAATCTTAGTACGACTAGCGCTTACGTGGGCATAAAGATTTAACATGGAAATATTGGAAATCCTTATGTTTCGTCTTAAAGAAAAACGTACTGTACATTGTGTAACAGACAAAGCCAAATTGCCTTATTTAAAATATGAAAATAATTCTTAACTTATTTCAGGTCACTGAAGATAAAGAAGAAACCGAAGTCCAAGATAATGAAGGAATTGTTGCTGAGGATGACAATGCTGGTAACGATAAAAATAAACAAGCCATTTACAATACCAAAGAGTCTTCCTAAGCGTTCAAAAAGAAAAAAAAATCGAAAACCAAATGGATGAAGCCTATAATCACTTTAGGCAAGTTACATAGAATGCGGACCGAGACGAGTGTTGTTTGTACACGGAATTATTGTGTAAAAAACTAAGAGAACTGCAAGAGAAAACACGTGAAATGGCTATGATGGAAATCGATAAACTGGTTTTTCACCTAAAGCAAAACTAAGCAGTGCAGGCTCCATCTTCGTCACACGCACAATCACAGTCACAAACTTCAACTGTTCCATACTTTCATCAGTTACAACCTTCACCTTTACATCGTTCTGAAGCACATAATACCTATCATCCATATGTTCTGCCATGACAACCATCAGCCCTGCAAATCTACAATCATTCACAACAATCGACAATTTTTCTTTCCTCTGCTTTCCCACCCCCATCAAAAACTTTCCATGCTTCTCATCCCCAACAACCAATAACAACTTTCCATTCGTGCCCTTCCCCTCAACAATCACCAACTTTCCAATCTCCCATTCCACAGCCATCACCACCTTTCAATCCCTCTCCTTCATCATCTTTCCAATCGTCTCCTTCCCTACAACAATCACCAAGTTCCCATCCTCCCACCCCAGAACCATCACCTACGTTCCATACTTCTCCTTCCCCTCAACAATCACCAACTATCCAACCTCCCGCCCCACAGCCATCTCCAACTTTCCAACCCTCTCCTTCTCCACAACCATCACCAACTTCCCAACCCTCTTCTTCTTCACAACATTCATCAGACGAATCAGCAGCTTCAAAACACGCATTGAAAGATTATTATGAGCTTGAATTCGAAAATATGTTTAAGTAGCGAGTAGTATGTATCAAGTCTCGTTATCGATGATTGAGTGTCTTTACAGTTTCATTCTATATTTATTTACTCAATACAAACTTCAGTTGTTAGTGACTTACTTTTATTTCTTGCGATAATTCCTGCATCAATGCTTTGCAAACATCCTCAACACACCTTGAAACTGTTTGGATAGATACCTTGAAAAGGTATGCAATACTCGTATAGCTGTCTCCAGAGGCCAAAAATCTGAGAGCAATAGCAAATATTTCGCCAACAGGTAATGTTTGTGTCACTTTTTGCAATATGCCTGCCAATTTTATTCAGAAGATATTCATAATCTTCCGGCGACATTCTACAGAAATTTTCAAATCTCTTACTTTAATGTTAATGGTTCTTTAATGAAATCAGCCAACATATCCGATCCATTGTACCTAAAAAGCGATTGAAGTAGCATCAAATATAATAATGTTTTATCAAAACTAACCTGGACCTGCTCTTATCAAAAGATGATGTCCACCAGCGTCTTTTCTTTTTTGCTTTGTTTAGTAGATAATGTCCACTGAATAATATGACAGCTGCTGTAGCAACAGTTATTTGATCTTGCGACATTTTTGCACCAACACCAACAGGTCGAATAAACTTCGCGCACCGAATAGAATACGCGGCGCGGCCTGCAATATAACGGGCCGTGGGAAAGGAGCCGCCCGAAGTATTTTGAATTGATCCGGGCTTGCTCGAGCCAGCGCGGCGCGGCCCGGCCTGTAATAACACGGGCCGTGGGAATCCAGATTTCCATTTAAAGTCTTCAGCATGTATATTTTAATAGTAGGAGAAAAAATTTCTTCGGATGTCTGGCGGACGCACAAAAAAAATTAATATTATCATATAAATAGGTACCCACAATAAACTCAAGATATTTATTTGAACACATCATAAAAAATAACAAAGGGGTTATAATTTATTGTACATGATTCACTATTGTGACATTTGCTGTTACAAGTGTACCCCTCAGAAATGCGTTCACATTTTTTATTCATGCAGCGTTTTTTACATTGGCACCTTACATACCCTTGTGTTGCACCTGACACTGAAAGTTTTCCTACTGCACTCCAAGTACTTTTTGACATCATCAAGAGACAAAAAATGTTGCTTGCATAAATCAAATTGATCTCGTGAAAATAATTGTCTTAGCACTCCATGAACTGTGCCAAGGCGATACAAATTATCTTTAATACTAATGATTATCACCAGAATATTTCTGTCGTGCCAACATCTCCAGGCTTGAATTTTTCAAGAGAAACCTGTAGCATTTTTTCAGCTTGCCTTTTTTGAGCTTCGCTGCACTCATTTCTTATATTCTCTGTATTTTGTCTGTTAGTACAAAGTAAACATAGATCACCTTCTCTGCACATTGAGCAGCTTCGCAATTTTTCATTGTTTCCAACAATCCCAAATATTGCATTTGAAGTGTCAGGTTTTTCAAATATTTTTGAAGAGTTGGGTATGTCTTGCAATGTGAGTATAATAATTTCATCTGAATTATTATTGGTAGGCTCATTTCGTTTTTTTCCAATTCATTATTCGCTGTTATATTAGTAGATTCCACTTTTTCTTAAATTTCATATTTTCATAAATAATAATATAATGTTCTTTACCTATTTCTACTTCTCCTTCTTCAGTTTCATCTATTTCTTGATCTCATATCATATTGACTTCTATAGTTTATGTTTGTTTAGCAATTTTAAACATTGTGGAAGGGACATCCTGTTTTGCTTCAGAGGGATTTTCATCATGTGAGTTTTTAAGAAGAAGTTCTAAATCTTCCTCGCTCTTTAACATACTTATTTTGTCTGAGAAAACCTGAAGGTTGTTTAAACCATCCCTGCATGGAACGCCAAATAAGTGCTTCATAAGGACTTCTTCCAATTCCAGAGTGAAAGCATCTATGATATAAAAAAATATATCGAATGTTTGATGTCTGGCACGTAGAACTATACTTTATAATTATTGAATTACATATTTTTACCTTAGTGGGTAAATACTGATCTGTTTTTATAGAACTGCACAAAACGAAGACCCTCACTCCATTTTGTTCCATCCAGGATGCCAGTTTATTTTCTTTGTTCTGGTTTGCACTTTCCACTGAACCTTGAGACTGCAAATGTCGTGGTTTGCCATGTACTATTCAACAATTTGGCGTAAGATCAATCAATTCTTCGATACCCTGAAAAAACACTGTTTTCTCTGTTTTAAAATAACTATCAGAGCCCTTGATAACCAAAAAGAGCATATTATTATTGTCATCAAAATTAGTTATTATAGTAAGATTACTAAAGAAAAGATCTTTGACTCACTTGATTTGCAAATTCTTCCCCATTATCACTTTGCAACACACATGGACTACTCAAATCTGTAAACACCTCTAGAAGATTGTAAGCCGTTTCTTTAGCTATTTTTATTTTCATTGGACGTTAACGGACATATCTGGTTAAGTGATCTTGATATACAAAAATGAATTTGTAATCTTCATCAGGTCGTGTTCGAAGATCGATCAAATCCACCTGGCAACGCGAATTTAGATTAGTTGAACAAATCGGTTTTACCACAATTCCTTCCCGTGCTTTGTTCTTTCTCAACTGACAATTCTCACATCAATCAATGAACAAAGCTACAATTTCTTGGGTAATATTTGAATATTTTTGACTAATCAGCTTTGTTGTAACTTGTCTTCCGCCGTGCCCAGTTGACTGATGAGAATCTTTAATAATATCAAACAAATCTTCTATGCAAGCTAGAATTTTGCCAGTATTTTTACGTAGAAGAATATGGTGTTCATCTACTCGTTGTAAATCAAAATGCTTCATGGAATAATAATCAGATTTTTTTGCACCTGATAGTCCAATGGCACGTAACGTTATTAGACTCCCCACAACACTTTTATAACCACTTTTATTGTAGAGTCTGGAATTTTTTGCTTCCTTGGTATAAAGTTGTGATAAACAGGCGTTTTATATGATTATTAAAAAATTGTACAAATTTATCGATAAACATGAAATTATATATTTTTTCTTAGAAGGTCATGATTTGGTATTTAGGCATGACTTTTGATTCTAAACCGCTTTTCTTCATAATATTTTGCCAAATTTTTTGAAATAAGGGTACTTTACTCCCGCACAATTTTCATATTTTTTGGCCTACCCTGTATGCTGTTTGACTTGCAATCATTCTAAGTGGACCTGATATGATTATCGAACATGCACCAACTTTCGGCAATATTTCTATTTTGGTTGTGCAGTTAATAAGAAAAAATCCCATACGTTGCACACTTAAGTGACCACACTGTATACATGGTGGACCCGAAGTAATGGGACATACGATAACAGTAGATTCCTCACATAAAAATATTGCGATAGACCTGAACTTGTCAAATCCGAAAGTTGATATTAACGGAGATACAGGGTGTCAATGTTGAATTTTATTATTTGATGTTTTCGAATAACTTTTGAAATAATCAAGTTATATCGATGAAATTTGATATAGTATGTAATAAGTAGGTAAGTAAGTAATTCCTTCATTTAGCATAATAGCTACAATGTTTCATACATAATAATAATAACCTAAGTATAATATAAAAATAAACATTGAATAAAAATGAAGAACAACTGTTTGAAAAATACAAATCTAAAAAAAAGGATACAAAAAATAGGTGTATACGAACGTTACAATATCTAAAAATGAAGTATAATATGGTCTTTTAGTAAATTCTTAAATCTAGACAGGTTATCACAGTTTTTCAAAACAGTAGGTAGCTGGTTAAAATCGTGGAGTCCTTTGCATAAAATAGGATTTAACATTTGGTTTGTGGAACATTTGGTGGTTAAAATAAAATTATCACAGTTCCTAGTTTTATAATTATGGACATCACCAAAGTATCTTATCCTATCACATATATAGTCAGGTAAAAATTTTCTCTTGATTTTAAAAATAAATATAAAGACATCAAACACAATTTTTTGTTTCACAGACAACATATTAAGAACATTCAGCATTATCAAAATGGGTGTATATTTATCACATTTCAATATCAGTCTCATTGCTCTATTCTGGATTTTTTGTATGAAATCAGTCTTGTACTTAGGTAGGCCATACAATAATGTAGAACAGTACTGTAAATGCGGAGCTGCAATGGCATTATATAACAATAGTTTTGTATGGGTGGATAATTGTTTACCTACCCTAGTAATGAAGCCTACTTTTTTAGAATATTATCTCATCACGAAATTACAATGAGCATGAAAGTTCAGATGCTGGTCAAGAATGACTCCTAAATACTTAATTTCAGCTTCGTGTTCTATTTTCACGTAGTTAATAAATACTCCTATATTATTCACATTTACTCTGCTGAGTTTTGACTTTTTCCCATAAACACAGAATTTAGTTTTACCCAGGTTGAGACTCAGCTTATTACTACACAGCCAGTTGAAAAGTCTATCAAGTTCACTGTTCATTTCAGTTATTAGTATGTCCAAATCACTCCCAACAATGTACAACATTGTGTCATCTGCGAATTGCACTATTTTGCATTTTCCAGCCACATTCACCATGTCATTTATGTATAACAAAAATAATAGTGGTCCCAGTACAGTTCCCTGTGGGACACCAAAATTGACATACATTTTATCTGACAAACTATTGTTGAACTGTACACGTTGTTCTCTGTTTGACAAATATGACTTAAACCATAACAGAACAGTGCCCTTAATGCCTAAATGTTCTAGCTTATGCAATAAAATATCTCTATCAACAGTTTCGAAAGCTCTTTTGAAATCTGAAAACACTGCCAACACAAATTTGCTTTCGTCGATAGCTTTGAGGAAATCATCACAAATATTTACAAGGACAGACTCACACGAATAGTTTTTACGAAAACCTGACTGACTAGAAACTATCATTTGGTTATCATCACAGTGTTTAATAAGTTGGTTTTTTACACATAACTCCAAAACTTTTTCATACATGGGAACGGTATTTATAGGTCTGAACTCATCGTGCTGCTTAGTATTAGGAACTTTTGGTATGGGTGTAACGGTCGAAATTTTCCAGTTCTCCGGAAAAATGCCAGTGGAAAGTGATGTATTAATTACATCCAGCATCTTGTCACCAACGACGTAGCATGCATCGAGCAAAATTTTCTTCGAGATTCCGCTGTCTCCACCTCCAACATCTCTCAGACTCTGTAGAGTCATTTTCATTTCCCTCATAGATATTTTCTGAAATACCGTAAAATCATTTCCATTGAAGTTATGTGGGTTGTAACGGACGGGTGCTTTAGGGATGTTTTCAATAGTTGTCTCTATACTTCTAATGAAATATGAGTTGAAACTGTTGGCAATTTGCATTTCATCTGATAAAACGGAATTTTCAAATTTTATTTCATTTGATTGGCCATTTTTGGTTTTTCCAGGGAGCAGAGTCTTTAAGTTTTTCCACAGGATTTTCGGGTTGTTCTTGAAATCATCTATAGTTTCCTGAAAATATTTTTCCTTTTCTATCCTGATTCGACGGCATTTCGAACAGTTTTATAACGATTCCATGTATTTTCATCCTTGTCAAAAATTGCTTTCTTGTACAATCGGTCTCTTTGATTAATCATTTCTTTAATATTCCAAGAAATCCATTTTTTTGTCCATATACTTTGGTTTGATGGTTATTTTTACTTTGGGACACATGATATTCAAAACATCAGTTATTCGATCAAATAATGAATTTGCCAGTATATCTACGTCGGAGCTGTTATTTTCCCAAGGAATGCCGAGCAGGTAGCTTTGCATTTTTTCTTGGTCGTATGTTTTCATCAGTCTTTTGTTAACGAAAATATCACAGTCTGCTTCGGTCTGTTTATCTAAGGCGACGGATATGATAGAGTGATCGCTAACTTTAGGAGTGAGGTGTACTTTGTATGTTGTGGATTTATTGTTGGTGATAACATAATCAATAAGGGTCTCACTTTGGGGTACAATTCTTGTGGGTGTCTGCACAATCTGGTTGAGGCCATTTGCGTTGACGATATCTAAAACTTTCTTGCCATAGAAGGAATTCTTAAGCAAGTCGAAATTGAAATCACCAACAATGAAATTAGTGCCATCAAACTCACTGACCTGATCTATGAAGTCGGAAAAATAGTCGACGAATCTGGGTGGGTGATAAATTACAGTAAACAAGTGTTTGGTGCGACTATGAGTTAACTCAACAGATAACAGCCAAACAAAGTTCTCCATGCATTGCACCGTCTTGATTCGATACTTGATATCACTCCTTAACAAGGCCATTACTCCCCCAGTACGTCTGTTGGTGGTAACGCACTGCTCCATGTTGTAGCCATCAATCCTGAGTTCCACTGGATCTACTTCAGCACACACGTGAGTTTCAGACAACAATAATATTACGGGTTTCCCCATAAGGGGATTGTTTGACACGCAAAATTCAAATCTCAGCACGAAATTGCTCTTACTTGTAGGGGGCGCCACATTTTCAATCATTCAAATACTTAAAACTTTTTTGTACCCACTCGTACATTTTTTAACATGAATAAGGTATACTTTGTGGACGTGCCTAGGAGTAGCCTTTTTCAAGATTTTTTAACTTGAATTAATCCATGCAATTGGTTTTGAATAGAAAATTTTGAAAATGAACATAGGAGGCTTTGAAAACGGCGTTATCACGAAAATTTTGACATTAGCTTTGATGCTCGATGTTTCTTGATTTGAAAAAAATGATCTAATTTTATATTTTTTTCACAAAAAACTTGAAATTTTCATGAAAAAATTTTATTATTTTTTTTTATTTTTTTTATGAGAAGCATTGAACATCGAGACGTTTGTCAAAATTACCGTGACTACGGCATTTTCGATGCCCTACTATGTTAATTTTCAAAATTTCCCATTAGAAACAACATTGCATAGATTACTTCAAGGGCAAATATCTTGATATAGGTCACTCCTATCGACTTTTACAAAGTGTTCATTTTTTACGTAAAAATGACGGAAAATTCAATTTTTCAATCCAAAAAAAATGTTCAAGTGCATACAAAAAAGTAATAACTATTTGAATAAGTGGATAGATGTGTAAGTTTCGCCTCCTACATGTAAGACCTATACCAACTTGCATGTCAAACAACCCCTATATACAAAATTTTATCAAAATAACATGATTATTTCAAGTTATTTGAAACAATCAGAAATTAAAATTCAACTTTGGCAACCTGTATCTCTGTTAATATCAACTTTCAGATTTGAAAGAACTAACAGATAACAAGATTGATATATGTGCCCTACAGGAAACAAAGATGAAGGGAAAAGGCCAGAAGAAGTACGGAGAATATATTGTGGTATACAGCGGAGTTGAGAAGCACGAAAGAGCAAGAGAGGGTGTTGCTATGGCAATCAGCACGAAATACCAAAATTGTTTAAAGGAATGCAACTACATCAGCTCACGAATAATACTTGTAAAACTAAAGTCAGACGACCAAACAATAAATGTTCTATCAATATATGCACCAGAAGACAACAGACCGCAGCTCCTGAGAGAATCGTTTTTTGATCAACTTCAAACCACAATCGACTCACTACCTAGTGACCAACCCATGATAGTACTTGGGGACTTCAATGCACGAATTGGAAACGGAACAGTCCCAGGAATTAAACAAAGGTTCAACGAGAATGTGATGAATGATAACGGGGAACTTATGATAGATATGTACTTACAATGAACTGCGTATCAATAATACTTTTTTCGACCTAAAACCACAGTACAAACTTACATTTGCAAATAACAGAGGCCACACTTCGACAATCGACTACATTGTGACTAATAGGCAATTTCACCCAACTCAAATACTCGAAATCAGAACGCTCAATTCGGCAAACATAGGAAGCGACCATAACCTTTTACTCGGAAAAATAAGATTGAAAATCCAAATACAAAAACAATCAAAACGGGTAATATCAACAAAGAAATTCAATATTGAGCTGCTATGGGACCCTACGATAAAGAACCTATACAAAAAAAGATTACAACAAAAAATCGAAGAGAACCCGATCTCAAATATCAACGACATCAATCTTGCTTGGGAAAGAATCAAGAATAATATCAAGAATTCAGCCAGGGAAGCACTTGGTGAACGAACCATAAAAGTGAACCAAGTAACAACCAGAAGACACCATGGTTCCGCCCAGAAATCAAGGAACAATGCAAAGAAAAAAGAAAAGCCTACCTGAAATATTGCACTCTGCGAACACCAGAATCATATAACGATTATAAGCAAGTTAGGAACAAAACCAACGAACTAGTAAGAAAAACCAAAAACGAACACTGGGAAATATTCTCCAATCGCCTGGAAAATGATTTCTACGGACTCCAAAAGCAGATATGGCGATTCATAAGATCACAGAGAAAGGAGGTCAATGAACTGCTAGAACCAACCCATACAAAAAAGGAAGAGTGGATCAGATATTTAACCGATCTGTATGAAACGACAAACACGACAGACGAGCCTACCATACCGGACATAGCTATTAACGCAGATGCTACGATCAATACATCCGACGTAGAAAACGCACTACAGAAACTGAGAAACAGAAAAAGCGCCGGGCAAGACGGTATACAAAACGAATTGCTCAAATACGGTGGGCAAAGCCTAACAAAAGAATTAACAACTTTAATACAGAAAATTATATATCAACACAAAATTCCAGATGAATGGCGAACCAGCACCACTATCCTAATGTTCAAAAAGGGGGACAAAAAAACACCATCAAATTATAGAGGAATAAACCTTCTAAGCACTGCTCTTAAGCTAACAACGAAAGTGATTACGAACAAAATCAACGATCTGACACCTTTGGCGGACGAACAACAGGGATTTAGATCGGGAAGATCTTGCACAGATGCTGTTTTCGTATTAAGACAAATAATGGAGAAATCGATTGAATACAACAAGCCAGCGTATGTATGTTTTGTCTTTTCTTCATAATATTTTGCCAAATTTTTTGAAATAAGGGTACTTTACTCCCGCACAATTTTCATATTTTTTGGCCTACCCTGTATGCTGTTTGACTTGCAATCATTCTAAGTGGACCTGATATGATTATCGAACATGCACCAACTTTCGGCAATATTTCTATTTTGGTTGTGCAGTTAATAAGAAAAAATCCCATACGTTGCACACTTAAGTGACCACACTGTATACATGGTGGACCCGAAGTAATGGGACATACGATAACAGTAGATTCCTCACATAAAAATATTGCGATAGACCTGAACTTGTCAAATCCGAAAGTTGATATTAACGGAGATACAGGGTGTCAATGTTGAATTTTATTATTTGATGTTTTCGAATAACTTTTGAAATAATCAAGTTATATCGATGAAATTTGATATAGTATGTAATAAGTAGGTAAGTAAGTAATTCCTTCATTTAGCATAATAGCTACAATGTTTCATACATAATAATAATAACCTAAGTATAATATAAAAATAAACATTGAATAAAAATGAAGAACAACTGTTTGAAAAATACAAATCTAAAAAAAAGGATACAAAAAATAGGTGTATACGAACGTTACAATATCTAAAAATGAAGTATAATATGGTCTTTTAGTAAATTCTTAAATCTAGACAGGTTATCACAGTTTTTCAAAACAGTAGGTAGCTGGTTAAAATCGTGGAGTCCTTTGCATAAAATAGGATTTAACATTTGGTTTGTGGAACATTTGGTGGTTAAAATAAAATTATCACAGTTCCTAGTTTTATAATTATGGACATCACCAAAGTATCTTATCCTATCACATATATAGTCAGGTAAAAATTTTCTCTTGATTTTAAAAATAAATATAAAGACATCAAACACAATTTTTTGTTTCACAGACAACATATTAAGAACATTCAGCATTATCAAAATGGGTGTATATTTATCACATTTCAATATCAGTCTCATTGCTCTATTCTGGATTTTTTGTATGAAATCAGTCTTGTACTTAGGTAGGCCATACAATAATGTAGAACAGTACTGTAAATGCGGAGCTGCAATGGCATTATATAACAATAGTTTTGTATGGGTGGATAATTGTTTACCTACCCTAGTAATGAAGCCTACTTTTTTAGAATATTATCTCATCACGAAATTACAATGAGCATGAAAGTTCAGATGCTGGTCAAGAATGACTCCTAAATACTTAATTTCAGCTTCGTGTTCTATTTTCACGTAGTTAATAAATACTCCTATATTATTCACATTTACTCTGCTGAGTTTTGACTTTTTCCCATAAACACAGAATTTAGTTTTACCCAGGTTGAGACTCAGCTTATTACTACACAGCCAGTTGAAAAGTCTATCAAGTTCACTGTTCATTTCAGTTATTAGTATGTCCAAATCACTCCCAACAATGTACAACATTGTGTCATCTGCGAATTGCACTATTTTGCATTTTCCAGCCACATTCACCATGTCATTTATGTATAACAAAAATAATAGTGGTCCCAGTACAGTTCCCTGTGGGACACCAAAATTGACATACATTTTATCTGACAAACTATTGTTGAACTGTACACGTTGTTCTCTGTTTGACAAATATGACTTAAACCATAACAGAACAGTGCCCTTAATGCCTAAATGTTCTAGCTTATGCAATAAAATATCTCTATCAACAGTTTCGAAAGCTCTTTTGAAATCTGAAAACACTGCCAACACAAATTTGCTTTCGTCGATAGCTTTGAGGAAATCATCACAAATATTTACAAGGACAGACTCACACGAATAGTTTTTACGAAAACCTGACTGACTAGAAACTATCATTTGGTTATCATCACAGTGTTTAATAAGTTGGTTTTTTAAACACATCACTCCAAAACTTTTTCATACATGGGAACGGTATTTATAGGTCTGAACTCATCGTGCTGCTTAGTATTAGGAACTTTTGGTATGGGTGTAACGGTCGAAATTTTCCAGTTCTCCGGAAAAATGCCAGTGGAAAGTGATGTATTAATTACATCCAGCATCTTGTCACCAACGACGTAGCATGCATCGAGCAAAATTTTCTTCGAGATTCCGCTGTCTCCACCTCCAACATCTCTCAGACTCTGTAGAGTCATTTTCATTTCCCTCATAGATATTTTCTGAAATACCGTAAAATCATTTCCATTGAAGTTATGTGGGTTGTAACGGACGGGTGCTTTAGGGATGTTTTCAATAGTTGTCTCTATACTTCTAATGAAATATGAGTTGAAACTGTTGGCAATTTGCATTTCATCTGATAAAACGGAATTTTCAAATTTTATTTCATTTGATTGGCCATTTTTGGTTTTTCCAGGGAGCAGAGTCTTTAAGTTTTTCCACAGGATTTTCGGGTTGTTCTTGAAATCATCTATAGTTTCCTGAAAATATTTTTCCTTTTCTATCCTGATTCGACGGCATTTCGAACAGTTTTATAACGATTCCATGTATTTTCATCCTTGTCAAAAATTGCTTTCTTGTACAATCGGTCTCTTTGATTAATCATTTCTTTAATATTCCAAGAAATCCATTTTTTTGTCCATATACTTTGGTTTGATGGTTATTTTTACTTTGGGACACATGATATTCAAAACATCAGTTATTCGATCAAATAATGAATTTGCCAGTATATCTACGTCGGAGCTGTTATTTTCCCAAGGAATGCCGAGCAGGTAGCTTTGCATTTTTTCTTGGTCGTATGTTTTCATCAGTCTTTTGTTAACGAAAATATCACAGTCTGCTTCGGTCTGTTTATCTAAGGCGACGGATATGATAGAGTGATCGCTAACTTTAGGAGTGAGGTGTACTTTGTATGTTGTGGATTTATTGTTGGTGATAACATAATCAATAAGGGTCTCACTTTGGGGTACAATTCTTGTGGGTGTCTGCACAATCTGGTTGAGGCCATTTGCGTTGACGATATCTAAAACTTTCTTGCCATAGAAGGAATTCTTAAGCAAGTCGAAATTGAAATCACCAACAATGAAATTAGTGCCATCAAACTCACTGACCTGATCTATGAAGTCGGAAAAATAGTCGACGAATCTGGGTGGGTGATAAATTACAGTAAACAAGTGTTTGGTGCGACTATGAGTTAACTCAACAGATAACAGCCAAACAAAGTTCTCCATGCATTGCACCGTCTTGATTCGATACTTGATATCACTCCTTAACAAGGCCATTACTCCCCCAGTACGTCTGTTGGTGGTAACGCACTGCTCCATGTTGTAGCCATCAATCCTGAGTTCCACTGGATCTACTTCAGCACACACGTGAGTTTCAGACAACAATAATATTACGGGTTTCCCCATAAGGGGATTGTTTGACACGCAAAATTCAAATCTCAGCACGAAATTGCTCTTACTTGTAGGGGGCGCCACATTTTCAATCATTCAAATACTTAAAACTTTTTTGTACCCACTCGTACATTTTTTAACATGAATAAGGTATACTTTGTGGACGTGCCTAGGAGTAGCCTTTTTCAAGATTTTTTAACTTGAATTAATCCATGCAATTGGTTTTGAATAGAAAATTTTGAAAATGAACATAGGAGGCTTTGAAAACGGCGTTATCACGAAAATTTTGACATTAGCTTTGATGCTCGATGTTTCTTGATTTGAAAAAAATGATCTAATTTTATATTTTTTTCACAAAAAACTTGAAATTTTCATGAAAAAATTTTATTATTTTTTTTTATTTTTTTTATGAGAAGCATTGAACATCGAGACGTTTGTCAAAATTACCGTGACTACGGCATTTTCGATGCCCTACTATGTTAATTTTCAAAATTTCCCATTAGAAACAACATTGCATAGATTACTTCAAGGGCAAATATCTTGATATAGGTCACTCCTATCGACTTTTACAAAGTGTTCATTTTTTACGTAAAAATGACGGAAAATTCAATTTTTCAATCCAAAAAAAATGTTCAAGTGCATACAAAAAAGTAATAACTATTTGAATAAGTGGATAGATGTGTAAGTTTCGCCTCCTACATGTAAGACCTATACCAACTTGCATGTCAAACAACCCCTATATACAAAATTTTATCAAAATAACATGATTATTTCAAGTTATTTGAAACAATCAGAAATTAAAATTCAACTTTGGCAACCTGTATCTCTGTTAATATCAACTTTCAGATTTGAAAGAACTAACAGATAACAAGATTGATATATGTGCCCTACAGGAAACAAAGATGAAGGGAAAAGGCCAGAAGAAGTACGGAGAATATATTGTGGTATACAGCGGAGTTGAGAAGCACGAAAGAGCAAGAGAGGGTGTTGCTATGGCAATCAGCACGAAATACCAAAATTGTTTAAAGGAATGCAACTACATCAGCTCACGAATAATACTTGTAAAACTAAAGTCAGACGACCAAACAATAAATGTTCTATCAATATATGCACCAGAAGACAACAGACCGCAGCTCCTGAGAGAATCGTTTTTTGATCAACTTCAAACCACAATCGACTCACTACCTAGTGACCAACCCATGATAGTACTTGGGGACTTCAATGCACGAATTGGAAACGGAACAGTCCCAGGAATTAAACAAAGGTTCAACGAGAATGTGATGAATGATAACGGGGAACTTATGATAGATATGTACTTACAATGAACTGCGTATCAATAATACTTTTTTCGACCTAAAACCACAGTACAAACTTACATTTGCAAATAACAGAGGCCACACTTCGACAATCGACTACATTGTGACTAATAGGCAATTTCACCCAACTCAAATACTCGAAATCAGAACGCTCAATTCGGCAAACATAGGAAGCGACCATAACCTTTTACTCGGAAAAATAAGATTGAAAATCCAAATACAAAAACAATCAAAACGGGTAATATCAACAAAGAAATTCAATATTGAGCTGCTATGGGACCCTACGATAAAGAACCTATACAAAAAAAGATTACAACAAAAAATCGAAGAGAACCCGATCTCAAATATCAACGACATCAATCTTGCTTGGGAAAGAATCAAGAATAATATCAAGAATTCAGCCAGGGAAGCACTTGGTGAACGAACCATAAAAGTGAACCAAGTAACAACCAGAAGACACCATGGTTCCGCCCAGAAATCAAGGAACAATGCAAAGAAAAAAGAAAAGCCTACCTGAAATATTGCACTCTGCGAACACCAGAATCATATAACGATTATAAGCAAGTTAGGAACAAAACCAACGAACTAGTAAGAAAAACCAAAAACGAACACTGGGAAATATTCTCCAATCGCCTGGAAAATGATTTCTACGGACTCCAAAAGCAGATATGGCGATTCATAAGATCACAGAGAAAGGAGGTCAATGAACTGCTAGAACCAACCCATACAAAAAAGGAAGAGTGGATCAGATATTTAACCGATCTGTATGAAACGACAAACACGACATACGAGCCTACCATACCGGACATAGCTATTAACGCAGATGCTACGATCAATACATCCGACGTAGAAAACGCACTACAGAAACTGAGAAACAGAAAAAGCGCCGGGCAAGACGGTATACAAAACGAATTGCTCAAATACGGTGGGCAAAGCCTAACAAAAGAATTAACAACTTTAATACAGAAAATTATATATCAACACAAAATTCCAGATGAATGGCGAACCAGCACCACTATCCTAATGTTCAAAAAGGGGGACAAAAAAACACCATCAAATTATAGAGGAATAAACCTTCTAAGCACTGCTCTTAAACTAACAACGAAAGTGATTACGAACAAAATCAACGATCTGACACCTTTGGCGGACGAACAACAGGGATTTAGATCGGGAAGATCTTGCACAGATGCTGTTTTCGTATTAAGACAAATAATGGAGAAATCGATTGAATACAACAAGCCAGCGTATGTATGTTTTGTCGATCTAACAAGAGCATTTGACCGTGTCCAACTGGAAGACGTCCTGCATATCCTATACAACAGGCAAATTCCACACAATCTCATCAAAACCATAAAGAACATATACACAAACAATAAAATACGAGCACAAATAGAAGGAGACCTCACAGAACCAATACCAGCGGGTAGCGGTATTCGCCAGGGGGACTCTCTAAGTCCGACTCTTTTCAATTTAATAATGGAAGAAATTATTCGAAGTGTTCGGGGGCTAAAGGGATACAAAATGGGGGATGCAAAAATCAAAATAGTATGTTATGCTGACGATGCCGCTCTCATTGCAGAAAGTGAAGATGACTTACAGAGGTTATTACACTTATTCAACCTGACAGCAAAGTCTCTGAACATGGAAATATCACCGACCAAAACAAAGTGCTTGACAACATCAAAAAACCCTCCAAGATGCAAACTTGAACTTGACGGTAAAGTGATCGAACAGAAAATGAAATTCAACTACCTTGGCATAGAACTTTCCGGCTTTGGTGATATTGAAGCAGAGGTGAGAGACCAAACAACAAAAGCAATTAGAATAGCTGGTTGCCTTAATACAATATGGTGCAATAGGAGTATGGGGACGGACACTGAATCGAGGATCTACAAAACCGTCGTGAGGCCGGTGATGACATATACCGCAGAAACCAGGCCAGAAACAGCTGAAACCAAAAGACTCCTAGAGACAGCTGATATGAAAATACTCCGTAGAATCACTGGAAAGACACTGCTGGATAGAGAGAGAAGCGAGAATATCAGAACAGCCTGTAATGTCAAGAACATCAATGACTGGGTAGCAAACAGGAAGAAGGAATGGAATGAGCACATAGAAAGGATGGACAGTCGCAGACTTGTGAGAATTGCTCGCGACAAGTCCCCAATGGGTCGAAGAGACGTTGGGCGCCCCAGGAAACGGTGGAGCGACAGCCTAACGCAAGTGGACGATAATTGAACAGGCGAGTCGCCTAAGGTCAAGAATGAAGAAGAAGAAGAAGAAGATTTGACAAGTTGGGGTCTTTCGCAACATTTTTGTGTGGGGAATCTACTGTTACCGTATGTCCAATTACTTCTGGTCCATCCTGAATATTGGAAGCGTGTTGTTGGAATTGTTCAAACTACAATAAAAAAGCTCCATCGGAGGTTAACTTTTGATAGACTTGTTCTCGCCACAACAGCAGTTTTTTTATTAGTAATACTTTTTTGATTGTTATCATGATAAGAATCCAATTTTTCCAATGCAATGCAATGTCATGAAAACCCTAAACCTATCTAAAACCGGAACCCAATTTGAGATGAGTTGATATATTTGGTGTAGAATATGTGTCTTCTTTTATTTAGAGAGACCAAACCAATTTTTTCCTCCATTTCGGTACAAAGTGCTCTAATAATGAGGTGACTGTCGTAGCCAGAAAGGTTGTGAAATATGACAATTACAGTAAACTTATTTTAAAAATGTCTATCTATGAGCAGCTCATCAAAATTTTACAGTCATACAGTCAATGTACTTTAGCGTTATAATTTTCTTGTGAAAAGCATCATTGCAAATATGAAATTCTTGTGCTTCAGAAAAAGCAGCAATGGAAAATTCTCTACAATAAATTTATTCTATTATCTCTTGCAATTCTTTCTACGACAAAACATTTTTGACACTTATCACAACTGAACAAATGAATTTCAAAAAAAGGTCTATGTTTTTGATATTTTGTGGATTTACTAGTTCATTTTAGATAACAATCATACTTCACTAGAGTCACAAGTATACCTTTCATATCGCCATAAATCGCAGATGGAACTCGCGATTGATTTTTAAAATGTTTGAACGCTGCAGCATTTTTGTTTTTATTTGGTAGAACAACTTCACATTTGTTCAATTAAACAAAGTCCCAAAATTAGGTTTAAATATTTGAACCGTATATTCTACAATAAAAAAATGATTAGTTTGGGTTAGTTTGCTGTATAAATATATTTCCAAAACTCTTTGTTTGCGAGATACAGGGTGTTGAAGTTTACTTTCCATTTTGGTTCTATCTTGATAAGTCCCATAATAATGCTGATTGTTCAACAAAAATCGGTATTCAGGGTACTTGCACCGATTTTTGTCAAATTAAACTTTGAAACCCTGTATCTTGAGAACTAAGCGTTTTCGCAACTTTGTCCATATAGCAAACTGATATTTTTTTCTGTGTAGAATATACTTTTCAAATATTTCGACCTAATAGGAAGGTGTTTTCATATCATTTTGTGCTAAAATGACTTAGACAACGCTTTAAAAACACCTTTTATTGTCACTTCTTCACAAGATAAGCGAATCAAATTCTTGATGCAAGCAAAATAAAATGTCTTTGCAGGTTCATGAAAAGGAAGTATAAGTGAATTAACTTGAATTAACTCTATTCATAGAGTTTTGCAAACAACCTAACATCAGGAGTAGAATAATTCCTCTTTTTCTAACACGAAAAATATGGATTGCCAAGGAGCTGTTCATTCGTTCAACCAAAACGAAATACTGACATTTTTTGACAAACGACATGTGATGTTCATAAGCAAGATGCGTAAAATATTTTCAACTTCTTGAGTACACACATCGCAGACACAACAGACTATGAAAAAAAATAATCATCATTATTTTTGATATTTACATAACAAAAGATGGGATTGCCACTTTTCTTTTGTTTCGAGTAATCTTCTGACCAATCACTCACCTGTGTTTCTCCGCATTACTACTTGACAACGAATCTAGAACGCTTGCACTACTGCCGCTGCTTGACATTTTGTCGATAAAAAGAGTTTTTGTTATAGTAATAATTGCAGTATTAAGAAGAGATCTCGCTTCTCAACCTACTGAAGCTCTTATCAAACATAGTGCTTTTAATGTCAATTGAAGAGAGAATTTTTTTTTGTATAATAGACCGGATGAATTATGAATTGTCGTGTGCTCTTCAATAACATGAATGAACTGGTTAATTCCAGCAAACGATCAAAATAAATTTTATGGATGTATTTTTTCATGAATATAGCGATTGAGCAATGGTTTCGTGTCATTTGATAATTAAAATACTATATATCAATGGAATTTCTTATAGACATTGACATATCTTCATTGCTGTTATAATAATTGAAAAAGGCAGGTACAAAATGACTTGATATATGGAAAAATTATCTGTATCAGTTTTGGAAAATTTCCAAATAACCCGATAACCCGAAAAACCCTATTTAGAGGATTTGCTTTTGAAAAATTTAAAAAAAACCTTAAAAACAGGTTTGACTTTGTAAAATGTCAACAGACTTTGATAATACATGTTGTGTGCTCGGCTGAGACGAAAAAATTGATCCCAAGCACATGCACCAGAGAGAACATATTTCTTCAAAACGAGTCAAAAAAACAGTCAAATCGATTAAGAGATTCCAAAGATATAGGCAATTTAGTAACATCAAGTTTGACGGCCTCTTGCTGTCCTATTTGACAACTAAGAGAGAACTGTCGAGGGGCAATTTTGTAGAGAATATCGTCCTTAATATGTATCCATATTCTTTCTTGGTAGTTCAATGGGAAAGATTTGGCAAATTAGTCTATTTTCTCTTTTCACAGTAACGCTACTTCACCTTGCGGTGATCCTAGAGACTTAAAATATATTTTCAGCATATTTTCTTGGGCAGATTACAGATTTTTTTTCCTGAGTCTCTATGAATAATAGTTCACTAGAACTGGCACTTTGTTGCTAAAAATTAATCATCCTGTATATTGAATTGGGTGTATTCTTTGCCAAGTTTGTTATAGTATGCATACCGGCCACAAAAGTTATGACGTCAGAAACTGAGCAAACTAAAATTTAAAAAAATAACAATTTAATACTTGGAAGCATAGTATGTATAGGCAAAGCATGCATCCAAATGTAGATAGAAAAGATGACAATAAATGCCAAAAAAAAACGATGTCACTAAATGGCAAATTGTACATTTCTAAAGAGGACAACACAAAACAAGACAAATCACATATCATAAATATCATATGGAATTCACCCTTTTTCCAGATCATTATTGTTGGCTACCTATCCGTTCTTGTTTTGAGTGACGTTTTAAAATGACCCCGAGAGACATGCCTATGATTAATTTATCTGTAGCTTCAATCACCTGTTTTTTGTATTTTGTATAAGCCAATGGAGATATTCACTTTCATTTGAAAAAAAATCAGAATGAACTTTGATCTCAGAATTTTGCATCTCAATCAACCCGATATACAAGTTGACATTTTTAAAGGAAGCAAACCTTTCTGATTTAATATAAGTGCACTTGATCAAGAACGAAAACTACATTGGATGTGATGTGATGTAATGTTATCAGAAAGACTGCATACAACCATTTAGTCTCTACATCAATGTCTCTCTTGAAAAATCACAACCACAATACCACCTGGAAAAGATAAGACTGCGAGGAGCTAGCACAAGTCAAACAATGCTCAGATATACTTCTTGGCGGGGGAATAGAACCATCGGAGTGTGAACTGCGTAGATTCCGCATTCCAATGAAAGCTGTGTTCCATGTACAGAACGGGGTTGCCTTCTTTGGTACCACTAGTACCATCCATCCTTATGGAATCTACCAAATCGTGGATCTCATTATGTACAAATGATGAACAGCCAGAGTTATAATTTTTTACTGTAGATAATATTTATTGGAAATCCTAGTTAAACATGAGGATCGATGAAGCTACGGACAGACACGCTCATTCGTAACACGAATGCATGCCATTATTAAGCGATTGCTACTCAGTAGCATGCGTGTAAGTACTTTGCTCGAAATAAGTGAGCTTATTGCAAGTGTGTATGAAGCTGGTGAAAAGATTTTCAAAAGATGCCCATATCATGGTTTACAGAAATAGAGTCGCAAAAGTATGCTAAAAACCAGAATGCTTATTTCTAGCAAATGTGAACAGTTGAAGAACACTATAGTTCTAAGCATGATTCATAGCATGCTTTTTAATGAGCATGTCTGTATGTACCTCAAAGGATTATAATTATTCAGTGGAATGTGTAAATAATTCAAAATTAACGATGTTCACTAGAATGGGCTCTACAGAAAAACCTTACCGTTCTCTTTTGCAGTCTAAAAACAGAGGTGAATTAAGCACGATTTCAGTAACCCCTGAAAGTTATGCAATATTTGAGGTGACTCTTAAAAGGTGAAATATACAGTATATTTCTGGCCACTGACGATCCCAGTTCTGTTGGAACCGTTCCCACTGCATAACATCCTCTTTCCAACTTCGCGTTTGAAATCTCGATATGACCATGGAATTTCAGCCTATCATCCAACACAATACCAAGGAATTCATTCTGCAGCTTTCCCGAAACAACACCATCATTCACCTTCAGACCGTCACAAACACACTTGAAAGTAGTTATGCGTAGTCAGTCGAACTAGGCGTCGATAGAATATTCTATAATTTGATGGTACTGTCGAAAAAACAAGCTGTCACCAAAAAAATTCAAAATATAACTGGAGGACATCATACAGCTTTTTTCATGTCGATCTTCTCTCTGAATCTTGCTCGGACATTTTCAAATTTTGCACCCTCCCTTATCGATCTATGGCCTTATAGAAATGTCGGGTTCCCCCACCCTGACATTATCCAAAACCATTTTTTTATGTCGATCTCATTTTTGGTTTTTGTAGTGGGATTTTCAGATATTACTAGTGAAGTCACGATGGAGTCAGAACCTTTGAAAGCATTTTATAATAATTGGCATTCTGAGGTTTGTTGTAAATAGTTTTCATCATTGACTGAATAGTTTTTTCTTGTAATCTCATTGTTGAATGCTGGGAGATTTACATATAATTTTATGATGTTGTCTATTTTGGTATCCCAGATCAGTATTACCGGGCTGTGGAAAATTGAAGCTGGCGCAGTAGTAGCAACTTTATCAAAGTTTCACAATGAACAGCTGTTGTTGCAGCTATTCAGAAGATTAATGAAATATCTGAATATCTGCTCGTTTTGTTAGTTTGGTAAAAGCGGCAAAGATTTTGTTCAACCACTTTTATTCATGCTTCACCTATCAAAGGGTCATAAAATCCAATAACCTTGATTTTATTCAGGGTTATTGATTATAAATGCCCCCCCCCCCCTCCAACTTTTTAATTTGACGGTTTCATATATAAAGTTTCATGGTTGAGAATGAAATTTTTAAATAACCTGTTTTCACATATACAGGGTGTTCAAAAAGTCTGGGCGAGGTCCAACTTTCTTATTTCAAATTGATACCCAATTTTTTTATTTGATATTTGGAACTCTAAACATTTTCTATGTAGCATATCCTATACCTAAGTTTAATGTATAAAAATATATTTGATATTTATTAATTGAATAATACTGATTTATTGTTGTAAAAATGTGAAATATATCTATGATTTCGAATTATTGACGCTCGTATTGACAAAAATGTCACGTCATTAAATACTTTTAAAGTGTAAAAGTATCAAAGTATAAATAATTCTGCATTTAATTCAATAGATTTTTTTATATAAGACGTTATTTAATTTTTTGTGCATTTTTTGGGTATCAATTTAAAATCGGAGAAGTTTTGATATATCCTACACACACAATTACGTCAATACTCCAAAACCATTGATATATTTAACTTTTTTATAACGATGAATTAGTATTATTCAATTCATAAAATATCAAATATCTTTTTATTCATCAAACTTAGGTATAGGATATGCTACATAGAAAATTCTTAGAATTTGAAGGAGAATCCAAATACCAAATAAAAAAATTGGGTATTAATTGTAAATAAGAAAGTTAGACCTTACCCAGACATTCCGGAACACCCTGTATATGTGAAAACAGGTTTTTTGAAAACTTCATTTTCAACCAGGAAACTTTTATTTGAGACACTCTTTTCCAAAACATCAATTTAAAAAGTTAGATTGGGGGGGCATTCATAATCAATAACCCTGTACGTTAAAAACGATCAAATGTGTGAAATAATAGCGTATGCAATCATTAATAATATTTATCACCCTCAAACATGAAACTTCAGCGCTATACATTGCAAAACCAAGTAAATAGTAGTGTTTTCACATACCAGCGCTATCATTTTGTAAGAAAGAAGTGTTATTGTCGTACAATAACCGTAATTCACTGGTGACAAGTGGTGTTATTTTGCAAAACGGAAAATAAATATCTTGATATGAAATGCAACTTTGATCAAAAGCTTTTGCGTTTGGTACATATTATGTGTAGCATCAACGCATTTACTTGAAAGCGGTTTCAAATTTCAATTTTGAATTGCGCTGAGGCATGTATGCTTTTTCCATATTCATATGAATCTATTAACACGCCTTGTTGCTCAAAATAATCGGATTACTGTGAAACTTTGCCTGCCAGATAGCCATGAGTGATCCTGGGCTATACAGGGTGTCCGGTAACTTTATGATCATGTTTTCTATTCTGAAGTGTTCTAAAGAAGATACAGAAACTCAAAGAGTCACACATCGATTTGATTTTTCAACTCTAACTTTTGAACCGTCTCTGGTATAATTTGATTTTGTTGAAAGTAATCTAATCTTGCTCTACCATAATATTTGTTTCCAATTCAAACTTTTTCCAAGACAAAAAATGTTGATAAGTGAGCAAGCAGTGTTGCATAGCTTCAGGGACCATTTACACGAGGACAATTCTGAAGACATTTCACCAAGCCAATTTAACAATTCATTCAAAAAGTTGCGGATAATCCAACTTTTACAATGAAATAGTGGATTGGCTTGATCGAATCATATACGTATTATTAAAATATACCTCGAGTTCCCTATTTCATCAATGTGCGGCAAGTGAAGCCGATTTTTAGCCGATGAGAAAGACAGGAATAACAAAGCCCATACAATTGCCTCATGAGTGTATTTCATGCGTTTTAAGAAAAGACTGCGATTGCGCTAAAATCGTGATTTTGAGCCGATCTTACGCAGAGCTCTGATGCCAGATCCCCCGTTTTTACGGTAGATCTACCATTAAATACATATTTTTCTGGTGATTAACTGTTTCTCTTGTGAGATATTGAACATCCAGATTTTAAATATAGATACAAATAATCGATCAACACTAAATAGCTGATTCCGTTTGAAAACCGTACCCGCCTACCAACTTATCATGAAATTTTGTATTGAGACATGCGCATCAATATTTCAATACTCATAAAACATACTTATGGAAAACTAATATTTCTGTCTTTCTCAATTTGGCTTCACCTTTGAAGGATTCCGGTAGGTATGTTTTAAAATACTATATGGATGGAATGGGCCACTGGCCTTGTATAAATGGTCCCTTATGTTCAAAGTTCAAACTCTTGGCTGTTTGCCAGGAAGTTATCCACTCTAATCAGTCTATCAATCTAGTAGGATTCCAGTGAGTGAAAAATTTCAACAGTTTTGAAAAGTCCATAATAGCAGAAAAGCCAACGAAAACTCTTCGCGTAAGACGTTAGATGGTCAATCAACACATTTCCTCTGTCCTATAGTCTGGAGGACTCTAAAATGGGCGTAAATGATATTTTCGATTTTTTGCAAGATACGCTCATACGTGATAAGGGGGACGACATGTTCAGAATTAATATACATGTAAAAGGTTGTGCGATTCAGAATAATACAATAATATTTTTTGTGATGTGACGATGAAATTCATCTTATGTAGTATTAGTCGACTATGATGAAAGATTCGAGAATATACCCTTCAATGTATATTGTTAACCCGCTGAAAGAGTCATTGGAGATAAGGTTTTGTAAGCACTTCTTGAAATTTCAATATTGACACGATTGGACGGAGAAATCGAGCCACTTACCACTATGAGGATGGTCCTTCAAAGAAGCAGTCCTGTTCTATCGGATCCCAGGTCCGTTGATGACTTGCTAGTTCTTTTGATTACATATCCTTAAAGAAACTTGATTCAGGCATTATTCATATGACTCATCATCGGCTCACGATATCCAATAATTGTCATTCTGATTATCTGTCGTGGAATATTCCTGTTGTGTTAACTTTTATGTTTCATATCTCTCCAGAAAATGTATCTAAAGCTACATCAAGATTGAGAATAACCACAAAAAGAATAAGCATATTGAAACGTTTACTATCTCATCTGTACTTACTTTTCTACGTCCTCCCTTGTTGGTCTGTTCGCGGTCAGGATTATCTAGTAGAGAACAAGAAACAGAGTCTACTTTCCCAGAATAAAACAATAAATTAATCTTCAACAATTTTTCCTTTATTGTGAATAACGATAATAGGCTTGATTTGTAAATATACGATAATTAATGGTGATACTACTCTAAGACCTCAATTGAGTCACGGAATTTGATCACAAACATACGTCATAGTACCCGTTAATTATTTAATTAATTAAGCTTGAATGATTGAATAGGGATAATCTCATTAACCCAAAATGAACGATGATTTAAAAGCCATTTAGCTGTGATGATCTCTGAATCCAATTCCGGAAGACCGTCACTCGTACTTGTCTGGATCGTTCCAGAGTCCAGCCAATGACCACTGGAGATAAACACTCGTGGACTTGAACCAAGCAGCTCCAATGCCTTGCACGATGTCGTTGTAGAACAATGCCCAAACACTCCAACAGGAACAATAGCATCAATAATCAAAACGATAAAAATAAAACCATTCACTTCTTATGAGTGGACTTCCATTACTTTGCGGCGTGCTCACTATAAAAAAAAACAAAATCTGCATCGGGCTTCGATTCTTGTAATCTGTTAGAAAATCAGTAAAATATCTCATTCCAATATCCCTCGATGATATCTACCTTAGATTTATAAACGTCCTGCTTGGGAAGTCTTACTCCTGGACACGATGCATATGAGTTCGTTTACTAATGTTTGGGACAACCAGCCATTTTTGCGGCTCACAGGAAACAGGCCGACTTTGGATTTCAACCATTTCACTTGCACAACTCGGTCTATAGCGCCGTCTATCAGTACCACTTATAATGTTCATACGCAGACCGCTATCTTGTAAAAACATTCGTTGCACTATTTGCGCATCCGTCATCTTATCCGGATTATATATTTGAATAAAGGGTAACCGTCACATAGCCCCACCAACTGATTAGAGCTTTGTCCAAAGTGAGGATCAGTTTCCAGAAATAAACTGCAAGAAACTAACAGCAAAAAAAAATTTGCAAAGGTACCATAGCCCCACTAACTCCGAAACCTCTTCATAGAATCCTACTTATTACCATAGTATGGTTTCAATTTCTGAGCATTGAAAGCTCCTTTAAGGGCTCATTGTAACGTTTCTATGCTGTATGCGTTCGGTGCAACCACATTCCCAATTCTGAATGGACCCACATAATATATCAGAAAAAATTTCTCTATTTCTTTATTTTCCATTGAAGAAATGTTGTTTGATTTAATCCAGAGTAAATCATTCTCTCTAAATCGGACAAATTTCTTATTAGAATTTCCTCTACGACTTCCATTTTCCGCTTTTCTATCCAAATTTCTCTTCGCAGTCTGCAGTACCAATCCTTCATCATTACGGGTCTCCTCAGGAAATTTGAGCAGCTTTCTTATTTGATCTTCTGAATGTTCTCCATATTTCAAAAAAATTGGTGCATATCCGGTAGATTCGTGGGTAACACAATTCAAAAGAAGTTCTACCGTCGATACATTCGTCTCCAAGAAGAATGTTTTTCATGACAAAACACTCGAAGTAATCTGGTCAACTCTTCCATTACTCTTTCTGAAGGATTACCTCGAGGATATCTTACACTACAATGCACTATCCTAACCTTATTGGTATCAATTATTCCCTTGCAAACTTTCCCAATGAACTGTGTTGCATTATCTGAAAGTACTCGATTGGAATACGTTTCTCTTTGAAGAGAACATAGTACGGACCTGTCCGGTTTATAACGTGTGTAAACAACACTCCGACATGAAACCCGAAATTACGGGCTGTGACGAGTTAGTAAGTGCACAAAGGGAGAAAATAGAGAAGATCAAAAACGCGGACAAACTGTGACATAATACCTCGCAGTAAGTCCACTCATAAACAATAAATTGAACAATCCATACTTCGCTAGGAGAATATACATAAACTTATTGAGATCGAGGCTGACGAAGGCAGGTTGTTACTGGTAGGCAACACACAATACGGTACGGGCAAACACAGAGCCGGACTAAAAGAGATTTTACACTCATTACCAGCGGATACGAGTGATAAAATATATCTTGAAAAATGCCGCTAGGCAGCGGAACGGATACAGAAGAAGGGTACAAGAGAAAAAGAGACCAGTTAGATGAAATGTACGCAAAAAAAAGATATCCAGAAAAACATCACCCAAAAGCAACTTGGATAGAGGGGAAAGTGGAGAAGAAACCATAATCACGATGATGAGAGAACTCCAAACCCAGAACGGCGAAATGCTTAATGAAATAAAGGAAATGAGAAGAGAAGCGAAAGAAAACCAAAAACAAATAACAGAACTAAAGGAGGACAACATAGAAATAAAGAAAGAAATGAAAAACTTACATGAAAAAATCGAAAAAATGGAATGAGAAAGTGAAAGGAAAAACCTGATAATAACAGGAATGAAAATTGAGTCGACTGACGACAAGATGATAAAAGAAACGATTGAAAATTTCTTGGATAATGAAGTCAAGGTCAAGGTAAAGCTACGGAATACTAAGAAAATAATAATAATAATAATAATAGAGCTTTATTTATCAAAAAGATAATATTAACAATCTCACTTACACTAGTTACAAAATATATCAATTTTATATTACATACATATAGACAACGATATCAGCAAAATAAATTATATCTAACCGATAAATTGCAAGGTGATGAATACTTACATTTATTGAACTCAAAAACCGTACTAATAAAAAATGATTGAGATAAAGTACACTAACTAGAAATAATTAAGTAGCTATCTAAGTATGAAGCACTAAACTATCTTAGTAGGATTATTTTTCAAATGTACAATCAGCAGCTTTTTAAATATTATTACATTTTCACTAGATTTGATATTCTGAGGTATGATTGAATTGTACCACTCCCTTATGAAATAAATGTTTCATTGAACTTGTTTTATGGCTAGTTTTGACATAAAAATTCATAGAGCTTGCTGATCTTGTACGTCTTTCATGTATTTGTGAGACGGGAATCAATTGGCAATTCAAGTATTGCGGCCAGAGGTTATTAATGATTTTATAATAGATAGGAGACAATGCCTTTGTAGTAGAGACAAAAAGTTTATCTGAGAAATTGGACATACTAAAAAATAAGAACAAGCTAAGAAACTATACAGAAAAAGTATACATAGATTCAGAACTTACACAAAAGGAACTTGAGATACAAAAAAAGATACGTGAAATAGCAAGGGAAGAAATAAGTAGAGGGAAGCAAGTCAAAGTAGGTTACAAGAAACTGATTGTAAACGGAAAAATACGAAAATGGGATGAAAAAGAAGAAATATTAGGAGAAGAGTTTGAGCACAGAAGAGCAAAAAACTAATGAATGCACCTAATAGACAAGTCAATACAAAATATACGACTATGGCTGTGAAAACAAGTACGAATAGGGAACAAACAACGGAAGGACAGATAAACAAGACCAAAAGAAACAATATAAGAAAAATAGGAACATGGAATATCAGAAGTATAGCAGGCAAAGAAATAGAACTAGAAGAGGAATTCGAAAACATGGAATTGGAAATGCTAGCAATAACAGAGACAAAAAAGAAGGGACAAAGAGCGATAAAAATGGAAAAAGGCCATACACTTATAACCAGTGGAGTAGAAGAGAGAAAGAGAGCAGCAGCGGGAGTGGGATGCATTATACACAAGAGATTAGAAATGAACATACACAGCTGGGAAGCAATATCGGAGAGAATATTAAGAATAGAAATGAAAGATAAGAACACGAATACAAAAGAAACAATTATAGTAGTATATGGACCAAATGAAGATGACAAAACAGAGAACAAAGACAACTTTTGGAAAGAACTAACGATAACATTAGAAGAGGCAAAAGGAAGAATATTCATCTTGGGAGATTTCAACAGCAGAGTAGGAAAAAGAGATGAAACAAATAAGAACATAATTGGAATACACGGAGAAAGTACGCGAAATGGGAACGGTAAAAGAATGCTAGATTTCTGCAGAATACACGATCTGATGATCACCAACACATTTTTTGAACATAAAGACATAGACAAATACACAAGAGAAATGAAAAGCAGGGAAGAAAAATCGATAATTGATTACATCCTGGTGGAAAACAAAACAAGAAAACTTGTGAATGACGCAAAAGCAAGAAGAGGACCTGAAATAGGTAGTGACCACTATGTGGTGATAGCCAAAATAAAGGAAGAGAAGGCCGAAAAAATGCAAACAAAAGAAAGAGGAGAAGTTAAACAAATAAAACACGAATCCATAAAAACATGAACTAAGAAATAGTGGAACAGCCAACGAGTACGAAGCACTGGTGACAGAAAAAATAGAAAACTTGAAAGATATAGAAGATGGAGTAGGAGATGAACTATGGGAGAAACTGAAGAAAATACTGATTGAATCAGCTAAACAAGCTTGCAGAGTATACAACAAAAATAACAACAGAAAACAGACAGCATGGTGGACAGAGGAAATAAAGACACAAATAAGAATAAAAAAGAAGACATGGGAACAATACCTGAACAACAGAACAACTGAAAAATACGACGTATATAAAAAGCAAAGGAAAACTGTGAAAGAACTGGTAAAAAAAGCAAAAAATGACGAATGGAGAAAATTTGGAGAAAAGATGGAGAAAAGCAGGAAAGAAGATCAAAAATTGTTCTACAAAATGCTCAAAGCTACAAGAAAACAGAAAACAAAAGAAACAAACTATATCAAAA
Organism: Orchestes rusci; assembly: GCA_958502075.1. Classification (NCBI taxonomy): domain Eukaryota; kingdom Metazoa; phylum Arthropoda; class Insecta; order Coleoptera; family Curculionidae; genus Orchestes; species Orchestes rusci. The sequence continues at coordinate 24,947,667 of OY293303.1, forward strand.
ATAAAAATGAAGAAATATTGAACGACGAAAATGAAATAATGGAAAGGTGGAAAGAATATTTCCAAGAACTCCTAAACGCAGAAAAAGTGAAAGAAGAAGGGACGGAAACACACGAGGAAACAGGAGAAGAGGATATACGCGTAGATGGAGGAATAGAGCTGAGAGAACTGCAGGACGCAATGAGAAGGCTGAAAAATGGAAAATCTCCAGGATACGATAAAGTCACGTCCGAAATGATGAAGAATATGGGAGAAAAAAAAACAGAAATGCTACTAAGAGTACCTAATAAAGTATGGACAAAAGAAGAACTACCAAAAGATTGGCAGATAGCACTAATAGTACCAATACATAAGAAAGGAGACAGAAAAAATTGTAACAACTATAGAGGTATAACACTGCTAAGTACGGAAATGAAAATTCTGGAACAAATAATAGAAAACAGAATAAGAGCAATAGCAGAACCTACGCTACAAGATGCAGAAAGCGGATTTAGAGGAGGATGAGCATACAAGACCACCTTTTCACGATGAATCAAATCACCGAAAAAGCAATACAAGAGAAGAAGACAATATACATGGCATTCATAGACCTATAAAAAGCGTTCGATAAAATCCCAAGAGTGAACTTATGGGAGACACTGAGAGAAAGAGGCATCACAGACAAAATGGTTAGAATAATACAAAAAATCTATACACATAACACCAACTCAATCATAAGTCACAATAAACACTCAGATACATTCACAACAATAGACGGACCAAGACAAGGTGGATGTTCAAGCCCAGTTCTCTTTATAATATACATGGACGGAATAATAAAGAAATGCTCAAAGCAAGGCGCAAAATTAAATATCGGACATAAGAATCTACAAAGAGTAGACATATCTGAATGTGTGTTCGCAGATGACATAGCGATCATTGCAAGAAAAGAAAACAACTCGCAAAAGAACCTTGAATTGTGGAACAAAATCATAGATTAACACAGAATGAAAATAAATAAGAACAAAACCAAAGTAATGACAATAGGAGAAAAAAGAGAAGAATTGACAATTGCAATTGATGGAACAAAAATAGAACAAAGTTGGAAGAAATCATGTACTGATCGTGTATTAAGAAGTTGTTTATTACTGCAGAGCGCTTTCGGCTTGCAAAGCCATCTTCAGTGCTTCAGTATGTCAAAAAATTTTAGATAGTGGGACATTTCCCAACAGAAGAGTCGCGTTCACAGACAAAACACATTAAATTGTATAACACGCAGTCACCACATGTAAATAATTAAACATCACTCAATTAAAAACCGAAGTACAAAATTCAGAAACATAAACAAAGTTTTAAAAGATAAAAAAAACTTCTGCAGTAATAAACAACTTCTTAATACACGATTAGTACATAATTTCTTCCTACTTTGGATATACTACGTGTACTCAGCTATCCCCAACTTTGCAAAAATAGAACAGGGGTTGGTGGGGCCACCTACAGAGAATGGAGGAGACTAGGACAGTTAGAAGAACATGGGAAGCATAAATACTGGAAAACATGAAGAAAGGAAGACCGCGAAGAACATGGGACACAGTTAAAGAAGGAATAATTGAGAGCAAAGGAAAAACTTGGGAAGATGCAAGAAAAATTGCGAAGGACAGAAACAAGTGGAAGAAATTTGTGAGAAACTTATAATAAGATGACCGCCCTACACCATTGTATGGTAGAAGGGTTTCAGATAATATATATATATATATATCTCTTTGAAGTATTGGGTCATCTTTCTTGCCAACGCCACCGCTGTCTGTTTTTTAATTGCAAACAACCTTACATACTTGGTGAACACATCCAGCACCCCGAAAATATATTTTACATTTTCTACCGAGGCTGGGAGAGGACCGAATACATCCACTGCCACCAAATCTTCATTATCTTCCGGTATTATTGATTGCAACGGACCCACATATTTCCTTGTGGAAACCTTTAATCTTTGACACATCTCACAATTATCGACGACTGCTTTTACTACGCTCTTCATATTTGTAGAAGTGAAATTTTCATTTAAAACTTCCCATGTCTTCCAAACTCCAAAATGCCCATACTGTTCATGATATAGCGCAGCCAGCTGCTTCATTGATTTCACAGGCAAGACCATTTTCCACCTATCTTCGTTCTTATTATTCTTAAACAACATGTCTTCCTGGAGTCTGTAGTACTGAAATATTTTGTTTTATCACAGATATAGGACGGTGAAGTTTTATTCCTAATTTTAAATATAAAGATATACACATTGTAAATAATTTTTTGTTTAACTGACAACATATTGAGGACATTATGTCAATTGGTGTGTGACGATTACATTTTAGAATAACCCGCATGGCTCTGTTTTGTATTTTTTGCAATTGATCCAACTTATATCTAGGCACATTATATAAGATAGTCGAGCAGAATTGTAAGTGGAGTGCTGCTATTATATTGTACAATAACATTTTTGTATACATTGACAAATCACGCCCAACTCTTGTGATGAAACTTTATTTGCAAATTTCCGCATAACATAATCTGCATGGGAACAAAATATCGAATTAGGATCGAATAGTACACCCAGGTATTTGGTTTCTTTCTCATATGCAAGTTTTTAAGAATCAATAAAAATGTTTATGTTTTCTATGTTGACTTGACTAAGCCTAGATTTTTTTCCGTATATACAGAATTTGGACTTGGTATTTGAACTTAATTTATTCTTACACAGCCATATAAATAGTACATCCAGTTCTTGATTCATTACATTTTGCATGTTTATAATCAGGGTTATTCACGTTATTCGACACGGAACATTATGGCCGAAGTATATGATTTTGGAAAAGTTTTTAAGGCTACATTTTAAAAATATTTTCACGTTATACAGGGTGTCCCCAAAACACGAAACGCATCAAAGTTGTATTTTTTCAAATGGAACCCCCTGTATATTAATTGATATTCCAATTCTTCTTTCAATTTTGAACAAAAATTGTGATACAACTAATGTTCCTAAGTTCAACCGTTATCGAGATATCGCGTTTTAAAAATGGCATTTTTGCATTTTTGACATGCTATAAAATTCCAACTATTCAAGTTAGAGGAAAATGGTTTGCACTTTCCTATCTTAACTTTTCAAAAGCTCTTCTGTCATTTGGATAGAAGGTACCGTCAACTGTCAACTTTTTTCGGCACATTTTGACATTTTTTCACAAGAATGAATTTAATCTTCTCTTCTTTAGACAGCCACTGAATGGACAGGCCAACAATAAGAGGAGCCGCTTGATCTCGCCTATATCTAGACACAGAAGTAAGGGTTCCACGTTGTAGTAGTCTGTGGATGTGGATCTTGGTAAGTCATGTTTATATAAGTGGCCACACCTTCGAGAAGTACCGTAAAATAATATGATCCAATGAAACGAGTAACAATACTCAAACGCGGATCTACACGTATCCAGAAAATGACGCTAGTCTTATATGGCGTGCCAATTCGTGTCTGGCAAAGCGCTGGACCCAGGTAGTCTACACGTTTTCGGTAGCTGTAACCAGTCTTAATTCAATTCTTGACTTGGTGGGTGCTGAACCCAGGTCGTTCAACCTTGATTTTAGTAGGTGTACGACTGGCACTAACGTGTCATTGCTGCATCACAGCATCGCTGGCGCGGGAATAAGGGGGTGCGGGGATGGAAGCTACTGGCAGGGAATGGTAATGGTGAAGGTCGGGGGGCAAGTAGGCCTAGTAGCTTTTTTTGCCATCCCCGTTTGGCCAACCCAACTACTCAAACAGGCCCGTTCTTGTCGTAAATAGGAGCAGACCATCCCAGCTCAGGTACCCCAACTCTTCCCAGGGGATGGTGGCTTTTCCTAGGAGCTTCCTTCTCAAGCGACCCTACCTGTCGCAAACACCCAGCAGGTGGTAGGAGGTTTCCTCCGCCCTTCCGCAGTGGGGGCATAGGGGTGATTCGCTTATTCCTAAAAAAATCAGGTGTCTGCTGGCTGAGCCTGCAATGACCTGTCAGAATGCCAACGATGGTGCTCAGTGCCTTCCTGCTCTTGTTCAGCAATTGGGCCGTCCTTGGCCTGTGAGGTTCTGATATCGTTCCTTTGGCCTGCCTGTATAATGAAGTTACCGTTCCAGTTCTCAACTGTCCTCTTCCATGCCCATCCGTTGAGAGTGCGTGAGTTAATCTGTTCACTAAGGCCTAGAAATGGTTCCGGTCCTGACAGTCGCGTGGCAGATCCACGTTTGGCCAGCTTGTCCGCTTGCTCATTGCCGGTGATTCCCGCGTGCACCGGAACTCATACTAGTTTGACCCTCTTGTTCTCACCCAGCACCTGCAGCACATCCACACACTCTTGGACCAGCGGGCAGCTATATGTTATTCTCTATTCCTCTTATAGCGAATATTTTCGCCTGGAAAACTGTTGCAAGTATTCCAAGGGAAAAAGCTTGGTCAGTGTTCCTGTTAGCCCTGAACAGTCCGGCTCCAGTCGAACCCGTGCGTTCAGCCTTGGAGCCATCTGTGAACCAGACTTGAGTGTTGACAGGCGCCTACATAGGTTTGGTCAGCCACTCTTCCTTTATCGGTACGTGCACCTCAAAGCTCCTTCGGAGTCTAAGACAGCCATCCGTGGGTGTCAACCCGGCTGATAGAAGCGGTAACTCGCACCGCCCCAGTGATGATATTCTGGTGTGGCGAACTTCCTCCATGTCTTCTGGGCAACCATCCTACTATAGGAAGGCATCGCTTCCCTCTTCACCCAGAGTCCTAGCTCTGGCAGTCCAAGGAGGATGTTCAGTGCTGCTCCAGGAGTTGTCCTCATTGCGCCTGTTATACTCAAACAAGCCATCCTTTGCAGTCGGTCAGGCTTTAGTACCGGGTGGCCAATTAAGAATGCGAGGTACCGTTTCTCGGAAACTATTTATCGTGGAGGCTTGCGGCAAAAAATTTTATGACTAAAACGGCCAAGAGAAAAACCTGGAAAATATTCTCAAGTTTCTGAAATGGTCGCTAGGGAGCGTAACAACCAACACCAAGTAGAAAAATATGATTTTTATGGAATTTTGTCCAATGAAAATATATCGATGAGCTCACTTTCGGATTAACTGACTATTTACCTACACTTTTTGTCGAAAACGTTTTTTTCTATCTATCATAATAAAGTGGTGGGGGAAGTTCAATTGTTTTTTTAAACAAACGGAGATTTCTCCCGTTTCCCGATTTAAACGAGCTTGGGCTCATATGAAAGAGCATGATCTGCACTTCAAAAAACTTTTTTGGTTTTGAATTTTTGACCTTCGCCGTCGCGGCTAGATGGCGTTAACTGAAATGGTAGCATGTTTTTGAGTTTTTTCCAAACAAATCAAATGTAATGGTATATTCATTTTTAAATATTTTAAAAGGGGATACATTTTCCTTTAAAAAAAAAACAAAAAAATTAATGCTTTTTTTGTTTTTTTTTGTTTTTTTTTTGTTTTTTTTTTTTTTTTTTATAGGAAAATGTGTCCCCTTTTAAAATATATGAAAATGGATACACCATTACGTTTGATTTTTCCGGAAAAAACTCAAAAGTATGCTACCATTTCAGTTTACGCCATCTAGCGGCGACGGCGAATGTTACAAATTAAAAAGCAAATGAGCATTTTATAGCGCAGACTATTCTTTTTCATATGAGCCTAAGTTCGTTGAGATCGCTGGAAATATATATACATGGCTTTTCACTTAAAACTCCGCACGTCAATATCTCGGAAACGAAATAGGAATATTTGATTTCTGTAAAAAGTAGTCAATGTATGGGGTCGAGTAGTTATTTTTCACAGTTAAAAAAATTCGACGCCTACCAAAATTAAAGCGTCGCGACGCATCGAAAATATTAATCGATTGCAGGGACTTTGAAATTACGCGCATGCAAAAGTACGAGTTATTTATAAACTTTTTTGTTATTCAGTCGAACTTATTTATTCTACTCAGTCTTGAGATATACAGTGTGTTCAAGATAAGGATGTCTATCATGGGGATCTTGAAAACCGTGAGAAATACAAGGTCGGTTAAATGGAGGCAAAGTTGCGTATTCTGATGCTTAACAAAATGCCGTTCTAGAAGCCAAGAAATTCTGACTAAGTCCAAAATTATCCGAAAAAAACCGAAATTTTTCAAAATTGTTTTCATTTTTTTCTGACCACATTTGAAGAGATATTTTGAACTGAATGGAACTTCTTCATAGCCACTTTTTGCCCTTTACAAGATGGCGTTATCAAATTGAAGAACCGACGTTTCATCTATGAGCAGCCATCATCAACTTTGTTTTTTTAAATACGGTCCTGAATTTTTTATTACGGATTTTAAGAGCCTTTCATGTTCCTAAACAAACATATAATATACGGACCATTTTCAAAACTAATAACACACTTCGCTCTAATTTAACAGATACTAGACCTAATAATATTAATGAGTCCACTAAAAGTGTAATTTATAAAATTCCTTATGAATGTAATAAATTTTATATTGGAGAGACCTCACGACCCTTAAAAAGAGAATTGAAAAACATAAGTCATACATGAAAAAGAGGGAATTTCATAGATCGGGAATTTTTCAACATGCATTTCATAATGATCATAGAATAAATTGGGATAATTGAAAAATCTTAACAAAAGAACCATGTTCTAAGAAACCTAAACTTAAAGAAAGTGCATATACAGGGTGTCTCACGGTCTATGATACCTTAGACGTTCACGGAAAACTAGACATAGGATCGATCTGAAAATTAGGCTCAGCACATAATCAAGTATGATCTATATTTCAAAAATATTTTCAGTTCTGCAGTGTTGCTGCTTCTACCCAAAAGTCGTGGCAACTTTCTTATTTTAAATGGACCACCCTGTATATTATTATTTTTTTGGATTCCTTGACTGATTCTAATCGTTTTTGCTTGATATACTCCTATACCTATCGGCAGCGGTTTTCGAGATATAAATTAATTTATAATATTTTTGTCGTAAAACACATCAGTGGATTGAGTTCAATAATTTCGTACTTAAAAACGGTGGAGAGTTGAAATTGCTATGCCGACTAGAGGAAGGTAGGTCTATATGGTTCCAATGGAGAAACCGATCTGTAAATATACAGGGTGCTTCAAATGTATTAATCTTTTTCCTATACACAAACATGATAAAAAAGCTATTTTTTCAAATAGAACCCCCTGTATATCACTTAACAAATGAAAAGACCAATAAATTTCCTTTCAAATGGTATCCCATGTTTCTATACCTAAACCTTCAGGTTCTACAAGAAAAATGCATTTTACTAAAAAATTAATTATATTGGTATACATGATATGAAACATAATGTAGTTTCTAGGGCAACCTATAATTGCCAGGTCACACAGCAATAACAATTTATTTTTAGTAGCAAACTGCAACTACATTATGTTTCATATCGATAATACCAATATAATTTATTTTTTAGACAAATGCAATTTTCTTGTAGAACCTGAAGGTTTAGGTATAGGAACATGGGATATCATTTGAAAGGAAATTTATTGGTCTTTTCATTTTTCAAGCAGGGGTTTCATTTGAAAAAATAGCTTGTTTATCATTTTTGTGTATAGGAAAAAGATTAATAAATTTGAAGCACCCTGTATATTTACAGATCGGTTTCTCCATTGGAACCATATAAACTTACCTTCCTCTAGTCGGCATAGCAATTTCAACTCTCCACCGTTTTCAAGTACAAAATTATTGAACTCAATCCACTGATGTGTTTTACGACAAAAATATTATAAATTAATTTATATGTCGAAAACCGCTGCCGATAGGTATAGGAGTCTATCAAGCAAAAGTGATAAGAATCAGTCAAGGAATCCAAAAAAATAATAATATACAGGGTGGTCCATTTATAATAAGAAAGTTGTTACGACTTTTGGAAAGAAGCGGCTACACTGCAAAACTGAAAATATTTTTAAAATATAGATCATACTCGATTATGGGCTCAGCCAAATTTTCAGGTCGATCCTATGTCTAGTTTTCCGTAAACGTCTAACGTACCATAGACCGTGAGACACCCTGTATAATGTTAAATTCTAACGAATGTGTAGCAACTTGCTCTGTAAATCTAAGTAATACATGGTTACCTTTATTAAGAAATTGAACATAGCCCCAAAAAATGAATTATAAATACTGAACATATATAAAGTTAAACAATCAACACCAAACACTTCACACTTCACAAAAAACACAATTTTTACTGCGAAATCATAAAAAAAACGTAGAATAATTTTTGAATTTGAATTAATTGTTTCTTTTTTAGGTTTCACTGACGACGGAAGCAGATTCGCTTCTGAAACGTTTGATATTGTTAGGTTTTATTGTTTACTAATAGATTTTTTTTCAGGTAATATAGAAGATCCGGTATATTAACAGTAGTGTGATTGTTTTTTGATAGGGCGTGGCGAAATACCCAAAAAATCAGGTAAAGAAAAGCCAGTGCCAATGCTCAAGATCCCCACCGTTGGCAAAGCACTCCTGTTTGACTTTCATAATTCATGTTGTGTGGTCGGCTAAAGAGAATAAAATCGACCCCGAGTTAATGCACCTGAAAAAGCAGTATTTCCTTTTCAAAATGAGCTCAAGAACAGTCAAATCGGTTGAGTAATTAAGTCATAGGCAAATTAGTGACATTAAGTTTAAAGGCTTGTAGCTGTCTTATTTGACAACTTAGAGAGAAGTGTCGGAGGGGCAATTTTGAAGAAAATATCGTCCAAAATCTGTTTTCATATTCTTATTTGGTAGTTCGCCGGAAAAAAAATCGAAAAAGTATTCGATTTTCTGTTTTCACAGTACCATTACGCCTCCTTGCGGCGATCCTAGAAGCTTGAAATATATTTCCAGCATTTTCTCTTGGGCACATTACTACACAGTTTTTTTTTCTGGGTCTCTATGATGAATAGTTTACGAGAACGGGCACCCTGTCGCTGAAAATGAATCACCCTGTACAGTTACTCGCCTCTTTGGAAGCTTCTTGCTTCCTCTTCCCACATATTACCGAGATGCGACTTCCTCACAGATCACACATCTATTTTCAAAATGAAAAGTCGATATCATCTTTCTACATCTTTTGAGGGTTGCTTTGTCACCGCTTGTTTCCTTCGAATATATTTTCCTGCATCTATCGTGATTTTGAACTAAAACAATTCCTTGAAGTTGGAGGTGCTAATTCTTCTCTTCAATGTTTATATTCCTTGTTATTTCACTGTAGTTAGGGCAATCATCATGTAATGGTTTATCAGAAATCACACTTCGAGTGATTCATGTTCTTGGATGTTGAAGACGACAGAAAATAATGATGTATGGTCCGAAAGTTTTGGGAACAATTTCAGAGGCTTCACTCTGATAAAAATAGTTTTATATTTTTATCATATTTTTGATCAATCTATCTCATTATGTAGCAAAATTCAAATAATCGACAAGAGACCGTTACTTTAGATTTGCCTAAGATTTCCCCTGACGCGTTGCATCATCCATTGGACGACCACAGCGTTGATTTCTCTAATTTTAATGGATGACATTTCGTTTCCATGACCTACTTCATTATAAGCATTTTCTCACTCAATCAAACCAGGTGAAATTTTTCCCAAAACATTCGGACCATACGTTAATTATCAATACAGAGACACAAACTCAAAAGTGAGGAAATAATTCAAAATGATGCACGATGTGGTATTTTAAAATGATCGAATTTAAAAACTGAAGTATCTATATAAGGTTTGAATTCTCTAAAACTTTTATTAAATGGGTCTTCTCAATGGAAGTATGCGTTTTGAAGATACCTGGTCTTGAAAAGCCGCAAAATGTAAGTTTGTACCGGAGTGAAATGTTTTTCCTCATTTCTATCTAGTGATTTTAGCATCCTAAGCAGAATCTGATGTCCTGGATGTCATTCGACGTAGAATTTGGTTCTTTTCAATATGGAGTGAGAATGGTAAATGTCACAACACCTAGGCCACATAGCAGGCCCATTGTGCACCTCCAATAAAAGCCTTCAAGAGCAGAGGCTGCTCTCTTGGGCCGTCGTCGTCAAGACTTAGCAATTAATGTCCAGCGACAATGACAACGTAGTCGTTGAGCCTTTGCAATTTAGCTAAGGCTACAACGTAGCACAAGGGCGGTTTATTTCACCTTCCCCGTTCTAACTTAGGTGCTGATTGAGAACATCACCTAGTTTTCATCATTGAACTTGCAGAATCCATTAATTTATGCTAATTATCAACTTTTTGGCTGTCAGTAATCACGCAGTACACGCGCCCCAATAAAGGTATGATTTCCAGCTTGCTGGAAATTATCTCGTGAAAATATCAGTATGAATGGCCTATAGGGAAAATGTGATTTTCTGAATTGTATTTATGATCTGTTGATAAGCGCATGTTAAGGAAATATTGACACTCATAATGTATAAGCTATAAATATGATTGTTTCACAATGATTTCTAATGATGTATTGGAGGGACGTAACACCTAATTTTAAGATTGAGTAATGACATATACTCTTTTAATGTGTAGCTGGTGATCATAGTTTTATATGATTCTATATATGGATGAAAATAAATGAAAACCAGCTGCTTGTAGAAATTGGCTCTATGAATCTTCTCAACTTTTTAACAATTCTGGAACCCATGGGATGGATTCTCGTTCATATTCCTTTTTTAAGGTTCAATGCTCTTCCAAAATGCATTGAAAGAACTATTTGGCAGAAAACGACTTGGAAATAGTGGCGCACAAGCAAATGTACTGAATTTTATTCTTGCATAAAGAAAGCACTTTTTTCTTCTATTTTTCAGTGGGATTTCACCGTGCAGAAAGTTTCGTTCAATGTTTGCTGGCTAAAGAAAGTTTTTGACATGACCCAAGAAACGGTGACAGTTCGCGATAAATCTCATAATCAACTATAATTGGATTAACATAATCCATGTTCAGAATCGCCTTAATGACTTCATATCCCAGGATAAACTCCGTGCACATATAAGAACAAGCACACGACTAATATAATATGCTTTTTCCAGTCAGTTCTTTCCAGCCGAAAGCAATAACAGTGGAGTGTTCGTACATCAAACACAGCTTCGCGGTCAACGCGGGGCTTTTCTAATTAATCGAATTAATTAAATGAAAAGTTTAGCCCATTAACCAACTTGAGCAAAACTACAGTGTTAAATGGGACCGTATAAATTTTCCCCTGTCTACCTACCAAGTATGTAGGGAGTTTTAATGGCATTATTTTAGGCTAGAATTCAAAGATCGCTTGTCAGTATTTGTCTGCTAGCCGGACATAACAGTCCAAGTGTTCGGCCTGTTCTATGTTTGTTAATTAGGAATTATGACTATAGTATATCATAATCTGTATTCGATTGTTGAATGCATTGGGAATGAATGTTCTCGCTAAAGGACAACTCGGAAATCGTGTTTATATGGCCGTATATATCAAAGGGCGACAGGCCGTCCGTGATACGTTGACTAAAAATAAAAATTCGATTGTACAGGGTCTGTAGAAAAGCAAGGATATGACGACAACGATTTTCTGTCATTAATGATTAGTTTTCGCCAAAGCATAGGTGAATGACTGCGTCTTGATTATACTATAGAAACAAATCTCCAAAACAAAAAGTTTCAGTTATATAGATTTGCTGGTCATATTATGGAATTGCACTCGATAGATAAAAAATAACGAATTACCTAAAAGTTGTTATAAATGTACACCCTGTCCCAAACTGGACGCGTTCTTATGGGAACTAAAACCATCTAAAAACTTATCTCAACGTCCTGTAAAAAAACTGCCTATTTCGTTTTAACCAAAATCAATTATCTTTAATAATGTTGTATTCAATTCCCATTCTATGTTGATCACAGAATTAAAATCTTCTTCTAATATATCTTCTCTGGTAATGATTGTAACATAATATTTGAATGTCTTCATTGATTTGTTATGAATTCGAAAGCATATTGAGAATAACTGTATGATAAAAAGGTGATCAATACATCTTAGCATCATGAGAAGTGTGGATAATCGGATTACAAACATCTGAAGAGATCACTTCAAGGATTCTCGTTAGCATCCCAGACTTTTATTAGAGATAATATGGTTCGCTTTGCCTCATTCAGATGTCATAAACTGTGTTTTTGCATGAGATCTACAAAAATTTGACGTGTAGTTGAAGTTCTCCTTCTGCAATAAGAGTTTTGTTTTTCCTTATTTCTATAGAAGTATTTTCATTTTGGAAGAATTCTATCAGATCTTTTCTCCTACAGTTATCTCTAACAGTGAGTTATGAAGAGGGGCATCGTGGTCGAGCATGTAGGGCCCTCGTCTAGAGCGGCTGAGTCTCTAATGGACGTGGGTTCGACCCCCACGCCAAATGTCACCGTAGCCTTGGGCTCGACGACGGCGACCGCGACGGCCCAAAAGCGCAACCTCTTTTCTTGAAGCAACGCTATGTGGCCTGAGAGCTGTAGTACTCGTACCACCTGTAGTACACACAAGTACTACACCAAGTACCACAAGTTATAAGAAATATTTTTGTATTCATGGACATCTTTAGTGTGTATACTTCTACCTCTTTTCTTTAGACTTGTAGATTACACTGTTCATTCTGTTGTACACATTCTCCACTCTTTGCAACATTGAGTTTTAATAAATCATCTCGTTGAATAAATTATCGTTACATCACTATCCAATATGAAAATATAAACACAATTTCATCATCGCTTCCATATATTGTGCTTGCATGCACATGTTGTGAAATACATTTTTTCTTTTACCGCCGTGACCCTCCTACTCGTTGGAGCTTCCTGATTGAATAAATTCTATCGGTGGGTGAGTTAATCCACACTCTTGTCAGATTTCGACTTTCATGCCTAACAAACATGGAACGTCAAATTAACCGCTTCTTGACCTAAGAATTGGTCGAGAGATTATAATGTCCAATTATGGAAAGCGCAAAATTACCGAAATTTTTTGTCTACATATTTTCCTACGCGGGAAAAGAAGGTGATTTGGAAAAGATAAATGGGTCGATAGGTCCTTGCCAACCACTAGGTTAAAGGTGAATAAAAGAACTGCCAACCAATTTTACGTTAAAATATAGGAAATCAATGTAATCCATTTGATACCTGTAGGTAGCGATAAAGACGAAATGTTGGTCATAATTCAGTGATATTCCACCCTAATTCAGAAGAAATATATTCTTGTCCCTGTTATTTTCGAGTACGGTCCGACTTCTTTGTTTACCTTATATATGTCGTCTTTATATTTGACACAGTTTATGTTGATTTTTAGTCACCTGTAACTATATTGAATAACTTACAGAAAAATTATCTAATAGAACTTTATTTATGTCGTAAATATAATATAATTGTCTCGAGCTTAATAACTGATAGCTGTTCATGTTTTATACCAAATCAAGACGTTTCTCTTTTCTTCTGTTCAAGAGTTCTTAAATTGTTTGTTGGGTGCTCTTCGTCCGGCTGTCCTAAGTTGCGTCTTACTAGATCCCATAAGCATCGATTTAGGCGCTTCACCTTTCGTCTGGTAAATTGCACGTAGGTTCAACGTCACTGCGGGCTGCAAGCACAGTTACTTGCTTCTTACTTTTGGCCTTTTTCTTGCAAATCCTATGACGTCGTCCTTTTGGTATTCAATCTTGCTTTTTTGTGTTACCCCTTTGCAAACTTACCTTATCGCCACGAATCTGGCAGTCGATAGTTTTAGCTTTTTCAGGATGCTTTTGTCTGTAGTTAGAATTCTTGGTCTTTCTCGTACATGAAATCCCTCCACTCTAAGTCTACTTCTGACTCTAGACACTACTTCTACGGGTTTTACAGTGCACTGGTTCTAGTCACGAGGTGAGCAGACAAATTTTACTGTTCGGATATCAGTGGTTCACCCCAAGGCTAGTAGAACTGAGTAAGGCTTTAATAGAATTAATTGCTAGCAGTCAAAACTAATTGATCAGGCTTCTTTGACACTAGGTGGTGTTCTCAATCATCACTCTCGTCATACATGGGGTGGACGACGGCGATATACAATAAGCCCGTGGCTGCAGTGCAAAGGGTCCTTATCTAATCCCTACCGCTCGAAACAACGTGAACAAAAATGTTGCCCTGCAGAATTTCTTTTTTGCCTTCCTCCGTATAATTTTATCAATTGATTTTATGTCAAGTCTCAAGGCCCTGAGCTTCTGCTGTAGTTTAAGGGGTGCTCGAGTGATCTTCATTAGCGTTTTTTGACTTCTGGGTAAATGGTTTTCCAGAATGGAAAAAAATATTGATGATTATTTATCAAATACTGAGTGTTCTAGCAGCAAAATTTCATTTGTGACGAGATAACTGAAACCTCATTTTGCGTTAGCTTAAGTTCAGGTTGATTCAACGTAAAACATTTTGAAGATACCCCAGTTAATTTTTCTTTGAATATTTCGTGAATGGCTTAAATCAAGAACCTTCATGCAAATTATGTATATAAAAATGTTCAATTGAAAATGAGAATCATAATTTGAAAAAAAAAGGTCATTAGGATAGAAGCTGCCGAGTCAACAATGGATATAAATCGAAAATGAACAACATGACCACCGACTAATGCACACAATATTCATAATTCCATTCGACATTCAAACAAATTAACATTGCAGTGCAATCAATGTCTTTTAGAAAATAGCGAATTTGGCAAACCGTTGAACCTCATAACATCGAATTCGGGCTGACCAAATTTCAGGCATTGTTTTATAATCATGCATCTCAACCTGAGTAAGCGTTAGTTATGAAATAAAGGCGAGCTGATCTGATATTTCATAAAATTGTGCTATCAAATGTATAAGTCTCTGTTATCTGGAAGCAGTAAAATCAACACTCATAAACCGAAACAATAGACCGATAACTCAATTAATTAGAATTCTAGACATTGAAGGATTTTCACAATTGTTCGAAATCACAAAAATGCCTTCAGATTATGAATAAATAATCGGTATATCTTCAAAGTTGAACTCATTTTTGAAAAAATGTAATTGAATTGGGGCTAAAATTTGAGTTTCGTATAATGATGCTGAGATATTCACATAATTTATATCACTTTGTGGAGTATTCAAACATTATTTTGGATATCATGATAAACTGCTTTGAAAAAGTAATTTGCTATCTTTCATATCATTTATTATTGATTTGATCCACTTTGAGTAGTCATAAAACGAAAAACACAATTGATTTTGCTGTTTTTTCAAAAACTAGTCAATAAAGACATAACATGTACAGAAAGGAAAAAAAAAGTACAAAATAATCTACAGATTTCAATTTCATAAAGTATATTGATTCAGGAGACAAATTAAGAACATGCATCATCCTGCCACCCTACTTTTCAATTTATTTTGATGGGCATGTTATACAGGGTGTCCGGAAAATACGTGTACAACGTTTTATGGCAGAATCATGCTGTCAAAATAGGTCGATCCAGGCCAACTTACCTTTATCCAAAATTGTCTCGTTAAATCTACCCAGGGCGCC
The DNA here is from genome assembly GCA_958502075.1 of Orchestes rusci. Lineage (NCBI taxonomy): Eukaryota > Metazoa > Arthropoda > Insecta > Coleoptera > Curculionidae > Orchestes > Orchestes rusci. Next base: position 24,963,200 of record OY293303.1, read on the forward strand.
TAAGATTCAAACCAATTTTGGTTTTTTCTACATTTTTTAAAAACGTTCAAATCGATTATGATCCTTTTTGGTGCGTGGACATAAATTGAGTTACTAGGTTTTCCTATATCACGGCAGATATGTGGTTATTTCTTTTGATCTATTTTTGCCAGATGTTTTTATCTAATAGCTAGTTCAATTCTGAAACTTTGCCGTTTTATGTTGAGAAAAAGCATTTTATCAATTTTTATTTAGCATCTGTTTATATTGTTATTCACGATTGATTTTGAAGTTGTTATACAGGGTGTCTGTAAAAGGTCTTTACATACCCTACCACATGTTGCTGAGGTGAAAATAAGCCGATTTAACGCAACTCACCTTGAACCAAAATGTCACCATTTCCAAGATACGGGGTGATCAAGTTTAAAATTAACAAATTAATTTTGTTATAATTTTGGACACTTTTTTATATATTGCGTTGAGAATTGGCATACGGGGGCTTTGTGGTATGAGAAAATAAGATTATGAAGTCCGTTTTACTGTGACCGCCAAAGGGCGCCCTACACTTTACATTTTGTGGTTTGGATTGTCCATAACTATTTTCTTAGTTATTTTTTTCAATCTTTTAATAAATAAAAAGATTCTCCAGACGATTGCAAGTAGATAAGGTACGATTGTCAAAGTTCGCTCAAGTTAGCCGTTTTCGAGATATTTCCATTTGAAGAGTTCCATTCCACACCGGAAAATTCCTAATATTTTCCTTCTTTACACGAGCGTCTCAAAAAGTGGTTTTTGAAATCATCACATATTTCTGATAAGTCGATTTAAAGCAACTTACCTTTCTTTAAAATTGCTCCGTTTTCGACTTACAACTTTACCACCCTGTATTTCGAAAACGGAGCAATTTTGGACAAAGGCAAAATTGGCTTATTTTGACCGTAGGAATATGAGTTGATTTTGTAAAAATAATTTTTTTAAAAGTTCGTGTAAAGAAGGAGTTTTCCGGTGTGGCATGGAACTCTTTAAATGGAAATATCCCGAAAACGGCTTACTTGAGCGAACTCTGATATAAGTACCTTATTCACTTGAAATCGTCTGGAAATTCTCTCTGTTGAATTAAGGATTGAAAAAAATAACTGAGAAAATAGTTATGGACATTTTAAACCACAAAATGTAAAGTGTAGGGCGCCCTCTAGCGGCCACAGTAAAACGGACTTCATAATCGAATTTCTCATACCACAAAACCCCCCATGTCAATTTTCAAAGCAATATGTGAAAAATTGTCCGAAATAATGACAAAATTCAATTGTTAATTTCAAACTTGATCACCCCGTATCTCGGAAATGGTGACATTTCGTTCTGAGGTGAGTTGCGTTAAATCGGCTTATTTTGACCTCAGCAACATGTGGTAGGATTTTATGAAGACCTTTGAGAGACACCCTGTATAAGTTATTTTGAATGCTGATTCAAGATATACACCTAAGTTTGGTGTAAATTCAATACAACAGGGAGTGAAATGACCTTACCATTTTTTAAATCTGAAAATCTTTAATGACTCAAAGTAATGTAATTCCGAAACTTAGCATGAAGGGTTACTAGGTTTTGTTTAGACTCAATTTTCAAGCGGTTATTGGTTTATGGTGAAAAAATAGTAACAACACTTGCTATGTTCTACAAAAAGATCATTTTCAGATAGAAAGGGCAGATTTAAATTAAGTAACAGGTTTAACAAGATAAATATAATATAACAAATACTCTTGTACCTATTTCTTGGAATATAATCAAATTTTTGGTAACACTTTTGTCTGCATTTATTGGTACAAGCAGGTAGCAGGGCATATTTTTCATTATGATTTGATTTGATTTTTTTTCCTTTTTTGGTTTTTAGAATCTTGTCCAAAATGTTTTGTAACACTAATGTACAAATTGTATGCATTATTGTTCATCATAAGAGTTTTTTATTGTTATTTGATAACTCAGCGTCATGATAAGGGCTGTCCGATTTTTTGCCGGGATTTGTTTCATTGAAAAGATCTTCAAAATTTCCGAAATAACGGCGTTTGGCTTATTTTGGATGTGTTATCGGGAGTACAATCTGGATCTTTATCACTGTCGTCAAAGTCAGAATAAATCATTTTATCATCATCATCATCTGAAGGAACATTTAATTCTTGGGTAGAAGTGGACGCTGGACGCCCTTTAAATATGAATATAGTTAAATAATTATTAAAACTTTACTATAATTTGATATGCTGAGCTTGATCAAATCAAATCAAATCAAATATGCTTCATTGCCAAAGAAAAATTTGAATAAATTTTATGGACAAAGCAAATACAAAATGCTAGAGTAAAAACAATACAAAACATGATAGTATACATTACGTGAACAATTACGTGAACAATAGGACAAAACTAGTACAAATATATTTTCCCAATATTTTGTCAAATTTAAATCTAATTGGAAATTGCTCATGGACAACAATAAACATTGGCACACTTCCAGTTATGTTATGTCAGTAAAACAATAACACAGCAAAATCAACAATTATGTGTAGAACAATAATACTGCGGTGTTAAATATCGAACAAGGAACCAACGATTTCTCACGTTTTTTTTCATGGTATGTAGTCAAGTAATGAATGTGTTGAACCAAACAATAATAATGAATCTTTTATCCTATTCTTATCTGTCTAGACACATCTGCACGATTTTTTGGGAACGCTTCCCATTATTAAAACACGAAAATTAAATCCAACGACTTATTATAGACACGTGCATTCAAAACTTAAATGGAAAAACTAATATAAGGTATTTTCGCGCGCAAAAATCAAAAATTGATAATAATTCGAAACATGGTAACTCTGGTTACTAGGTTTTCCTATGTTACGGCAGAATTATGACGTCACTTTTATAACACTTCCGGGTAATTTTAACTGGTCAATATAGAAACAAAAAACGCTATGTAAGGGAAGTTTCTTTGTGCAAATAATGTAGAGAGGGGGGTTTTCGTGGCGTAGGAACAGAAAGGGAAATGAGAAAAGTTGGCACCAGGCGGGATTTGAACCCACGACATGTTCCACGACATCAACACATGTTCGAGGTGTCAACCCCGATACCTGCTAAAGTCGCTATATGTCGACGATGCATCTTGGTTGAAGGTGAAAAAGACTCCCATATAACCTCGAACATGTGTGTGATTCTTCCTACCCCAATATAACACCTCCAATGGATTGTAACCGCCGAAGGTTGCTCACCATAACCTTAAAACTTTCATCCTCGAAGTGAGAATAGTTTGCATTGGGCTGGATTTGCTCATAGGCATTGGTAGCTCAGTTGGTAGAGCGTTGTCCTGGTATGACGAAGGTCGTGGGTTCAAATCCCGCCTGGTGCCAACTTTTCTTATTTCCCTTTCTGCCCCTACGCCACGAAAATTAGTCTTAACGAAGCAATTTTGGATATGGGTGAGTTGGCCTGAGTCGACCTATTTTGACGGCAGGATTCTGCCATCAAACGTTATACACGTGTTTTCTGGTCACCCTGTATAACAATAAAAACGAAAAATTAGTTCTTCATCTTGTCCGTCCTAATCTCTTCAATAGTTAATTTATTGTATAGACCTATATTTATACATAGGCTGTCATTCACTTTATTTACTATACATATTTATCCTGCTATCTTGAGTTCACGCTCATTGTCACTCTGTTCAGTGATCACCTATAATTATTTTACTGAAGAAACCTCCAGCATATAACGATGCATCACCCTACCACAAACACATACCAAAATCGGTCTATCATATTGGTTGAATCGTCTATAAACATTCACGTGGCAATCAGTCAAATCACCAATGTATTCTTAACTGCTGATCAGCTGGCTGACTGCGACAGCCGATTGCCACTTCAATAATAATCACAAAATAATTCATTTGGTCTTGTGCGAATCCACTTTTTATTTTCTTTTTAATAAAATAACAAAATTATTAATTCTGCATTATTGTCTTCCAGAAAGGTTTTTCCTTTTCTCGACTTCCTAGGTTCTAAGATTGTTTTGATGTAACATGTAACTGATCTGTACTCATTTTATTTAAGGTGGGTTAGGTAGGTATTGATAGTGGATTCAGTGGCTAGTGGATACCACAATATAGAGGTAAATTATAGGGTGGATCACCTACCTACTATTTCACGGATAAAGGCGGTGATTGGATAAATCTATCAACCGAATATTTCGTTATATCTGTCTAAATCCTACTGCTTAAACGTTGAAGTTTGGAGTGCAATTCATTTCTCACGAGGTGTAATGTGTTATCGTGGGTGGAGTATAAAAAAACATTGCTTAACAATCAACTAAATTTTATCGACTTGATTTGGGAGCAGGTGACAGCTTTTATGCTCAGCAATATATAATATATTTGTTCCTAAATTTCTGTTACTTTACGGGATACCCGGATACTAGGCAAACTATGAAAATCGCTCAAATCCATTTCATTGAATATTCCAGAAACCATAAGGTACCTGATCAATTGATTTGTCCTATTTTCGGGATAAAGTTTAAATTTGGAAGTTTTTTTATTCGTACTTTTATCAACACTTTATCTACTTTGTAACAAATTTGTCTTATATTTCTTATTTTAAATTTAAATAAATGATAGGTATAATGTACCTATTTGAATCCGAGTTTAAATGACACTATGACAGATGAATTGAATCAATTGAGCAATACGAGTATTGGAAATGAATCATGTTCACTTACAATAATTTTGTTCAGGTAGGTATGTCATTATTGTGATTCAAGTAAAGAGAATTACGTATACTTCTAGCCAGGTATCCAATTATTTTATAAAGTAACCAAATGATCACATGTCTATGGATCTCTTACATTCTTCATTCTAAATCATCATTTGTATTTTGTATTCAAAATAATCGAATGATACACATATTATTTTGAAATAAGGCTACACACTTACACCTTATTTATTCTGAAAGCTTTCTTCAATGCATAATACATTCATTAACTCCGTCGGCAGACAGTTTTCACCAAACACTTGCATAGACATAATTAAATGAAAAAGCAGCTTCAAACTCAAACGCGAAACAGCCATGTAACAGCAACAACTGTCAATCATCGCTTTGAATTTTAAACTGACTGAACAATTTGCATACATTTTCAAATGACTTGAAATTTTATTTACGTATTCTAGACAATATTAGAATCAGCGATTTTTTTCCAAAATACCCAAAAATATAGTAAATAAACAAAAAAGAAAACGCAAATTCCACTGTATGATCGAAAACGGGGAGGAGACAGAGATAGATAATGTATTCTGTGACGTAGTGGATGTTGATCGGCGCTCTTCAATCGGTGATAACTACATTAATAGAGGTCGTAGGTTGATTTTTCAAACATCAATGGCATCAGTACTCACTAATCCTTGAATTTTTCATATTTCCAAAAAATGTGCAAATTGTCCATCATGTGCCGCCTTGAATCAACCAATAGGAAAGACCGATTTTGGTATGGGTTCGTGGTGAAGTGATGAATCGTTATATGCAAACCTCCAGTTCAAGAGCACTTCACTTTTACAAAGTATGTGTTGTTCGCCCGGTTGTCCAAAATAAATTGTACTTAGTTTCATTTTAACACACTATATTCTCTATTGCACAAACATCTTGTGTTTTTGAAACACATGAATTCATGTTATTATTGTATAATATGATATCAAAATCACAGTACCTACAGCTTCAATATTTAATTTTTGGTCCCTCCTATGAGGTCACAAATTCTATAATATTGGTTGACTGATACATTTTGGATCGCCTCAGCCTAACATCCGAACACATGTTTCATTTTAAAATCTGATCCCGGAATAACTTTCAAGATACCATGAATTCGATAAATAAATTTTAAAATCATAATATCTAATCTTTCAAATGGAAAAGTCTCTATTACTATCGAGTGATCGTTCAAAAGTTTTTTCATTAATAATCTTTTGGGGTCTATTTTCCTTACATCAGATAATTTTTTTCAGGTTATGACGTTTCAAAACTCGAAATTTTAAGTGAAAATTATTATTGTTCAATTTATCAGGTGGAGGTGTTCAGAGGCAAAGTTAATCTTGCTTCTCGAACTCCTCCCTGACTCGGATTCTTGCAATGTCTCTTTGTTGATCTGTTCAAACGCCGCGCCGTTACTATTCTGCCCTCATAGGATCAAAATAAATAGATCATTTTTTATTTAGTAAAAACTTCTTTAGATGCGCTAAGCACATTATTTTGTGGGTATTTGACTGAGCCGTCACGCTCGGTTATGTAACGCTCCTTTGGGTAAAGTCGGCTCAAGTCGAGTAAGGGAGCGAGAGAAACAGTGAGCAGAGCGAAACAAAAGTGTTAGTTTGCATGTTAGTTTGCAGTGTTGATACCATCATATATTTCGCAAATAACCCTGTGTCGTCAAAGTCTTGAGCACAAACAGTTTTACAAAAACATTTTTGAAAACACGAGAAAATATTGCTCATTATAAATCACTATACCCATATAGAGAAAAAACATGCAACAGAAAATGCAATCATCAACAAGAACAAACTCGAGACGACATGACACATGAGATGACAAACGACAATCATGGATGAAAGGATCAAAGGTTTGATCCTCGACAATCGACAATAATGACATAAAAATGTAGTAAAATTGACAGGTCAAGTTCAAGATATCTGCGGCCATGCCGATGCCGGTGCTGTTCCACAAAAACTGGATCCGCAGGGGTCGAACAACAAATAAAAAATTGTATTTCGTGTTAATAATCTCGCCTTGATGAAGTTTCCACTTCTGTCGTGTGGTCATTAGCACACTAGGTAGTTTTTTTTTGACTTGTTTACAATCCATTTTGTAATAAATTTAAATACATTTCACCGGTTAGTTTTTTTTCCATAAATATTGCACCAATTAGTTCACAAGAATTCCGCTTCGTTGATTTTCTGAGGATATTCAGTGTTTCTTTCACGAGAAAAGGTGAGCACTGCCCCAATATCTACACAATTGTCATCAATAAACTCATTAGAAAAGGAACTCGTTACTGAAGCAGATGTTTTTAATAGTGAGGGGAAAATGTATTTAATGAGAAGGTTTTGTGTGCAGAGCAGAAAGAAACGTGAGTTAGCACCAATATTGATAATTGGAAATCGTCCATTTTCTCTAAGAGGGCCTCTTATGAATTGAATAAGGAACAAATCAATGTGTTTAGGCCTCAATTTGATTCCAATAATGATACCATGTGTTTTGCCTATCTATGGCATCATCAGACCTAAGATATTAAAAATAAGCTGATTACACAGAAGAACATAAAATCCAGACGGTTAAAATTCTAAGAAGAAACTTGATGGAGAATCTTTGAGTTAGATCCAGGGCCAAAATTGTGATCATTCAACTTGATGTGTTCACCGAAAGCAGAGTTAGGTCTATTCAAATGTTCGGAGATTCTAGTTTTTCAAGGTCTACAGGTGCGCCCAATGTAGGAGCAACTACAAGAGTCACATTCCAATTTGTAAATTCCACTTTTCGACAACAAATCAAATCTATCCTTGGTGTTAACCAACAAAGAAATCATTTTGCCCGAAGTTTTGAAAGAACATCTCAAATTTTCGTTGTATTTAAGGAAAATTTTGGAAATTTTCTTGTTAAGAAAGGGGTTAATAAAAGGGAAAGAAATGTATCTAGGAACTTGATCTGTATTAGGGTAAGTAATTGATTCAAGTTTATTAAACGAGACTTTTTTAATGAGGGAATCTATAATGTCTGGGTCATATCCATTATTAGAGGCAATCTGTTTCAATATGTTTAGTTCCAAAAAGTAATTAGCTGGTGAGAGAGGTATATTGAGTAAACGATGGACATAGCAATAAAAAGCTGCCATTTTATGTTGATATGGGGGTTTGAGTTGAAGGGTATGACATGATCTGTCTGGGTCGGTTATCTGAAAATGGAGAATTCAAGGTTATTCGAAGTTTTGAGTAGAGAGATGTCGAGGAAATTCAGCTTTTGGCAATTCTCAACTTCCAAGGTAAAGGAGATTTTCAGCCGAAAGCGCTTTGCCAGCTACATTAATAAAAGATTATTGCTCTGAGTACTCAAACTGTTTTCTTCCAAGATGGAGATCGGCAGAGCAAAGAAGAGTCCTATATTGACTTGTATCAATAATGTTTTCAATTTCGAACCATCTCTTAAATTCAACCATATACAGGGTGATAATTTAAAAAAAAAACAGCATTTGATGGTGTCTCACGCCCAGGGTAGCCAACCCAAACTAACATCTGCAATTTCAAATGATCCCCCACTTATTTGGCGATTTTTGAAATCTTCACGTTATTCTCCACACGCTATATCACTTTTTTTTTCAAAATTGAAGTTCCTTACCTCACAAAAATTTTCAAACGAACAGAATTGATTATTTCTTGAACTGATGATGGTTTGAAAATTTGGTGAGTCACGTCAATTTGGATATCGAGGGGGACAACTTTTGAGGTATCAATTAATTTTATGGATTCAACCTCTCACTCCCAGGGTAACTTACCCCTGAAACTTCAAAAAGCAGGCCCCACTTATTCCACGATTTTTGAAATATTTATGCTATTCTTGATTAGTTGCATCACTTTTTTTTATATTGAACCACATAACCTCTCAATTGTTTCTAAAAGGCCAGCAATAATTATAATTTCTTAAACTGATGACGGTATGGAGATTTTGTGAAAGATATCAATGCAGATATCAAAAGGGACTACTTTTGAGGTGTTGGCTGTCATATTACTCTCAATCCCCTAACCTCCAGGGCACCTACCTCAAGATTTTGAATGAAAACTCTATTCTAAACTTTTTTTTTTGACATTTTAGAGTTCCTCATGTATCTCCTTTTTTTTAATTGGAATTCTCAATTTCACAAACAGAACAATTGTGAGGTTATGTACTTTATTTTTGAAAAAAAAGTGATGTAGCTTATTGATAATTACATGAAGATTTCAAATAAGAGGAGGCTGCTATTTGAAATTTCAGGGGTAGTTACCCTGGGAGTAGGGAGTTAGATCCAAAACATTAATAGATACCTCAAAAGTTTTCCCTCTCGATATCTAAATTGACATGTCTCACCAAATTTTCATACTATCATCAGTTCAAAAAATAATTGATTTTGTTCGTTTGAAAATTTTTGTGAGGTTAGGAGGTTCAACTTTGAAAAAAAAATGATGTAGCGTATGGAGAATAACGTGAAGATTTCAAAAATCGCAAAATAAACGGAGGTTGCTATTTGAAATTTCAGAGGTAGTGAGGGGGTTGATTCAAGAAAAACAACAGAGGCCTCAAAAGTTGTCCTTCTCGATATCTGAATTGACGTCTCGCCAAATCTTCATACTGTCATTGGTCTAGACACATTCAGATGCTGGCCCTTTTAGAATTGTCACCCTGTAGAATAAGATCCGCTATATATAAGTACTGTATAAGTCAATTTAGCGGTGTGAGACGTACTGTTGTATTCACACATTATTGATACCCTGGTTCGATTCCAGGATGATGAAGTATTTTTTACATTTCCCAATTTAATTTTTTTATTCTCCGGTACTGTTATCTTTACATTATTGGTGTTTTTTGTCCATATACTGAGCATGTCATGTAATCTAGTTTTTGACCAAAAGTGATACGTGAATGTGTGTTTCTTGTACATTTGACCTATTATCCAAGGTGTCTTATTTTGTTTATACTTATATGTGCTTCGGTGTAATCAGCTGATGATGCCATAGATTGGTAAAACACGTGTTACCATTATTGGAATTAAATTGAAGCCTTAAGAGATTGATTTGTTTCTTATTTAACCAGTACTGATATTCGAGAATTTATGGCAAAATGAAATTGAATATTTCAATTTGTGCGACTTCATTTAAGTATGTTTTTTGACAAATTTCTTCATAGATAGGAACACTTGGCAGCTCCTCGTGAGTATGGACGAGTAGGAAAGTCAAAAGATTTAAGTACCTTCTGCTTTCTTTCTTGATCAGGCTCCGTCCTCTCTCTGCATGATGCAGCAGACATCTGTTAGTTATTATGGCAATAAATTCTGAACTGACTAGAAAGTCAAGAGAGTATATTCTTTTTAGTGGAATAATTGATGAAATTTTGAATACTTGAACGTAATGGTGTGTGATGGTTTTTGAATTAACTCAATTGATCAAAATGTTATATCGGATCCCAAAATTTTTTGTTCATTGGAATTCCAAATTTATCTGATTATACATTCTCAAAAGAAAAATTTGATGACGATTCAGCACATTTGTTAAAATGATTAGATCATTTTTTTTTGCAAGACTAGGGGTCGTGTGAATAAAACGGAGCATTTGCTTTTTAGCATATGAAATAATCATAACCGATTTGAGCAATCTGTTCCCTTCTCCTTGAAGGATGTGCAGTCGTCTTTTAACTTGACCAAAGCAGCGTTCTATTAGCACCCTCTTTCTCGTAAGTGTAGCAACCCATTTTTCTGGTGACAATTTTATGTGCTTTCTGATCATTCTTCTCTACCTTGATAATCATTTTTGACAGTGGTCATAGTGATATTCGAAAACTAAATTCCTTTTGATGGTATTTTGAGAGCAGAAGATGGGCTCTTATGATGCCAATGTGTTTTGTAATGATGAGCCAGATACCTATTTTACTGATTATGGTGAGTGGTCTCACAGAGTTACCTTACCTAATTTAATATTACGCATTTATTAGGAGAAATCCTATCGTGTTTTCTATTCTGCAGCCGATCCTGGCGAACTATGGTGAGAAATATCTTACCAGCGGTCTAAAGAGTTTGATTCTTGGGCTATCATGAGTTAGGTTGAAACGATCTGCCGCCGCCCCTTTTTCTGAGTGATAGAGATTGAGGAATGACTCACCATCAGTAGTCTAAAGAGTTTGACACTTGTTAAATGATCTGCTACAGCTCATTGTTCCTATAGCGCAGTTTTACTACATTGGTATGAAATACAGTGCGGCTCTAAAAGGTCCCCCCCCTTTTTTTCTATTGTGTGCACCAAAAATTTTGAAACTTGGCATACTTCAATTGCTGTCGAAATACTACTTTTTGATGTTACTGACGTACTTTTAGTATTCAAGATGGCGGCTGGGCGACATTCAAAAATTTTTTAATAGAAAGGGGGTCCGTGTGACACCTCATTTTGAAGATCCTGATGAGTACTTTATAACCCTTGAATATTGAGTCGATAACAGATGACTGTTGGAAAGGGCAAACACCGGGAGAAAAACGAGAATGCAAAAATGGTTATCGACTTCGCTCAAGAAAATAATATGAAAATAGAAAGTACAAGCTTTGATCACAAGGACATCCATAAAGAAACGTGGATTTCATCAGATGGGAAGACAAAAGATCAAATGGATCATGTTTTGATTGAAAAAAATCATGAAAACAGCATCAAAGATATTCGAACTAATAGGGGGGCTGACGCTGATTCTTATCATTGCCTAGTAATTTCAAAACTGCAAAAGGATTTACCACAATTGAGAAAACACAAGAAAATTGAATTGAATAAGTTCAATACGAGCCGATTGCAAGACTCAAAAGTTCCTGAAGAATTTGAAAATGTAATAGCCGCAGGTCTTAGTGAGTTTCCTGAGTTGGAAAGTACCGAATGTAGATGGGTTATTATAGAAACGACCTTAAAAGAAGCAATGAAGACATGTCTTGGCCGACCTGGAACTAACGCTCCCAAAGATTGGTTTGATGAGGAGTGCCTTGACATACTTGCAAAAAGAAATCGTGCAAGACTAAAACAGCTAAGTGAACATTCAGAGATAAATGGAATCAAATACTAATAATAATGTATAGTTATATATATTAATATATAACTATATAATATATATATAATATAGTTGTAGAAGAATCCTCAAGAAGTGAGATGATAAATAAAATAAGTGCTCAAGAAGGGGGGCAGCATGTTGCAGCATCGGATATGCAATCTCATACAACAAATCTGGCGAAAGGAGGAGATTCCTCAAAATTGGAACAATGCCACGGTGTGTCCAATACACAAAAAGGGTGATAAAACAGTCTGCGATAATTACAGGGGGATCACGCTATAGGATGTCACATACAATGTATTAGCACGAGTAATCAGAAATAGGCTTAATAGGTTCAACACCGAAGAAGTTGGAGACTATCAAGGAGGCTTCAAAAAAGGAAGAGGAACCTCGGACCAGATATTTGCCTTAAAAATGATAGCCAATAATAGCTATGAGCAAGATCTCACACTACACGTACTCTTCATTGACTTCAAGCAGGCATACGACTCTATTTCTCGAGATGAGCTATACGAAGCGTTACATAAACTAGCAGTACCCAGAAAACTAATTGGACTCATTGAAACAACCCTCGACCATGTATTCATAAGAGTCGTGGTAGAGAGTAGCCTTTCAGAAGGGTTTGTGGGAAGGAGAGGATTGAAACAGGGAGACCCCTTTCTACAGTTCTCTTCAATCTTGTACTGGAAGCTATATACCATAACAAGCATCAGATAATTGCATATGCCGACGACATAGCTCTGTTATCAAGATCACTTGAAGATCTAGAACGTGCTTTCAACAAATTCGAAAGTGAGGCAAGCAAATACGGACTATTAGTGAACAGTGAGAAAATTAAATATATGTTTATGTGCCAAGGCAGAAATGAGCCAACGGACAGTGCCTCTTCCCAAACTAGAAGTGGTGTGTACAGTTTTGGAAGAGTCAACGTTTTTAATTACCTAGGAGTGTTGCTGACGAGCGAGTGCGACGAAGCACCAGAAATCGACAGTCGTTTGACCAGAGGCAGCCAAGCAGCCGGGGCGCTACAAACTTTCTAAAATCGAAAGAAATATCAAGAGGTGCAAAACTAAGACTGTATCGCACAGTGTTCCGACCAACATATCTATACGGGTGTGAATCTTGGATTCTCACGAAGAAAAATGAGATGAGGTTAAAAATATGGGAGCGTAGAATATCCGGGGGCCAGAAATTAGAAAACGGGCTGTGGCGACGAAGAACCAACAAGGAGCTGAACGAAATGTATACAAAGTCTGACATAGCTCAGCACGTGAAAGCTCAACGAGTCAGATGGCTGGGCCATGTTATCCGTATGGAATAGGGCAGAATAACGAGAAGAGCGCTCATGGAAGGAGTGGGAGCAAAAAGAAGGAGGGGAAGACCCAGAAAAAAATGGCTGGATGCGGTCAAATTTGACCTCAGAGAAGTAGCAGTGGAGATGTGGAGGGAAGCCGCTACGGACAGAGACGGATGGGGACATATAGTGCGGAGGGTAGAAGAATACGGAAGAATAATTGAGTGATGGAACGTGATAACTCCCTTATATGTTATGATTGTAAAGAAAAAAAAATGGATTTGTGAAGGTAGGGGCCTAAAAGGCCTGCAGTCCTGTTATATATATAAGTCGTGGGGTTTCTTCGTCCTCACAGTGGACGCGTTTTCCGTATGCGTATTCACACTATGTGATACTTTCCATGACATACATAGAATAGGCCCGATAGTTAGATTTTTGTCTTTTACAATTTTTCAAAGCAACGTTCCCTTGAAAATAATTTCATTTTCTGGAAGGCACTAGAACTAGCACTTCAAGCTCCGCCTCTCCTTACCAAATCATCTCTTAAGAAATAGGTTCCCATCCATTCAACATCTGCAAAGTCAAAGCGAACTTTTTAGCGTCGTAAAGTCTTTTTTTTATCCTTTGCTTGTGGACCTTGGTTTTTCTCGCCGCTAACAGCCTTCAAATTCATGAGGCATTTGCTTCACCTACCCCCAGTCTCTAAACAACAAGTTGTCTATTCGATAAGTCTATTGATCGGATCAGCAACTATTTTGGTTTCTCAACGATATTATGTCACCATATCGGATCCATAAGTTATCGAATCTGGAGAATAAATGACGAACATGTATTTCATGAATACAGGTCGCTGATATGTATGAGAACGGTCGATTATTGGTTAGACTATAAGAGCTACTAGAAAAAGTTAGATACAAAAGTTTTAAATATCTATGAGATGGTAATAATTTGAAGTTTGGAAGGTGTGTCATAAGGTCCTGAAACATCAAAGATGTATGTATATGTATATTATTGAATATTCCAATTCTTCCTTCAATTCTGAGCAAAAATTATGTCACGCATAATGTTTCTTAATTCAGCCGTTTCCGAGTTATCGCATTTCATCAATTACTTTTTCACATCTTTGAAATGCTATGAAACTGAAACGGTTCAGGATAGAGAAAAATGGTCTACACCATGGTAGAAAGAAACAAGGTATGTCAGACACTCGGACAAAAATTGGCTCAAATTCTGCAATGACGTCAAACGCTACAATTTTTGTTTTTAGTTACCATGGTGACAAAGGAACGTAGCTTTTCACGAGTGCTATCTAGCATAACAGATAAGTTGTTCCATTTACTGTGGTTATCATGTCATTTATAAATACTTATATATAAATAATCACAACAAATACCTTGAAAGTTAATTTCTTGTTCCCATTCCTTTGTATGGCATTTACTATTTCCCCAACTTTCCGATCTTCGTTGAAGTTTGATAATATCAAGCAATCAAAAACCAGACGAGGTCTGGAGACGGATTTAACTGACTAGGTCACTAGGTAACAAAATTACGAACGTGGAAATAAGAGATCAGACGAATTATTCCTTTAAATATTCAAAATACAGATCAATAATATCAACGTTACCTGGACTTTATGTAGACTTGTTCCACTTGTTCCAGTGACACCGGTCACCTCGACACTCCAGTCAACGTTGCCAACTTGCATATAAGTACAGTATTATTTGTCTCGAAATTGACGTTTTTAAAATATAGGTTACATACAAAATTATGTTTGATTCAAGGCAAAATAGATTAAACAAAAAATAGCCTCAAATCAAAGTTAGTAGTTGAAGAACCGCTTAGCGATTTTTATTCACAATCAACTGTCAACTTTTTCCGGCACATTTCAACATTTTTTAAAAAAAATCAATTCTATGTCCCATGATAGCTTTTGAGAAGTTGAGACTAGAAAGTGCAGACCATTTTTTTCCATCTTGAACCGTTTGAGCTTTATAGCATGCAAAGATACAAAAATGTTATACAGGAAGTTCCATTTGAAAAAATTCAACTTTGTTGTCCCCCGACTCTATGACCGATCCTGTATAACTCTAGTTATCACCATCCAATAGATATTCAAAAACCCTTCAACTTTTGTATTCAACTTTTTCTAGTGGCTCGTATAGTTTAACCAATAATCGACCATTCCCATACATATCAGCGACCCGGTATAGCGCAAGCGATTGCTCCTATACTTACCTAAGCTTGCCGATTTCTTGTCATTCTGTCATGAACCTGACCCAAGTGAAATATCAAAGTGATTATGAATTCTATGAACTGTTTAACATGCAAGGTGATATCTTCAGTGCTCGAATTGCCATCTGGTCTGACCCATTGAACCAACAATAGTTCTTGGATAAATGCTTATTGGCTGGATAGTATGCAGAAACCCATCTAAAGTTATCAGTTATATGAAGTTATGGAATTGATTGCTATTGAATGGATAGTGTAAAAAGTTAAGAAACCGAGCATTATGCGGCAAAAGCATCGTTTTATTGTTATTGAACAAAGCATTTGCTGTGTCAGTAAATGATGCTTTTGCTTCTTGTAGGTACTATCTTCTGCTTCGATGTAAGAGCATTCGCTTTATTTCTCATTTATATACAGGATGTCCTGCATAAGAGCCGACATAGAGCAGGTGCATGTAGGGTAACCCAAAATATTATGATCCAACGCATCTTACCTATATACCAAGCTGCACCCCTAAGAAGTTTAGTGAAGTCCAAAACTTCGAAAAAATTCAATGTCTCTGTTATACCTCAACTTATAACACCAAATTTGGTACACGTTGTGGATGTACAAGAAGCATTTGATCGTTAGTATTTGAGTTTCAATCCAGACGTTCTAAAGGTTGATAAGGTATGATGCACCCTAAATAAGACAGAACTCCTTAACCCGTTGGCAGACTTGAAAAATTATTGTTCCATTCTATGGTGCATCTGGAACATCAAAAACTCAATTATCTTAAGACACGTATTGTAGCTGTCATATCAAAAATCGTTGAAAATACCAACGTTGGCTATGGAATTGAAATTCAGACTCTACAATAAGCTAAAAAGTTGAAATAAGAATCATTTGTTAGAAAAAGTTTAAACAACAGAAATTACATACAATGATTAGCACTGAGAAGTTACAGTGATTGTTAAAAATCTTCACCAAATAATTAGTTCTTTCACTATGAGGTACTATGATTTACCATGGATAGAGCAGTTGAATACTGATCAATAAAACGGATTCATTATTATAAACTCGCGTTGGAAATTTCGAAGAAACAATGACCTTGCTATGTGGACAAAACAAAGCAAGAATTACTAATTACATGACTTGTTTTCTGAATGGTTAAGTCTTGCGTCTGATCTTATACCCGACGATGTAATTTTTGACGAATTTTAATATGATAAATAAAATACGTATTTTTAGATAATTGGATTTTTGCTGACAACGACACAGTTAATCGAAAAGTAACAGGAGCAAGAAAAGTTTTAGAAGTGAATTTATCATAAAATAAATTATTGTTTTTTCAAATCCGCCAACGGGTTAAAAAAAATTGTCTAATTTTGAGGGTGCAACATGCCTTATCAACACTTCAGAACACCTTGATCAAACTGTCGAATAATGCCCTCAGTACACTAAGAAAGTTGACCAAATTTGGTGTTTTTAAGTTCAGGTATAACTGAGATATTGAATTTTATCAAAATGTGAAATCTCACTACTTGCGAGACCACTTCTTAGGAGTGCGACTTGTCATGAAGGTAAGAATCAGATGGGTTAAATCATGATATTTTGGGTTCTCCCACATGCTCCTGCTATGTGTCGGTTCTTATGCGGAAAAGCTCTGTAATTCGAAGTAGATGCTACCTTTCATTATAGTAGAAGCTTTTGCTTCGTTTTATTCATACGACCCAAGGTGTTCAGGTAAGTTCTATTCCGCGAGTCTATAAAGGCTTCCACAGAATCGAGTGTATGCATGGGGATCTCAATTAATATAAGAGAGACAGGATCGGTCAAATGAAGTCGAATTTGATATTTTGTTGAGCATCTAAGAGCGTGGCTTTGTCTCCATTCAACCGGCACTGCATCCCTTATTATAACTTAGATCCTCAAGCAATACACCGTGCAAAGTTCCGGAAATGATTTTCTATAAAATCGTTCAGCGTCATCTGCTTTTCGACAGCCGACCTATGTTGTTTGAAGTAAAAGTGTTTTGATACTGTCACAGTTTTCGCGATGGATTCAAACGCTATCTAATTTTGTTTCAAACTGGAAAAAGTGGTACGCAAACAATTGAAATGTTGAAAACTGAGTGAACAACGCGCCAGTCCATTCCTTGATAGGTACTGGTTACACAATTTTTGGTCCAAAAGTAGGTCACAATGATTCGTAACCTGTCCTACTCACTAGATCTGGCTCCACCAGACTGTTTTCTTTTTTCCAAATTAAAATCCACAATGAAGGGAGAATGTTTTGATGATGTTGATGCCATTCAAAATATTGTGACCAGGGTTGTGGAAGCAGTTCCAGCACGTGTACGAGTTCAGCAAAATTTGTATAGAACGAGAAGAGGATTATGTTGAAAAGTAGCTAGGTAAACAGGTCTTTCAAAATTTTGTTTCATTTTGTTCAAAAAAATTAGTCCCGGAACTTTTTGAATGAACGGTATACACTCGAACTTGTTTCACCCTGTATACAAAGTCAGAATAACCTATGCACCTATCAATCTCCCGTTTTGTTCTGTCAGAAAACTTTTTAGTTTTTTAGATTTCTACACAACAGTGAAAAATAACAGATCAGAATCTCTGCCACGCAACCGCAATCAACCACTGAAGTTTTGTAATGTAGATGTGAAAATCTAGGACCGAAGATTTCGATTTTTGATGATTGTACCAGATTGATTTGGAAAATGATCTGGCAATATGTCGTTGAACCTACTTCTCCCACTTCACTCCCTTTGTAATCCCAGCTATAAAAGCAAAGGTAGTACAAGTCAAAAGTACCCAGGAAATGCAAAAAGAGAATTTTTGATGGTTATCGTCTCAAAATAGTTTGGGAAATAACTTCTAGGATACTGTGCGTGACAATAACAAGCAAAAAAAACATACAGATGGATTAGTCAAAAAATATATTACATTTGAATATTCGTTGTTACACAGTCTTCTTTACGTTATTTCTTTATGTTTGAAAGGTAGTATCTTTGGTAATTCTTTGATTACTCTATTATGTCCTCACGGGTATGATTTCCAAATATAAAAACTACTACTATATTACAAGTTAATTTCTTTAATGGCCATCTATAATGCACATTGAAATATAAGAGCCTCGATTAGAAAGCCACTTCAAAAGCAAAATAATGTATAAAATTCCAATACTGATTTTTACATTGATAATCTTGAATCTCATTTCCACTGCCTATAACGCCACTGGGAATAGGTCAAGCTCCTAAAATATTATTTTTATTACATTTGATATGCCACATTCATTCTGGTTTATAAATAATCAACAACTTAAAATATGAAAGAAATAAATCTGGAGAATATATACATTTAATTTTTCCATGTTCATTGAACATACATACATTTCAATCGACTCAATAAATACATAATTTTGACAAACACACTTAACATACATATGTACTGAATATTCTATTTGTACATCCCAATTGCATCCATATAGTGTAAATGACAAATCAAGGGTCAAAAGGAAAGCCTTCATCACAACTGGACTCCTGACTCGATGGAGGTGTGTCCAGCTGGGGAAGACCCAAGTCCAGATATTCTTCATTGGCGGTTATGGTCAAAATTCTATCAAGATCTTCAACCAATTCGGAAAATACTGGTCGTTCGTTTGGTTGGTAGCTCCAACATTCGCGCATAAGCATGTAAATCTCTAAAGAGCAGCATGGGGGCTTCTCCATTCTATGTCCATTACGTAGAAGTTGGAACAGTTTCTCGACACTTGGAACGGATGGGTATGGAGTGCCTGATATAAAAATAGAGCGATAGTGAAAAAAGATAAAATGCGTTAATCTAATTATGAAGATATTTTTCAATTCAGAACGATAACATCAATTCAGAATAGAATTATTGGAAATGTTGATTTACATATTTAGTCATTTACATCATTTCCGATATTTTGTGCTTAAACATATAAAATGCATACAAACTATAAGTTGTATGAAGTTATATCATGTACAACAAACGGAATGTCTACCGATATTGAAATTGAAGTTGATATCAATTTCTCTGAAGCGGATACGTTCTACTAAGTATAGTTTTGGCTATAGAATTCTTATGACTATCGTTTTGCCTGATAACATCCTACGCAAAACTTTGAAAGAACGAAATATGTAACTTAAACAACCCGTCGAACGAAAGTTATTCGTTGTGAAGATATGGAGTGATTCTTTTTTAGTGAAGTCGAAAAACGTTATTGATTATAATATGTGAAATAACAGAAAAACAGAAAATTTAGGATATGCTTGATGTTCTGCAAGGGGGTTCGGCAGAAACATTGAAGATTAATTACTAAAGCAAACAATCAAAAACGAAGGCGTGATCTCAATTGAATTTCTTTATCTATAGGGAATAAAATGCCTGAGGAAGATCTGTTGGCAACATCATTATCTTTGCTTTTTTGTGACTCAAGTGTACTGATGACGGATTCATGATTTATCAAATAGATAATTTTTTTAAACAATCAGATTGTTTGCCGTCAATATTCTCTCTTATAAATAGGAAGTCTTATCTGTTGAATTGACATGTAATTCTCAACTCGTCACCCCAAAATAGGTTTGTTCAATGTCCACTTTTCTGTTTTGTGAGGAATGGGAGGTGAAACAAAAAGAAACTGTATTTAATTAATTTCATCACGATAACGACTTTTCAAGTGTTTTTTATTCAAATACATTTACATTAACCTTTTTTCTTATCTCCATTTTATATATTTATGTATATAAAATAAACTAATAGTAACTTTCTATTTGGATATTGAACAAAATCAGCCTTTATACATTTAGTGGCGTTGATGAGTTGGATATTGTACAAAATGGGAGGATATAGAACAACCCAATTCTGATAATTTATGCAGAAAATCAATTCCAAATATTATTAATAATTGTTTTATTATAATAACGGAAACAAACAACATATTTTCTATGCTCCCTCTTGAAAAAAACACATAACTTTGAACCAACTTAATCTAATTTATAAAAAAAAACGAATTCTGATAATTCTGAAACAAACAAATTTTCTATGCAACTCATTAAAGAAAACCAATCAATAGTTACAATAACGTTCGAACAAGTCTATCTAATTCTTAATTTTTACCGTTTTTATAATTGTCATGTAAAACTATTTATCCGATCCTTCCTCCATATAGGTACTTCAACATTTCTTTTAAGTCTTTTGCTTTTTTTGCTGAAGTATTTCGCACTTCTTTCAGGACAGGCACTGCCTGTAGAATAGCTTTTTCTGAATTTTCGGGTCTTGTATTACCCTTATTTTTTCTCTTCACACTTCGTGGGATTCTTTGTCTTACCATCATGACTTCGAAAAAATCTTGATGGGGAAATCTATTTTTAAATCGAATGTTTGGACGCGTTTCAATCGTTAAAATGCACGCAGTCGTGATGTTAAACGTAGCTCCTGATTGGTTAGAATGGATATTGAATAAAACAACACTGACTTTCAATAGAGCTTTTTATATATTAGGATTGGCGTGTTCAATATCCGGATATTGAACATCTGAACACTATATTTTAATATTATTGCTGGATGTTGAACGTAAATACACTGAAAACATTTTTATGGTTAGGTTGATACTTTTATTGTTGTGGTCTATTGAACAAGCCAAATGTAACTTAATTTTTGGTGTATATAACTCAATATACACCAAAAGTGGATATTGAACAAACCTATTCTATGGTGACGAACTCCTATTATGCAAATTCAGACAGCTTTGAAGATGATTCTGCACATTGATTTTTCCATTAAAACCACTGCCACTTTCAGACTGAAAGAAGCTGGAAACAGGTAACAAATGGACAGTGCTAAAAGAGATTGTCCCAAAGAAATCTCAAAGGCAATGGACTACCAAGAAGAAAAGTTGCTACGAATAGCAACAGACCTCTTATTATGGCAGTGGTTAAAATACTACAAGAGATGATTGGGAAAAAGGCTCCATAACAAGGAAGATGGGATTTTCATCCTAACAGTCGCAGCAATGACAAGTATTGGCCAAATATCAGGGTAAAACAGTCGAGAGTCTTCATCAAACTTGAGAAGGAATCTGGCATTCTGAATGCAGAAGTTGTAGCCATAAATGAAGCGACCAATCTTATGAAAAGACCGGACAAAATAACGCAAGACGTCATAATCAATCTGGACAGCAATGCGGCCCTGAGACCACTAGAATCTAAGGTGGTAATAAGTTATCGTGAGGCATTGTCCTGAAACAAGAACTAAAATGTCGTTCTATGCTGGGTTCCTGAACAAAGCAATATCGAAGAGAACCTGATGGCAGATGGATTGGCAGAATAAGGACTGAGAAAGGACGAAGCCAAAATGGAAAACCAACCCAAACTATTGGAGGTTACAGTAGATGAAACAATGATGAAGCTGAATAATAGCGAAAGGTGGAGCAATCGAGATGGAAACAGATGGAAAGCTCTGGGGCTTGACTTGGATATAAAAAAACAATAAAATAACTGAAGCAGAGTGGATCCTTTGTGAGCATTTTAGTCGGAGTATAATCTCAGATCACTGTAAGATCGGAACAATGCTCCAAAATCGGGGTCCAGGGACCGAAGATCTCTGCAAAGACAGCATCGAAGAGGATGCAACAATAGAACACATACTATGGCACTGTCCAGCTCTAAAGGAAAGACGCCCAATGAACATGGGACAAAATCTAATTTGAAGACTTGGAAGAAATGATACGAGAAACTGAAGTTGGTGTGCACACCGACTCCAAACCTCATCTTGTAAGAAGTGGCAAACATAGACATCGTGCAAATTCTGAACTTCTTAAGAACCATGGGATGGTCCAGAACAAAGAAATGAGAGGCTGCAGGTTGAGTGACCGAGGTGCCATAGAAAGAGAACACAATGTGACATTCGGACTCCGAATGAAGAAAATGCAAAGCGAAATTCGCAGTGCAGGGCAAACCTTTGTAACCTAACCTAAGCATGCAAAATCAAAACACGTGTTTTGAACGTCCTTCAATTGCTATAGGTTTCTGTTAATTTTTTTATGGTGAACAATTCAACAACTGCGTCAGTTTCATTAAGTATCATAAAGCCGATATAACTCAAGTACTTACCGCCCAAAGTCATGATTTCCCACAATAAAATGCCATAAGACCAGACATCAGACTGAGTGGTGTAGACTCTGTGAAAAAGAGCCTCTGGAGCCATCCATTTAACTGGCAATCTTCCGTCTGTCTTTTTCCTATAGTAGTCGTTGCAATGTATATCTCTTGCCAAACCAAAATCGGCAATCTTCAGGACGTAATCTTCACTGACTAGAACATTTCTTGCTGCCAAGTCTCTATGAATACACTATGGAAAAAATGGTGTTCATATTAATAATGTAAGGCGTATTGGAATTCAAATATCAAAGTCTAAAAAAAAATAATTTGATAATCACCAAGTAATCAAAATTTTCAACATGAAAGTTGACGTGTCTTCTAGTGAAGTGAAGATTCAAACATAAATTTTACAACCCTCAGGATACGAACAGTAACCAAAATAAATCTATATCAAAATGAAGACAGGATTTGGATAAGACAATGTTACTCAATATTTTTGTCAGATGTTGAAATTCAATTGGAATTGATGTTGCGTTCACTTAAAAATGTCCAATTTTCAAAGCATCTCCAACTTACTCTTCTTGATGAAAGATAGTCCATTCCTCTGGCAACCTGATAAGCAAACGAAACCAGATCCTTCTGAGTCAAAGTTTTTTTTTCTTTATGTTCATTGCCCACAGCTACCTCATAGGAAGATGGTCGATGTTCTCTTAAGAAATCCCTCAAATTACCATGAGGGGCAAATTCTACAACTACAAATAATGGCCCTCCTTGAGTGCAACAACCAATCAAATTGATAATGTTAATATTTTTGCCGATAACTTTCATCATCTCCATTTCCGATACCAAGTCTATGACATCATTATCGTTATGTCCATCTGAAAAAAGACGGCTTAGAAAGAGAAATGTGTAGTTTCTCAATACCTTTCAACATTTTAACGGCGACAGTGCATCTGCTTTCAGGCTTCAACAAATTCATAGCTTCAGCTTTGACAACTTTGCCAAAAGCACCTTCACCCAAGTTTTTGCCCATCATGAGTTTTTCCCGTGGTATCTCCCAGTCTGAATCCATGGGTAGTTCATATTCGGAAAGCAGAGCATCACCAGAGTTATTTGCTTGTGCCTTCTGCTTTTCAATTTTTACAATTGGCATCAATAGAGGTTCGGATACATTTTCCGACATGTTCTTTTCAATGACAACCTTCTTGGTCCATTGATGAGTGCTAATCACTGCCCTTGCTGTTTCTACCGCTATCATTTTTTCTCTCTTTTCTCTATCATGCGTTTGAAGATTCACTTGGTAATCGATTTATCAATTGGTCACTTACCTTTTGATCTTTTGTCTGTAGTAGATACATATGTAGAACAAAACTAGGACAACGCATGCGCATAAGGCTGCGATTATCAGTACCACTTTAGTTGGTAGAGGCTTAATCTCTTTGGTATCTGTGAATATGATGGCTTGGTCATCAAAATATCGGAAAACATACGGTCATATTCAGGCAATGAGGCAACAAGCCGAGTATAGAATTATATTTTTATTAGGTTTATATTTCAATCGATATACAGTGCTTTGCTTCAATGCTCAACTCCCCAAACTTTTGGATCATTTGCTAATTGGAAAGAAATTTGGAGCCGCAATATGCAAGCACGTTCTGCATTTTTCGACATAGTAGTGACAGCTGAATAAGTCAAAATGATAGCTAAGCGCCATTTAAAAAAAAACAATTATTTCAAAGTTTCTATCGGAACTTTTGTTATTCCGTAGACGGAAAATAATTATTATTGTACTCCACATTGGATAGGAAAAGATCAACAAAATTATTTGAACGTTCGCAGATGGATATATTCGCTAAAAAGAAGTCCACTTTCAGTGGAATTTGAAAGATGTCATCGATCGTTTTGATACATAACGAAAACAAACAAACAAGTTGATGAAACAGCTCAATGGAACACCACCACGAACATGTATGGTCCTGTGAAATGTAGCCCTTGAAAAGTTTGTTTTGAAAAGTTACCTGGCATTGAATCAACAACAGTCAGATAAGCCTTTGCAATAGTGTGTCCCAAACTATTAGCAGCAACACATGCGTACCAGCCTTCATCTTCATGGGTAACATTGAAGATTTCCAATACTTCTGGTGATGCTGTATTAACTTCCTAGAAATTGACCTTTTCAATCACCATGAACGCATGCTGAGATTTTACAAGTCCAGGTTATAGTTGATTAGTAGAAACACTGTCTATGTTATTCACGACTACCATGCAAATATCATATGAAAGATACCTGTTTGATCGTGACGTTTGTATTCGCAACGTACTTAAACCAATTCACATATGGATGCAGATCAGATATTAGTTCACATTTAAAAGACGTGTCACTGTTCACCACTATAGTTTTATTTTCTGGACCCTTTGTGATAATGGGTTTATTGTGATACCGTTCTAAAAATGAAGAGGTTATTCAAGAAACTGTTTGGAACAATTTGTGCCAGAAACATTCACCAAATTATTTACAACATATCAATCAATAACCATAACCCATGAGACATATAATTCTATAGAGACTTCAATAAGGCCAGTTGAAGTCTATTTTCAAAAATGATTCCGTCACCAAATCCGTCACCAGTACCAAATTTCACCTTTTTAATTCCTTTATTAAGTGCGTCAGCAACGTCTTCCTCACTGAGATCGTACGTCGAATTGAAGAATAGATAAGTAATATAGGGCTCTAAGTCCGCCATTATTTGTGGACACTCAAAACGAACTGTAGAGTTAACTAGTGCCGTTACATTTTCAGGAAAACCATCTTTTATGTATGGCTTATGAGGGAAACGCTCTGCAAAAAACAATTGTTTTTTTCTGAAAACACACCTGAATAACAAAAATAAAAGTATGTCGAATAAACATATTTTTATTTGAACTCCATTCGCAGAACGACGATATTTTGAACCGTATTTTGGGAAATCAATCGTAAACTGACTATGTTATGTTTTCATCATAAAGTAAAACGGTTACGTTTTGATCTGAATTATTAAAAAAAAACTGACTTGGGCTTTATTGGACGGCAAGGTAACATTCTTTATGTATGGCGTTCAAAAGAGTATTGACACAAATACTAAAAAAACACGTCCGATTCAGGATCTCTATCAAAAATAAACTGTTATTTTAGCGTTGGTCAAAACCATTGATGCAGATTGCGAAGTACGTGATTGTTTTTTCCGCTGGAAATCTATTCTGTAAATAACTGTGAAGCCGCTATACCCCAAACTTTCTACGTATCCATATCTAAATGTCCTTCCAGATTTACTTCTCTATATGTATTTCTTCCTTTCACAGTTTCTATTTCAAACGTTGAGCACATGACCTACTTGAACATGATTTTATTTATTATAATATTTTTCTTGAATCTGTGATAGAACACATGTTTCAACTTAAATGCTTTTGATTTATCTCTTATGTTGATTTGCACATGATTTTCTCCAATAGGATAACTCACAATTATTTATGTTCAGTTAAAACCATTTTGCAACGCCTCTTTCGATCAACTGTTCATAGGCAAATTCTCATAATAACTTAACTTGACTTGAACTTGAATGATCATAATTTATATCCAAATTTCTCCGTCGGAATTTCAAGTTTCAAGCTCTCAACAATACATTCGAATAATGATTACAAATTATTCGAAAAAGATCCGAATGACACGTTCATCGATTTTTAGTGAACCAATATTAACAGATATCATACACCACATACGGGACAATTTGCACATTTTGTGGAAATATAAAAATGTTAGGATTTAATATTTTGTTTTAAAAAATGAGTCTGCGGACTATATTAATGTAGTAATCCCCGATTAAAGAACCGCCAATCAACACATAACAGCCATGCTGACGTCACACAATCTATTATTTATCTTCGTCTGGCGTGATATGAATGCAAAGAGAAAGATAGAGTGAGAGAAGATTTCTTTAGCACCGGTCAAGTCAACAATTTTTTTTTGATTTATTCAGTATAAATGTATGTTTTTGAGTATTTTGAAAGAAAATTTGTACCGATCACTTTCGAATTTTTGATAAAATACGTTACAATTCAAGTCATTTGGAAGTCACTGCAAATTGTTCGTTGAAATTTTAATCTGCGTCGTTTTTGTCTCCTTTTTCATATGGCAGAAATTCTGTGATCACCTAGAAATGTCATTTAAATATATCATTTTCAGCAAATTTTCGAGTTAAACCATGTCGAAAAGTATATTTTCCATGGAAAGTGCAGCTACAATGCACCAATTCTTCTTGTAGGTCCTGCAAATCTAGAACGGAAGACTTTCCCAAAACCTGACAGGCAACTTCCATATCGCGTTCCAAGACGTTTATCTAGCAGCACTTACAGCTTATTATGTATTCTATAAACGGTGACTCTGTGATACATCGATTATCGATCGATACTATGTGAAATTCTACATCTGAGAATATGTCAAAAAAACTCCACATTTAGTAACTACGATTCGGAGTATTCTTTGTAGATTCATCGCGTCATATTATAAAGGAACTTTGAATGCTTTTTTTTGTTGAGCTTCCGTATTTTGGTGGTTTTGAACTTTATTCAAGATGACATGTGAAAAAGTGTAATTTAACAACATTCAACCTTGTTATAAGTAACAGTGTAAAGCAATTCTACGAAAGCTTATAGCTGCCATGCCTTTGTTGAAAAATATTTTTTGGAAAGTTTACAGATTTTCTGTAAACTTATATACACTTTAATCTGTAAATATACACTTTTTCTGTAAATTTACATTTTTTCTGTAAAATTACACTTTTCCTGTAAATTTACACTTTTTCTGTAAATAATACGATGGTGACGATGTCATCTGTTCTTCATTCAGTCAGTGATAAAAAGAGAGTTTTATTTTATTGTTCTGTTTGTGGTTCTGTTTAGCGCCGTGCCTGGTCAATTGTCTTTGTGCCGATGCTGTACAGGTATTTTGGTTATGGAAGTATATATCATATCCTACTTTCAAATCGGATTGAGCCACAATGAAATTTTGTCATGTCATGTTCTGAGTATGCGTCATTTGCGGAGGCATCTAAGACGACTTTGTTCATTCCCGACAAAGATTCACACGGATCTGGATGTTTTGATACCATTTTTGGAAACACAGATATTGACAGTCGGACAGCTACCACCTTCGGCAGGAATTTGTGGTAACACAAAACACAGTCAGAAAACTATTGCGCAACTTGAGACCTGATGGAGCTAGACCTCGTCTACGAAGGAGACAATACCACAATAGAGGGCCAAATTTCCTCTGGCATACCGATTGGTACGACAAACTGAAGACATTTGGAATTTGTATAACAGGCTGCATAGACGGATTTTCTTGTTACATAATCTAGTTGAGAGCTGGACCAAATACCAACGATCCCTTGGTAATTGCTTATCATTTCATGCAAGCGGTTACAAGTAGAGGTTGATGTCCACAGACGCTACGCGCCGATTTGGGTACTGAAAATGTCATCATTGAACCACTACGGACAAATCTAAAACTAGATGCATGGTCCAGATGAGCTATCACATCTTCCGGAATTTTTAAATTGAACAAAAGTGATTCAAATCAACGCATAGAGGCGTGGTGGTTGATCTTGAGAAAATATCATTCACAATTTGGGCTCATTGTCTTTCATTCATTGAAAGATGAGGGATTATTCTCAGGTAAAACAATGGATAAATCACTTATACAATTTTGCTTCTTGGTTCTTGGATATTATGAAGGTGAGTCGTCGGCGTTTAGGCTCCATCTAAGACAAAAATAACCAAGTTTGCAATTCTGTTGATTAGCATATAAGCAATGGTGCGGACTTGATCGGAGGCACCCTGTTTACCTATAAATTACATAATCTGATTTTTTTTTTGTCTAGGAAGAACTTGATACGGTGGTCCTAGAATGAAATACATAGAAAATATCGCGTTCTAGAAATAGCATTGCACCTTATGGACGACCATTCATGATGTATAACAAACCTCAAGATTTCATGTCCACTAACTACTTACATCCTGTTAGTACAGAGATGACAGACCTTGTGTTAGGGACAATACACAAGCTCACGGTCACTTATTCTGATTTTGACGTATACCAGTTGGCTGCGATCATTATGGCGCAGGAGGGATGGGTCAAAACCAAATGCGTAGAAGGAGCCATAGAATTATACAACAGTTTGAGACAGAAATTTGTTGATATCCTTTTGGTCCACTATTGTGAAATTAGATCCTTTTATGCATAAAAATACTTGTATTTAATAAGTAAAAGGTATACATAATAGACAATAGGAATATCCTACCTATTAAAGTATCATGTGAAAAATAACTACGGTTATCTGTGAAATAAAATAGAGCACCTATCTACTCTTGAAAAAATAAAAACGTTGACAAAATTAATTTGGTATTTTCCTAGGATAACTAATATTCTAAGGATATAATTCAAAGTGAATTATTTTAGGCGGCTTTCACACCAAAATAGCATGCAACGTGCAACGGCTCCATGCTACTCACATTTATGTCCTATGCAACAATGGCAACCTGGTAGTCATGGTGGTATAGGTTTTAATGTGAGTAACATGTTTACTCGTCGCATGCTACTTTGGTGTGGAAGCCTCCTCAAGCGAATCCGGAAGTACTAGCGTCACTTATAGCAAAATTCATGTCCCTTTTGAATTCTTCTCATCTCTGATGAATGACTGGCAGTTTTAATTGAAGAGAGCATGTATTTGCCATAGGAAATCGTGAATGCTCTTGATGCAAAAACATGATCTGTGGCCTCGTAGAAAATCCTACGACAATCTGCTCCTGTTGCGAGTACCATCAATAGATCAGAAAGTGTGACGTCACCTGAAACGGTGGGTACATATTTAACGCAAAACATACTTACCTTCATAATATCCAAGAAGCAAAATTGTATAAGTGATTTATCCATTGTTTTTCCTGCGAATAATCCCTCATCTTTCAATGAATGAAAGACATTGAGCCTAAATTGCGTTGATTTGAATGACTTTTGTTCCATATAAAAATCCCGGAAGATGTGATAGCTCATCTGGATCATGCATCCAGTTTTAAATTTGTCCGTATTTGTTCAATGATGACATTTTCAGTACCAAAATCGGCGCGTGGCGTCTGTGGACATCCACCTCTACTTCTAACCGCTTGCATAAAATGATAAGCAATTACCGAGGGATCGTTGGTATTTGGTCCAACTCTCAACCAATGCGTCCATGCAGCCTGTTATACAAATTCCAATTGGCTTCAGTTTGTCGTAACAATCGGTATGCCAGAGAAAATTGGGCACTTTATTGTGGTATTGTCTCCTTCGTAGACGAGGTCACTGATGTAGTCTAGCTTCATCAGGATCCAAGTTGCGCAATAGTTTCCTGACTTTGTTTTGAGTTAGAACAAATCCCTGCTGAAGACGCTTGAGGTGGTAGCTGTCCGTGTGTCAATATCTGTGTTTCCAAAAATGGTATCAAAATATCCAGATCCGCGTAAATCTTCCTTCGGAATAAACGAAGTCGTCTCAGATGCCTCCGCAAATGACGCTTAGAACATATCCGTCTTCTAGAAGACATGACAAGATTTCATTGTGGCTCAATCCGATTTGAAAGAACGATATGATATATTCGTCCATATCAAAATGCCTGTACAGCATCGGCACAAAGACAATTGACCAGGCACGGCGTTAAACAGAACAATAAAACTCTCTCTTCACTACTGACTGAATTAAGAACACATGACATTGTCGCCATCGTATTATTTACAGAAAAAGTGTAAATTTACAGGAAAAATGTAAATTTACAGAAAAAGTGTAAATTTACAGAAACTCTGTGAATTTCCCGATAAATATTTTTCAACAATGTCATGGCAGCTTTACGCTTTCGTACAATTCACCCACCAAACAACATTTTTCATGTTACAAAAGCACATCGTTTGCTCGTAAATGATCAAATCAAATCCAAATATGTGCTCGGTCTGTAAAACAAAAAACATTCGAGATCAGTTATTATGATGATTTGATTGTTTGGAATGTTTGGGTAAGGGATCAAATCAAGAATTACCTACACATTATATTTTATGGAAAATTTTTGAAACTGTTTTCCCAGTCTGACCAATCCATGTGGTGGGGGTCTTTCACTTTAAATTAAAAAAAATGATCAAATGGATTTTGAGGTTGGTATAACAGAGAACATAGCGGTAAATAATTTGAAAAGTACACAATGTTGGTTATCAACTGGTAATGGGTCACGGGTAATAAGTTCGTCAGAACAAACCCTCATCTAGCAGGAAGAAATACTTGAAGAAAACCTTCAACTTTTGTGTAAAGCCAATAATTCCTCGATGACTTTTTGTTAAAGTTATGCAGATTCAGAATATTCTAAAAACCACTAAGTAGTCTCCAACAAGCACAAGATAGATTCTCAATCTGGTCCATGTCAAATAAAAACAATCTTCCAGGTAATGACAGGGGTTTGGCTGAATAGTCGCATAATCAAATCTTGTAACTTATGAGTAAAATTCCATCAATACAGAGAACGTGTATATCTATACGTGCAGACATGTTGCAGGGACGAAGCCAGCTGGTACATCTATTTTAGGCAATATGCTTTGAATAGGAGTACACATTGTGGAGCGACGAGACTCATCATCAGACTCTAAATGCCTCACTATCTAAAAAACTGTGAAAACATTGCCTAGAATTAATCTATTCGCCAGCCTTGTCGCTGCCCTTAGTTTGTACCTAATTTCGGGTTTCAACCAAGCAAACCGGACAAAGACAAACCACGAACTGTTTGAATAGAAAATCCGGACAATTCTGTTTCTGAACTATCCCTATACTTTCTGGTCCTTGCCGGACACTGTGTTTACACCAGCCACAAACAAAAATCGATACACACAGTTTCTGTTTTGTCCAGATTGCATTCGGTTGAGATAGAGACATCAAAAGTGATAGTTGTAAAAATGTGGGTTGCAGTAAATTGGACACAGCAAGATGACGAGCATCTATTTTTGTTCGCTTGCTTTATAGTTTCAAAAAAATCAATAATTAACTTTCATAATGAATAAGACTTTTTTTGTGGCAAAAAGGAGGAATGAAGACTTTTAAATTATTGCAAGACCTTAGAGAAGATGATGTACATCTGGAAGAACGTCAAGCGCAGTCTTCGAAAATGTATAGTATTTGATTGGTCCTCCATTAACTAGAGTAACACCAACTTTGGAGATTCCATATACCAGCACAGGGAGGTGTTACCCTCGCATTGATAAGTACCATGCATGAACAGGACAAACACAGTTTATAAAAGTTAAAATTAACATTTTGAAACCCTATGAGTATTGTTCGCGGACTGTCACAATCGTTGATTTTGTCTTTGTCTAGTCTATTTGGTGGGAACACGTCATTAGACTTGATTTGATTTCATTTGTCTTATCCGAGTTCTATTATGTATAAGATGCCGCTGGCAATGGAACAAGAGGTCAAATATCTTTTGGAGGTCTTAAACGGAATGTAATATAAGTGGAAGTCCAATGTTAGGAGGACATTTGAAATGGGCATAGTGACAACGTGGCTGCTGGGCCGAGCAATGGGTAGACAGTGAACGAGAAAACCACTAACAAACTCAAACTAACTAGACTACAAAGGATGGTCTGAGTATAACCGGTGCAATGAAGACCACCCTTGGAGCTGCACTGAACATCCTCCTCGAGTTGTCAAAACTGGCACCCTGGGTAAAAAGGGAAGCGATGTCAGCATACGTGAGAAGCTCACGTGCTAACCGGATACTTGACCTTATATATCCACTTTTTACACAAAAATATGTTTTAGTGGTTTCTGATTCTAAATCGTGATATTTGTCAACTCATGCTCTCGTTTGTAACCAAAAACGTGTATAACCCCTTGAAAAAATGTATTAGAAAAAAATTGATGATTTTTTTGTGCCCAATGTATGTGATTTGTAGGGAAAACCGGAAAAATCCAATGTTTCTTGCTGATAACGCCGAGATAATTTTTTTCAAAACTACCCATACATCTGGTCCCAGGATCGAATCCCGGGCCGGCCAACGCCAACGTTCAAATTTAAAATTTGGTTTTGAGAAGTGCACCGTCTTTCGGAAGAGACATTATAAACTGTTGGTCGCGTGTCATGGAAGTTGGCACGTCAAAGAACCCTACCCTCTACAGAGAGGGATTCGACAAAATCATACCAGATGAGGTCATACATATTCCCTGGCGTCGATGATTAGCCCCGATGGTCTTAGAAATAGAACGAGGAAAAATAAACCACACAAAAAAACAAGTATATCAGTTGATAAACATCATCAAATTATAGCTGTGTTCTCAAAATAACACTATTTTACTCGATATTTTATAAAATAAAAATGTAGACGGTGTTCTTTTCATCTCCTGAATTTTTTTTTAAAGTGGACTGTGACTACTTAAGGAATATGGAGGGACAGATGCACATATTATGTTGGGCACACCAGATCATCTTATTGTGAGGTGTGATGTACCGTTACTGTCTCACGGATGAAAGGCTCAGACTTCATCAGTGGCGAAGCGTATGAGTAGACAAGGTAGACATTGTCTACCCAAAAGTATCACTAGTTATTCTTGCCATTCATTTATTTCTTGAAATTTCTTCAATTAATATCAAAATATTTAATTAAAAACCAAAACATATGAATTATAAAACGTACTTCTTACATAATAATTATCTATTATTAGTAAAGACTGCAAAACGAACTCCAAATGAAATAATATAAGCCGCTCGATTATCCGAACGCGGGAAGACACATGGAGATTTGTCTTCCACAAAAACAGAAAACGCCTCATACTCGCGACAAAATAATTTCGGCGCACGGCGTAAAGCCCGGGATTTTCGCGCGCGGGAAAGACATTTTAGGTTTTGTCTTTTGCAATCGGTCAGCGATTTAATTGAGCTGATGCGTGGTACAGTTTAAGTTGCCTTGAGTTTCATTTGTTGTGTGGTGTTTACAATTAACAATATATTGAATAGTCCTCTGCCGGTTTTATTTAATAATGATTATTATTGAAACATGATGAATATTGAAGATCCAATCAAATACATCAAGGAACATCCATTTTCTTCATTATCCTTGAAGGAAAAATTAGATTTAAAAAGTTGTGGGAAAAGACCTAATCTGGATATTTCGCAAAAACAAGGAAAAGCCATCCGCAAATTCCAAAAAAGTTGGTACGAGTCCTTCAGCTGGTTGACTGGAAGTCCCAACACCAATGCGTTGTATTACTTCTCCTGTGCTGTGCTTTATTCGGAGGGGAAGAATCCTGGGCAAAAGATGGGATCAATGTTATAAAAAACTTCGTTCAAAAAGCTAATAAGCACGCCTCTTCGGAAAAACATTTGATTTTGTTCCTGCATTATTATACCATTACCAAAATATGGTCCTTTGATTTGTTTAGGTACCGTATTACTAGTTTGATAATAGATTTTTTTTGAAATTTGCCACGATTTTGAGTGATATTGTCTACCCTAAAAAAAAATCACGCTTTGCCACTGGACTTCATAGAAGTTTTGAGGTACGCCCCCATTCAGGGACGAGTGGTGGACCACCCCGACAGAATCACCGAGTAACACGCAAATCTATGACTATATCGAAAATGACAGACCCGCGAATCGACTTGACTGTTTTATTCATGAGTTTTTTTACAAAAAACTTGACAGGAATATTTTGCTTCTAGAATTCCCCCATTCTCTAGCTCTGGTGAAAAAAAATTAAAAATTCCTCAGTTCCATGGCCAATGCGCCTATGTATGATATTTCCACTTTTCAAATAATAGAAATCTAACCGGGAAAAGCTATTGGCTATTATTTTATGCCACATGACTCTATTTTGTCTCTTCTATAAAGCGGTGTTGTCAAAAAAAAAATGAAGGTTTCGAACCCAACTCGAAAATGTTCTTGGTTTTGACGTATCGAGAGTAGAAAATTATCGAATATTACTTACCAACAACGTCTAGCCTATAATTGAAACTGATACATCCAGCCTCATTACAAACAATACAAGTGAAATTTCCAGCATCATCACTGACTAAATCTTCCAGGGTCAAAGACCAATGATTCTGCTTCACTTCTCCATAATGTCTCTTTGGAGGTAGTCCATCTTTCAACCATGTTATGTTTGGAGTTGGGTTACCCGCAGCCCTGCATTTCAAATTGATGGTATTCCCTGCAGGTTTTGCAACCAAAGGCTGGAGCGAAGCTTTCTTAGCGGTGAAATATGGTGGTACCAAAACAGTCAAACTGTAGTTTTGCACCAAATGACCATTAGAGTAGCAATAGTAGAGTCCCTCGTGTGATTGGTTCAGATTGGCGATTTGGTATACTGGATGATGTGACTGTTAACAATTTAATTATTGTTTTATCAAATGATATTGAATCGGATGATTGTCAATTGATCCAAAAGTAGTGATCGGATGTCATAAAGATAACCTAGTTACATGCATTAAAAGATCTTCGAACTACATTTATATTTTCAAACAAACCTCACGAACGATTCGGTCACCTTTTTTTGATTTACATGGAAAAGTCTCGGATAGCCGTGCGTGAGTATTGTCATTCTATGTACAGAAAAACAGTTCTACATAGGAAATCATAACTCACCAAAATATTAGTATCATTATGGAATCTCCACTCCACATTGACTTCTTGTGGACAGATGAACTCAACACTTTTGTTTATAAGCTCTTTAACCTCTTTGAGCTCAACATCTATGTGTGCATTGTTCAAAATGCCATACTCGTTTTGTTCTGAAACTTTAATATTGCTCAGTTACTAATTTTCCAACCACGGTATTGGTATTGGTATTGGTATTGGTGGGGGGGCAAACCACTGCCCGGCGAGTAGGCCTTAAAGACCCTTTTCGCCAACCCCAGGACCAATGCAGTTCTAACTAACTTGATGATGGAGAACATCACCTAGTTATATATTTGAACTAGCAGGACCAATTAATTTAGGCTAATTATCAAACTTTTTGACTGTCAGTAATTAATAATACTGCAGTCTACTCAGTAGCGTTAGCCAGTGAGAATGCCACTAAATGTCGAACAGAACATAATCTCCGCCCACCTCGGGTCTCGAACCCGATCACCGGCCGGTTTCACACTTACTGACCCAACGCTTTACACGTTGCGCCAGCCCGGCCCCTTTTCCAACCACGGTAATAGAAAAAAAAAATTATCTTACTACAAGTGAATGTTCAGATCGTTCACATCTGAATCAGCCACGTACCCACAGAGGGTTCGGGAGAAAGAAGCCTTTTCGCAAAACTTTTCTCATCCAATAAATACCATATCAAATTTAGCAAATAACTACCATGATTGGTCATGCGCGTAAGAAAAATGTCCTTACTTCAATCGTGCATGCCACCCATTTTTTTCCCTAACACTCCAGTTTACGAACGAATTCTCCAGCTTTTCGAGATTTTTCAACGTGTCCGGATTGAAGTTCCAAATATCAAAATGTTCAAAACAATCTGAAACAGCACCAGCAGCAAGAAATTGAACGATTATAAGCAATAGCTTCACCTTCAATGCTTGATGAATTTGATAATAGAATTGTGATAAAATAATGATCATTAACTTTTTTCGACCACGGCGCATATCCCAGCCTATCGTAAAGGCCTGATCTGATGTGTATCGCAAACACCCACTCACCAAACGTTGAAGATGTACTTACCAGTTGGGTCAACTGCCATAATATGCACAATGCAAAAAAGCACTGCGAAGATGCTCCAGAGCTGGACATCCATGATTTCAGTCGAAGTTTTTCAATGTTTCTACCAAAAAATAAAAAAAAAGTTTTTATAAATAAATCGAACGAATACTGGGCACGTATTAGTTTGTCTCTAATTCAAACATTTTTGTTTTAAAGAAACAGAGTAGAACGATAATCCTTGCATTGTTTTACTCTGTTTTCTCAATGCTAAATCACTTGAATAAATCAGTATGCTCGCCATGATACAGTTTTAAAAGGATGGCCTGTACCCTATGTGAAAGTGAAGTTTGAAATCATAAATTTTTCAAATATTTTGGAAACATCACAGATTTGATATATGTTTGAGAAACTAATCAACTCATAAGACTTTGGCAAACACTCATGATCCAACAGCTCAAGAGCTCTGCACTTAATCGACAAACGTTATAACATAATATGTAGTTTATCTCTGGCAAGCACTTTGAGGAAATAAAGACATATATTTTCACTTCCATTCTGTAGTAAAAGAAATACTGCAATGGAAAAAAATCTCCAAAACAAGATTTTTGATGACATCACCAAACAAATCTTCTTAATTCTGTCAAGACACTGTTGATCGCCCATTTTGACACAAAATATTGGATTCAATTAATTTTCTAGAAGGATTTTATATGTTCGATGATTTTTTTTTATTTCAAAATAAAAAATCACTTCGTTTGAAAAAATAATCATGAAAGCCTTTCGATTGAAATTGGAAATACGTGTTGTATTTTCAAATACAAAAGCAAAGAAAATGAAAAAAATAATATAAAAAATAGTTTTTCATAAAATCTATTGATCTTTAGAACAGTTGAATTGTTATCTTTTTTCGCGCATATCATTGATTTATTAATCCTATATTTTATTTCACAAGACTTTTGCTTTGATGAATTGTGTGTTATGAAGGAGAGTGGGAGGTCTTTATTTTTGATAGTTGTACAGATATTCGTAGCTTCATCTATTTAAAAATCTGATAATTACAAATTCTCAAAAATGTTCTGCGTTTTGTTGCGTTATACAGGGTGTTCCGGAAAATGAGGGAATTCCTTCGTATACAGGTAGAAATGAGGAAAAATGATGATAAGTTCCTATAATTCTTTTCCCTAGAGGCCCTTCCTACGGAGATATATCCCCCTGAAAGGCGCCGGTGGAAATTTTCTTTCGCAAATAACTTTTGTGAATAAAAATTTGATATGATGAACACAACTAAGGACCTGTCAAAATAGTGGCCTGGAAACACAATACCTCATTTGGTGTACCAGGGGCGGACTAGGTTCTACATCTTATTGCTTTCATATTTAACACCCTGTATCATAAAGAAATGAAAAAAAATCAAAAAAAGTACACTTGTTCATTATCGATAAAATGAACCGTTTATTGAAAAAACCATCGAAAACAGCCATGATTTAGTGGTGTCCTTGACGAAAGGTTTTGAAAAAAATTATAGCTATATTTTTCTTGAAATGTTTATATGAAAACTAACTGGAAAAAAAATTGAAATTCCAACCAAGCTACTTAGTTGGTAGAGCGTTGTCCTGGTGTGACAAAGGCCGAGGGTTCAAATCCCGCCTGGTGATAACTTTTCTCATTTCGTCTTTTGTCCGTTTGCCACGAAAACCCCCTTCTTTACATGATTTGGACAGAGAAACTCCCCTCACAAATTTTTTTCTCTCCAGAACGGTTCATTTTATCGATAATGAACAAGAGTACCTTTTTTTGTAGTTCTGATCCTTGAACCACAAAAAAAGCTATCCAAATTTATTGTTCATGTCTTCATCATCCAAGGTGTTAAAAATGTAAGCAATAAAATATAGAACCTAGTCAGGCCCTTGTAAAGTAAATAAGGTAGATGTATTTTGAGGACACTGTTTTAACAGGTCCTTCCTTAGTAGTGTTCATCATATCAAATTTTCATTGAATTATATTGGATACTTTGAAAGTTTTTTGCGAAAGAAAATTTCCACCGGAACCCTTCAGGGAGTCATATCTCCGTAGGTAGGGCCTCTAGGAAAAATAATTATGAGAACTTGTTTTCAAGAGATCACCAATATTTTCCAAGACACCCCATATAAATAATAATAATATGTTATTATACATATTATTATTATAGGATATAGGATATTTCCTTGCTTAAGAAAACCTTACATCTATAGCTAGCAGACATTGAAGAAATTTGAAGACTGGACGAGTACCTCTAGTTTAATTCATTAATTTCTCGTGCGAACTGACCATATTACAAAGTCCGAAAGTGCGGGGTACGATTTAAAAAAATCAGTTCTCAAACTCAAGTTTTGAAGAATTCTCGACCTTGGCACCTGGTTCTTATTTGTCCTCTACATTCTACATGCGACCCTATTTGAAATGCTCCTTATTGTGGCTGACTAAAGAGGGTTTGATCTTCAGTTTTGTTTACATTCATAAGATCTGTGTTTAACATTCTTTATCATTATTGTCTTGTAAGAATGATGAAAAGAAAAAAAAATCGGAACATCTAAAACTTGATTTTTGAATCAAGCTCCCATTATACCATCTAAGATTCAAATACTTTTCGTTTCAGTAGAAAAAAAAATTTGAGTTTTCTAACGTGTAAATGGGAAGTTTGCAACAGCAAGATTTACATCGGGGTATTCTCATGCTTCATTCAAACTGAATATTGATCTTTGACGTAATATGTTATGAGGTAGAAGTCACAATTCATAGTCCATCCAGTTCAAGAGACCTATTCGTGAACGCATAAATAACTTCAAAACTGGAGAAAACATCGCTATTCGAAAATATTAAGTTCCCGAAAATAATCAAATCAAATCAAATCAAATAATACTTCATTGTCCAATAGAACAAAGCAAAACAAGTTTGAATGATGCTACACATAAAAATAAAACGTCTTATGATACATTTTTATTTCATACAGATACCCGATAGAATATAAAAATATGTATGTAATAAAAAAAAAACACAAATCCTTAATCGATTTGAAAATAAAATATCTTTCTGGGAAGTTGAGGAGATTAAGAAGCAAAAACAATCTTTGAATCTACTGTTAATGCTTTCGCCAGATATATAAAAGGATTATTCTATTTATCCGTGGGTGGTGTGAATAAAGAAAAGTTAATGCTTTCACTATAATAGTATCTTTATCAGTTGCTTATAAAGTGTGTAAATTTATTTCAAGAAATTCAAGTCAAACTTTTCACTTGTTCTTTATTCACAACACCAAATGTTAATGTCTTTATATTTATTAATTCAAAACGTATTGCCGCAGCCAGTTACTCTATTTAGTTCCAAATCAAAATAAATGACAATCAATCAGTGAAATATAATCCACAATGACCTATCAAATTCCTCACAACAATTAGCCGTCAAACCAAAAAGTTATTTGAATATGGGAAGGGTCTTATTTCATTCTCATAAACCCTTCGAATATACACCCTCCATCCAAAGAATGTGTTCCTCCAAGCTTCGACGTCTGTGCTTGAAGGTATAAACTCTTGTCCCGACCATGACGTTTTCGAGAAAACATTTGGCAAATCACTGGGAAATGTGAAAAAAAAGAACTGTCAGGTAGAAAGTTCGCAGGGGTCGTGAATCCAAAAAACTTTTGGACGAAAACCGTCGCACGTGTGATACACATGTGCGGGATGCGGGATCTGTTTTTAATACTCTTTTCAGTGGCGTTACAGACAACTTATTATTCGTCTATCTTCTTTTGTAGTCTGCCATATTCTATGTTGTTTGTATAAAGGTGAGTTCACACTTGAGCGCACATGAGTTGAAAGCACACACATGGGCGTGCGTTGTCAGTGCATGTGTTTTCAAGATTTTTGTTTTTCCTTCGCATGCGTGTGGGCTTGAAATTGCGCGCGAGACAACAGGTATGTTCTGATACACGGTAATTAAGGACGTCCACATCTGCATGTACAGGGTTATTCATTATATTTTGACACCCATCTATAGCTCTTATTGCGAGTGATAGAAAAAAACTTTAAATACAAAAGTTTTGGTTATGGGGGTTATGTAGAAAACATGTAGCTTCATTTTTAATGGAATGTTGATAGTTTATATGATTAAGTTAGTGTTGTG
Organism: Orchestes rusci; assembly: GCA_958502075.1. Taxonomy (NCBI): domain Eukaryota; kingdom Metazoa; phylum Arthropoda; class Insecta; order Coleoptera; family Curculionidae; genus Orchestes; species Orchestes rusci. The sequence continues at coordinate 25,003,544 of OY293303.1, forward strand.
AATATTTGTTGTAGTTTAAAAAAATATATTTTTTAAATTCAAATAGTTTCAAAGTGACTGAACCAAATGCCTACAAACCATATATATTTGAAATCAGATTAAAGAGATCTTTCATTTTAGTCAATAATATACAGGGTGTTCCATTTAAAAAAATATGACTTAATGAATTTTTTCTATGTTATGATTTCGATTTGTTGATTCCGCTATCACCAGAAGATACTACGTGAAAAAAACCAAAACTTTTGTATTTAAAGTTTTTTTCTATCACTCGCAATAAGAGCTGTAGATGGGTGTCAAAATATAATGAATAACCCTGTACATGTATGGTGTTCTCAAGTCATGTGCGCTCAAGTGTGTACCCACCTTAAGATTAATTTTTCATGAAAAAAACCTTCTTTATGACCTTTCTTACCTATGCCCACGTCCAGCATGACATCAATAAAGACAGTAGCACTCTCCCAATCTTTCTTTTTTTCAAATCGGTTAATAACTTTTGAAGTTTTATTCATGATTACTTTGAAGCAGATACATTTCAATAACTTTAGAAAAAAATCAATGTTGTAAAAACAAAATATGACATCAATTAAATTTATCAATACTCTCACCATTATCATCTAAATCTTCAATTGCTGATTATAGCCAAAACTTTTTGAAATGATCGTTTTCTTCATCATTTTATATCGCATACCTGGTGGTTTTTCAGTTATTATTAGACATGATACTACAACAAACAAGATAAGCTCATGCGCATCTTTCCCGGTGACCGCCCATTTAAAATGCAAAGGGTGTTTCTAACACTTATTTTCCCATATCTTTCACATGCATGGTGACTCAAATGGTCACCATGGGCGAATCGTTTTCAAATTCGTCCAGCTAGTGAGCTTATCTTGTGTGTTCAGTATCATGATTATCAGACACTTTTGGGTTACATTCACAGAATCGCAATGTCTTCCAATGTCTGTGAAACTCATGATGTCGGAATGTGTCGAGTGTATTCAAGTCAGATATCCTTTTTCCGGAATGAGTTCCAGGTCTCGAATTGGAATTTTTTCAAAGTTAATTTCTTGAAACAAGATAATGGTATTTTTTAGATGCGTGTCTTCCTACTGGCCTTTTAGCGATTATTCTAACACCTTGTCAGTGTTGAGACATCATTTCAATACTGGAAAATGGAAAATAATATACCAGGCTGGCAAAGTCGATGCTCATAAATTGTTCGTAGTTTGAGAGTCCAAGACATCATATTTATCATTAAAAATAAAAGGCATACAAATAATATGAACATTTCCAGTCTAAAAGCTAATCGAACGAAACACTCTAAGCTAATGTAATGTACTCATTGAGATAAAATGTCTGGAACACATCCAAGCCATGGGAAACTCTACGCAGGCATCTTGAATATTTAACGCATATTGTACCTAGCTATATCTAATATGTTTCAAAAAATTTATTTTGATGTATTTATTTATTCTGTTTCTCATTGAACATGATGTTGTTTCGCATCAAATGATTGGTTCTTGATTATGTGATTAGAGTTAACAAAATTAGTACAGAGCTGTCATAAATGTCTCACATTATTTGTGTGAGTGGCACCGCGGCGCCGTCCTGATACCGGCCTCATCCCGAATGAGAATCGTCAGTCGGGCAGCTGGGCACTACTCACACAAATTCAACTCCCAACAAATATCACACTAGTCGGGGAAAATGTGCAGTAGATGTTTCAGTAGATGTTGAATGGCCACACCGTATATGATATATTTATCTTTTCCAAATTCATTTTATTTGGATAACGATTTATTACAGTGTTAGCTAGCTTGACTTTCATAAACTTCCATATGCATGCAAGGATACTCAAACCTACCCACTTAATTATTCAAATATGTGATATTGTATATATTCATCTTTTTCCAATCTATCATGTTTTCATAAAGATTTATTACAAGGTGACCACTGTGGGGTCAGCTAGTTTTTTTATAAAAATGGAGGATTTGCTTCAAAGGTAGAGGTCGAAGTAAAAGCAAACGCTCCAAAGGAAAAGGTGGAGGGGAAAAGTTTTACTTTTTTTCTAAACGTAAACGTTGATTTTTCAAACTTGAACTGTCAATCATATTTGAGATCAAAGAGCTTGTATTTCAGCTCGTCGGATTTCTGATAAAACCTGAAAGCTGTTGAAGCCTACATTCTCCACATAATCACTTCTTATCCAAACATTTTGTTAACAAAATTTACAATAAATACTTTACACAAAAGAACAATGAATCTACAATCTTAACTATAAGGAAAGAATCGAGACAAAAACAAAAAAAAAACGGTACGATCTAAGTAGGGTTCGGTGAAGATTCAAGAAGAAAGTGATGGGAAAGGACGATCATTTCAATAGCTAATTTTTTAATTTTTTTCGCTACTTGGTAAGACTCCTCCCAAAGTCATCTGTAATATACTATACGGCTCAAAAAGGTCCCCACCCTTCCAACTTTTGAAACGTTTGAAATGAGAACGAAATTTAGGCACATCATATGTGAGGACGTTCTGCATTTTTTTTTAAATAGTAGGTATGACAGCTGAAAATGTCAAAATGACAGCTGGGCGCCATTTTGAATGAAAACATCAAATGGAAAAGGGTGTCAAATGATACGTTATTTCAAATCATTTGGCCCTGATTACAACTGTCTAGTTTCAAGTCTCTGGTATCATTCCAGTTGATATGACAGCATATCAAAATGCTTTTTTCTCATTTTTGTTACTTATTTATCAATGCTTACCCGCAAGAGTTGACTTCTCCAAACTAAGAGGATATGATTAGGTACAGAATATCTTCGAAATGAGCTATTACTCAATCTTTTTGACGAGGATCAATTTAAAAAAAGGTTCATTCAAATACAGTGACTGGGAAAATAAGTACGAAAACATTTCCTGCCTCCTGGACTAAACAGGGTTGAGAAAAATTACCAGAACAGTCGATTATTTCAAAAGATACACGATTTAGAAAAAAATGTCTTACATAAAAGCTGTGAAGCTTTTAAAAATCTACATATCTGTCATAAATTGGAATATACTGGATCGGGCAAAGTTATGGCATATTAGAGTTGCCTTTTTTAACTGGAAACCCTTGTATATTAATGGATATTTGAATTCTTCCTTCAATTCTGAGCAAAAATTGTGATACACATATTGTTCTTGAATTCAATCCTTATCAAGATATCGCGATTTGAAAATGACATTTTGCACCACATTATTCCACAACATGCCAAAATATATATTAGACGAATTTCAAGTCGTGCAGAATCGAGAGATGCAGGCAATCCTCAAATGTAACCGGTATACACCATTGATTCAAATAACTAATTCAAATCAATACACCAATCAAATATATGTTGAGTACTGTAAATATCCTTTCTGTTAGGCAAAAAGTCATGTTCAATGTATGCGTCTTTATCTTCAAGGTAGAGAATAAGTTGTTACCACTCTATCTCTGTAACAGAACAAACACATTTCAAAATATTCACAGATACAATACCAGAAATCGTTTCGACTTTATCCTCAACACCAGGAGCAGGACCAACCAACTCGCAAACTCGATCTTGCGTGTAAAGGAGTTCAACAACATGCCTGCATTACTGAAAACATGCCTGCATTACTGAAAAACTGTGATATTCTACCGAATTTTAAAAGATTGACCAAAGATTATATTTTAAACAATGTCCTACCAACTTGACATGTTTTACTTTTCATCACTTATTTATTTTTATCAATGTATCTTTTTCTCTCTGTCCTTTTTTTATTCATTCAACTCTATGTTTATACTTTTTATATTTTTAATGTTTATTTCATTATATCATTATTATTGTATTCCTTGAAGCTTAATGCTTAATGAAGATATATTGTCATTATATTATATTATTAACTTTTGAAGAGCTATTCTGTGATTTCGGAAGAAAGTATTGTCGACTGTCAATTTTTGTCGGCACATTCTCACATTTTTTGACAAGAATCAATTTGATGTGCTTTGGATAGCTCTTGAAAAGTTAATTTGTACTGGAAAGTGCAGACCGTTTTTCTCCATCTTGAACCGTTTCCGTTCTTTAGCATGTCAAAATTCAAAAATGTTATTTATAAAACGCGAAAGCTCGAAAACGGCTAGATTCCGGAACATTCTGTATTTCACAATTTACACTAAAAATGGAAGGAAGATTGGAAATATGCATTAATATACAGGGGGTTCCATTTAAAAAAATGCAACTTTGATCTGTCATAACCTTATGCACGACCTAGTATCTTTCAATTTATTACTGATATGTAGAGTTGTGAAAGACTCACAACTTCTATATAAGACATTTATTTCTAATTCGTGTATTTTTTGAAAACATCCATCGTTCTGGTGATTTGTTCTAACCCTCCTCGACCGTTTACTATAAAGCTAGATGCCTTTTTTTTTCATTTATTTCTTATAACTTTTAATGCAAAATCGAATTACAGGTTTGTAGAATACCTATCACTTCTAGTTTCAAAAACTTTTTTAAAATCATGATTGGATTAAACGCCGAGCTCTTTGAAAAAAGGAAAATGTCAATTGTTAAAAAATTATTTGATCGCCAGTAACCAAATTTTGCACCACACTGATGGCTGTCATGTGTGTCATATCGCGAAGAGATATCTCTACAACTTCCAAAATAGCGGAAATATGATTATTTGAAAAATGCATAGATTTTTCCGGTATTTTTTATTTTTCCCGGCTGCTTATCAACCAACACAGCTCGCTAAGTACAAATTTTCTTCGTCTTTTCATTTTCCACGACTTTTCAATTGACACTTTTTTTATTGCTATATTAGATTGGATTTTATAATCAAAAAACGGAAGAAAAACGATATTTTGACGCTTCAATTGTTTATAACAAATCAACCGCCCATATTCCACTTGAGCAAAGATGACAGAATATTACTAGGAAATGAGTTTAATGACGTAGTATAGTCGATTTTCTTCCACTTTTTTTGCCGCGAAAATACAGTGTGTTCCCGGATCGACGCATAAATAGGTGAAAAAGAGAAAACATTTTTGAATTGAGATTTCATCTTCTCGGATTTAGCCTTGCTTGGATGGAAACTAATTTGTGTCATAATTTTAGTTTTGAAAAATCGAGCATGTCCTGGAAATAAACCTAAAAGCTATTTCTCTCACCAGTAAAGAGCTACTTCTATTAAAGACAAAATGTTATCAACAAATTGGTTTCAGAATGAGTGAGAATGCAAAATTTCAAAACCCTCCGCCTACTTTGGTATTTTGAAGAAATTCGAAAAGCAAATTCTTTTTAATGATGGATCACGCAATTCTGCAAAGTATTGGTAAAAGTATTTGAAAATTGAGAAAACACAAATAAACGTTCAAAATATCAAGATCAAATGTACTTCCATACTTCCTACTTTGAAAACTTGGACTGGAAAAATACAAAATATCAAAGTAGGCGGAGGGTTTTGAACTGACTCGGTTTTTCATTCTGAACAACTTTCTTCGATAACATTTTGTCGTATCTCCTATAGAAGAAGCATTTTACTTGAGAGAGAAATAGTTTGCAGGTTAATTTTCAGGACATACTTGATTTTTCTAAACTAAAATTATGACACAAATCAGTTTCCATCCAAGCAGGCTGAACCCAAGAAGATGAATTTTCAATTCAAAAGTGTTTAGTCTTTTTGGTTTCTTTATGGTCTTTTTCATCTATTCATGCGTCGATCCGGGGACACACTGTATCCTGTTCGGTCTAGACGAGTAGCCGGTATTTCATTTCGTTAGAATTGTTTATAGTAACTAGACTCGAATATCTGATGATGAAACGCCCATGCCTTAATACTTGAAGGACCCACCTTCATATCTTTAAGAATATTTTTACATGCATATAATATTATTCGAAACCATTTATTTATGTTGTTATTGATGTCCCTCCGGATCAAATTCCGAGGAGTTTGCTTCTTGATATACCTATACACAGGGCCTTACCGTATATTTTTGCACCCCACCTTTGAAAGTTTCTTTGGAAAGATATTTAGTCTTATGAACTTTGAGTAATGTAAAATATTAACAAGTTGATGATGTTTTCAAATTGTGCACCCTGTATATTATTTCAAATTTGTATAGACCTTTTTCTTCTGATTTCAAAAGAAGGTATATATATTCGTGGCATTTTATGGATTAGTTTTTGAATTATAAGCAAATGAATGTCGCGTATTGAGCCATCCTAAAGACCATAGCAACGAGTCAGAAACGGTCAAGAACGATCAGGTGGGCTGCAAAAATAAACGTTAAGACCCTTTACCAATCTATATTTTGTTCGCTCAGGCTTGGATCAACAGATCGACGTTCAGCTAATTCCCTTGATGGAGAAAATTCTATCCAAGCGAAATTTTCAGTCATTTCCTAAATTTAGCCTAAAATCCAATTGGCGTTAAATAGACGAAGCATGGGGATTTTTCCTATATTTTCAATCTATATAATTCTGATTCGGGATTGCGCTGCGAGTGATATACGGTTTAAAATAATATTTACGCGTCATTCGACGTTTTCAGAAAGTGCTCATTTCGATAAACATTCGAAGTTTATTGAAAGTTTTGATTTGGCCTTGTGAATATGTCTTGTATTTAGAACGCTATCCGGAAACGACAATTTCCGGGCAATCTAATTTTACAAAGATAAAAAGGGCTCCAAGCAGTAGATTGAATCATCTAAGGTGCGCAGTGGCGTACACAAGAGCAGGGTTTTAAGGTTATTTCCAGAAATAAATCTTCTGTTGGCGCTTATTGTGGTATCATCATTGTTCCAACCAAAACAATCACTTGCCTACACCAGCCAAAACTTTTATGACAAGCGATAGTTACTTTCAGATCAGATCCACATAAGATGTTAATTGACGACACACGACAGAAATTCCGAAAATCACAATCTCCAGTTTTTTTGTTTTTGTCTTCTGTATACTTTACAAAACAAAAAATAATTTTTCGATCATTACACTTACTAATTATCATGCGAATGTTTTACTACAATAGCAACATCAGTTACAATAGCAACTTTGGAACTATATTCATGTTACAGAAGACCTTAATTACATGAATATTCATTTTTGAAAATGAATATTTACAATTCTATCAATAAGTTTATTGGAAATATTTGATAACATCGTTGCTCGAAATAATGCTCCATAGAATATATCTCTTTGTATATGAAACGGACCGTTTGTTGTATGTTAATTGAAAAAATATCAAGTATAAAGGTACAAGCTTTGAGGTGGATTCAATAAATATAATATATTATGCCAATATCCGGACGCATTCCAACGGATTTGTCACTGATATTTTACAGTTAAACCGAAACGGTTCCAATTATCATGGCAAATTAAATTATCATGAAACATGCAAAATGGATTTATTCTGGGATTAAATTTATACAAAAAAAAAACAAAAGCCCCGCCTGTTCGAAGTGTCTCATTTTGACTGACACTGGAACTATAAAGAATGTATTTGTTAATACTGCGTAATATGTGACTGGACTATCAGATTATCAATTATAAATCAAGGATTATTTCGGACTTCGGATTAAATTGATGCTTATTGATTCATTGTTCAACAACTCTAAATGGCTTGTAAGTATTAATTTCAGTAACCACGTAGCGACAATTCATGTATGGTGGTTTTTATGTCTATGAAATTGATCATATCAATCAGGGATACACTTAATTTCAAAAAAATATTTACTTATCAAATAAATCTTATTTTATTTCAAAGTGGATTCAAAATAGATAATATGATCAATTAATAATCGATTTAAGTTTTCTCTTCCTGGTTTGAGTCAGTGAAGGATTAGTAGAAATTAGCAATATTATCATGTAGTTGCTGATTGTTTATATATAGCTATTGAAATTTTCACGAGAGGTCAGTGTACTTTTTCAATGGAAGTTTTATAGCTTCGGGATTGGCAGTCGCTAAAAAGTTGAGAATACATACAAATGATTTTGAATTAGTGTTTCGTGAAAAAAAATGTGTTGATTATACAGTACTTCCAACTTATCTTTGTCGGTGAACATTGAAGGTATAGCCAGATTGTTTATTATTGATGGAGGTATGTTGCTGTTTACCACAATCTGTGTTCATATTCATTCTACGATAACGATTTTTCAAGCTAAGTTTGTTCAGAATTGTTTTTAACTGTCCAACAACTAATAATTTTTGATTTGATTATTTAACCAAATACTTTCGATTGTTCTGGACCCACTATTTATTCAGATTAGAGCTAAAACTCTTCTTGATTTAGCTTTGTAAGATTTTTGTAAGAATCATAACTTCATTATTACCAAAAGAAATACAGTAATTTTCACGGACACTGTTTTTGTATTCCCACGTACGTAGGTATGTCGTAAAACAACTGTTGTGAAGTCATCAATAAATATCCGAAAATAATTTTGTGAGCTCAAAGCATACATCATCAAATACCAACAAATTCGAAAATATTTATAGTATGTGGTATAATCATTTTTTAAATGGTAACTGCATTTCACTTCCTCTACACGTTTTGGCATTCAACAGCAGTTACTATTTTTGACTCAACATTGCCAATGTTTTCAGCTAGGATATTTTTAAAAATACTGCATGTTTTATTTTTACATCCGGCCGAATCTATGAGTTGTTGTGGTAAGTTTGATAAAGTACCTGTGATGTCATGTCGAAGACTGAATGTTGATGGTAGTAATGTATGTGAATGGGAAAATAAATTGTGGTCGTTTTGGTGATTTAGAATACTCTGAACAAATGTTTCTCGGCATTCAAGATTTGACTTTCATCACATGTGAAAACATGTAGTCGTGTTGATACTCATAAACTCTTTATTTCTTAACTTCCTTGGTCGCCAATCAACTACCTACATATTAGGCGTATTCAATGATCATAAACCTAATCCTAAGCAGCATCAGTGGTTTTTCAATGTGAAGGAGTTGAAATAACGGATTCAGACATTTCACAACCCTATTCAACTCATATCAAATTGAAGGATGTAGCAATAGATTTCAGGAAAAAGGGGTTCGAGAAAAACTGCCATAAAAGGCGCAGAAACGTATTTCTTCGGATAGTTTCATTCATTAGAGAACATAATATGGAAGGAGTTCATGATAAATGTTAAAATATAGGAATAAGAAGGACAAACACAAGATTTCTTGAACAATAATATCACTAGCGTAGAATCATAACAACTTGTTATAGTGATACATACCTACCTACATAAAAAACCTTGTGATGAACGGCAGCAAAATAAATAGATATAATTTTCCTCTAAAATATCACCGACTCAACAAAATCCAATAAGAAAGTTTTTCCTAGGAAGAGTTATCAATAAGTTCTGAGTGAAGCGGCCTCAAGATAAATTTCATTTGGTGTTCCATGAATACTCTTTGTGAAGTTCAAATGTCTTAGTTTCTACTTTTTACTGATTGAATAGTAGTGCAAAGATAGCATTAATATTTTATACATTTATTTTAATACGTAGTGAGATTGAGGTATGTGGTGAACACACATCAACTTATATCCGTTTCTCTGTGATTGTCTCTTAATGTCAATTATTATTTTTCTCTTTTTGATTGGTAGCAATCCAGCGATTTTAGAGAACTTTGATGAAGATTGGGTGGAATGAAGCAATTTTTTTCATATAAGAACAAACATTTTTGTGAGAATTTGTTACAGAGTATGGCTGAGTGTGGTAAAACAACCAGTAAATCATGACTTGTTTGGTATCAAAGTATATTGTTTTTAATTTTATTCATTGCTTTGCAATTTATCGATTAGAAATAATGTTTTGCTGATAACGTTGTTTATGTGTACCTACAGTATGAATTTTATATATTATTTTGTAAATACTGCATTAGAGTATAAAAATGAGATTGTAAATATTATCTTTCGATAAATAAAGCTCTATTTAAAGATCACCAAGTTTCACGATGTATTTTAAAAATTTAAAAAATGGTGGTAAAGAAGTGGATAGATAGTACGACAAGTACCCAAGTGCGATACAAAAAATAAAGATTGAGGTGCAAGATGGAAAAAAAAGGTGAAAACATGTACTACTTGCGAATGTTAGTGCAGCGGTTCATAACAATGCAAACTAGATCATACTGTGATGTTAAAAGGGAAGAAAAATATAGAGGTTGTGATGATGTGTGGTTGATGATGGAAATAATCTTCTAAAACCGGCTCCACATTTTATCAGATTTCACTTTCATCTATAATAATCATTATGGAAGTATTGGGGATGTTCAATTATCAGATTGTCAAGGTAACGGGAGATTTGCAAATTGAGTTTGGAGTATTGGGAAATTTAAATATAAAAGTCAATGCATGTGTTTATTATATTGGGTGGTTACAAATGGGTAAAAATATCGACCATGATATTTCAATTTTCATTTAAATAATTATTTCTTGTATGGGGAGATATTATCTTTGGAAAGTGCTCAGAATCCACTAAATTAAACTATAATCACAGAATCGGGTTCCAAATTTTCCTCGATATCAAAGAAGTTTGTTGATACGTTGATACGATACTATTTTTATTTCCAGAAACAATGGCTTATTGAACTTCACTTCTCGGCAGATCAATTCAAACACTTCTTAGTGATCTTAAAATAAATCTATCATTAGTTCAAAGCTTCTTCATCTTACAGTACCTATTCAAATTTCTATGTCGACATCTTTGAAAAAAATACAGTCTTATGAGTGATTCCAATTTTGGGTACGAAACCCTAATATATGTGAGAAGATCACTAAACATTCACTCCATGTAGTCAAGTGGACTTCTGTTTAATGTCACGTTCGTATTAGCATCCTGGGCACAAAAGAAACCAATTTGGGGTATCACATTTTTCTCCCTCTTGATCTTTTATGTGACGCGTTCAGAAATCTCAGGTAGAAAAACACAATGTAGTATAATTAGAATCTGATTTGAACCGGACATTGTGATAAATAGTCAGCGAATACGCGTGTTGTGACTTACTAATGTATATTTTCCAAGTGTCCACCTTAGATGTAATATTCATCGACGAGGTACAACAAAATACTTAAAGCATACTAAGCAGACTTAGTTGGAGGATCAGGAACGCACACTTGCATTCTAATCAATTCGAAGATTCGAACGGCTAGTCAAAAGACATCCGGTATTAGCGTCAATAATTTTTGCTCGTGCATGTATTTTATGGTGCTTTTAAGCTTATGTGAAATCTTACAAAAGTACACAGAATATAATAATGTATGTTTAAAAATCGGGTTTTTGGTAACGGTGGATGTCTAGTAGTAAAATAAGATCAAGTACCATGTTTCAAAAGTTTATACCTAAAACACACCTCTATTTCATATCTCTAAAAAACACAGTAGGCTCTGCAAAGTCTTAGAAATATGACGTTTCAAATGCGGGATATAGGCATAGTTGCTGAGTTTGGTTTGAGACACGGTGTATCTTACACCGTGGTTGTAGAATTTTTTTTAATCTTTGACGCCATCTGTGGGCATATTTGGATATAGATGTTGATTAAAAGAATACAACTGATAGGTAAAAGTTGTTTCAAATCAACTTATTCTGTCATCAAACATTGTACTTTATTTTCCGGACACCCCAACCAATTATTGAGTTTAGCTATTTGTCAGAAAAAATCGTTTGTTGAAATGTTGTTCGTAACCTGCAGCAAGGGTCTATGATTTCATCTTAGACATACAAACCATTTCTTTCAAACTATCTCATATATTCTCATAACACTCCATTGACAAAATAAAAAAATTCCTCAGGTAGTTTTGAGAAAAATGAGAAAAAAAGTAATTTTTGCATTTTTCTTGGATTAAGCAACTAAAAATACAGAGTGTCCGGACAAAGGTATGGAGCTTTATCCCAACATGATGATAAGACTTAGACGTTTGGGAAAAAATTTCCTATAAGTAAAGTGGGCAAGAGACTGGAAACTATTTAGAAGTTCGTAATTTCACCGCTGCCGCTGCTATAAGAGAAAATAAAATTCATGCTGTCTCGGAATTTCGGAAAGGTTCACGATAAGCTCTTATTTTGGAAACGTCATTTTAAAGCTTTGGTTATACCGTATCAATTTGCTTCATAACGTTTTTTCGTATTTGTCATAATAAGGGAAGGGGGGGCCAATGATTTTTTCAATATTCACATTGTAATATCACCTTGACCCTTCAACCGTTTAAAAAAATAAGCTCTTTTCAAAGAAATGTTTTGATGAACTGTTTGATTCAAAAACTTATAAAATCGAGGGTCCTATATTCAACGATTATACATTTTTGCCATTCTTGTAAGAAAGTCAAATGAAGCGGGACCTATCATTTTCTTGATGGGCATTTGATCTCCATTTTTGCAGCAAAATTTTAGTGAAAACCGCATCGCAATATTTCCATCATCATTTTTTTTTTATCAGCATTATTATGATTGTTATTATTAATATTATTATTATTCTTGAGATATCACGATGTGATTTCAATAATCTAGCTTATTTCAAAGTGATTGAGAGCCTGTGCAGAAGAGAGTATACCATTCGTCTAAACTTTTAGTTTGTTTCAAACGACCATAAAATGTTCTTTCAAATGTAATCAAACATTTTCGAAACGTTTGAAGGGTTGAGGAGATATTACAATGTAATAATCATTGAAAAATGCATTGGCGTCCCCCTCCCTTATTATGAAAGATACTAAAAAAAACCGTTTCCGAGACAGCATGAGTTTTATGTTTAATCATAGCAGATACGAGAAAAAAAGTTTTATTTTTAGTTGCTTAATCTGAGAAAAAATATAATAACAAAAAAGTCAGTGGCGTGCAGTTGCTATAAATAAATATAAGCCTTTTTACCATGGAAGCCAAGAATGGAACGCTTCGTTTCTATACGATCCTAAAGTAGATGACATGTAAAAAACTATACTTTTTTGTCAAAATTCATTTTCTAAGTTACCCCAGGGCCCCGCTATTTCTTATTAATATCAATTACATATTTACTCTAGATATGCATGTCTAAATAAGTCCTGTAGCACTATCAATATTGCTGCAAAATGTTTTCAAAATTGACCAATGGATATTTAAAAATATCTTAATCTTGAAGAACTGATTTGAAAAAGAATATCTAGTATCTTCACAACTATGCATTTCCGGAATTATGCTTGTATGTATTAACTTGTATCTTTAAAATGCCTCTTATTTTGTCAATATGCCTAGGAAACTCCCTGTAGGTATATGAGACAACAAGAAATTATGTCACTATCCAAAAATTTTGTGCTGAACATCCTAAGAATGTTGAATAATGTATGACCAATTATTGAATATCACAAATGCCAGAATCCACCAAATCGACAATAGCATTCTTCTGCAAAGAAACACTTTTTTTATAAAACTCCTAACGTCCATTGAAAATTGATGAACGACATAGAATAATTTTTGAAATTGAAGGAGTTTCACCAAAATAGAACTTAGAACTGAATTGTTACTGACAAATCAATTCTCCCATTATCAAAATAATACAAAAAAATATGTGATCCTAGGTTGGTATGCCATCAAACACTAAATGACTTTATCTAACATATTGCATCAAAATCCCATCACCCAGTACCGAAGACATAAACAGGGGTTTTTACGGCTGAAAATCTGCTAGACACATTGCAAGGTTTACGGCATCTGGCCGGAACATAGGTGTGAAATCAGCCTTTTCGAGCGGTAAATTTGAGAAAATTTTTAACCCGTCTACTGTTGGGAATGGCAACCAGATATTTGTTCTTGTCGTAAAATTATACACCTACCATGAGAAAATCCAGGTTCGCCCTGAATGGAAGCAAATCTATTTGATATTCAAAATCATCCAGATGACTCGCTAAAAATAGATGTGTCTGCATCAATTTTTTACTGAACTGTGAGGCTTTTGGTTGAGAGGTTTTGTAAACAGGAAAACCTCAAGTAAATATAATGAAACCTGAACTAGTAGATTCAAAGTATATCTGATTTCGTTGCAATATAGATAAATTTCATCACCCTTCCCATGTTGTGAGTAGCATTATTTAGTCTTTCTGTAAGAAAACTTCAAAATTTTGCATTGTAAACATTTAGAATAATCTTAACGCGGAATTGCTCTTAAAAAATATAAGCATGAACAAGATACATCCCTCTTTGAGGCAAGTGAAAATTAATGAATGGCCTCTAGGACCCTCCTTTCTTTACAGGGAAAATTTTAAAAACGCAAATTTCAAATGTTTTGTTCCTTATTATAATGAATATAGAACTTAGCTTGGAAAGTTAATAAAGAGTCCACTGCCTTGATGAATTATAATTATTTGAATTGTCAGGGATTCAATCATATGTCATATCAAGTTTATTCCAGCTGCACCTTATGCTATCAACCAACATTTATTTTGATTCATGATATCTAATTCTTGGTCAATACTGTAATATGTTTCATTATCTTTGATAAAATTTCAATCAGCTGTAACTTTTTTTTTTGAAGGTATCGAGAGGGAACTAAAACCAGATTGTTCTCACAAGTTTTTGTTTGGAAAATAAAACAAAAGACTAACGGTTCTCCGAGATGTTAGCCTAATTTATATATTTTTTAAAGGAACGCCCTGCATCTTATTGGATATTTCGATTCTACTCAAAATGTTTATTATATTTCATGAAGCATAATAATATCATATACCTAGCATAGGTTGGGAAAAAATAGCATCGAGACATGCAAAAGAGAAAAATTTGGAAGTCTTCCCATTGATCGCCAAGTGTGCCATGAACAAACAAAATTATTTACGTTTTCACATATGGCCTCAGGAAATAAATAAATTGAAGAATAGATAATTAATAAATCATAAAATAAAATTAGAAAATATGAAAAATGTGTTGAGACACATATAGAGCAGTTTTTATGACCATTTAGCATGTTTGTGAAAAGTATTTCTATGTCTCCTTTCAAATGTATGTAAACAATTTTGCTCGTTCGTCGCAATAAGAAAACTTCTAAGTTTCGTCTGTTGCATGCTTCGACGTCATTTTCTCACAATCCGTTGAAGATCGGTGTGTGATATTCTATACTTATAAAAGAGCTTGTCCTGACTGACTCATCAACGCGGAGCCAAAACTATTAAAGATAGAGCCATGAAATTTTTAAGAGATGTTCTGCTAAATATTTCTAGAAGTGCTAAGAAAGGATTTTGCGAAATTTTATCCCTAAGAGGGTGAAAATGTAGAGGGTAGGAAAAATCATAAATTGATGAAAAATTATGTATTTTTGATCACATCAACTTGAAAAACTTGATTAAACACATGTTTCGTTATTTTTTAAAATTCAACCCATAAGAAGGTCAAAGACGGGCTCAAAGGAGATGAGGTGAGAAAAATTATTGATTGATAAAAGATAATGTATTTTTGGAAACATCATCTTGAACATCGTATAAATAATCTCAAATGAAATCAATTGAATACGTGTTACGTTATTTTGCGAAATTCACCCTTAGGGGGGTGTGGGCGGAAAAAATCGTCAATTGATCAAAGATTATGTATTATTGTTAACAGCATATCGAAACTTCATATTGAGAATCTTTAATGAAAATGATTGAACATATTATGTATCGTTGTTTTTTGAAATTCAACCCCAAGGGGAGACAAAGTCGGGCTCAAAGGAGATAGGGTGGAAAACAACATTTTTTGACCTCGTATTTTGAAACAAACTCAAGGGCAAGGTAAGATAACGTATTTTTGGACTCATCCTTTTTGTGGAAGAAGGGGTGAGGGTGTGGAAAATCATAAATCAATCAAAAATTGTATTTTTGGTCACATCGACTTCAAACTTCATATAAATAATCTTGGATGAAATCAATGAGACATGTGTCTCGTCGTTTTTCAAAATTCAACCCTCAAGTGGGTAAACGGGGTGGGGGTGTGAAAAATCATAAATCAATGGAAAAAAATTTATTTCTGGTCACATCGACTTCATTATTATGATCTTGGGTAAAATTAATAAAACACGTGTTTCGTTGTTTTCCAAGTTTATGAGTGTAGCTTTCAACGTTATTGGATAACATTCAAACAATTGCGGGCGAAGCCGTGACGGGTAGGTACTGCTAGTAGTGTATAAAATATACTTAGAAAATTGAATGAACTCGAAATATATACAGGGTATCACAAAAAATATAAGTTAGTCTCATTTAATTTGAAAAATTTACAGCTGATTAAAATGTTATCAAAGATAATGAGACACTCTGTACACACACATTGAGAGACTTTTTGCACCAAATTGTCGTTTTCTAGGTATATGCGTACCATAGTCAGTGCTCCAATCCCCGTAAAAATTCAGTGAGTGGAACTGAAATAATAAAGCTGAAACGTCGAAACTAACACGACCAAAACTCATCTTTACAAGAAAAAGAATAAAAAGAAGCAACGTATAACATAATTGAGTAGGACAACGGCATCTTGTCTTTAATATAATGGGCACAAAGTGAAACACATTAAGCTTAATATTGCTTAATGGACCAATGTGGGGAAGGCCTCCATGTCGTGTATGTTTGTACATATTATAGCATTCAATTCAAATATTGACTCACCCTTGTCCATAATTAATTATTCGAGGGTATATATTTCTGGTTAAGCATATTTTGAGTAGGGCCCTCATGACTATGTTATGTATTCGAAAAACAAAAAGTCCAGAAAATTGATATTGCGTACAGCATACAGGGTGTCCCAACGATAGAGTAAAGTGGTTTTATCATATAGGATATGAAAAATATCAATATCAATATGCGTCACAGGTTAGGGGTGTAAATAGCGCACATTCTGAAAATATTTGGAAACATACAGGGTGCGTCACAAAAGTATGGCACGAAAAAGTATGATTTTTTTAAATGGAACCCCCTGTATATTAATTGATATTTAAATTCTTTCTTCAATTTGGAACAAAAATTGTGATACAACTAATGTTCCTAAATTCAACCGTTATGGAGATATCGCGTTTTAAAAATGGCATTTTTGCAACTTGACATGCTATAAAACTCAAACTATTCAAGTTAGAGAAAAATGGATTGCACATTCCTAACTTGACTTTTCAAGAGCTATTCAAGGAGATTAAATCCATTATTGTGAAAAAATGTCAAAATGTGACGAAAAAAGTTGACAGTTGACGTTACCTTCTATCCAAATGACAGAAGAGCTCTTGAAAAGGAAAGGAAGTGCAAATCATTTTCCTCTAACTTGAATAGTTTGAGTCTCGGTTTGAGTTTTATAGCATGTCAAAGTTGCAAAAATGCCATTTTTAAAACGCGATATCTCGATAACGGTTGAATTTAGGAACATTAGTTGTATCACAATTTTTGTTCCAAATTGAAAAAAAAATTGAAATATCAATTGATATACAGGGGGTTCCATTTAAAAAAATCATACTTTTTCGTGCCATACTTTTGTGACGCACCCTGTATGTTTCCAAATATTTTCAGAATGTGCGCTATTTTTACCCCTAACCTGTGACGCATATTGATATTGATATTTTTCATATCCTATATGATAAAACCTACTTTACTCTATCGTTGGGACACCCTGTACAGTTATTCTTTGAATGAATATTTCACTCCGCAAGCATATACAGGGTAGTCAAGGATCAATTTAAGACACATTATTCAACAACGGACTTGTCCAAAAAATAGAATCTTGATAGGTATTGAGAAATACAATAATACAATAAAGTGACTTGATCATTTCCTTATGCAAAATTTTTCCCTCCACTTTCAAGGATACTTTTTCCATTTTTAGGCAGTACCGGATTAACCAATCCAATCCCCGCCTTACATCACCAAAAAAATGCCGCCCTCATATTCGCTATAACAACAAAAATAAAACCAAAATGTTAAATTTGAAATTTATTTTTACAAGTAATGAACCAAAATTCAAATAACTTACGCCGGGATTTCATAGCAGCAAATGAATCAATAATGATTCTAAAATCTATACTTGTTTTTAAATCGGATTCTATTGCCAATATATTATAAAGCATTTTTGAACGGTCTTGCTCTATCGGCATCGTGGATCTTGAATAAGATTTTAAACGTTTTGGGGTTGGAATATTCCGCTGAGCAAACTTTTCCGCCATGGTAAAGCAATAATTTCTACATTTCGAAAAACTGCTTCAAAATTATGAGTACAAATATACAGTGTGTCTCAGATAAGATGAAAACCCCTCTGTATTTTCCTTATTTCAAAAAGTTGGGGTTCAAAATTTTTATAAGCTCGACTATTCATATGTAAATGAAATTTGATGTCCAAACTCCTCCTTGTACGTCTTCGCAAAGGGGTTCAATTCTTGATATTTTGCTTCGAGTCAAAGATATGGCGAAATATACAGAAAAAAGTTGTTCTGAATTATATTCTTAGCCTGGATACCGAGCTACAAGGCAAAAATTTGGATTTTCATTTTCATATTTTTCTTATCAATCACCTAATAGAAACTATGTCTTTCCACAACCTTAAAAATTGTTTTAGAGACGCCATGACAGCATTATATCAGAAAGGAGTATTTTTTTTTTTAATTTAATTGTAATTATATTGTGTCAAACGGAAAAATACATTCGTAAATGAACAAAAATATTAAAAACAAAATTTGTAATTTTTTCATGAAACTTGGAATCCAGTCTGTATAACTGTACAAAATTTCGAACCCCAACCTTTTCCAATAAGGAAAATACAGGGGTGTATTCATCTTATCTGCGACACACAGTATGAGAGCATGTTTGTTACTGTGCATTTCATATCGGTTTCTTCATATTTCCAAAAAAATTAAAAATTCTGTTGAGGAAGCATCTTCTAGGCCATCCTTCTAACATTCATGTAACTTATTTGACGCTTTAGATTAACTCTCTTGCAAAAGTTCATTTAAGCCAAAAAAAATAATTCCGCTGGCCCTCGTCGCATCTTTTCCTAAATATTTTTTTGATTATTTGCCGCCTCTAAATTTTGACGCTCTACGCGGGCGCCGAGGCGTATTGTGCGTAATGAGAAATACGGCACTATTTTCAGGTTTTTCCGCCACTTATGAAGGAAATCATTTCGAAGCTATCTTCTCAGTCACACCAATTTCTTTATCTTACTAAATGCTTTCCACTTCACTTTTCATTTTCAATAATTATTATATAGTTTTGAGGTTTTTTCCAACCTTTGGCATATTGCTACTCCATTGTAAGCGATTAAATATATTGAGAATAGAGTCTCTCTTTCTCTAGCTAGTTAGTTTTCCAGTCATCAGAGATATTCTTTTGTGGTAATTATTGCGTTACTTTGTTTTTTGTTCTAGCGGTGTCCTTTAGGGGCCCATAATATCTCCGTAGGGAGGGACTCCAAGGAAAAAATTATAGGAACCTATTATCATTACGGCCAGGACCATTCTCACACCCTACTCCATCTTACTATGGGATAATATATAATATACACTGTGGGCCAAATTAAATTAGAACCTAGTTTGATCCTTAATAGCTTTCTTGTTTGTTTATGAATTCAGATGAATTTTGGATATGATATTGGTCAATATGTTCTGGATGCTCCTCCAAAATTAAGTTTTCGAATTTTGGACAGGACCGGACTTACGACGTTTTTATAAAATTGGTGCATTCAAGCTCGTTGCAAAAACGAACTGCGTTACGTACAGACCAACTGATATATTTTTTGAGAAGGACATTAGTGGGAAAAGGTTTCCTGATAATATCAATATTTTAGAACCATAACCTGAGAAACTATGATTTTTTTATATGATGGTGCTTGTCGGCATTAAAACTATTTCACTTCGTTTTGATCAAAATTTCTTGAAATTCCATTGCAACGTGGATTGTTTGTTGAAAATTGTTAACATTTTTGAGATTCCAGAGTTTGCCTGTTTGATTTTGAATACGTAGACATGGTTCTATCTATGAAAGATAAAATCTCGATCAAACGATTGATTGAAAAGAACATTTATGCACGGCAATGTAGCGGCCCCTTTCAAATTATCGAGTGAAATTAAACAAAGTTTAAAAACGAAAAAACAAAATAATAATTGGGTATTATTTTGTTTCCAAATAAAAAAATCTAAAATGTGAAAAAATCGACAGATCTCTAACAAACAATCCACGTTGCTATGAAATTTTAAGAAACTTTGATCAAAATGAAGTGAAATAATTTTTATGCCGAAAAGCACCATCATATAGAAAAAATCATAGTTTCTTAGGTTATGGTTCTAAAATATTGATATTATCAGGATACCTTTTCCCACTGATGTCCTTCTCAAAAAATATATCAATTGGTCTGTACGTAGCGCAGTTCGTTTTTGCAACGAGCTTAAATGCACCAATTTTATAAAAACGTCGTTAGTCCGGTCCTGTCCAAAATTCAAAAACTCAATTTTGGAGGAACATCCAGAACATATTGACCAATATCATATCCAAAATTCATCTAAATCCATAAACAAACAAAAAAGTTATTCAGGATCAAACTATGTTCTAATTTAATTTGGCCCACAGTGTATATCATGGCTAATATGTGACATTCATTTTAAACTTATATTTCGAAAACTAATGCATGAAATGCCACAAATATATATTTATTTGAAAGCAGAAAAAAAAGGTCTACAAAAATTTGCAATAATGTACAGGGTGTTCCATTTGAAAAAATCATCAACCTGTCAATATTCGACATTTACTTACTTTTTTTGACATTTTTGCCAACAGATTCTAAAAGTTCATGAAAAACCATGAAAGTTTTGTAAAAACCTTATTTCAATATCTTTTCGAATAAACTTTCTAGGTGGGGTGCCAAAATATACGGGAGCACCCTGTACATTTATTATGTCCCGTTTTTTTGGTAAACCTACGTTTCTATTTTAGCTACTTTTAAGAATTCATTTGATATTTTATAGTTTTCTCTATACAGAGGGATTTTTGAATTCTTTTCTTCGATAGGTTTTCATTCGAACTTACTTTTTTATTCGAGGTAAAATGATCATTTGATTTTCCTCTCTTCATTGAAGTTTGCTTCCTTTTTTGGAATATTTTCACCAACCTTATAGCAATGTTTACTTATCACTGTTTATGGCTTCGACAGTATTTTGCGTGCCACTTTCTTCCAAAATTAAAAAATTCGCAGTTCTCAGTGTAGACTTTTTTTCTGAACATCTACTTTTATATATTTTCGTGTTGAAGGTTTTTCCAATTCATAGGTAGTTTTTTCATACATAGTATAAGTATCAAGTGAAGTCCATGGTGTATTTTTGTTTGTGAGACTATTGTCAATATTATGAGGTTTTGGTACTTTCTGTTTGTTCACAATAATAATCATTGGCAAATATGGAGAAATCGTCAATCTTTCCAAAGAGGTCCCTACTTTACATAGAATATAAATTTCATGGAATTTATATATCTATGGAATAATCATCGGCGACAAGATTGTTTCAACCTTCAACAATATAATTCCGTACGTAAGACTCTATTTACGTTTATGATTAATGATATGTTTGTTGTAGTTATTGTTGAAACTGTTTAGTTGGATCGTACGAAAAGTAACGAAGCTGATCATTGAGATCAATTTTTTTGAAGGTTATATTGTTTGTCTATTCTCACTATGTAAGAAAAAATATGATAAGAACTGAAAGGATATCCACATTCTCGGTTGCAAAGCCACATTCAATGAGGTCTCATTCCAAGATATTTTATTCGACTTTAATAAAACGTTAGTACACTATTTACTTATATGATGTATACTCTGAAGATCATCCGACAGGGATTGGAATATGATACTATGGACAAATGCATATTTAAATAGGTTTGTTTATGAAATGGAAGTCAACAAATTCATAAATATTGAAATACCGCTATTGCTTCGTTGGTTCAATTCAGAAAGAGGTTTGAGAGTTGTGTCTTTTTACGGATACGGATGCTACTATAGAACATGCAGTTCATGGCAGACAAAGCATTGTATACTTACTGTGTCTAATTGATCCTGCTTGGAACAAAACAAAATTTATTGGTGGCGGCGATGAAAGAAGCCAAACCTTTTAATCTACCTTCCTAAAAGCCTCTTCAGTTCTTCAAAGAAATAGCCTACGCTGCGTGGTGAAGAACTCTTCTAAACCGTTTCAATGGTTTGAGAATAGTTATGAGAATTAATTGCTGCTAAGATTATCAATGTCTCCTATTTTCATGCTTGAATCCAAATACTTTGTTCGGTGGCAACCAATAATTTATAATAATTCATATCAGATAAAATGGGCGTTTTGTCGTCAGCTGGCACACAAAAAAGGCATATTCTTGGAACAGACTTTTCTGATAAATTGGTTCCTGTGATGTAATAATTAGTGAGCGAACGAGTGACAGCTTGACAGTCGGCCTGATACATCCTACACACGATACAAGCCCGTTTTGTTTGCTATACAAACATTGTTTCAGCAGCCGCGATATAATAGATACCGGATGCGAATCTCTGGAGATCTCTATACTGTAATATTTATGAGGAGAAATTTATTGGGGAAAAACATTCTTGGAATATTTCACTGAATTGATCATTTTTACTTTTCTCCAAAAGGGTAGTAGTTGCTTAGATAGCAATTTCGAGTCAGTGCTTTTTAATGAGTTTGTGTATGATAAACATATCTACTCATTTCCGACGGTTTGTTGGTATGTGTGTCGAACACGTTGACTGTTCTATTCCAAATTTTGCTATATTCTGCCGTCCACTTCAACGTACCTCCTTTATCGTAAAAAATATAATGGTTGAAGAAGATGGAAAAAGAGATTAAATTTGGAAATATAGAAATATCAAACGAACTACACTTCTTGGAAATCTAATTTGAAGAAAATAAGTAACGGAGACAACAAAAAGTTGGAGATGTCGGAACAAAAAGTTATGTAGTAGTCATTATCAGTACAAGTATTTTGGAAATTTTTGGTGTAAGATGTAACACAGGAAAATGTTCCACAAAATATCATAGGTCGCGTATCAAATATGAGGCAATTTTGTAAATTTACGAATAAAATACCATAATACATAATTAATATCATAATAAGAACAGACTTTGAAGAAATAATCGGCAATGGTTCCGACAAAGAACTACTTCAAACCGTAGTAGTATCAATTTGTCCTCTTGGATACCCCATTGTCCCATTGCACTCATCAACTATCTGAACGCTTTATACAATAATACAAGTTGAATGTTCTAAAGAGTTGCAATCTTTCTTAAAGCTGTGAAAGACTAGAAAACGTCCAAATAGTCTTGAAACTTTCGTGACACAAAGTTATGAAAGAATGAAAAACATTTCGTTAAAATAATCTGAAAGTATTCTCAAGTTAGATTGATAAATGTACACAATTATAATACTTTTTCCCATTAATAAACGTGAAAATAACGAGGCGATTACTGAATATTTACTTTTTGGTTCATAGTATAAGGAGTTTATTTGTAAAATCATTATCCGTAGTAATTTATTCAATTTTATCATGTTGAAGTTTTTTTATACATATAATGTTGTTTTTTGCAAGGTTCTTATCCCTATTCTTCTGTGAACTTCTACTATGAGTGATTTGTTTTCATCTGTGACATAGGTTTGAAGCATGATTTAGATGGAGTTTCATACCCTTTTGGTTTGCACCTTCGGAGTGCCTGATCATCTCTTTCTACGTGCTCCAAAATGAACATAAGTCCACATTCTAGTGAATTATTTCATTGACAACTTTACATTACAATATTCTCGAACATTAAGCATATACATATCTACAATTACATTCACTGGAAGAAAGCAATCATCTCAAAATAGCATTATCTTCGTTGCTCTTGGAAAATTCTTTCAATTAAAGGACAATTAGGTGTTAAGAATATTATGTTTACAGTTCAAGATTTAAAGCTAGCAGTGAGTGAATTATTATAATGATTATGTTTCGTCCAAGAAATGTTTCATAATTATAATTGTACTCTTGTCGTATGTTATGGCCTTGTGGTAACTTTGCTGTATGTTTTTGAGGGAAGATCCCATATTGCAAACACAAAGCAATTATTCATGACAAATAGTAAATACATTGTACATATGTACAAATTAATCTATTGTTTGATGATTGCTTCCAACTCAACAACAATGCTTTGTCAACACAATCAATTATCAAAAGATAACCGCCTGTGATTCGGAAACTACGTTTTTTTAAAGCAAGAGAAGTCAGTCATTGATGATATCCGAACCAAGACAAGAAATATTCGGATTTTCATATATTAGGGCGGAGCTTGGTTACTCTTTCAAGAATATATAAATCTGTTGGTGGCATAAGAGTAATGTGGCGATACCTTAATTAAAAACAGGAAGCTATTTGGGTAAATGGGTTCAATTTTCTCGAGGAAGATAAACAACATTGAGATGATAGCGTGATAGTCATTGCAAAAATAAGCATTCAGTCTGTACGAAAAAGAAAGAATTTTTTTATAAAATGTATATTTTTTGGCATAAGTTGAAAAAATAAATGTTTTAAAGTGTTTATCAGTTGGGCAAAATTGGTAAATGAAATCAATTAATTTTCAGTGATGGGATCGGGAAAGTATAGTAATAATTAAAAAAAAAACTTCACTTGTTGAGAAAATAAATCTCAAGTGTGCCATGATGTTTGTGAGGATTGTTAACAGACGAACTCTGCAATACATTACATGAAATTCTTTGACGTGTTCTGAAAGCTCGATGCATATAACCGACTTAATTTGAGATCCTATGATGAATAGAGGGAGAATTCGGCCTATCAAAATCAGATTGATGATCATCGTCTTTCAAAGAAGAAAAGTGAAGGAGCCTAGATCGACTATGAAAGAATCTGAACTCAGCGCCAAAAATAACACTGTTTTGAAAGTTAAAAAAACATGATCGTCAGTAAACGGAACTAAAAACGAAGCAATCATAATATTTTGCAAATTCAGCGTCGTTCAAAAATAGATAGCATTCGATTGGTTCACGGCTAAAAACGTCAATCAAACTCACCCATCAAATCTAAGGATAACTTTTAAAGAGTGTTGGTGATTAATCCAATAAACAAACACCAAATCACTGAATATCACAATAGTTCAAAATGCGCGCGAAATTCTCGAGCGCTACCGATAGGGCACCTTACGTCAATACGGGTCCAAGTACGAAATGAATGAAGTTGGGAAAGCAGAGGGTGGGCGATGTGAGTACCTTCCCTCTTTCGTGGTCTTAGGTGGGAGAGTCGCTCTGTCAAGATAGTACCGAGTAAAGGCTGCCGACTGAACTGATCCTCGGAACGAAATTCTCGAGTGTCTATTTTCGAATGCGGCTGTCTCACTGTTTGCTTGATTTTTGCAATTACGTTCACGCCGCCTCTATCCAGATGCTAAGACTGTTCTACTTATAGGTTTTTCAGACTTGACCTTAGTTTCCAAAGGAATCAACGCTCTCCACGTGCATTCACCGGTGGAGACTGAGAACTCCGAAGGTCGGAGATGCTTTTGGAATCTTAAGAACCACTTTGCCTGCAATGTGAATGGAGGATTGTTACTGAGATTGATACACTGTATTATAATCTTATTATTAATTGATATATCAATTATTTTCAGCCGAGTGATAATTTTTCCTGTCCATGCTAATCTTGTAGAGGTTAAAACAACAAAAATACAATTATCTGTAATGAAAACCACTGAATCTATATGTCTCCTGATTTTCACACCCTATTGCTATTATAACATTATTCAAACTTTTACACACGTAGACCAATAATGGAAACTTTTTACCCCAATTTTTCGGATTTGAAATTCAAAACTTCTAGAAACGCTTGATTTTGTTGGAGAGAGAACTATTTTTCAGCTTTTTTTATTTCCATCGTCTCATCCCTCTAGCTGGTGGGTGAACACCCCTCAAATTTTAAATAGGGAAAAGGGGGGGTCATTGGCATGTGGCATGTCTATTTAAAAAGATATCATCAAATTCTATATACAGTGTGTCCGAGTATAGGTGTAAATGACAAAGAACTTCAGGGCTGGATGCATTCCACTGGTCTGTAGCAATAAGCTACAAAACGTAATTTTCGATTATATTTCACCCACATTTCCAGAATTAAAAAAATCCATTTGAAATTAGAAGAATTTTGAATGTCGAAAAATTCCGTACTCAATAATTAAAAACAAAATATCACTTCTACGACTGTATACGAACTCTTGTGGAGTCTATTTTGGTAAATTTTCCATGATAGGTACTTGGATTCTAGATTCATCCAACAGATATCACAACAATTTGAAACGTTATTTTCATTATAACATCACATCACTCTTGAAATGCATGCCTTTAGCTTGTCCGTTATTGAAAATTGATAGACATATGCATTTTGCCCATTGAAATGATTTTACTCTCAAGATAGGTTATACATAAACCGAATTGATTCTGGAGATACGCTTTATTCTGGGTCATAGGTTGCAATGTCTTTTATTAGATGACACTACAAAAACACAATTTAAAAAAAAAGTGGAGTTACGCATTATGCCGATCAATCGGACGATATTCTTCCCCTACAGTCAAGCAAGCAAAGTCTAATTACTTATGATTTCCCTATTGATTCCGGTCTTCCTAATAACACTTCACATTTCACATTACCCCAGTGTTGAAAAATCAAAAGAAATGCCAGTCCGGAAAAACCTGTTCATTAAGTTCCCCATTCAAAAATAGATTGCTTCAGTTATATCTACATCCTGTTGTAGGTGTACGCATGATATTTCTGTCAACACTTCACAAAAAATGTTAGCGATCCAGCTGAATTCGATTAATTCATTAATTACAATATAGTGTTCATATTGAATAAATACTTCAAGCAATGAAATATGTATACAGATATCATCATCGTTCCTGAAAAGAAAGAAAGAAAAGAAAACTTACCATAAACATGTTCCCGAAAATGCTCCGTTACTTAGCTACAGGGTGTTTGAGTTTTTATTTGATTATTTTTTTTTAGTTTTTTTTTACATTTGTTTTTCCTTAAATATATTCGAATAAGAGTTGTTGATAACATTTCAAACTAGTCGACTTTTATCTTCTTTACTGAAAATATGAAGCAATCATAAGAAATATGTAATAACTTGAAGCAGGTAACCTTCGCCATAATTTCAAAATCACATGTATTAATAATTTCAAATCCAAATATCTCGAGAATGGTTGCACGTAGCGACTTCCCACAAGTATACATTTTCTGCGTGAGAATGATAAATAAATCTGTTTTCTGACTTGAAAGTATGATACAGGTTCGTTCAAAAAAGTAAGTGCTGTTCTGCTGTTAATAAGAGATAAAATACGCCATCTGCAAGTAGATACTCTTTATTGTACTCGAAATTACTTAAGCATGTAAAATGCTGGTGTTTGTTTTTATCTGTATTTTGTGTTTGTTTGTTATGCGACTTATTCCAGTTTTGTTTTTTGTCCGAATTTATAATTGTTATGTTTCCATTTTAAATTAATGTACCTGTAAAAAAACTTGACAATCATATTCTCTTTCAATTCTACTTCAATGTTTCTCGTCGCTACCTCCCAATAATTCTATAATCTTTGCCTTACACCTACGTAAAAATTGACAAATTGTTTTGTGTTAAAAAACATCAAAATATTTTTCTTGCCTTGAACTTTGGAAGGGGGAAGGTAGTGACACGCCCCCGCCCTAAGTTCAAATTCTTAAGCATCCACTGGGCTAACTTCACACGGCCAATGAAGTGAAATTTTGAAATTACGACAATATTGTTGCGATTAAAATCATGAACAATGCGAGCGTCTAGATTTTGTCTAGCTTATTTGCAGAGTATAAAAATGGGACTTTTTCGAATATTGTATTTTTTCTAAAAGCGTACGTCAGAGTTAAAAAAAAACTATGATTTTGGAAGACCTCGTCTCGTTCCTAATGGAAATACCTCGGGAAATACATTTTGAATTTTATTGCAAAATTTAGTGAAATGTGATGAGTTCATGAAATATCAACTCTTGAAATTTTTCATTACATTGGATACTAAGGTGGTTCCAAAATGTTTACTAATATATCTTTCTCAAATATCAACTTCGCATGAAATATCTTTTGTATATTTCGAAAATAATCGGCTAAACTTTTAGTCAACGCAAGCAGAGCTGCGATTATCATATTTGCCATGAATAAACATACCTTTAGCAACCACTATCTCCTCCTAAACTATGACCTCAATTTAATGTTTAGAGACAAATAATAACTGTGAAGCCAAAGCAAACGTGGCTGACATGTAGCAGATATACCTGACAAGTAGTCCCCTTTTCACTCTTCTCTTTGTCGTTGCCTCCAGCTAGAGCCTATACTTTTAACATTCCCCCGTTGTCTGTGCCGCAGTTTATATTGGGCCTAATCTTGTAATCTGCACACGACATATACAAGTAAAGGGTTCTTGCCAAACACAGGCGGACAGAAGCTACGCTCGACTTAATCCACGATTCTAATTTAGTTTTATACTCATATACTCATGCTCGTCTCGGCTCAAGAACTGTGTATAAAGATCTGCACAATATAAAGTACATTTTTGAACGATTTAAAAAACAAGTCTTTTAGTTTTGGTAAAAAGATATGAATTCGCTTTTCAAAATTCCCCTGGAACTTGTCTTTTTGAATTTATTTGAAAAGAAGAGAAATACATCTTGTTATTTATTGGTTCTAAATTCTAGACTGGATGATTGAATGCACGCTTGAAATATTCGAGGTGAGCTACCTAAAAAGCGAAAAAAAAAACAATTTATTTCTTTTTTTCCACAGAACAAAGTTTCATCTTGATTAGGTACTTAACGTTTACGAGACTTCAAAATCTTGTCAAATTGAAAGTCAAGTTAAGATAGGGATTTGTATTTGTCGAGGTATAATGATAATTATTATCTATTATCGTTTGCCGTTTGCGCTTGTTCTTTCAGTTATTCCTAGGGGAAAGCCTGGAGCAAACAGTTCAATCAACTTATTCTGATAGAGCATAACATTTTCTATACCGTATTTTATTTATACGAGGTATCCCAGATTACCAATTTAAAATAATTATCACAATAACTATTTTTGAGGGTTGTCTATCAGCGTTGATTGGCAGAAATGAAGACTTCACTGTCCCAGCAGAAAAAATTTCAAATACAAAAATCTACTAACCACAGTGGAGAGTTTGCTATTTCACAAAAAACAACTTTGCAGTGACATTTTTGCTAGGTCAAAATACCACTCGACTGATGCAATAAAATGATTTTAGTAAGGTGATCTTTTCTGTAACACCAACGTGAGATTGCTGTTACAGCCATAATTTTAGCTATTGTAGCCAGAAAAAAATCAGTAAAGATTCTTTTCCAGGGATTTTTCCCAGTTTACAGGGTGTCCCATTGTGGGTACTTTTGTGGGGTATCTCCATCATTTTTATAAATAGAAAGTTCCGGTTTTCGTTACAGTATGCTACTTTTTCGTAAAGCTTAAGACCCCGTTACAAAATTTTCATGGTCATTTTCAAAATACAGGGTCAAATTGAAAATGTTGCATTTTGCAAACTGGACATCTTATGGAAAATGTTTCTCATATTACTTTTTCCGTAGAACTCAATTCTGCCTTCGAAATTATCGGACAAGGTCAGGTGAAAAAGTTATCGGACCCTACTTAATTTTTTAAATGAAACACCGTGTATATTTATAGATTATAAAATTGGTCTTTTTGTCTTTTCAGAAGTATATAACAGTATGCACTTTTTCTCATGAATATCCAAAAAATTACAATTTTCTGAAATTGGATGTATAATTTAATAATTAAATAGTGGCAACAAACAAAAATAAACGTCAAATATTATTTGTCTCGTTGTTTTTGGATCGAATTTTGATAAAGTTGTTTTTTGTTTTGTTTTAATGTTATTTTTTGATGTTTGTTGTTTACTGTTATTCAAAAACGCTATAAGTATTTTTAAATAAGGAGGTTATTTGTTAAACATTGTTATTCATGACAACAACAATATTCCAAATATAGGTCGCTTTGGTTTGGGACAGAAAAACTCTAGAGGAGACATGCTGATCAACTTCTGTAGAAGCGAAAACTTGTATTGTATGAATTTCTTTTTCGAAAAGCCTTTGAAAAGGAGATGGAGCTGGACAAGCCCGAACGGTATCACGAAAAATGAAATCTATATATATAAGAGAGGTTGTCCTGACTGCGTCATCAACGCCGAGCCAAAACTAATATAGATAGAGCCATGAAATTTTGAAAAGATTTTCTGCTAAATATTTCTAGGTGTGCTGAGAAAGGATTTTGCGAAATTTTATCCCTAAGGGGGTAAAAAAGGTGGGGGTAGGAAAAATTATGTATTTTTGGTCACATCAGCTTCATATTAATAATCTTGAATGAGATTGATCGAACACATGTTTCGTTATTTTTCAAAATTCAACCCCTAAGGGGGTCAAAGTCAGGCTCAAAGGAGATGAGGTGAGAAAAATCATTGATTGATAAAAGATTATGTATTTTTGGTAACATCATCTTGAAACTTCGTATAAATAATCTCAAATGAAATTAATCAAATACGTGTCACGTTATTTTGCGAAAATCAGCCCGTAAGGGGGCCAAATTCGGACTCAAAGGAGTGGTCGGAAAAAATCTTTAATTGTTGAAAGATTATGTATTATTGTCAACATCATGTTGAAACTTCATATTAACAATCTTCAATGAAATCGATTGAACACATGTAGCGTTGTTTTTCAAAATTCAACCCGTAAGGGGGTCAAAGTCGGGCTCAAAGGAGATGGAGTGAGAAAAATCATTAATTGATAAAAGATCATGTATTTTTGGTAACATCATCTTGAAACTCCGTATAAATAATTTGAGATAAAATTAATTAACGTGTTACGTTATTTTGCGAGATTCAGCCCCTAAGGGGCTCAAAGGAGTGGCTGGAAAAAATCGTTAATTGTTGAAAGATCATGAATTATTGTTAACATCATGTTGAAACTTCATAATAACAATCTTTAATGAAATTGATTGAACACATGTTTCGTTGATTTTTAAAATTCAACCTCTAGGGGGACAAAGTCGGGCTCAAAGGACTCAAAGGAGATGGGGTGGAAAAAATCATTAATTGATGAACGATTATGTATTTTTGCTAACATCATGTTGAAACTTCTTATAAATAATCTTGATGAAGGGAAAATTCAACTGTCAAGAAGGTGAAAGGGGTGAGGATGTGAAAATTCATAAATCATTAAAAAAAATGTATTTTTGGTATTTTTGGTCACATCGACTTGAAGCTTCACTATGATGATCTTGATAGAACACGTGCTTCGTCGATTTCCAAAATTCAACCCTCAATTGGGTGACAGGGATGTGGGTGTGAAAAATCATAAATTAATACAAAAAATATATTTTTGATCACATCAACTTGAAACTTCATTATAATGGTCTCTAATGGAATTAATTAAACATGTGTTTCGTCATTTTCCAAAATTCAACCCCTATGGGGGTGAGAGAAAGTGTGCGATGAATGAATTAATTTTTCAAAATTTCACCCCTAAGAGGCTGAAAGGAGTGGTGGTTGGATAAATGACATGTTAATGAAAAAAATATGTATTTTTGGTCACATCGACTTGAAACTTCATATTAATTATCTTGAATGAAATCATTGAAATATGTGTTTCGTCGTTTTCTTAAATTCAACTTTCAAGGGGTCGAAAGGGGTGGACGTGTCAAATATCATAGATCTATCAAAAAAAAATTATTTTTGGTCACATCGACTTGAAACTTCATCATGATGAAATTAATAAAACACGTGTTTCGTCGTTTTCCAAGATTATGAGTGTAGCTTTCATCATTATTCGATAACATTCATACAATCGCGGAAGAAGCCGTGACGGGTACTGCTAGTAGACTATATAATAACTAACGAAAAAACCATTCGCGAAAATATCACTGTCATTAACCAGTTTGACACCAACAGGATCACCGCCTGATCAGAGCGTCGATAACCATTAATACTAGATGGGAAAGAAATAATCTAATAAGAAGGAATCCCACTCCAACGATCGAAATACTAAAAAGAAACAGGGAGAGATTCAAAAACATTGTAAAGAATAAAATTAAAACTAAAGAAGACCAGGAAGCAATGGGACTCAACGAATCAACACAACACATAAATAACTGCATACAAGCAGCAACGAATGAGATTTGTTTCAAAAACAAAGAAAAAAAGTAGCAAGATCAGCCGGTATTCCAAGAACCTCATGGAAAAACAAAGAAATATAGACCGAGATTGTAAAGAATGTACGGAAATTAACAAAAGAAATAACAGAAACATAAGGAAAGACGTGAGACACTATAGAGGACAACAAATCGATGAAGGTTCCCAGATTTAAATTGGCTAGGGGCCGAACAAAACTTTCCGGGCTCAAAACAAACCAACCCAAACTAACCAAACTAGTAAGTATTCGAGAGGAAGTCACGGTGGCTGTCCAGGACTTTTAAATGGAGTTGTACAGTTCGAACAATCAATCGAATCATGGGCGGTCCTCAAAGCACTGGACAACGCTAGGATTGACTCAAGATATTCTGCTCTGATCAAGCACATAATATATGAAAACGCCTACATGCAAGTCACAATAGACGGAGACATAACAACTTCGCGTATACCTATAAAAAGAGGCATACGTCAAGAAGAAATACAATATCTCCAAAATTGTTCACGTTAGTACTGGAGGATGTATTTAAGGGCTTGGACTAGCAAGAAAAAAGGAAGCTAACATAGATGGAGCACGACTGAGCCACTTGAGATTTGCCGACGATATTGTCATTATCAGCAATTCACGAGAAGAACAACAATGTATGCTACAAGAACTTCACCAAGCATCATCTGCGGTAGGACTCAAAATGAACCTATCAAAAACAAAAATAATGGCTCAAGAACAAATACAAGAAAACTAAAAGGAATATATCTAGGACATACAAATAGGGAATGGAAATCAATCGGCCGAAATTCCTAGAAAAATAAGTCTCAGTTGGACAGCTTGTGGTAAACTTGGATTCATCCTTAAATCCTGTGAAATCCTCATAAATCTGAAAAGAAAAGTTCACTAATCGTGCATTCTAACAGTCCTCACCCATGGTCTTGGAACAATGCTGTTGAAAATTCAGTGAGGTGGGTTCAACTGGTGAGATGCGGACTACAACCCTGGATGGCGAACGGCATCCCTGATTGGTTGCTAAGCGTTATTGTTGTCATGGAGAAGTTTTTTAGTATTCAGTTAGTTCTAATTCATCAAAAAATCAGCGAGACTTCAAGCCGACTTTTGCGTAAAAAATTGTAAAATAGCGGAATAAATTGCTGATTTCGAACCGTCGACGTTTTCTTCAACGGATAGTTGATTTGGACTCGACATAAAATAGTGGCGACCGTGACAGGACCGCAGTCGTTCATTCCGTGAGTGCTGTGACTTTGACAGTTTCGCGATTTGTGGGATACCGCTGTGGATTTTTTCTCAGAGACAGACTTTTACCGCGTTTTGCAGTTTTCGAAACGTTCGGGTGGTTTTTAACCGAGTTTGTCATGGCTGACCAAGTGGAGAACAAAAAGAAACACCGCAAGGTACTACGTAGCACATTCACAAGAATAGCTAACGAACTTGATGCCATGTTAAGTGATAAGACTTCGGACATTGCGGCTATCCAAGTGAACTGAGAACTTCAAAATGTACTCATTTGCAAGACTTGGATAAGGACATTTTTGATATGTTGGTTGCTGACAGTAGTGAGGCGGAGCATAAAGGTGACATTGATACTTGTGATGGTTACCAGAAAAAGTTTGCAGTTCTTCGCCAGGAATACCACTCTCTCGACAAGATGGTGAATGATTGGAAGTCACCCCTACTTCCAATGAAGCAGGCTCTGTGACTGTGGTAGATCAAGGTAGGCGCAAATTTTGATCACCAACTATTGAATTTGAAGAGTTTGATGGAAATATCAAAGATTGGTTGGGATTTTGGGCGCAATTTCAAAAAATACACACTGATGACACCATTGATTAACATGATAAGATTGAGTATTCAATTCAGGCTACATATGAAGGTGGTAGGGCAAGGCAGGCTATAGAGAGCTTTCCGTCTATGGGGTAAAATTATGATAAAATTATTGACCGCCTGAAAAGCAGATTTGGAAGAGAAGATTTAGAAATAGAGGTGTACGTCAGGGAACTTCTCAAGTTGATTATCTCCAACACCACATCGGGTAATGTTGATATCTCTTACTTATATGATAAGATAGAAACCCAACTGAGAGCTCTTGAAACATTTGGGATTACCACAGATAAATGCTCCGCTATGGTGTATCCTCTTATAGAAACTTGTATAATACATGACATGCTAAGGGCGTGGCAACGTTCCTATACTTTCAAGAACACAGAAGAAACTTATGGTTGTTTACTGGAGATCAGGCTGCAAAACTTGATGTCATTTATGAAAAGTGAGGTGGAAAATGAGCAACGTGTCCTGTTAGCAGTGGAAGGTTTTGGTTTATCTACCAATTTGAACATTAGTTCTACAAAGAGCCAGTTTTCAAGAAGTGTAGAAAAAAAAATTGGTGAAAGAGTTCCAACTGATATTTGTATATTTTGTGATGGTGCTCATGACAGCTCCACTTGTTTCAAAGCTCAAGATCTAACTTTGGAAAAAAGAAAATCCATTGTAACTGGAAAAAATGGATGTTACAGATGTCTGAAGGTTGATCATATGTCAAGAAAATGTAGAGGGCGCTTGAAATGTATTGTATGTAGCAAATCTCATGTGACGCTAATGTACCCAAACGTGATTGTTGCTAGAGAGGTCAAGAAGACGTTTGGAAAGTCAGATGAACAGCAGGATCAGCAATGTTCTGATTTGCTGTCTTGTACAAATGGAACTAATTCTTTTGTATTTTTGCAGACGCTGAGAATTCATATTGTAGGAAAAAATTGATCTAGACGTTTTCGTGCCCTCATTGACACTGGATCGTTAAATATCTACATCTTGAAGAATACGGCTGAACTTCTGGGATATGAGTGTCAAAACTCAAAGTAAGATCTCCCATTGTCTGTTTGGTGGAGCCTTTTCGGAGCAAACTCATGAATGCTATGACATAAAGCTCTCCAATGGTGATTGCATATGTATGATGTAGGCCCTTTCTCAACCCGTCATATGTGGTGATGTCTCTTCTGAACTAAACTGAGGAAGCTTATTGTGAAGCTTTCAGACCTTGATGATCCTACCCCAATTGAAATATTGATTGGATCTGATGTGATTGGAAAGCTGTATAAGGGTAAGAGATATATTTTGAAATGTGGTCCTGTTGCTGTAGAGACACTACTTGGCTGGAGTTTGATGGGTAGAAATACCTTGGATAAGCCTATCAGTAGTACTATAATTGCCATTTCATTATATGTCAATGATGCATCCTTGACCCAGTTATGGCAACTTGATACTTTGGGAATCACAGATCCATCTGAAAGCTAAGGAAGGACAATCTTTTTGTGACATGATAGTGTTTTTAATGGGAGTCATTGGGAATCAAAAAAAGTGCCTGAACGAGCTAATGACGGACACTACCTACCTCATCGCCCAGTTTGAAGGAAAATTCCACAACTGCTGTTCGACCTGTATTTGATGCTTCAGTTCGAGACAAAAATAATCCATCTTTGAATATGTGTCTTGAAAAAGGACTGAACCTGAAAGACCCTTTCCCACTATGCTGCTCAGATTTCGAATATACAAGTTTGGAGTGATATCAGATATCAAAAAAGCTTTTTTGCAGATCAGTCTACATGAGAATGACCGCAAATCCCTCAAATTCCTATGGGTCAACGAAGCAGATGAAGAGGTGATTTACAGGCACAGGCGTGTCGTCTTTGGTGTGAATTCTAGTCCGTTTTTTTTGGGAGCAACCATCGAATTTCACTTATCAAGATGCCGAGGGAATCCAAGCTCATTATACTCAAACCAGACAATTGAAAAATTGAGTCGAAGCTTTTATGTTGACAATTGCATTGCAATTTTTCCCAATTGTGACAGTGTGAACCATTTTGTTACAGAATCTACTCAGATTATGGCACAAGGAAAATTTGACTTGAGAGAGTGGGAGTTTACTGGGCAGAGTGCTGAAAACCATCATGCAGTATCTGTACTGAAGTGGCTTCTCGGTGACGATGTGTTGGCAATTAGTGATGCTGTTTTCAAGATGGACGGGTCTGACCTTGTGACAAAAAGGAGGTTATTATCTACAGCCCAAAAGGTATTCGATCCTATTGGATCTGCAGCACCATCTACGTTAGTGCCAAAAATTTTGTTGCAAAAGCTTTGGGAAGCAGAAATTTCTTGGGATACTCCAGTGGAGGATGATATTGCACTTTTATTCAAAAAAAAATCAAGATTTCCTATGGATTTTGATGGACTTTGCAAATTGTGACAGTGTCAGTCCACATACTTTTTGTGATGCCAGTAAGGATGCTTATGCCGCTGTGGTTTATGCCAGAGTTATCCGAGAAAGCCGTGTTTATGTGAAATTGATAGCAGTCAAGTCCAGAGTTGCACCCTCACGAAACTCACTATTCCTCGACTGGAGCTGATGGCAGCTACTATGGAAGCACGATTATACAGTCAAATCTCACAGATTTTGAAGGAAGAACTGCATTTTGACATCTCTAGCTATATGTGGAGTGACTCTACAACTGTAATTAGTTGGATTCGGCGAAGTGAAGAATGGGGAACCTTTGTTTTCAATCGTGTTTCTAAAATTCGCGATCTCACTGGTGGTGATTTCTGGAATCACATACCTGGCTGTGAAAATCCTGTCGATCTGTTTTCCCGTGGGTGTTCACCAAAGTATGCATTTGAATCAGTTGGCTTCAGCAGCAGCGGGATATGCGGCCCCGGACAGTTTTCATCATCAAGGAAGATGAAATTGGACAAGAGAAGAAGAAATCAGTTAGCACATTGCTCAGTACGTAGACCAAGAAAATACTAAGTACTGACTGGCATCTGACCTATTTCTCCAAATATCTGAAAACACTGCGTATGACGGCATGGATAATGAGATTCAAACACAATTCAAGATACCTCAACGATAGGCGTGGAGGTGACCTGACTGGAGATTAGATTGACTCAGAGAAATTTCTAACCAGAATCATTCAGATGGAAATCTTTGTGGATGGATCAGACCAGCGTTTGACAAATCTTCATCCTTTCAAAGACGAAGTGGGCGTCATTAGATTGAAGTCGAGGGTGAGTAGGAGAAAAGCTAGTTATGAGTTTTGCCTTCACATAGTACTGCCCGGCCAACATCCAGTGGTTTCCAGTTTGATATTTGACACTCATATGAAATCTTATCATGTTCGAGCACAGGAACTAATGTGAATTTTAAGAGAAGGATATTGGATTTTAGGATGTCGTCGAGTGATCAAGACTGCTATCTCCAAATGCGTTTGTAGGAGACAAAATATTAAATCATTTGAAGTTAATGCACCGCCGCTTCCTATGGACCGTGTTCGTGAGGCTTTCGCTTTCGAGGTCGTTGGTGACTTTGCAGGACCTTTGGTTTTGAACACGGGATAAAAGACCTGGTTTTGTCTTTTCACATGTGCGATCTATCGGGCCCTTCATCTGGAACTTTGTTCGTCGTTGTCAGTTTCGAACTTTATGCAGGCGTTACGTCGATTCATCGCTAGGCAAAGTCGACCAAAAGTGATTTATACCGACAATGGGACAAACTTTGTTGGAACGAACAATGCATTGGAGAAGCTTGACTGGCAGCAGGTATTGAAGGACAGTAGTGCTGAACGTATTACCTGGAAGTTCAATCCGCCCACAGCTTCGTGGTGGGGTGGATTCTGAGAAAGACTTGTTGGTATACTTAAACAATCGAATTATGAAGAACCGGCGACTATTATATGTGATTGTGAAGCAGTAATCAATTCACGACCATTGACTTGGCTTTCTGGCGACTCAGAGGAATTGGTATCTTTAACACCAATAGCATTTCTCCGAGACCTTCAGGAAAGTGGCGTTCCCGTCTGTGATGAAGTCAGTCGTCAATCTCTTTGCAGGAAGATGACTCATCATCAGTTGTTGAGAGATGTTGTTGAGAGATGATCTGGGAAAACGGTTCAGGGATGAATACCTTGGTCAGCTCACTTGGTTGCAGAAAAGGAAAACCTGTAGAAGCGTAGCTCTTGGAAAAGTGCTGCTCATTGGAAACGATAACCAGAAAAGGATTGAATGTCCGCTAGGACGAGCTACAGAAATTATTCCGGGTGAGACAATGAGACCAGTGCAAAGACTTTTTCGCTTAGAGTGCCTAGATGATGTATCCAGTGGATCGATAAAATCAAATGATGCAGAACGTGGAGCCGAAACACCAACTGACAAGAAAGTACTGGGAAGAAGCTGATCTAGAAGATGCCGCAGAGCCACCGGAAGATACCATGCCAGTCTTCACCAAAAGGACTCGAAGTGGAAGAGTTACTAAATTGCCATCCCGGTTCCTATGACTTTTCCTTTTTTCGGACCTATTAAGTTTTGTTTTGAGAAACTCATTTATTTTCGTTTCTCAGGTGGGAGAATGTTGGGAATTCAGTAAGGTAGAGAGAGCAGAAGAACTATAGGCAGGCCTCAGAAGAGATGGCGTGACGACATACAGGAAATCGCCAGGAAAAACTGGATGAGAGCCACTACAAACAGAGAGGAATGGAAGAATATGGAAGAGGCCTACAAACATCCAGGAGTGGATGAAAACAGGCTGATATAAAGAAGAATTCATGTCCTATTAAATTATACATTCAATTTCAGAATATTATCATTTATTTGGGTGAAGAAGTGCATACAGTTATATATTTCTGAAAAGGTAAAAAAAGAAAAATTTAATAGCCTCTAAATATAAAGGGTGCCCTATTTTCAAAAATAAAGTGGGGTCCGATAACTTTTTGACCTGACCCTGTATTCCAAAGACAGAATTGACTTCTACGGGAAAAGTGATAAAAGAAACAGCTTCCACATTTACCATTAGTTATATGATAGTTTAGATACGAGGGGTACCTAGAAATACAACATTCTCAATTTAGCCCTGTATGTTAAAAACTAAAAGGGCTATGGAAATTTTGTGAATGGCATCTTTAGTTTTACAAAAAAATACAGAAGGTTAAGTGAAAGTAACGAGAATCTTTCCGGAAAAGGTATGTTTTGAGTTTACTCGATTAGTTATTTCTAAAGTAAACGAATTCAACAATTTATTTATTCTGGAATGGTCTCCAGTAATTCGATCCGCAACAATATTTTGACAATTTTATTGAGTGAGATAAATCTTATTAATCGCTAACTGTTGAGTACGGAAATTAGTTCAATCTCATGTATTCGTGTCAATACGAACAGGTTTACTATCGTCAATGTTTTTTTTGTCTGGTTCATTTTTTGTCGGTCTATTTCTGCGACCATCACCGACGCCATGGAATGGGAATTCGTCCCACCCCATCTGGTAATTTTGAATCCCTGTCTGTAGAGAGTAGGGTTCTTCAACGTGTCAACTTCCATGACACACGACCAACAGCTTAACGTCTCTTCCGAAAGAGGCTGCACCTCCCAAAACCAAATTCCAAATTTTAACGTCGGCGTGGGCCGGCCCGGGACTCGATCCCATGGCCAGATGCAAGAATAGTCGATGCACCAACCGATATTGTCAATCCGAACAAGCTTAAATATACACTGAAGAAGATCTAAAACAGATTGATACACAAGATCCTTTTTTTCTTTCTATATGTATTGCGCAATTTAAATTATCTGGCCCTGATGATGGAACGGACCAGTTGCGAAACGTTGGCTAATTGATATTGATGTTTAATATATTGTCCAAGAAAAGCCGAAACCTTTTTTCTTCAACAATTGATACACAAGACTTTAAAATAAATACAATACTTTTGTATAATGAAGGACAAAAATTGATTTTTCTCTTCAATTGTCGTCATTACTTTGATAAAAATGTTACAATTTGATAAAGGCTCTTTTTTAGAGTATGAAATTCTAATATGTTTTTATAATCTTTAATTCAAATTTTTATTGTTCCAAAAAAAAATAGACACAAATAGTGTATGGACATTGGCAAAAATACACTCAAATACTCAACACGAACCTGATAAAATACTCCACAGTCACAATAATTCATTTGAAAAATCATCAATACAATAATAACATTTGCCAATTTAAAATTCTCTTATTCTTTTTTCAAGCTAAAATAGTTTTTGTGCCAATGAGCAGTTTATTGAATAGCTCTTTGGTCCCATTTTTGTAATAAACTTTTCAAAAATATTCAGTCTGCTGGAATAAGTAAATTATCAGTTCCCCGTGTACCATACTTTAAAACATGCATTCAAGTGTAGACAAACAATAATAATTTTATAATATGGTGGGTGCATGCATACAGCGTCAGAGGTATTTGCAAACAACCGTCCTAACCTTTTGCCGTTGACTATATTTGGCATTGAAGTGATTTGCTGATGTACGTTTTGCATTTCAAAAAGGTATACCTACTTTGTTGTTGTCGAATAACCATTGGTCAGAAAAATGCAATTGAAGTTGCTAGAATCGATGTACAATTGACTTGGTGCTGTAGAGTCCGATCCCAAGTCCATGCAGATATTCTTGAGGTGAATATAGATCGATTTTTTTTTAATCTCTCCTTTGTACAAAAAATAATTACAAAGAAATCGCTGATGGTCAATTAATATTTATTTTAAACTGTCCTCATCATTTATAGATGAAGTAAGTGAATCAAGTTCAATCCGATAAATTCATAAGCATCTCTACGTCTGGCTATTCTACCTTCATAATCGGAAATTTATAAGGCACATAAGCTGAACTGCTTTGCTTAACAAATATCTTATTCTGCCTCCTTCCGCTTTCCAGTATACGATTACAAATGATTAACTGACTAATAGTTGTCTCATAGAGATCAGGTTTTGGGAAAGTTTCTACGCGTGAAAAGAAATAACTAATCAAAGCAGATCTCACAAGGCACAAAGATTGTCATGGAGCATTATAATTCACGAATTTTATTACTTCCGCTGTCACCGCAGTTTTTAACTATTGTTCGACAAATGATGCGTGTTCAATACATTTGCATTCCATATTACCCATGCTTGAATAAATGTTCCATAAACTGCAACAGTTCGTTTTTTCGTCTACATGAAGCTGAAATATTGCTTTTCCATTTCACAGGGAAAAAGATAAAAAAAACTACAATACCAGGAATCTCGGCTTTGTGTTTCTCGTCATGCACCACGTAATTATTTCAATCCGTTTCAAGATCCATTCTTGCACTAATGGATCCATCCAGATGAAATTAATAATTCTAGACATAAATTATTGTCGTAGTTAAAAATAAGGTTTTAGATTAATTCAGGCAAGGATTCTTAAATTTAGATGCGAGGAAGAGTTCAGAAATTTGATTCTGACATTTCCTACTTCCTGATGACGGATTAAGTGGGATCATTTGGATGTGAGATGGCAGGTGTCCTTAAACTCATTAAAAGTTTGAATGTATTTTTGATGTTACAAAATGATAAAATGAAGTTATTTACACTCTTATGACTTGTATACAAAAAGTAAAAAGCCGTTTTCGTCGATCTATTTTTGGTAAATCTGGTGTGGTACAACAATGAAAAAGCTAATATTTAACTCCTCTCAACCCCTGTGGAAGCTGCGTTGACTGCGTTGAGATCAAACACAACCATTACAAATGTTGAAATATTGAGCTTTCACAAGTACATATCTGAGTACCTCAATTTCTCTTCACAGTATAGTTATCGATATTTGATCATTTAGCATTCATATCGTGTTGTGCAATAAACAGTGAAATTCTAGTACCATCACAAATGGCTTCTAGTTACTAATTCCGTAGAGTACCAGCGAGCCAACAGGAAGAATTAGATATTTATTTACGATGTGCCGTTCTATCTAGACTATTAATCACATCCTGCTGTACCAATGAACCTTTTCGTAGTCATCTTGATAATACTGCCTAGAAATCAATTTCAAGTTGGTATTTCCGGTGGTCTGTAAAAATGTGAGTACGAGTTCGACTTGTACTCTCATTCTAAAGATAGATTAATAATGGGTACTACAGGCTATGGACATTATTCCGATTATGTTATTTACGCACGTGCAAAATGAATGAACCGCAATCGGGTCATTCAGTTATGAACGGATTGCGGTTCATTCAATCCTTCAGTAGTAGGGGGAGGTAGTTTTTGATCAATGGATCATTTTATTTTTTACGAAACACTAAATGATGGGACGTTACCGTTAATTAAGGATCCTAGAAGGCCTAGGAACCCAAAGACTAAGCAGCTTTCGGAAGAGGGCTCAGCTCATGAGATCATGTGTGATGTGTGAATCTGTGGACATTTTGAACGATTAATACGCCAATGATCGATTACGAAAAAGCCATCTACTCAGAAATATTAACAAAAAACTGGATTCTCTGACAGACTTCGTGACACAACAAACAAACTCGTATATAACATCGAAAAAGGCATCAGGCGAAGCGACACAAGCTCACCATACTGTTCACATTAGCTCTGGAGAAGTTTTCAAACAACTGGATTGGATACATAAAGGAATCATTATGAATGGAGAGAACC
The DNA here is from genome assembly GCA_958502075.1 of Orchestes rusci. NCBI lineage: Eukaryota > Metazoa > Arthropoda > Insecta > Coleoptera > Curculionidae > Orchestes > Orchestes rusci. The sequence continues at coordinate 25,046,224 of OY293303.1, forward strand.
TAACACATTCGAGATTCGCCGATGACCATGAATCAAAACATACTATATATAACTGAAAATGAACCTACACATAAAACTCAAGTCATTTGCCCTGAAGAAGTAATTAATAAGCGAAACATAGAAAACAAGGAATATACAGTACCGGCCAAAAGTGGAGTGACAGCATAAAATTTGATGAACCTTTTATCCTGCATCAGTTATCAAAAAAAAATGGTTTATTAAAAAACTTCCATCTATTCATTTGACGGCTCAAGTGCCCGGCGATTTTTCTAAACTTTGTTTAATGCAGTCCTATCACTTTCAAGAAAATGGTTGAAAAGAAAACTTTTTGTTTGTGATTTTTGAAAAAAAAAATAGCTAGCACCATTCGAAATAGGGGCAAAAACTATGTACTCTCTTTTTATTTCACAATAATTATTAAACAAAGGATAGTCAACAGCTATAAAACTTTGAACTTGTCAAATTCTCTGAAAAAGTTAGCTAGATTTCTGTTTATTTTTTCAACGTTTTCTTTTTTGTTGCAATTGCCACAAAAAATACTTCACATTTCGTGATTTTTCTAATCTAATTAAAGATAAATGATGATTTTTTATTCAAAAACTTTTAAATTTTGTTTTGAGAAGTTTTCCAACAGAATTTGTAATCCCTGTGATATATGGCAAATAGACGATTGTTCTGGTGTGGTCGTGAATGTTTTGGGTTGTTGTTGATATGACGTGACATAACGCTATTTTATGAACATTTTATAAACGTAATGATTTTAAGAGATCTGACTACCTAAGGAATCTTCGTCACCCATTTGGTTGTTTTTGATTCAAAGTATTGGCTACTGATTGGATTTTGGACGGATATACAGGGTGTCCCAGAAAGAATGAGACATATGGTAACAGCAGATTCCCCACAAAAAAATATTGCGATCGCCACGAACTTGTCTATCCCGAAAGTTGATATTAACAGAGATACAGGGTGTCAAAGTTGAATTTTAATTTTTGATTTTTTCAAATAACTTTAGAAATAATCGAGTCATATTGTTGAAATTGACGCAAAATTTATATCTGGCCTTGGTATGGCTCTCACATGTAGGGGCGCCAGTTACAAATCTTTACACTCATTCAAATAGTCATAACGTTTTTGTACGCATTCAAATTTTTTTTGTCGAAAATCTGTCTTCTCCGTGATTTTTACGTAAAATAGGTTTACTCCATGAAAGTGGATAGTCAATACTTTTTCAAGATATTTGCACTCAAAGTTATCCATGCAATGTGATTTCGAATGAGAAATTTTGAAAATAAACGGTGGGGGTATCGAAATCGCCTTTTTCATGGTGATTTTGACAAGTGTCTCGATGTTCAATGTTTCTTATAAAAAAAAACTGAAAAAAAATAAAAAAAAAATAAAAAAATAGATAAAAAAAAAACATTTTTTCTTCTGTTGAAAAAAACAAAATTGGATTATTTTTTTTAATCAAGAAACATCAAGCATTCAAGCTAATGTCAAAATAGCCATGATAATGCCGTTTCCAAAGCACCTATGTTCATACACAAAAGTTATGACTATTTGAATGAGTGAAAAGGAGTGTGAGTAAGAGCAATTCCGTGCTCAAATTTGGATTTTGCATGTCAAACAACCCCTATACATGGTGTTAATCAAGTATCTGGCCAAACTTCAGGGGGTGATTCTTTGAGTGATTTTAAGGTAAAAAGTTCATGTAAACAGGTGTCCGGAAATGCATAGTTTTCAAGATACAGGGTGTCAAAAAAATATATTTTTTTACATTTATTTATGAATATCTCAAACACCTGTTGACCGATTTTGTTGAAATTTGGCAGTATTATGGACTATGATAAGACGCTAAGTTAGAACCAATTGATTGTTGATTATGACTTCCAGTGGCGTCGTAAGGGGCAGTTTGACGAATAAAAATAACAAAAAAAATGTGCGGAAATGGACACCTGTTTATATGAACTTTTTACCTTAAAATCACTCAAAGAATCACCCTCTGAAGTTTGGCCAGATACTTAATTAACACCCTGTATACCAAATTTCATGGATTTAACTTGATCATCTCGAAAGTTATTCAAATAAATCAAAATTAAACTTTGACACCCTGTATCTCTGTTGATATAAACTTCCGGAAAAGAAAAGTTCGAGGCGATCACAATATTTTTGTGTTAGGAATCGGCTGTTACCCTATGTCCCATTCTTTCTGGGACACTCTGTTAGTAATAAGACAATCTGCTCATGGGAAATTTATCCTCAAAATAAGTCATGAAGAAATTTGCTAGCTGGAGAGAAGCGACAGACCTCCCCATCGCGAGGGGCCGCTTCCGGAAGTTGAACCAGAAGGCTATGTCTTCATTAAAAAATCATGTATCATCAAAATGATCATTATTAAGAAAACAAACAATTGAAGGTTATGTAACTGTCTCAGAAAATGTTTAAAAAAAACGAATAATCCCTAATATGTGATTGTTTTCAAAAAATTCAGGAAGATTCCTGGGAAAACTTTTGGAAAAAATGAAAATATCGGTTTTGATCATTTCATCTCAAAAATACAATTATTTTCTCAATTCGAATGCCAATACACTTAGTGTAGATCAACCCAACTAGTTTCTTCCTATACAGGGTTATTCACGTTATTCGACACGAAACAATATGGCCGAAGTATATGATTTTAAAAAGTTTTTTTTTCTGGATGGATAGGGACCCTTTAAGGCTACATTTTAAAAATATTTTCACGTTATACAGGGTGTCCCCAAAACACGAAACGCATCAAAGTTGTATTTTTTTAAATGGAACCCCCTGTATATTAATTGATATTCCAATTCTTCCTTCAATTTTGAACACAAATTGTGATACAACTTATGTTCCTAAATTCAACCGTTATCGAGATATCGCGTTTTAAAAATGGCATTTTTGCAACTTTGACATGCTATAAAATTCAAACTATTCAAGTTAGAGGTAAATGGTTTGCACTTTTCTATCCTTACTTTTCAAGAGCTCTTCTGTCATTTGGATAGAAGGTACCGTCAACTGTCAACTTTTTTCGGCATATTTTGACATTTTTTCATAAGAATGAATTTAATCTCCTTGAATAGCTCTTGAAAAGTCAAGATAGGAATATGCAATCCATTTTTCTCTAACTTGAATAGTTTGAGTTTTATAGCATGTCAAAGTTACAAAAATGCCATTTTTAAAACGCGATATCTCGATAACGGTTGAATTTAGGAACATTAGTCGTATTACAATTTTTGTTCCAAATTTCCAAAAGAATTGAAATATCAATTAATGTACAGGGGGTTCCATTTAAAAAAATACAACTTTGATGCGTTTCGTGTTTTGTGGACACCCTGTATAACATGAAAATATTTTCAAAATGTAGCCTTAAAGGGTCCCTATCCATCCAGAAAAAAAAACTTTTTCAAAATCATATACTTTGGCCATAATGTTTCGTGTCGAATAACGTGAATAACCCTGTATAATCGACGCACAACCCAGATAAAAGCACGTCCAGCGAGGATATAGGCAGTGGTTGTCATAGCCAACTACTCTGTGCATCTCAAGTAAGTTGTAAAATCCGTTTCATTCCTTATTCTTCCCCAAGGTTTCAAGAAGGGTATATCCAACAAGGTAGAGAATATGCTCGTCCTAGTCTTATGGTGGTGGAGATAGACTTGATGTACCGTAAACGACATTAGAGTGAAGTTACCAATACCAACTAAGTTTGACTACTGTTTTGTCATGCCTCAGCCTCGCTTCGAAAGACGATCACAGGAACCAATGAATGTCCAGCCTTCATCGGCACAAGGTGTCGCTGATCCGCGTCACCACGATACTTATGTTTCCTCCCTTTTCCTTGTGTATCTACTACCTTTGAATACTTACAAAGAAAAAGACAGTCCGTTCCTCCAGTACCAATCACTCACCCACGAGACGGTGAACTGGGTCAGGGAAAAGTCCCCACCGGCCTATTTTATTAACAATGCCGAACGGGAAAGCAAAATGGATGCCAGCTTATTCCACTCGCTACGGACGCGGACGAGTCAAGCAGGGATTCGATACACTGCAATTGGATACTTTATATATCTTGCTATGTGAAAATAGTTCGTGGGATCAGTTATGTATTTATTTATTTATTTTTTTTTCTTATTTATTCATCAACAACCTACTTTGAATCCTTATTCCTCAGTTATACACTCCCCGACAATAGATTCCGGACAAGAATAATTTGAGTCAATTTGATATCCCTCTAACTTTTTTATTTTTTGTTCGATTTTGGCAAAATTTTTACCATAGTGTAGCCCTATGTCTCCAGATACCACCCTTGATTTTAGTTTTGAAAAAATACTGATGGCTTGGTCATTATACAGGAAGGGACAGAAGCTACGTTTTAACCCTCAAGTTTTCAACACCCTGTGGAAAAATTGAGCGGAAAAATTCATCTTTATTATGTTTTGTTGTGAAGTGCAATCTTTTCTCAAGAAAATGTTTTTTTGGTCATGCCAATATCGGTTTTTTTAGAGAAGATACAGATGTTTAAAGAAAATGCTGCGGTTTTTCGATATTTTATCAACAATGAAGGAAAACATTCTTGTAGACCCGCATAAAGTTTAGCCCTATGTCTTGAGATATTACCCTTGATTAAGGTTTTCGAAAAATACTGATGGCTTGGTCATCATACAGGGAGGCTACTTTTTTACTCGTAAGTTCCCAACACCCTGTGAAGAAGTTGAGCGGCAAAACTAAGCTCCATTTTATTGTGTCGTGAAGTGCGATCTGTTCTCAACAAAATGTTTTTTTGGTCACGTCAATATCTGCTTTTTCTAGAGAAGATACAGATGTTCAAAGAAAATGCTGCAGTTTTCCGCCACTTTATCAACAATGATGTTACATTTTATTTTGCTCTTAGCACATGTAACATGGGTTTCCAAATGAATTCAGTAATAGTACTTCTTTTGGCTAGAAAATCTTCATTTTTGGCTTTTATGTATATTTTGTGGCCAATGGATACTCTGACGCAGTTGTTCTGCCCGCAAAACCGTATCAATTGGTGTCTTTGTGTTATGAACTCTCAATATTTTCAGCCCCTAAGTTAATTCAAGACAATCAAGAATAATTCAGATAATTTGTACCTGCATTCCAAGCGTGAATAATCATTCCGACTCCGCCACAATCTGCCTGTATCATCACTTATTATGAAGGTCATAAATCGTAGACTATTTCACCACAATGTTCAGAGCTGTACATTTTCCTTTTTCCGATTTTTCCGCGTTCTTAGCCGAAAAATCAATATCCATCAATAATTGTTTATTTACTTCTGATGACATTTGGTATGATTTATGGGAGTGTATAACGTTGAGGTAGACACTACAGTCATTGAAGCTGAGGCTGTGAGGATTATCGAATGAATAATCTCTTCCTTTGATTATTTATCGTTGTGATTTCTTTAAACAATATGTTATTTACATCGGAGTGTTGGATTTATTTCATGTGTATTTGGTGGGGGGTGTTTTGTTGTGGATTAACATAATGCCGCACAATGACGTCATAACACCTATCAATAATTATCTATTGATATACGTCTGTCAAATGTAAGTGGGGTTACGTTGCGTGCTAGGAAGCCGTTGATCATTTTCTTTAAATTCGCTCTCTCCTATTTGAACCATCGAAAGAGGTGCGTCGTCTAGGCCGGTGAAGAAGTGTTAAAACTTTATTCGAGGATTTAGTCCTCACCCTTGAGGGGATCATAATTTTAACCTTCGTTATAAGTGGCTGTTTAATCAAAGTTGCTGTTTGCCCAATTCTCCACCTGGTTTTGGCAGTTTATGGAGACTGGTTCGTTTTTTGGTTACTCCACGCACAGGAAGTTTCCTGGAATAGGCACACGGGGCTTGATACTTTTTCTTAATTTTCCCAAAAGCTATTCAATGCGTTTTTTTAAATAACGTTTTATGGGTGGGTTTCCTAACCTAATTGATCTCATGCGCTTTGCATGTTGTTTTTTTGGTTACTGTTTCATGACTCTTTAGTCAGGTTTTCCTTTGGATTAATTTTTATTGGAAATTTAGTTAATTCCTGTTTTTTTTTAAGTAGAAAAAATGAAGTGTTGAGTTGGGTTAGTTTGGGTTAGTTTGGGTTAGTTAGGGTCAGTTTGGCTGACTCCTTATTGTCTAGGGGGTTGGGACATATGGTATAATAGTCTCTTTTTCTAGGGTTTTTTTTCCTTTCATCCTTTTTCCTATATGGGCATAATTCTGGAGCCGAGATTGTTGGGTGGAGAGTAAACATCCACCTCCCCGCCATTGGCTGTTTCTTACATTCCGCTGTCGTGCTGGAATCGATCTGTTGGCGTTGGTTGACGTCGGGAGTAGAAGTACTGCTGCTCCTGGTGCATTGGTGGATTTGGTGATGTTTGCCTACTTACTAATATATATTATATAGTATCTTTTGCCGAATTTCTTCACATAGTGATTTCTATCATATGAATAATTGCCCACATTTGGGTACTGTTTTACAAATATTGTTTCCCTATTTATTTAATTCAATATTAATTTGATTGTGAGATCTTACACAACCAATTTGCTTCACTTTAAAGAGTAACGTGATTCGCCTGGTACCACGGTAAAGCGCACGATATTTTCCCTACTCTAGTTTATCAGTCCTGATCAGCAATTAGTATTGTGTTTGATCATATTTATCCATCTAACGCATGCATTTATTCATTTAACTTCATAGTTTTATCACATATATACTCCATCAGCATTATCCACTTCCATGCCTTGGGCGGCAAATATATTCATAAGCTATCGATCAACTTTTCTTCCTACACCCATACCCAACCTCAACCACTAGTTGCTTGCGGTTTCTGATTTGTTTTCTTTATTACTTTATTTGTTAATTCACTACTTGGTTACTCTCGGGGGCTCCGAAGACCGAGGACCTTCTGGCTTAGGTTGCTGGGAAGCCAGTGGCGCCCTGGTCAATTGATTGACCCACCGCCATGCCGGCTGGGCAAGCTGGAGCATAAATGTTACGCACCAATGCCCCTTGAGAGTAGTATGGTAGGTTTTTTCCAATAAGTCCCCTCAACACAGAGGTGGATTACCTATTAATATTTTTTTCAAGCGTAACATTTGGCGCCCAACGATAATTTTTGTTTCTTTCTTCCTCTATTTCTTGTCTTAGTGGTTTTTTTTTTTTTTTTTTTTTTTCATGGGATCCGGCCCAAGGGTGTAGAATCTGAAACCAGACACCCTATGATCCGAGACCATAGGGTAGTGTGGGGTTCGCCCACTAAACTCCACCCACGCATTAGGACGTCAGGGATAAGCCCTTTAGTGTCCCAATCTCTCACTTAATTTTTAGCTCTTTGTTACCGGGTTACCTTCCGAAGGCCTCTTGGTCACAGGGTAGGATCGCGGCAAAACTCGTCCTACCCGTGTGTCTCCGCACTAGTGGTTACGAAAAAGAAAGAAAATAAAATAAAAAGGGGTAAAAATCTGGAGCCACTACCAGAGGTGAATACACGGTTGCGACGCGTTTGTCCTAACTCCGCTCTCGCTGCGGTGAATTCTAGACCGCTGTCTAGTTGTCTTGTGCAGCCTTAAAGGCTTGCACTCTTTTCTTGACTTCTGCGTCGACGCGAGACTCAAACGCAGCTTGGGCTCTCTTTGACCAAAAAGCGTATGCTTTTGTCTTCTCTTCCCCTTTTTTGGGGTTCGTTCTGCCCATATACGATGGGCAGCCACGCCAGCTTGCGGGGTGGCCTTTCACCCCGCAAACCACGCAGCTCGCGTTGCGTTCACCGCTAGCGAGTCTCTCGAGCGTGCAGTCTCTGCTGCTGTGTGCACCGGCACACTTGACGCAGCGATGTGCATGACGACACCTGCTTTGGGTGTGACCCCATCGCTGGCACCGGAAACACTGCCGTGGTTCCGGTGACTTCTTTTTGTGTTCTACTTTGACATCAACGCCGAGCAGCTCTTTGATCTCAAAGATCCGCCTAGCGTTGGTTTTCACCAACACTAGGGGCATGACTTGCCGGGTTTTCCGGCTAGTCATGCGGAGCGGCACAGTATCGATGCCAAAGCGAGTGGCGAGCTCTGACCTGAGTGTTTCTGGGTCTGCGTTGGCAGGTAGTCCGCGAATGACTACCTGCAACGAACGCTCCTCTGGTCGAGAGAAGGTGTGGTAGTTCGCTGCCATCTCATCCAGAACGGTCTGGATGTTTTTGTGACCATCCAGTGAAGCTGGAATGATCCTTACGTCGTCCCTCACAACGGAAGCCTTTGCATACGGTATGCTGGCTGCTTGGAGCTTTGCGCGCAGCTCACTCCACAAGTGGGTTCCCTCTAAAAAGATAGCGGGAGCCCTCTTGGAAGCTGCTGCGGCGAAGTCCGTCGCGGTCGCGGGTGCAGGTACGAGCGGGACGTGTCCCGAACGTTCATCGACGAGGGTCGGTACCGTGGGCACCGGTGCCTCCTCTGCTGGGGGGGGCGTGGCGGCATTTTTCCGGACATGCTTGCCCTTAGGCGAGCCGTCCGGAGACATGCCGTCACTGCCCCCAGCTTTTCTCTTCACTCCAGCATGGGGGTCAACTTCCATGTCATCAGAGACCCTTGTGGGGGTCTCGGAGACACGGTCCTTTGACCCCGATGCCTTCGTTTTTGTCTGCTTAGCCGGCAAGGGGGGAAACGCGTCCTTCTCTCTTCCCGAGGCCGACGTTTGGACGTCCCCCACTTTAGGGGGGTCCGGGCGCTTCGCGATCACCTGTACCTCCTCCTTTGAAGAAGGTGAAGGGACAGGTGAGCCTCTCTTCGATCGTTCCGTCTGCTTCTTTGCAGTAGGCTTCCCCTCCACCTTTGAAGAAGGTGAGGGGGCAGCCTTCTGTCCCCCTTCTTTGGAGAAGAGGGGGGGGACAGTCTCCCCCTGGACCTCCACCTTTGAAGAAGAAGGAGGTACAGGGGAAGCCTTCTTTTCGAGCTGAGATCTGAGGCTTTTGATCTCAGTCTCCAACAGCTGTTTTTGTCGTAGCTCGTTTCTGAGACGCTCAATCTCAGTTTTCAGCGCAGTGAACTCCCTCTGTACCGCCACCTTTGAAGAAGGTCGCGGACCAGAGGGAGCCCTTTCCTGGAGCTGGACCTTGAGTTGCGCAATCTCAGATTGGAGCTTTTCACTCGAGGAACTAAAGCGTTTAATAATGCTATCTTTCCTTTCGCGCTCCTCTTGGTACTCGTCGCGACGTTGTACAAAGAGGGCGTCAAGCTTCTCATGGCTCTGACGGAGCTGTTCATGAGATTTAGTGAGTTTTTTCAACTCTTTCGCTAATGCTTTAGCATCCATTGTCTTAAGGACTAGTGCCTTGAAGAGGCCGGTGCCTTGCCGGTGTCTTAGTGGTTGAGAGGTATAGGTTAGGAAATTGAACTTTTTTTTATATTGACCTGGTACTTGATTGAATTGGCTTATGTTCATCCGGTATTTTTTGTTGCAATTCAAAAGTTGCCCTTGTGGGAATATCTTTATTTTTTGCGTTTTAGTTAAAATATTTTCTGTGGCGAGTTTATTAAGTTCAGTGGTGACTACTTGGTGGTATTGATCGTGGTGACTGGTGATATTTGATATCAAGGGTTTTCGGGTTGTTATATCTTGTTGGTTCAAGTGTGATATATTCAGTGTGAGTTTAGTGATATTGTCTTATTATAAGTATTACAGTCATGTCGCGTAAAATAGTGGTGAATAGGCTTGCACAGGATGAGCTCACATACGAACTGGGTATCAGAGAAATTGCCGCTGGAAACTGCGTTGAGATGAGATATCGTTTATCAATGGCAGGGGCCATGGAAAAATCTGGAGATAGTGTAAAATATCCACAGTATCCTTTTTCGTATGAAGAATATGCAGAGGCGGTCAAGAATAAGATTGGGGAGCTGACTAAGGCCGTTGGAACTTTTTCAGGCACCAAAAATAGTGGAGACTACCTTAAACTACAAACAAAGCTGGCTCATGTCTTGAATCGATTAGATCATACTACTCCTGGTTAGGATGATAATTATAAGTGTAGAAGCAAAAGTGAATGGGTCGCTATGACACTGACGCTGCTGAAGAAAGTGGACGACCTAGCAGATGATCAGGAGGCTGGAAAGTCTGTACCTCCCAGTCTCAGCCTGTTGGAAGGAGAAGCTGGTAGTAGTGGAGCACCCCAGAATAGTGGAGATGATATGGATTCTGATGATGAGCAAAGTTTCAAGAACAATGTCGCCTGAGCTATCAACTCTACAGTGACCAATGTGGCTGGTTCGAGAATGGTTCATCCTAGTAAATGGAACATCAAATTTACAGGAGACAGAAAGGGTTTATCTCTCAGTGCTTTTCTTGAACAAGTTGAGGAGCTGCGAATTGCAAGACATGTTCCCAAAAATGTTCTTTTGGGGTCGGGAATAGATCTGTTTTCTGGCAAAGCCTATCAATTGTATGTGGCCTACAGACATGAGGTTTCATCATGGGATGAGTAAATAGTACTGCTGAGAAATTATTTTCAACCTTGCAATTACAACGAGAAGCTTTTTGAGGAAATTCGCCGTGGAACTCAGGGTCCTGATGAAAGTATTGGAATTTATCTAGCTGTGATGTCTGGTTACTTCAAGAGGCTCACTTGCTCCATCTCAGAAGATGCCAAACTCAAAATCTTGCTCAGAAATCTGGCACCGTTCTATCAAAGTCAACTCGCACTAATTGATGTGACCTCTGTTGGACAGCTCCGCACTCTATGTCGTCGTTTCGAGGAAAGAAGGGAATCGGTGGAAAGTTACGCTCAACCATCAAGGCGAACAAACTTCTTAGAGCCTGATCTGGCATACCTGCCTGAAGTGTCTGCAGTTGATGTGCAGAAGCAGACAGCGGAACAAAGAGCTGAGGAAGAGGTCATCTGTTTCAGATGCAAGAAAACTGGTCACAAAGCCATTGGATGCGTACTGCCAAAACCTAAGTACTGTTTCCGTTGCAAGAAAGAAGGCTATACTGTGAAGACTTGCTCAAGGCGATGAAAGGCCTTACCTGAGGGTAGACATATTTGGCAGACAGGTCTTGGGATGACTGGATTCTGGAGCTCCGCGCACTGTACTTGGTGGACCTGGATTGAATATTATCGAGAACTTGGGACTGTATATGGATAAATCCCTTGCAACGATTTGCAGAGTGGCTAATGGACAACATTGCCGTAGTATTGGAACTATCGAAATATCAATGAAGGTTCGAGATCGTTTACATGTGGTTAGTACTCTTGTTATACCAGAACTCCCACACAATCTGATACTTGGTGCTGATTTTTGGCGTGCCATGGGCATTGTGCCTGATCTTCGTCACGATGAATGGTTTTTCTCCAACTTACCCGAGGTGGCGACATTGCACCTGAAGGAAGGCACAGTCTTAACTGCTGAAGAGAAATTGGAGCTAGATGCACTGCTCGAAAGGAATGTCTCTCTCATGGGAACAGCATGGGGAGCATGTCATTGTTTGTAAAGCCAGACCAATTAAGCAGCGTAACTACCAAGTTTCACCTGTCATGCAACAGCACATTGACGGATAAAATGCTTAGTCTGGGTGTTGTCGAGCCATCAAAGAGCCCATGGTCATCTCCTGTGGTAATGGTGAGGAAGAAGGATGGCAAATTAAGGCTTTGTATTGACTACCGCAAACTTAATGCCGTTTGTGAAAGGGATAGCTATCCATTTCCACAGGTGAGTGACACTTTGGACAAACTACGCAATGCTAAGTACTTATCCAGTTTGTACGTCGAATCGACTCATTGGCAAGTACCCGTAGCAGAATCTTCCAGACCTTTCACGGCTTTCAGTGTATCTAACAGAGGTCTTTTCCAGTTTAGACGTTTACCATTCGGACTGCACAACGCTCCTGCAACATGGCAGAGACTGATTGATAATGTGCTTGGAGCAGATCTGGAACCCGATATTGTGGTGGCTACTCCTGATTTCCAGACGCATGCTAGAATTTTGGACGAGGTATTTAAACAATTGCTTGATGCAGGTCTCACTGTCAGTAGAAAGAAGTGTTCCTTTTGCAGGTCCCAGATGAAATATCTTGGGTATGTTGTGGACAAAAATGGATTGCATATGGACCCAGATAAGGTCAAGGCGATGCTGGATATACCGGCTCCAAGGAACGTGTCAGAGGTTAGAAGAATCATCGCTACTTTCTCGTGATATAGAAGATTCATCCAGGATTTTGCTACGTTATTGGCTCCCATTACGAGATTGCTAAATAAAACCAATAAGTTTGAATGGTCAGAAGCTTGTGAAAAATGGTTGGCAATGTACGCGGTAAACCTTTGAAATTTCCTGGTTGGAGAGTGTCTTGGACTAGGCTCTGGAAGTTTGTGAATTTTAGATACCCCGAGCTGAGATCTGATGTGGATAATTGGAAGGAAGTTGTTCCAAAGGAGAATAGAGTGAAGGTTATCAAAGATGCTCACAACCCACCAACTTCAGGACACATGAGGGTTTTCAAGACGTATTCTAGGATCGCCGAGAAGTTCTACTGGCCCAAAATGAGGTGTGACGTTGCCAGGTTTGTCAGAGCATGTATAACGTGCGTCCAACACAAACCATCTCTTGGACCTTCGAAGGCTATGATGGTATCTCTCACAAAACCTCAAAGGCCTTGGGAAGTCATCTCTACGGACCTAATTGGCCCGCTGCCTAGATCGAAGAAAGGCCATACGTTCTTGTTGGTTGTGCCGGATAACCATAGCAAGCTCTCGCTTCTTTGTTCCTTAAGGAAAGCTACTTCGGAAGCAGTTTCTCAGTTCATGGAGAACAAGGTATTCTTGATGTTTGGAGTTCCTTCAACAATTTTATGTGATAATGATTCTCAGTATCGTGGTAAAAATTTCCTGAAAATGGCAGAACAGTATCCTAGGGCAAATCCGACAGAGAGAGTAAATCGAGCTCTGAAGACTATGCTGAGCATTTATATGTCTGTTAATCATCGGGACTGGGATGTGAACATTGACAAGATTGGCGGTGCCCTTCGAACATCTGTGAGTGAAACCACAAAACTCAGCCCTTATTTCATCAATTTTGGAAGAAATATGGTTCTATCTGGGGATGACCATAAGAAGACGCTACCCGAGGTACATACACAGGAAATTTGCCCTAACAAGCGAGCAGAAGTCATGCATAGAGTTTTTGAAGATGTGAAACAACGGTTGATGGAAGCTCGCGAGAAAAGTGTACAACTTACGTTGTCGTTACGTGGAATATCTACCTCACCAGATAGGAAGACCGGAAGAATTATGCTCTCCCAGATGCCAGCAAGTATTTTTCTCGAAAGCTAGCCCCAGAGTATTTGGGACCATTCACGATTCGCAAGAGGGTTTCTCCTTGGACTTATGAGCTTCAGGTTGATGAAGGCAATGCGAAGGATCCATCCACTTCGGAGGATTGATAATGCATTTAATATATTTTCCAGTGTATGGTGTATTGTTGATTGTCAAGTGCAAAATATAGCCATGTTATTTTTGATTTTCTGTTTTCCTTTTAATTTTTTTTTTTCCTGCGGGAATTGATTCGTACAATTCGTTAATGTCCGTTAGGTCCGGTTGGTGAGCTTTTGATGGTGATGAATATAGTAAGGATTATGGATACTGGATAATGTTGCAAAAATGGGTTTCTTGGTTTTGGGCCTAGTGGGAAGTTGGGCTATCTATTGTGTTTTGGGTATAAGTCTTCTGATTTGGGAAATAATGTTTGAAAAATATGCAAGCATATTTTCCATATGAGGAAAGAGGGGAAATGTTACATTTTATTTTGGTCTTAGCACATGTAACATGGGTTTTCAAATGAATTCAGTGATAGTACTTCTTTAAGCCAAAAAATCGTCATTTTTGGCTTTTATGTATATTTTGTGGGCAATGGATACTCCGACGCAGTTGTTCTGCCCGCAAAACCGTATCAATTGGTGTCTTTGTGTTATGAACTCTCAATATTTTCAGCCCCTGAGTTAATTCAAGACAATCAAGAATTATTCAGATAATTTGTACCTGCATTCCAAGCGTGAATAATCATTCCGACTCCGCCACAATCTGCCTGTTTCGTCACTTATTATGAAGGTCATAAATCGTAGACTATTTCATCACAATGTTCAGAACTGTACATTTTCCCTTTTCCGATCTTTCCGCGTTCTTAGCCGGAAAATCAATATCCATCAATAATTGTTTATTTACTTCTGATGACATTTGGTATGATTTATGGGAGTGTATAACGTTAAGGTAGACAGTACGGTCATTGAAGCTGAGGCTGTGAGGATTATCGAATGAATAATCCCTTCCTTTGAATATTTATCGTTGTGATTTCTTCAAACAATATGTTATTTACATCGGAGTGTTGGATTTATTTCATGTGTATTTGGTGGGGGGTGTTTTGTTGTCGATTAACATAATGCCACACAATGACGTCATAGCACCTATCAATGATCAATTATTGTTATTCGTCTGTCAAATGTAAGTGGGGTTACGTTGCGTGCAAGGAAGCCGTTGATATTTTTCTTTAAATTCGCTCTCTCGTATTTGAACCATCGAAAGAGGTGCGTCGTCAAGGCCGGTGAAAAAGTGTTAAAACTTTATTCAAGGATTTAGTCTTCACCCTTGAGGGGATTATAAGTTTAACCTTCGTTATAAGTGGCTGTTTAATCAAAGTTGCTGTTTGCCCAATTCTCCACCTGGTTTTGGCAGTTTATGGGGACTGGTTCGTTTTTTGGTTACTTCACGCACAGGAAGTTTACTGGAATAGGCACACGAGGCTTGACGGCTGATTCATTTGGCCCTCAAAGGAAAAACCCTATTGAACATCAGGTAAATAGTTTTCCTCAATTTTCCCATAAGCTATTTAATGCGTTTTTTCAAACAACGTTTTACATGGGTGGGTTTCCTAACCTAATTGATGTCATGCGCTTTGCATGTTGTTTTTTTGGTTACTGTTTGATGACTCTTTAGTCAGGTTTTCCTCTGGATTCATTTTTATTGGGAATTTAAATAATTCCTGTTTTTTTGTCAAGTGTAAAAAATGATAAGTGTTGAGTTGGGTACTGACTCCTTATTGTCTAGGTGTTTGCGACATATGGTATAATAGTCTCTCTTTCTAGGTTTTTTCTTTCCTTTCATCCTTCTCCTTATATGAGCATAATTCTGGAGCCGGGATTGTTGAGTAGAGAGTTAACATCCACCTCCCCGCCATTGGCTGTTTCTTACATTCCGCTGTCATGCTGGAATCGATCTGTTGGCGTTGGTTGACGTCCGGAGTTGGAGTACTGCTGCTCCTGGTGCATTGGTGGATTTGATGATGTTTGCCTACTTATTATTATATATTATATAGTATCTTTTGCCGAATTTCTTCACATAGTGATATCTATCATATGAATAATTGCCCACATTTGGGTACTGTTCTACAATTATTGTTTCTCCATTTATTTAATTCAGTATTAATTTGATTGTGAGATCTTACACAACTAATTTGCTTCACTTCAAAGAGTAACGTGATTTCCCTGATACCACGGTAAAGCGCACGATATTTTCCCTACCCTGGTTTATCAGTCCTGATCAGCAATTATTATTGTGTTTGATCATATTTATCCATCTAACTCATGCATTTATTCATTTAACTTCATAGTTTTATCACATATATATTTCATCTGCATTATCCACTCCCATGCCTTGAGCGGCAAATATATTTATTAGCTATTGATCGACTTTTCTTCCTACACCTCTACCCTACCTCAACCACTAGTTGCTTGCGGTTTCTGATTTGTTTTTTTTATTACTTTATTTGTAAATTCACTGCTTGGTTACTCTCGGGGGCTCCGAAGACCAAGGACCTTCTGTCTTAGGTTGCTGAGAAGCCAGTGGCGCTTTGGTCAATTGATTGACCCACCCACACGCTGGCTGGGCAAGCTGGAGCATAAATGCTACGCACCAACGCCCCTTGAGAGTAATATGGTAGGTTTGTTCTAATAAGTCCCTTCAAGACAAAGAGCTTGATTACCTATTATAATTTTTTTCAAGCGTAACAATGAATAAAACATTCCTATAGACTCGCATGAACAAATGTTCTAAAATTCCATATTGTCCCCTTCTTGAAAAATATCAAATATTCCTCAAGAGGCATCAAAAGCATGCAGGTCTATAAAAATGTTTGCATCCATTGTTGATAAAATATCGGGAAACTGCAGCATTTTCTTTAAACATCTGTATCTTCTTTAAAAAAGCAGATATTGACATGACCAAAAAAACATTTCGTTGAGAAAAGATTGCACTCCACAACAAAATATAATGGAGCTAGATATTTCCGCCCAATTTTTCCACAGGGTGTTGAAAACTTGGGGGGAAATAAGTAGTAGTACACTCTGGTACAAAGTTCACTAAAATCGGACAACAGATAAAAAAGTTATAGGGATATAAATTTGACTCAAATTATTCTTGTCCGGAATTTATTGTCGGGGAGTGTATTTGAAAACTAAGGAATGAGGTGGGCGCATCTTTATAGTGAGGATGACGATTTTTCCCGGAAAAGGTCCTTGTTACAGGACCTGCGCACCCTGAACTTCACCCTGGAGAAGAGATCGAAAAATTGAAAAAAGCCCCTCCGATTACTCGGGAGGCCAACACTCACAATAAAATCCATTGGGAGGGGAGATATGTACGGAGAAATGATTGGGTTGTCCCTCCTCAACAGTTTCCTCACAGATACTCCGGCGTCAAAGTGAAAATAACGCTTATACTCTCCATGCCGGTTTATTATGGACTTTTGGTTTTTCTATTAAACGGCCACCGGTCCCCTACAATCATCCAAACAAATCAAACTGTCCATTCACTATGCGTTTATTACGCACAAAAAAAAACATAAAATTAAATTGATTGGGCGTCTACGTTGACAGTATCTGTAGCACTGCTTGCTCGGTTGCCAGATCGAGAGTCTTCGAAGCCATACTAATGTCCAGATTACAAATTTGTAGTACGAAACAATTGTTTTGTCGGGGATGAAGCGTGTTCTCTAAGGGGGAGAGCATATATCGTTGCTGGAATACAAATACCCGGAAACCCACAAAAACTCAAATTTCCGATTTTGGTGTGTCATTGGAAAGCGTAAATCGAGTTCTACAACTCTGGTGATATATTGTTTCACTTTGCTAAACACTTGAGATTTCTAATACCTTGTATTGTAAATGCTCATATTTTTCGAGCAATATCTCCTAACCAACATTCAGGAGAATGTCGAATGTCTCGTATCCCACAAATACCCGAAATAACCGTCTTTGAATGATCAAGTTGATACCTCGTAACCCACTTTAGTTACGTTGCGACTTGTTAGAGTGATGTGTGTATTGCGTAACTCACTCCAAAAACGAAATTCTCATTGCAATACCTATATGCCACACTACAAATGTAAAAAAAAAATAAAAATCAGCACAAAACTTTAATTTTGTATGCATGTTTATTGTCAAAGTAGATTTCCCAGAAGAAACTTTGAACACTTTTAATAAAAAATAGTTTTTTGCTTCTCCTGAAAAATTACATTTTTGGGTTTACGAGGTATTAGCTCTTCAGCGACTATATGTCATACTTATTAGTCATTGACTTCAATACTATCTAGGCATCTCATCCACAAAATGGTATTAGTGTTGACGCCAACATCACAATAAGTGCGTAAGAGATAGAATGAGGAATCCAAACCCATTGGGCAACACAGCACGAGAACATCTGATCATCTCCATATGTTCGGACTCGATTTAACCTGTGAAAGTGAATTTCGGGATATGAAATGTCCAGTTTTTGAAACAGCAAAGACACTCAAACCATTTTGCACAAATTTAGTCATTATACAATACAACACTTCACAACACCAAAATAAAGGAATAAATCAATTTCATATTTAGTATGAACTAGGTTTATTTAATACTCAAAAAAAACATGAATTAACTGTCTAAGTGACAATGTACTTGATATGATTAAAACCAAGACTACTGCTAAACAAATAATGGATACGCTTTGTCAAACCTACGTCAAAAGTGGTGTTGCATCGCAAGTACAGTTGCAACGAAAATTAAGGAACATGAAATTTGATAGCAGCAGGAAAGAATCACTGGATAATTACATTGTGGAGTTTGAAAAGACAATGGCTGATTTGAAAAATGCAGGAGGGAAAATTGATGACTCTGAAGTGGTTTCGCAGTTATTAGCATCGATTGGTGATCCTCAATTTCAAAGTGTAATAACAGCAATAGACATTTTGTTTTCTCAAGGCAGTGATAGTGTAACTATGGACTTCGTCAAAAATAAACTGTTGGCTGAAGAACAACGTCATAAAGGACAACAGCATGAACAGGGAGTGACTGAAAGCAATGCTTTCTTTGGAGGAAGAAAACAAAAACCAAAGTTCATGTACAAGTGCTACAATTGTGGGAAACGTGGACACAAAAAGGCGGACTGCACTGTTCTCAAGAAAAAGGAGTTTGGGAAGGCAAATGTGACGGAAAATGGTGCTGAAAAGGACGTAACTTTTATAGCATGCTTGACTAGTAAGAACATTCTAAACTCAGAAACCAAGATGAAGTTTGTAGTGGACTCTGGATGTACTAACCATTTAACTACAAATGAATTTGAGAAACATCTTGTAGACAAAAAGAATGTTGATTACTGTATTAAGGTTGCCAAAGAACGTCAAAGTGTTCAAGCCAAACTTGAGGGCACTTTACACCTACAAACAGCAAATTAATGGAGAGTAAAATTGGAGAATGTACTAATTAGTGACAATCTAACTCATAATCTGCTCTCAGTCAAGAAAATTGAGTCCAAGGGTATGAAAATAATTTTTCAAGATGGTAAAGTTGCTATAAGGCAAAACAATGATAGTTTAGTAGCAACTGGAGAGTTGGAAGGAAGTTTATATAATATATTAGAACTGGACATTCCTAGAATTGAAGCTAATTTAACATCTAACGAAGAAAAGGACTTGTGGCATAAAAGAATGGGCCATTCTTCAAGATATCCCCCATCATCAGTATGTGAAGTATGCCTGCAAGGTAAGCAAACCAGAAAACCTTTTGAAAAATTGCCAGAAAATAGAAAAGCTAAAAGTGTGATTGGATGTATTTCGAGTGACGTGTGCGGACCTATGAATCCAGTCAGTCATCATAATGGTAATAGGTACTTTATCACTTTCATTGATCATTACTCACATTTTGGAGCAGTATACTTCCTGCAAAATAAAAATGAAGCTTTTCAAAAGTTCAAAGAGTACTTAGCTTTAGTACATAACAAATTCAAGACTTTACCTGAAAGACTCAGGTGTGACAACGGAGGTGAATATGTTTGGCATGAGTTTAAGAACTTTTGTTAACAAAAAGGCATCAAGTTGGAGTACACAATACCAAGAACTCCTCAATAGAATGGAGTCTCAGAGAGGTACAACCGCACCCTATTGGACAAGGCTCGATGTTTGATCTTCGAATGTAATATGGAAAAGTCTTTTTGGGAGGAAGTTGTTGGAACATCATTGTATTTAATCAATCGTACTCCCACCTCCACTTTACAAAAAAATAACAATCAAAAACAATACCTGAAGAAAATAAGAATTTTTGGGTGTACTTCGTATGTACACATTTCGCCTGAAGTAAGAACAAATAAACTGAATTCCAGAAGTCAGAAGATGTATTTGGTTGGCTACACCAATAATGGTTATCGTCTGTGGAATCCTATTCAATTGTAATCTCAGCCAGAGATGTGATATTTGATGAGACAAAATGTACAACAAAGATACAAAGCAACCCCATAAAAATGACTATCAAAATCAAGAAATTGACATTAATCCAGACTCAGTAGACGAAGAAAATGATGATGTTCAAGAGGAGCAGGAAAATCAGACTTCAAATGAAAATGGAAGACCAAGAAGAGAAACTAAAATTTCTTCAAGATTAACTGATTATGATCTGGATTTTGACAGCAACGAAAGTTTTATGGCAGCACTATTTGTTGGCAGTCTGGATTCCAATACCCCCCAGACCTATTGAGAAGCTGTTTCACTTGGCAATGGCTGAAATGAGGCTATCAAAAGCGAGCTAGATGCTTTAAAGAAGAATGAAACATGGGAAATCATTCCGAGACCAGAAAATGTGAATGTGATTGACTCAAGATGGGTGTTTTGGGAGAAAGACTGCAATAATGGTCAAGTCATCAAGAAGGCACGACTTGTGGCACGTGGCTACCAACAAGGGAATTGTGACAGCTCTGAAGTCTACTCACCTGTGGCTCGCATGCTTTCCATTCGTGTGCTTCTTTCCCTATGTGTTGAAAATAATCTACTTGTGAACCAATTGGACTTGATTGAAATGAACTTTAAAAGATCTCAATCTGATCCATGTCTGTATTTTAATCAAGATATTTGTTTGATTGTACATGTTGATGATATGATCTTATTCAGCAGATGTGAAGAAAAATTAAATGTTTTCAAGCAAAAGTTGTTGCGAAAGTTTGAAATGAGAGACTTGTCTCCTAAGAATCAAGTTAATTTTCTTTAACATTTTTGGGATTAAAAATCACTAAATCTGATAATAGGTTGTTTTTGAGTCAAAAGGATTTGATTGTAAAAATATTGAGTAAGTTTATTATGTCAAATTGCAAAGATTCAAAAATTCCAATTCAACCAAAACTTAATTTGAATAGTGAATCATATGTACAAAAGTCAAACTTACCTTATAGGAAACTCATCGGATTCCTTATGTACGTTATGTTAGGTACAAGACCTGATCTGAGTTATTCAATTTATTACTTTAGTCGTTTTTAAAACTGTTACACGTTAGAACATTGGTCATATTTGAAAAATGTTTTGCGCTATTTAAAGTCAACAATTAATTTTGGTCTTCAATATAAAAAGACAAAGGATTCTGATAATCAAATAATCAGTGCTTTTGTGGATGCTGATTATGCAAATGATATGAATGACAGAAAGAGCATTTCCGGTTATGGAATAAAAATATATGATAATTTTGTATTTTGGAAATCTAAGAAACAAGCAACTGTGTCACTTAGTAGCTCAGAAGCAGAGTACATTGCTTTATCAGATTGTACAACAGAATGTATTTTTGTGGGACAACTGCTTTTTGAAATACTCAATATAAATTGTTTTTCTGTCAATGTATTTGAAGATAATCAGACTTGCATTAAAATGTCAAATACATTAGAAACAAAGCGCAGCAAGCATATAGATGTGAAACATCATTTTGTTAGACAATGTGTTGAAGATAATAAAATTAAGTTGCACTATGTCCCAACATCGGATCAAGTGGCGAATGTTTTTACCAAGTCTTTAGCTTCTCCAAAGTTCAAGTATTTTTGTGGTAAATTGAATGTTTGTGCCAGGTAAAGACTGTTGAGTATTTGTATACCATCATGTAGATGTAGAGGTATAAGTTTTGCTATATATTGATCCTTTTGTTGTTTTCTTAACTGAATTCAGCTTGGTACACGTTTTTCAATTTTTAGTATAAGAATTGAGGGGGTGTGTTGGCAGAGCAATTCTTATAGAAAAGTGCACTCATGGTGTGTACAGTGCTTTATGGAACTCATAAATATGTGTAGGCAAACCCTTTGGTTTGACATTTGATAGATGTCCAATAACTGTCATGTCATTCAGGAGTCGATAAAAAGTCGTTATTGTTAACCGACGATCCACCAAGTTCATGTGCCCCTTTTATGCTTTTACGCCATTAAAAGTGCTTCTGAAATCATTAGTGTGTTTCACTGGGAACCTCAAATTACTACATAAAACTCCTTGATTTTGATTGTATCATGTCTTATCAATAAATGATGTGAGCAACGGAAATTTCATAGTGAAAGTATACCTGAAGATTTGCCCAATTCGGCAACCGCGGTATGCGCAAGTGAGCTGACGATAACGGCGATAGATATAAACTCAACAAAGATAGCGGAACGGAAAATATCCACGGCATACGTTCAGAATTAGATGATGGTGCCAATAGCTTCTCAAGAATCCCTTCTCTTAAGCTTTATTGAACTTTGTGGTATTAGTAGTGGGGACAAATACACTTGGTGTAAATACAGCCAATTATCTGCCACTATTATAAAATCGACGCCCCACCCGTGCGGTCACGCTGAGCAAGCAGTTTTGTTGCTTAAGTAACGTCCAGCATGGATATGAGCAGTGGCAGTAGTGTAGTAGCTCTCACTCTCCTCCTTATAAACGTGGGCAAAACATAGTTGTATTGTTGGTTGCTTAATTCAAAAAGAAAATAATAATTACGAAAAAGTCTTTTTAACACCATGTTGTATCTTTAAAACAATGCTGTTGCTGTTACAGGAAAAGTTTGTCGTTCACTGAAACACTGCATTTATAGAGACAGCTATTTAATATTGCCCCTATTACTTTTTATGTGATACAAACAATCAATACATTAATCAGAGTCTAAACGCTAACATAAATAATCGACTTACAACCATTCTACTGTTTTCTAGCTAGCTTCGACCACCTTCACTTGTCAAAAACCCTCAGTTCTGTAAAACTCTGAACATACTCAAGAAATGGACTTCCGGAACCATGTTAATATAGACTTGTTTTCATGAAATTGGCTCAGGAATTCGTCCTTACATTTTGTGTGCGCAATCAGGAAACACTTTCTATGATAATAATACAAATCTGTAACATATTAAATTATTTGACTTTTTGGTCGGGATGTAGAGACAAATTTGCGATAGAAGGTCACGAGTATTATTAGCAGATCTTAATGAAAAATCAATTTGAATATCTCATCAAATCTTCTCATTAGACTATTTCAGCTAAATAGATAAGATACTTTTGGATCAAGAATTTCATGGTTTTTACAAAATCGTAACAATATGATAAAGATAAATGGTGAATCAATTAGAAGATCAAATTGATGCTTGATACAGAACTGGATGACAATTTGACATTGATCGAGTTTGCTACTACAGTTATCTCTTTTTAAGCAAAACCGTGGTTCTAGATCTGCCATTCAGGAACCGGCAGCAGCAAGATAATGCTTCTACACTCATATTATTTTTGTTAGGTGTTTATAATTGTCTAAGTCTATTTCAACCCAACAAACATGGAAAGTCAAATTCACCGCTTTTAGACCTACGTATGGCCGGAAATTAATAATGTCCAATCATGAAAAGGGCAAAATTACCGACATTTGTTCACATATTTTCCTATGTGGGGAAAAAACTAAAGAAATTTGGAAGTGATAAATACGTCGATAGGTCCTATTTCAGGGATACAGGACCATGGCACCGTCGCGTACATGTGTAAATAATGGAGTATTTTGTCACGTGTCGAAGTGAAAAAATTACTATTGCGTCTCACTTGGTATAATATTCACGTAGTAGTCTATTGATTATTGGAAGGAAATGTGAGTGCGAAATAAACTTTTCTGTATAATATCGGAAAGATACTTGCAGAAAATTGATGCGTCCTGATTGGATGTCCATTTCGATACATTATTACCAGAGTTTGCGAAATTCTGAAACATAACCTTGAATCCAAAATAACTGTAATAGCCTAGAAATGTTATAAATAAACTGGCCAGTGGTTGTAATCATCTTTGAATATGTGAATATCCCCAAAAGTAGTCAGAAATTCAATAAAATTCGGACATACCACTTCGTTTTTCTAGATGCTGACATTGAAACATGGCCCCTCTCATATATTGTGTGACTATAAGTTAATTTTTCGACCTTAATGACTTTATTATTTCTTGACTAGGGTCAAAATTGACTAGATATCGACCTTTCTTATAACCACCTGGCGATAGAGACAGAATTGTGGTAATATTCCACCTTAATTCAGAAAAAATAAAAGTCTTGTCCTTGAAGGTAACTTTTTGGTTGTTCACAAGTAATTTTATACTTATTCTCACACCTTATATGTCATGATTGTACAAGAGACGGTGCATTTTTATCTTGTTCTTTTCTTCTGGTCTAGAGTTCTTAGATAGTTTGTTGGGACATCAGGTCAATATTTCAAATAATTGGGCCACTTTATCAATTTTAGCGTTCGAGGTTATTCATGAAGTTGAACGACCTTTTATATAGCACAACAGACAGGTAGCGATAAAGACAGAATATTGGTCATAATTAAGTAATATTCCACCTAAATTCAGAGGAAGTCAACTTTTTTGGTTATTTTCAAGTAAGTTTAGACTTCTTTGTATACCTTATTATATGTCGTCGTTGTATATGACACAATTCATGTTTATTTTTAGTAACCTGCAACTATACTGATTAACCTACAGGAGAATCATCTAATAGAACTTTATTTATGTCGTGGATGAGATAAAGTTGCTTCGAGCTGAATAACTAACAGCTGTTTATGACATTGAAGTTAAATTGCAGGGTAAAAGGAGGTAGTTTTATACCAAATCAAGACATTTTTCTTTTCTTTTGCTTAAAAGTTCTTAAATTGTTTGTTGGGAAGAAATTACAGTAGAGGCCTTTACTTGAACTTTATCCATACCAATCTTTGTCTCTGTTACATTGACGAGTGGTACAGCAGCAAATGTCGAATGTTTAATTCTCTTGATGACCGGAAGACGTTGAAGGTTGAAGTCTTTGTGTAAAGTGTGCCTGGTTAACCTAATGAGTCGTACTAGCGTAAATGTGACACAAACTACATGAACAATTAACCTAATCAATCATTTTGACAAACTGAACCCCGCTATATATACTGATTCTAGAGACTTCAAACCCAGTGACTTATTTCAAATAATGTATCGAGTGGCCCTTTTTCTATTGGAAAAAGATTCGAGCTGACGTCCAGTAACCATCTTGATATATACAGCTAAATCCTGAATTAATGATTGTATGACGAATGTAAAATCAGACGAATTTGATTTTTTTTGTTTCATGAATATATTCCCTCATTTTCCTCACCACAATAAAAGTATTATGTTCCAAAAAGTCTTGTTCTCCTAATATCTCGATTCATGCCCAAAACACTCAACCTCATAGAAGGAACATTGGTAATCGGTATAGTAATATACCGGATGGATGAGTAGTTTCGTGAGTGTGAGAGGCTCATGTGTCATTAGAGGACAGTGGAAAAGTCCTGAAAACCCAAGTACCTTTCTGTTGAGGAGTGAGTAGCGCTGTTCCTTCAAGATGGTAAAGTAAGTTCTAGGGGTCTCACTTGTCTCGTTTGACATGGATAGGTGTAAAAGATATAAATTGATCGTATCGTATGCCTATTGACCTGTTCATCACCAATATCACTGAATCAGAGGTGATTTTTTCACTGTTCATTATTTTATTCAGATCAGAATGTTTTGTTTTGTTTTCATGTGGATGAGGACCTTTTCCTGTCTAATGCTTGCCGACAACACTTGAGGGGATATGCAATGTAAGATCCACGACGCCTAAGAGTAAGAGGAACTCTTCAAATCAGACCTAGTTTTACACCAATGTTTTTTGGTGTATGTGATTGTCCATGTTTGGACCGATAAATAACCAAGATAATTACTCAAAAACCAAGTGATTCTTTTTACCAAACATGGACAATCTACAGTTACTGAGAACAAATCTGGCAACTTGTATCTGAAATATTATTTTGGGAATGCTCGTGGTGGTCCTTCACCACTCCAAGTTAAAATGTGTTTACGTTTCCTAAATATGACCTTCAAAGTTCAAAATCAAACCGTGTTTAATTTAAAAAGAAAGAGCTGTTTACGTCTACACTCTATATCAAAATCCAGTTTTGAAATCAATACAAACCAAACTGTCCGTTTATTTTACAAAAATATTTGAACTAAAACGGACCTTGATCACCTTAAAGTATATAAAGATGTTCCGCACCTTGTCCGATTTTATAAACTTTCGTTTAATTACTCCCCGCTGTAGCTACCGACCAGTACAAATAAATTCTGAAACTAAATGATCAAACGAGAAATAAGCAATGTATTTACTCCTGCCTAGACGATTAATTGCCATTTGGTCGTCATGATTCGCGAAAAATTACATCCTGCCTGAAATTTATACATTCAATTCACGATTATTTGAATTGGGTGCTGCTTTGAATCGCATCGATAAATTATCAAAAAATAACACGAAATGGTTAGGTACCATATGTTTCCAGAAATGAAATATCATTCATCCAAAGAGATTTAAGGTGAAAAAACGTCGTCACGCAGGTCGTTAAAGATTCAACAAAACAACAGAAATAGAAAAGAAGTACGGAAACAGGATGTCAACCTTCACCTATACATATCATCAGTGTCCGTGTTTGTCCGTATGCAGTGTTGGGTTACTTTCAGGTAATTAATGATTCCAAATACGTACGTATATCAAGCGGTTCTTTGTACAGAGTCGGAGTGAAAGACTGTAGATTCTTTATATAATGTTTGAGCATTCTTTGAATAGTTCATTATTTGATGTGTTCGTCGCATAATTTATATTCTCTTCAAAACAATCACACGATAAAATAACATGAACATAAGTTCTGAAACATACCAATTAAATATCTATCAGAATTACTTTGAATATCTACATAACATAGCCAAGCTGATCCATAACCTACCTACTGATACATTCAGTACATTCATGAAAATTGAATCTATTTTTTAGTGACAAGTACTGACAAAAAATGTCATCAATAAACAGGGAGAGTCTCTTTTACTTGTGTGGAATAAAATTATCTTCCAACATATGTCAGGATTCATTTGTAACGATGACAAATAAATAATGAAATGATTTACCGAGCTCAGCTTCACTTTTGGCCAGAACAAATGCACCTGGAATAAAAAAAACTGGCTGAGTCACCTTCCTTTTTGATGTTAACATGAAGTGTGGTATTCGACAAGTTTAGGTTCTTGGGATGTTCAAAATTAAAAAAGACAGTGAAGATAAATTCTGTAATTGCTTAATCCTTTATACTGATACGACAGTTCGTACCCTATGTATATGTAGAAACGATAGTCAACCCCGACCACAATGCAAGTGTATTATAGTCATACAAAATATTGGATCAATGGTTGACCACCACATAAACACTAGTATAGCATTCTGCACTCTAACCAAATTAGACAAAGATGAGGCGTCCCCTCGGGCGTTCCCACGGGCGTCTCCCACGTAGGCTCGCCATATAACCAGACACAAATAGTTTTTCTCTTTATGCAGTTATTGATAGTTAACATACCGCTAAATGTATCAAGCCACAGGCCTAAAGCCCATCGTTCTAGCATTCTATAACCTTATCACCAAACAGCCGTAGCAAATCGTTGAAGCCCTATTAATGTTGATAATCGATCACTCGTTAAAAGTCGAGAACACTTATACCTAATTGCCAGGAAATAAAATTCGCTTGCAGACCATTTGACAAGCGTCAAACTCTTTAGACCATTGATAATACATTTCAAGCCGTAATCGCTAAAAAAAAAAACATTTCAACCTGATTCTCGATAGTTCACAAGAATCAAACTCTTTGGACCTCTGGCAAGACTTCTTACCATCTTCGCTGGTAGAGGGCGGAGAACAGTGATACTACATGAAAGCATCTATTATCTTAATTATTTAAAGTATTCAAGCAATTTAAATGAGGTTAGGTAACTTTGCGAGAATAGGTGTCTGGTCATCATTACAAAACACCTTAGCAGTTATAGTTGTTCATCCTCTGCACAAAAATTATCATCAAAAACAATTTAGGTTCTAAATATCACTTTGACCACTGTCAAAATGATGTATCAAGGTAAAGAGGAAAAATCAGAAACCACTGAGTATGAATACCTTGAAAAAATACTACATAACTTGCTACAGAACCAATCAGTTTCTTCCGGATGTTTCGAAACATCTCAAAGATCTTTTTTTGGAATAATTAACCTCTTTGTAATCTTCAACGGTATATCTAGCTTTAACATAGCGAAACCAGAAAACTTTGCGCCATGGAATCTGACTCATGTTGAAAGATTTTTTTCCAAATACCTCAAAATAAAAAAGTCTTGGTATGTTAGGTTTTTGACCACAAATGATCATGGCTTTGTTAATGCATAGCGAATAATTTGTGTCCAATCCTCTGCAGAATACACTAGAACGTAGGTATGTCGATTTTTCTTCTAACTTCGAATGAATCG
This sequence comes from Orchestes rusci, assembly GCA_958502075.1. Taxonomy (NCBI): domain Eukaryota; kingdom Metazoa; phylum Arthropoda; class Insecta; order Coleoptera; family Curculionidae; genus Orchestes; species Orchestes rusci. Next base: position 25,074,382 of record OY293303.1, read on the forward strand.
AGTCGCATACCCTTTTCCTTGTTACCAGTTTCAAAAAATGTATGATGTATTCGATTTAGGGTGAGACAACTTGAGATAGCTTGAAACACCAAGAAAGAAGTTTTTTTGTAGGCCGCCACAATCATCGGATATCATTCCAACGTGGACCTATTCAATACTTTGATGTGCCAGAATGTGATCGTGATTGTACGAGGAGATTTTAATTCAAGGATGAAGAGGTCCTTGAGTTTTCTCTCAAACATAACAACGGACATCCTGGTTGGCTAAATAGTGATCAGTCAAATTATAGATGATCAATTATCTTAAATAAAGTATTTGTCCTGCTGGACTTTTCGGTGTTGTGAGACTGCTTGTAGGTAGAACTTAAAAGATGAAACTTCCGTTTTTTTTTCCTTTTTTCTTGTCGTCATCTTGCGAGCTGATTCTTTTCTCTCAAAATGTTTTTCAAATTTGTCTTCTCCTTTTATTTTTTCAGTTCCTGTCAATCTTTCACTTTTTACACTGACCTTTTTCTGGCTTGAAGAACCCTAAGTTATATTCCCTTGAAATTTGACTTCATTTTTCTAAAGAAGCTAAGTCTATATTTTTTTTTCTCCTGGCACATTCCTTTGTACATTGCATGCATAATGGAAAGATTTAAAAAGAGATTAAGGTACTTTTTGTGAGGAGCTTCTGCAGTGATACCATTGAACGGCAGAAAATCAGAGGATATGTTCCCTGATCAGCTGCTCATTATACATAATTTGCTAAGATTGTTGAAGGTCTGTGATTTCCATGCATGTCTTTCTCAATCAATGCATTGGAAGAGCGGTTCTGATTAGCGAATTGGTTAGATCAAGGGAAAATAGCCACAAAAAACTCCAACATACTCTCTTCTTTTGTCCATCAAACGTCAAGCTGTCGTGTATAGGTTTTTCTAGAACTTTCTAGGCTTCTTATTACTCTATTCATCAATTTCTGTTAAACATGATCTTTGGTCATCTATTGTCGACAATTCACGAGATTCATCATAGATCCTACAACGGTCTTCTTCCATGTCCATGACAAAAAATGTATTGCAATTATGTTTTGATTTTCCAGAACAGGATGATGATAGCATCGGTCGAGCAGGTTTTTGTCTCTTTGCGCACCAACGTATGCCTCGCGGTCAAGTTTCCTTTGTTTTCTAACGTTTCTCTTCCTTATTCTTCTTTTTCTTGAGGAAGTGCCCTATGATAATATTTGTATTCTAAAATTGTATATTAATTATTGTTATCATCTAACTTGGTTCATCTTTTGGAATTTTTTCGTTTTTTCAACGTTTATTTCCATTTGATTCAGTGCTGGAACTCGAACAAGTTGAACATGAACTGCTAGAGAGGTATTAGAAGAATCTCTCCCTTTCGAGAAATTTCGTTTCATCCTGGAATTGGAAGGCACACTTACATTCATGATTATTTGTTAAATTCGTCTAAGTAGATAAACACGAATGGCGATGGGGTTATCCAAGAGGACAAATGGACCAAAAATTTAAAAAGTCATGCATAAGCACCTTCTGCATTTTGCAACACAGAAGTGATAGCTGAGAGTTTCAAAACGTCAATTGGGCGCCATTATGAAAAATGCTACTGGCCCAAAATTGAAAAATTGGAACGAGACAGTGACCTCAAACTTTCAGAATGTGATTCGTATAAAAAACCTTCAAAATGAGGTATCACCTGACATCAGGATTCAGGGAAGACTGTTAAGAACTGTCGCCCTCTTTTTTTTCCTCTGGGGTCGGGGTAAGTGGATGCTCCTCCCCCTCTTCCTTGACCCCCAGTTCTTCGGGTGCGCCTGGTCTTTTGGCTTTTGTTTGGCTTTGAGTGCAATGCTGGAGGAGGAGAGAGCATTCTCCAAGCCATAGAATGGACGGTTACTCAGTTCCGTTAGCAGTCTAATTGACCCTTGATCGACGCCAACGATCAGCCGTAGGCCCCGGGGCTCCTCTATCCTATACCATACCCTCCACTTGCTGACAGCAACGCCCAACGTCTAACGCCCGGAAGTCAAATGACCCCACTGGTCAGCCTGAAGGCAGTACTGTCAGATGCCACGAAGAAGACCCGTTTCCAGGCTCTCACCTTAGGTAAGACCCCAAGAAGACACTTCCTCGATGACTGGTCTGCAGCTGTCACCAGCATCTGCCCTCGCCACAATCTGGACGACATAAATCGCGGCGTCGGTGTGCCGCTGCCAGTCGGTGTTGCCATGATGGCCCCAAGGACTGCATCCGAGAACTCCATTATCTCCGTGTTGGTGATATTTTCAGAGTCCTTCCTGCTTACCACAATCTGAAGAGAAATATCCGTTGCGGCGTCCGCGTAAGCTGCGGCCTTGAGTGCGGGTAGGTGAATCAGAGGCGGAAGGTTGCAGAAGGTCCCACTGGGGTTCATTCCTCCACCTCCATCGAAGAGTTTTTTCGTTTTCGCTCAACCGATTTTGATGAAATTTTCAGTGTTTTAATACTCAATGGTATTGCATGTCTCTGAGTATTTAAAAAAAAATACCTCGTCCAGGGCTGGAGTTGAAGAACATGTGTGCACTATTAAAAAAAATGGTATTACATAATTTTTTCAGAACAATGATCTTTTTTTCTAAAACTTAAATTTCCAACTAAATAGCTCTCCTGACTTTTTTCTCTCCGACACACCGTTTTCAACTAAAAAAATAAAAACAATTCTAGTGTCCTTCAAAGCGTTGATAACCGAAAATTTTCTGTTTTGGTAACAGGAGGAAGTCCTACTGTTCTACTCGTCGGAGAGAAAAAACTCAAGTGATTTTTTTTATTTTCAATGAGTATTTTGAAAGAATACAAAATTTTGTCTAAAAAACAGTGGCGTGTGATTTTTGTTTTCTCGGACAAAAAAACACCCTGTATCTAGGAAAGGGGTTCCCCATCTCAAACTTCTTATTTATGGCTTCTCTATTTGCTGTGAAAGTAGTGACCAGTTGATCTGGGACACCCCGTATGTACAGTTGAGTTCATTAAAATGTCACTCTATTTTTGCTATGCTAACCTGTCTCATATGTATCATAATTTTAAAGGAAAGTCAAACAAGCAACCCGTGAGGGACTTTGTTCACGGTTCCTATTTTATTTTTAAATCCCAAACAATATATTTATATCAGCAGTAACAAAAATAGCTGTATGACTTTCATCTGCACAGAACTGTACCAAATTCGAAATATATTTCGAATCGTCGTCCGCTGAATCCATCATATGTTCAAAAAGATAAAAATCCAATAGTTCCCCTGGGGCAAGCAATAAGCTATCAGAATATCCAGGGACAATTGGAAAAGTAGAACAAGAACAACGCCGTCAGAATAATGAGTTAGTTGTTTGAATGTATAACATCGTAAAACGTGTTTTTTTAATTAGTACCTATCCATTTTGATGTCCTGGAATTTCCAATTTTCCCTTCTATAGAATCCTACAGAAAAAAAAATGAGGGTCTAAATCCAATTCAAATCATATAGTCTGTTCATAGCTTTCCTGCGGTTACGTCATACTTTTCTGTCTCTCTTCTACACATTGAAAAGAAAATCACGTACGTCTGGACGAGGGTCTTTCGGATCAATTTGACAAATGTCCCATGTGGAGCGATCAATCTACGACATACTGCCAAACGTCAAATACTGTGACGTGACCGCAGAAAAGCATTGAACAAGCTGTATCTTGATCTTGATATCATCTATGGGGCCTCACCCAGGCCTCACCACACACATTGCAAATACCTACATGCATTTGCAATGTGTGTGGTGAGGCCCGGGTGAGGCCCCATAGACGATATCAAGATCAGTATAGCCACATGTTGAGAAGGTCACGATACATCTATAAGAAATCTGTATCAATTATACCAATACACGGTGGGACGTAATTGTAAAACATCAATGAAAGAATTAGAAAATATATGTTTTGAAGAAGTTACTACTCCAACCTCTAATGATGACAGTTGCAGTGGCATTATGGCAATCTCTCAAGAAAAAGAGGAAACCAGAAAAATGGGCAAGGAACTGGTTGTCTGTTGGGGTCCCATAGGCGATGAGATCGGTATCGCCACATATTCCATGACACGGCATCACAATTCTAATCGCGTACACGTTGTCGTTGAATCAGTATCGCGTTCTCAGTATCAGCAACAATCATATTGTATCGATGTCTGTCTTGCAACTAGGATACAGTATGTTTTTTTCTAGCACATGACCAACTTTATGCCCAATTTTTTTGTTTCCTCTTTTTCTTGAGAGCAACCACAATCATTACAGGTTTGAATGGTGACACCTTCTAAGCTTCCATTTTCAAATAATTCAACCCATCTCTCACGCTTCCGTGTCACCGTATATGGGGACGTTGATACTAATGAAGTCACGATGAGCTTTTTCCATCAAACATTGTCACGATAAGAGATTGAGGGATCTTCAACTGGGCCAAACCCATCGTGCTGGACTTGACTCGGGCAGCACATAACAACATCCATTGTTTTCCAACTACAGCTCACAGAACACACCGCCGGGGGTTGAGCATGTTGATGTTTTTCTGATCATGGGCCTTGAAAGTCATTTGTTCAACATTTCATTTGTTCAACATAGAGGACTTGAAGAAAAGAATAAATGAGAAAATCAGGAAAATCACACCGGAAATGTTGCAGACTTCATTGAAATGTTGACGTGTCTTGGGAAATCCTGAGAAAATTATTCAGCTCCCCGTTAGCGAATCTATTCCAGTCAAAGTCTCCACCCTGTATAATTGTTCCTGATTTGTTACTGTTTCGGATAGTGAAGAATGAATCCTGAACCCAGCAAGTGTGCTTGTGGTGGCGTAATCTTCAATTTTTGAGTGTCAGATCAGTATCCGCCTTTACTCCAAATCGACATATTTGTTTTTTTTGTCTGGTTTATTCTTCGTCGGTCTATTTCTGCGACTAAGGCTAATCACCGACGCCAGGGAATTTGTCTCACCCTATCTGGTAGTTTTGCCAAATCCCTCTCTGAAGAGGGGAGGTAACGTGCCAACATCAATGACACGGGACCCAATATTTAACGTCTTTTCCGAAAGACGATGCATCTCTCAAAACCAAATTCCAAATTTTACCATCGATGTTGGCCCGCCCGGGGATCGAACACAGGCGTCCTGCGTAAGAAGTCGATGCATAAGCTACTGCTCCACAACGCCGATAACATATTTGTTACAATTCATGTTTAAATAATCCCAAGTTATTTTACAAAGACAGTTTTGAATTGGGTCTACAAGTCAAGTGAGTAGATTAAATATTCCATAAGTCATCGAAGTACCCAGCATTACCCTTCGAGCCGGATAGCAAAGAGCAAGTAGATTGATGTGCCGGTTTCGTGGTGAGAAATCTCGAATAATCTGTCTAGGACGAGTTTGAGTAGCACGAGTTTCCAGAGTATTTGCTTTTCGCTAGTTCAAGTTCAACCGAAAAGTGGATCTAGTAGGTGATCTAGCGGAGGGGGTGAGTCGTCTCCAATTTTATCTCTTCTACCCGCGGTTTTCCCATTTTGCTAAAAGTTCAAGATTTCAATCACGCAGGTAATTTTCTGTCAAGGTAGCTGTCAAGTTCACGCTAGTTGAATATTTTTTTGAAAAATGGCTTTACAAGACAATCTTACAAGAAATAGGGGTTCTTTAGAAGCTTTCGGAAAAATTTCACCAAGTATGTAGATAAAAAACAAGATATTCTACCTCAAGAACAAAGTTTAAGTGGAACAGATCTCATCCAATAACAAATACGATAAAATTGTATAAAATGCGTTTTTCAAGAATTCTGTCAGATACAATATAGAAGAAGATCACAGCGGTAGCTAAAAATATTCTAGTCAAGTTTGGTCCAAAAAAGGACTGAGAGGTATCCTCTCCTCATTCAGGTCGATAGAATCATAGATCAGATTCATCAAATCATGAAATTGTTAAGTTGAGTCAGGTTAAACTGCCAGTAATTATGTGAGGTGGCTTTGAGCACTGATTTGGGAAATCAAGATTCATGTTTCGTGCTTTTTTCAACAGCCCGAGTGAAAATGTATGATAAATGTTGACATGTTGCTCGATGTTGGTTCAATGTCCTCGTTCGTTACCACGAATATTTGCGATCGACCAGAACTGGACAACGTTGGATTTTTTTTGGAATTTTTAATGCAGTTGTCAAAATACACGAAAAATACAATATTCAATTATCCTCATTACGTCGCAACTTCAAAGCAAATTTCACTTGTTTTATTTTTCCAAATATCACAAACGCAACACCACTTTTCAAAATCGACCTCAAGTCTCTACATATTCCAGAAACTGTAGATCTTGTTGATCCGGAACACCAAAGAATCAAACAATATCGTGTAATTCGAGTTGAAATCAGGATCTACGGAATGCTTAATGACCAAGACCAAAAGGACTTTGTATTGTTTGTTTTCGTGAGATGTTTCTTTATTTTTAGTGTTTGTACGGTCTGATGATGCCATAGTATGTGGCGAAACATGTAACCTTTCATCCGTATATTATATTTGTTTGAGGCCTGAAGACGTTGATCGTTGTTTTTCTTCACTTGATTAAAGGACCTCTTTGATACTATGGACGATTTCTCTTCAGTTCTACAATGGATGTTTTCCATAAAATAGGGAATGATTCTTCAAAATCGCAATTCTGAAACAAAGAAAAAAATATTTTTCACAGCCCGTATAAGTTGTTCAGGCATGCAATAAAATGTGCAAACCATCGTCAATGAAGAAAAACGTTCGAAAAATGCGAACCACATTCTCTTGTTTTCTCTCAAAAAGAGAACTCCACTACTATTTCTTATCGTTCATTATTACCCGGGATGACGGTTTCATTCAAGTTTCTTTATAGCATGTGACATCAAAAATGAACGCAATTTAGACCGCATATTTCACTGCCTATTGGTCCAACTTATACGGGATCTACTTATTTCAACCATAAGAATGAACATATCAATCCAAACAAAGGTTTCATGCCTCATTTTGCGTTTCATTTGCCTATTTACAACAAGTAGATATGGATTAGTTTTTGTGAGATGCGGGGTTTGTGTAACTGTAGCGCTGCCATGCCTAACGACCAACCAATTTTAGCACAGTTCATTAATAGAGAATATGTACAATTCCTTCATAAATGTGTTTGATACTTTGTATATTCATCATAGGTTTGGTTCAATATTCATTAACGCATTATTTATTTTTCATGCAGGTAGGTACTTGATGATTTAAGCATTCTGTTACATTTATTTATAATTTGATACAGTTCAATACATTTGTAATTTTTACAGGTAAAAAAATCGACGCCTACCAAAAGTAGAGCGTCGCGACACGTCGAAAATATCGATCAATTGCAGGGACCATGAAATTACGCGCATGCCAAAGTACCTCTTATTTATAAACTTTTTTGTTTTTTGATCGAACTCATTTATCTTAATCAGTTCTGAGTTTTAACAGTTCATAGTAAACATTTCATGATTAACAAAGTCAAGTAGACTTGACTTGAAATTATGCGCATGCGGAAGTACAAGTTAATCATAAACTTTTTTGTTATATATTGAAAACATTTATCAAGATCATTCCTGATTTGAACTGGTTTAGAACCTAAAAATTTCTTTGTTGACAAAAGTCTTGTAAAAATCATCCGTTATAGCATTTTTTGTCGATTGAGAAGTGTTTAATCTAAACCGTAGAAGCGTAATTTCAAATTCCCTGCAATCAATTTATATTTCCAACGCGACGCGGTTCTCAGCTGCTGTCGATAGGCGTCGAATTTTTTAAACAGTGAAATATATCTACTTGACCCCATACATCGAACAATTTTCACAGAAATTGAATATTTATATAGGTTTTCGAGATATTGGCATGTGGAGTTCTGAGTGGAAAACCCTGTGTAATATAAGTTTTTTGAAATGTAAAAAATTACACATTCAGATGGTACATTTGAAGCTGCTAATTTTTCCCGGAATCTACTGAAAAAATGCGATCAAATTCGTTCCATTGATCTGGCAGCGCTGGTCTATACCTACTGTGAATTGAAAAATTGCAATAATCCATTTTTGAAGAAAAGATCTACTTAAAAGGCTTATTAAAAGTAGATGAAGACATTTGCAGATTTCAATAAATATTGTGTCGATTTTTTTTAAGAACAAGACCAAGACCAAGACAAGACTCTCGAGGTAGAGTCTTGGTCTTGAACGTCAAGTCTTGGTCTTGGTCTTGAGAAGATTTTCAGATCTTGGTCCTGGTCTTGTCTTGGTCTTGGTGACAAGTCACTAGTCTTGTAGTTTCACGAAGCCCTGAGCAGAAGAAATGTTTTATAGTTTGGAGCAAAACCTTTGAGTGAGCAGTATTCATTTCATGTATGAATATTGTCAACGAGTCAATTTCCCTCGATATTTCCAATATTTCCATAGATATTCCAATTCATTTACTTAATTCAAATACCCGGGCAATTACGAGAAATGCAGCAGTAAGGGGTTCATTCAAGTTCAAAGGCACTAGAATGAACCCCAAACTTGTCTACTCGGCATTCTGAGGTAAAGGTGAAATGACGGCGAAATATGCGTAGTAATCATAATTTCAGTCAATATAAATAGTAGATGGTTCATTGAACAGATATCAGTTCTAACACTGGTCCGTCAAGAGGTGGTGCTGGTAGCATAGAACCCTTTTTGGAAAACATTTCAGTGCCTTATTGCCAGCCTACCTCTCTGACACCAGCTGCGTCTCCTCTCTCTCTCTCTGCTCCAAATATTATTATGTATTGGTAATTATCGTTTAGACATATTTGGTGAATAAAAGTAAAGTAAGTACCAGTCGTCGAGCTCTTTTGATTTACGCTACGTCCCCCAGTCAGACAATGGATCACTTGGTGGAGCAGAAATCCCCCACGTTGTGACAAATTTGGTGGAGGTGCCTTGTTCGAACCCGAGCGTTGGATCATCATATTCAATGCCAATCTTGGTTCCAGAACCCGAGAAGTGCCCCGACGTTATCAAGGACGTCATCACAGGGAAAGTCGCCGAGCCGTGTACGTCGCAGTCCGCTGACCTCCTAAGAATCGCTGTCGCAGCAGTTTCACGAGGGGCGTCAACAGCTGAATTTAGTAGGTTGTTGATCAAGCAGCGCCCCCGGTTTGCATAGACTAGCAGATTCCACTCGGTTGAGGTAGTCCCGACTGCACTGAAGCTATACGGTGGCACAAAGAAGCGTGATTAATTGGTATAATCTTGCCTTCGGTATCTTTTTTTGTTCTGTTTCATAAACGGCCACTTAGTTTTGTCCTTTTTCTTTCTAAATAATCTCTCTATTTGACTAGTTAAGGCTGGTGGTGAGAATATTTTAAGAATAAGGTTAATATTCCTGCACCCGTTAAAGCTGGTGGGCATATTTACCCGTTCTGAAAGAAAAATTTGTTTTGTTTTTACTTTTTCTTTCAAAATAATCTCTCTATTTGACCACTTAAGGCTGGTGGTGAGAATATTTCAAGAATAAGGTGAATATTCCTGCACCCGTTAAAGCTGGTGGGCATATTCACCCGTTCTGAAGGAAAATTTCGACTTGTTTTCTCATAGTGCTAGCACCTTCTCTATTTGACCAGTTAAAGCTGGTGAGGTGAGGTGTTAGAGTAAAATAGATATTCCTGAACCCATTAACGCCGGTGGGCATATCTATCTACTCTGCCGAGTGAGAACCTGTGCCATATAACTCTCTCATCAATTATAAAATTTTTGTGTTGTCATTTTGTTCTTTTTATGGCACAGAAAAAATTAAATAAACGAAAACGAGCACAGAGGAGACAGGAAAAATCAATTCAAAAATATTGCTATTGAGGATATTAACGTAAAAATTTAAAAGTCTGGCCGTCCTGTCACTCCCACTGTTTAACTAGAAAATATCGATTTTATAGAACATCTGAAGGCAAGGTATATCGAACTCTTCGGCGACGACAAAATCCCTAAATCCATGTCAGCAGCAGATATGGAAGCGATCGATCAAATCACTGAGAGATATATTAAGAAAATTGGGAGGGATTATGGGAAGGTAATGAGTTTCAAGTGCGAATTGTGCGAGTGTCGTTTCAATGACCTCAACGCGAAAGAAATGCACATGAAGGGCAGAAGACATAGTGTGCAATACATGAAAAAGGTCAATTCCGACCTTGTTGTGAATGTGAAGCCATGGCTAGACAGCGAAAAGTTAAATAGGAAGAATTGCGCAGAGCTGGTAGTGATGGGGATATGAAAGAGGAGAATTTAAACGACGCCGACGTTGTGGAACCGGATATTCAACCGGTGGTTGGCAAGGATTATATAGATGAAATCAAGAGCCATAGTGGAAAGGTGATGAATTTCAACTGTGTGGATGTGAAGGCCATTCAGACAGTGAAAAATCCAAGAGGAGAAACTGCACAGAGCTGATAGTGTCGGAGATACTATGACAGGGGAGAAATATGACAACGTTGTACAGGCGGATATTCAACCGGTGGGTGGCCTGGATTAAATTGAGAAAATTGAGAGTGATAATGGAAAGAGGAAAAATTGCGCAGAGCTGGTAGTGATGGAGATACCATGACAGAGGAGAATTTAGACGACGTTGTAGAGCCGGATATCCAACCTGTGGTTGGCCAGGATTATATTGAGGAGATTAAGAGCGATGATGGAAAGGCAATGATTTTCAAGGGCAAATTGTGCGTGTGTCGTCACAATGACCTTTAAGCCACCCCACATACACACTGCAGATCAGTCAGGAGAACTTGGAGATGCTACGGTTCACGCAGTCTATTCCTTGCCTTGTGTCAAAAGGCATTCCACGGACTCATGACGAAGGCATCAACAGTGAACCAAACTTTTTGAAGTGAATCAAAAGACTTTATAAAAAACGAAGTGGTAGACTCTTCGAATGTTGTCTAGCGAAATATTAGTTTATGAGTAGTGATAGAGCTCTATGATAAATATGTTATTATGATAACCATAAATGTATCAAAATGATTAAAGTGTTGTAAATTGTAAATGTTAGAAATATCTGTATAGCTTTAATCATAACTGGACCTTGACCGTCACCCACCTCAATCTGACTACCACAAGAAATACCATAGATGGGGCAATCCAGGAATGCAGAAGCATATATGCGCATCCCATCACAACTGGCCAAACACGACACGCTCAGAATTCCGGAGTGCTCCTAGCCTGGAACATTGTTCTGTCGGTAGCAGTTCTATATCTCCTCACAAGACGTCAACAAGCCGCCCTCCCAGCCATCATACCAGGGGTACATGGCGAAGAGGGGGATATACTGACACACAACATGATGCTGAGTATAACTTGCACTGCCTTTATAATATTTCTGTTATACCTTCCAGTAAAGATGCTAATCAGATACCTACTCAGGAGAGCAAAGGCGACAAACCCACGAACAGACCAGGCGACAAACAACAGACCACACACTCCAATCAAACAACAACGCATTAGCCACCTCAAATACACTCTGGAGATCAGTCAGGAAAAATTGGAGATGCTACGGCTCACGCCGTCCATTCCGTGCCTTTTGTCCAAAGGCATTCCACGGACCCATGACGAAGGTTGCAACAGTGAATCTAAAGACTGTTATATTGAATCAAAAGACATTTTTAAACAATGAAGTGGAAGACTCTTGGAATAACGCAATATTAGTTTATTAAAAGTGATAGATAGTGGGTATATTATGTATGTTAACCATAAATTTATCAAAATGTGTATAGTGTTGTAAATTGTGAATGTTATCTATATAGCTTATCATTTTTTTTTAGAGCACTTAAAGCATTGGAGGCCAATACTCGAGGAGAGGGGGCATATGTAAACTGGTCAATTTCTCTCGATATTTCCAATATTTCCATAGATATTCCAATTCAATTATTTAATTCAAATATCCGGGCAATTACGAGAAATGCAGCAGTAAGAGGTTCATTCATGTTCAAAGGCACTAAAAAGAACCCCAAACTTGTCGACTCGGCATTCTGGGGTAAAGGTGAAATGACTTGGCGAAATATGCGTAGCAATCATAAGTAGATTGTTCATTGAACAGATATCAGTTCTAACACTGTTCCGTCGAGAGGTAGTGCTGGTAGCAAAGAATCCTTTCTGGAAAACATTTCAGTGCCTTATTGCCAGCCTACCTCTCTGACGCCAGCTGCGCGCTCCTCTCTCTCTCTCTCTGCTCCAAATATTATTATGTATTGGTACTTATCGTTCAGACATAGTTGGTGAATAAAAGTAGTTAGTACCAGTCGTCGAGCTCGTTTGATTTACGCTACGTCCCCCAGTCAGACAGTGGATCACTTGGTGGAGCAGAAAACTCCCACGTTGTGACAATATAAAGCACTTAATCAGATGATTAAAGACAACTCAGGTTCTAGTGAAGTTGAATATTATATATACGCCGCATCATGGAGTGTCGCGAAGTGATAGTTTGACTGTTTGACAACAAAACTTGGAGTAGTATTCACTGCAAGATCACCATCTAGTAACGATATTTCACTTTTTCATATCCAGTATGTCGAACCAGTTCTCCAGGAGGATTTTCTTTTGCTACATTTGTGATTCCGCGAAGGTCGTTATGTAGTTTACGCCGACAGCAAAATGATGCACCGGCAAATCTTTGTGAATCGAAAACAAAGATGTTTTCAAAAGATTTGGAGGAGGAATGATCCCACGGAGGAGCTCCGTTCGTATATCTTGAACACTGTGACGTATGGTCATGCTAGTGCAAGCTGTCTAGCTATCCGCTGTCTATCTCAATTGGCCAACGAATTCGCAGATTCAAGTCCAGATATTTCAGATATCATCAACCGGTCTTTCTATGTTGATGATCTCTTCAGCACTGACACTATAGAACAAGGTCAATTCATATCCCAAAAGGTTGCAAAGATTCTAGAAAAAGGCTGTTTCAAACTTCGTAAATGTTACCCCAACGGGTCAAGGACTCTAGATGTCTTGACAAAGATTCTTAAGACGAAGCTTTCGCAGTTCTGAGATATGGTCCAGATGAAGAGACAAAGAGACTTGGCTTAACTTGGTCCTATTGTGATGACAAGTTGACTTACAGTATTAATATTTTCAATACACAGAGGGTGGCGAAGATGTTAGTTCTTTATCTTACTTCTAGCATATTCGATCTCTCAGATCTTCTGAGTTCATGATGCATTGTCACAGCAAAAATGTTCAAGCAGAAAATATGGTGTGGAAAGATGTCGTGGGGTGACCAGTTCTATTGGCACAAGTTCAAGAGCACAAGTTCAAGAGTGACTTACCCAGTTTTAACAAGCTTAACATTCAGCGTCATGACGTATGTGGTGCAGTAAAGGTGATTGAGCTGCACGGTTTTCTCGACGCCTCCGGAGAAGCTTATGAAGCATGTTTGTATGTACACAGTGTCAATGAAAGCGGATAAATTCAAGTTAGTCTTTTGTGTGCAAAGTCGAAAGTTTTACCGTTAAAAACACTGAGTATACCTAGGTTGAAACTGTTTAATGCTTTGTTGTTAGCACGTTTGATTGATAAGGTTAGACTATCTTCCAATCTCAAATTTCGAAGTTAGTGCTTTTGAACAGGTTCATCTATTGTTTCGCGGTGGATTCAGACTAGCCCTTATTTACTGAAAACTTTTGTTGGAACAAGGATGACTACTATACTGACCAAGAGTAAAGAATGGAGGCATATCTCCACTCAAGACAATCCTGCAGATTATGTCTCAAGAGGGTTGCATCCAAATCATATTGTAGAACAAGATGGTTGGTGGTACGGGCCTCAATTACTGGAATTGTCTTCCTCTTAATGGCCTACAAAAGTGTTCTAATCTTTCCGAATGGAAACCACCCACAATCAACACGATTATGACTAATCTAGTTGACGAGTTTTCTTTTGAAAGATTTCACAAATGTCTACGCTTAGTTTGTGTTTCCACTTATTTCTTAAGGTTAAAAAATAATTGCTTGAAACCGCTTGATTTCTGATCAAGAGTAGATGCCTCTCACGAGAGATGAGTTGATTTATGCCAAAAGTAGTTTATTAACAATATCACAAAGGCAATAATAATGGAATCAGAGTAAATGAAAGGTGACTTATTGGATGTGGAAAGTAAGTTTTAAGTCTAACTCCATATCTAGAATCTGGAATAATGCGCGTGGGCGGGAGATTTGACCTTTCAGAATTTTCTTCTGTTAAGAAACATCCAATTGTTCTCGATTCAAAACATCACTTAACAAAGTTACTATTCGCCCATGAGCATATTAGTTTGATGCATGATGGACCTCAAGCTTTACTGTTCAGTATCATAGACGAATTTTGGTCAATATCTGGTCGTAATCTAGCTCGATCAATGGTTCGAATGTGCATCAGGTGCCTTCGATTTAGGCCAGAATTCGTACAGGCAATTATGGCAAAATTACTTAAAAATGTTGGTCCATTTTTAGTGAGACAGGGATTGAGGAGAATTCGTAATTGTGCGTAAGAAAAATGTTGTGTGTTGGAGTTTTCGTGGGTTTCTCCACAAAGGCTTTACATCTTGAGTTAATGGATAATCTGCACATTTTTTGGAAATATGAAAAATATAGAGTTAGTAAGTACTGATGCCGGCCAACGGCCTCTATTAATGTAGTGATCACCGATTAAAGAGCGCCAATCAACATCCACTACGTCACAGAATACATTATCTATCTTTGTCTGGCGTATTGACTGAGATGAATCCCCGTTTTCGATCATACAGTGAAATTTGAGTTTTTTTTTTAATTATTTAGTATATTTTTGGGTATTTTGGAGAAAAAAATTTCGCTGATGACTTTTTAATATTGTCTAGAATACATAATATATAAAATTTTAAGTCATTTGAAAATGTATGCAAATTGTCCATCACTAGTTTTAGCACAGCTTCATTTCTTCAAGCTTCAAGGCGTTTCATTTCACGAAAGGGAAAACCTTCCAAAATAATGAGTGGTGATGGTGAAACTTTCGTGGGAGCGCACCGAGAACTTTCCAGAATTTTAGAGTCAAAACCTTCGTGGGAGCGCACCGAGAACTTTCCACAATTTTAGAGTCAAGCAAAGATATTGTAATGTCAGGTTTATCTAACGGGAGAATTGAGTGGCAGTTCACCTGTCCATATTTACCCCATATATGGGCGGCTTATGAAAAGGTGGAGTCAAGAGTGTCAAATTCCATTTGAAAGGGGTTTTTGCAAACGATCACCTTACATTTGTAGAATTCTCTAGTACTTCATATCAAATTGAGGCAATCTTGAATTCTCGACCAATTTGTCCAATATCCTCCGATCCCAACGACTTGAATCCTTTGACATCGGCTCACTTCCCCGTTGGAAGAACACAAATCAGCTCCCATGAGAACCTCGAAGATGTTAAGCCAACAGGGCATGGACTTTGTTGTAAGAAAATAGCGCAAGAGATTCTCTTCTCTTCGCTTAAACATCGGTCGAAACTTGATCCAAAATACCGGCGAGTAACAGCTGGGCCCGTATTATTCACTCCACTTGTATCGAGTGACGACCGATGTTTATGCGAAGCGAAGAGAATGTAATTCGCTATTTGCCCAGCTCAGGTTGACCAGGTTTCAAATGGTTCAAAAAAAATGTGTCAACATTTCTGGAAGCGTTGGCAAAGTGAATATGTATCCGATCTTCAATTGCGGCAGATATGGCAAAAACGTATTGCGGTGCTGATGGTGTAGCTCGCATCGCCTCCATTCGCACGAACATGGGGGAAGTCCAGAGGAAATTTCGAAGAATCTGCCCACTTTCCTCGGATTATTGAAAGTGCAAGTCTATCAAGGTGAAGGCATGTTTCGGCCGGTAAAGAATGAGTCCTGAATTCAGCAAGTGTGCTTCTGGTGGCACAACTATCTATTTTTGGGTGTGACATCAGTATCCACCCTTTCTCCAAACTGACATATTTGTTATAATTCATGTTCAAATAAACCCAAGTTATTTTGCAAAGATAGTTTGGAATTGGGTGTACAAGTCAAGCAAGCAAACTAATTCATCAAGCATCAAGCTATTGAAGTACCCAATAGTTACTTATGGCCACTTCCAAAAAAAAGTGAATATTGTAGCATTTTTCGACTATAGAAATACAGATCCAGCTTTAACTGATTTATTTTCCGTCAGTCAGTCACTTATTTATATTTTTAACTGCCCGTTCACCAATAATCCAACGCTACTAAACTAAACTGTCTTATATCGCCTTGCCAAAACAGCCAGAATTGTGTGGATCTATCGAGAATAATCGATAAGCTTCCACCGCGTTCAAGCGCCGGGACAGTGACTGAGATCCCAAGTTGGAAGGAAGATATCGGCGTCTCGGAATGTCTTCAGGTCGATATCGGCAACTGTCTCCAAACCTGCAGCGTGATGTACGTTGGAAATAGCAGTCCACTGTCCTCTGGTTCGTCCTCCTGGAAGGATAGTAGAACACCAGGATGTCAACTCCACTGCCCTTAAAAATCACTTTTAGCAATCTTCTCACCACACGCCAATCCACAAACATTGGTCATCTTCGGGATTTCCAATTGAGTCCTGTGACATCATCAAGTTTCGAAGATGATTGAGAGCTCTCCAGACATCATTATAGGTGGTCAGATATTGTGGAAGCTTCTTCATCACATGGTGGAACAGATGTCGTGCCCCTTCCATGTTTTGGTGCGCCTCCCCCACTTCTGGCCTTTGTCATCGCAGCTGGTCCAATCGTCCAAATTTTCGTTTGAAAGCGGCAGCAAGTCCACTTTTCATAGTGGAGGTTTTCAGTGACCCAGTTAGCCAACGAGTATTCAGCCGGTGCTTCGAACAAATCCAGCTCCCTCTCCTGAAGAATGCCATTCTTGACTTTCTGGCCTTCCTTGGGTGATCTGATCTGCATCACTTTAGCGTCTTGATGATCATGGTTCCCAGCATACCGGGCCAAACGGTTGAAATGAACATTCCTCGGTTTTCCTCGCGGTGGCTTTCTGATTTTGTAGACGACATGATTGATCCGCTCCTGAATCTCATACGGACCCTTCCAAGGACTTCACAATTTTGGAAAAATGTCACGTCGCCTCTGTGGGTTGAGTAGCCAAACCAGATCCCAAACGTGGAATCCGCCTTCTACGGCATTCACGTCGCAGTCCTCCTACATCCTGTCGCTAGCACTTTGGATGTTCAAACGGATTAGTTGATGGATATCGTCCATCTTTCTTTAGAGATAACTTGCGTAATCTTCCCCAGCGACATCTTCACCAGGGGGACAACCAAAGTTTAGATCACGAGGCAGTCGGAGTTCACAACCCACCATGATTCTTGCCAGGGTCTCGCCTGTTGATTCATGAACTGCAGACCGGTTTGCCAAAAGAAACCGATGAAGAAGTTCGTCCCAGTCTCTTTGATGGTCAGAGACAACTTTGGCCAAGTGTCGATTGATGGTCAGGTTCATACGCCCCATCATCCCATGCGATTTTGGGTGCTGTGCAGTTGACCTCGTCTTCCTGATTTTCAAGATATTGCACACGTTCAATGCTGATTCCAAGTTTCTGCCCTAGTCAGAATGTTGCTCCCATGAACCACCAAAACAGCAGATCCATTCCTCAACTAGTACATCAGCTACAGTTCCTGCCTCTTGGTTCGGCAAGGCACACGCTTCGCTGGAGTAGTCCATCATGACCAGGATGTATTTATTTCCACCGTTGTACTCAGGAAACGGTCTAGCCACATCTATGGCGAACCTCTCAAACAGGCTTTCAACATTGTACTGACGCATAAAAGCTTTTGTTCCTTTGTGTGGTGCATTACTCGCAGTATATACGTCGCATTTCTTGCACCACTCTCGGATTTTGGCCTGATTTTACGACAGCTGATCCAGAAACACATTTCCTTTCGCTTTCCCAGCGTCTTGGTTACCCCAAGAAGTCCACCCGTGAAGCCATCATGGACCTCTCCCATAATTTCGACCAGTCTGTTTCAGAGAACCACTATCTGCCTCCGATTCGTGCCATCCAGATGTTTCACCAATCTCGTCAGGATGCTGTCGCTATTAATCAGTGTGTCCCATTGAGCCCAGTAGGATTTCACTGTAGTTGAAAATCGTGCGACTTGTTGCAAAGTTGGTCGTTGACCTGCTAGCTTCCATCCGATAATGAGCTCTAGATCTAGATCTTTGGTCCCGCGAAGTGCCTTGGAATTTAAGGAATCATCCACCACAGTTGTTCTGCGAACGCTCGCTTCCTTTTCTTCAGCTTTGTGACAGAGCTCTGGTCTTCTGGATATGTCATCAAAGTTCTTGAGGCTTGATCTTGCTCGATGATCCTTGTTTTTCGATGCCAAAGCAGGTGTCCGTATCTCTTTCTTACAGCGGCCACGAATATGCCCTGGTTGCTCACATTTCTAGCACCGCAGCTCTCTTGACTTGAAGGTCTGTACTTCTCTGATGATCCTTCACACAATTGCTTCGACGGTGTTTTTCTTTGCGATGGTAGTTGTTCCAGGACTGCTTGCCATCAAACTGTGGTGCTTTCATGTGGATTCGGATTGAATCAGCCTCCATTTCAGCAAACGCACATTGACTCCCGATTGTAACTTCTGGTTGCTTGATGATCTCTGCAACTTGTCTTCTTAGTTCCTCGATTTCGTCCTCTAGAGTCTTCACTGTATATCCAAGCTGTTTCCCGATCTTTTCTGCTACATGGTCCCCTAAGTAGTTGTAGTTGTTTGCCACTTGCCAGTTGTCTCCTGATTTTCTTCTTCAGAGATCTGGAGGATCCTTTGAACGCTCCTATGGCTCTAGAGGATTCTTCGAGCTTTTTTTCCATAGTTCTGGAATATTCTTCCAACTTGTTCTCCAATTTTCTCGAATTCTCGTACAATTTACTCGACAAATTCTCAACTGCGTTGGAATCAGGAATCTCGAATTAAAACGTATCGGAATCCATGCCTTCTTCCATCGAAGCGTCTCGCAGTCTTTGTTGTTGATCAGCCTTTTTTCCGCTTGCGTCCCTGTCAGGTTCTTCCAACTCCCCCTTCAACTCGGCAACCTTCAATCCGGTAAAAAGCACTTGTTCCGCAATCATTATAACGACTTTCTATATGTGATTCTATAGCACAAAATAAATCTCACTTCTGACATCAACTGTAGCGTTTTTCGGCCAATCATCATAACGACTTTTTATATGTGATTCTATAGCAGAAAATAAATCTCACTTCTGACATCAACTGTAGTGTTTTTTGGCTAAAGAAACACTTGTCGAGCTTCAACTAATTTATTTTACGTCAGCTATCTATGTACATTTACTTATCTATGTTTTTAACTACTCGTTCACCATTAATTCAACGCTACTAAACTGAAGTGGCGGCCGTGATGAAGCTGTCTCAAATCTCTTCGCGAAAACAGCCAGAATTGTGTGGATCCATCGAGAATAATCGATAAGCTTCCACCGCGTTCTCGCGCCGAACCAGTAACTAAGATCCCACGTTGGAAGGCAAATATCAGCGACAAAATGATATCTCTTCACAATATCATTGAAAATCTGCTGACTTTGAAGTTCCAAATTAGGGATTACCAAGATTGTCCTGTTGATTACCATACTTGATTTATCATCTATGCAAGATCATTGGATGTTAGAAAATCGTTCACTGGATTTATTGGTTATTATGCTCAAACTGCAGTTTGTTTGTCAGCAAAGAGACAAAACTATGTGCATCATGTTTTTATTGTTGCCAATAGATTTGGATGTCTTATATCGAGAAGCAAATTTTAGAGAAAACTGAATCGATACTGTTTTGTGATAATCATGCTGCAATCCACATTTTTGAAAATCCAGTTCCACACCAAAGAAGCAAACGTATAGATGATCATTATCATCTTGTTCGGGAGAAGATACTGTAAAAAGAAGATAGTATTTCCTATGTTACATCAAGGGACAATATAGCTGATTTGCTCACAAAGCCACTATCTAAGATTTCACTCGACTTCCTTGATTGTTATCTTTTAGAAAATGCTCACTGAAAGAGAGTTTTGAAGTTCAGATGATCTTTTTCCATCATATATTATTTTTACACACATGGTACTGTTTGATCGTCTTTGCCCTTCAGAAATCAAGCTCAAAATAATGGGCAGCAAGACATTATAAAATACACAGACATTGTAAATCCTGCAATATATCCATTTCCATTCTTTTCGAAGTCTCTTCTCACCAATATAATGTACGTGAAATGAAAGGTAACAACTTCGGATTTTAATTTAAAAATAGCTGCACGGAAAACGGAAACTTGGAGTTTACATTTTGATCAATAATAAAAAACAGATACCTATTTATGACCTCCAGATATACTTCTATATACAGGGTGTCCGGAAATTACGCGTCAGGATTTTGGTGGGCGATTCTACATGAAAACTTAATGCAACAAACTTCTATACAATTTTTTCAAAAACTTCAAAAATTTTTTCAAAGTACGAATTTTTAATTATTTAAGGTACGGTTAAGGTTTAAAGTCGTTTTTCTCGGAAACCGTTAATTCTACGATGATGCAACACGAGCACCTTTTTAAAAAATATTTTGATGCTCTTTACTAATTTGACATCCAAATTTTTAAAAAGATTAAAACAAAAAAGTTCTAAGTAATTTTCCTAAGGTGAAGGACAGCTTCAGCCTTTTGTCATTGACGACTAGCGTCAAATTAATAGGGTGAATACAAAGAAACACTAGTGACATGCATGCAAAATTTGGCGAAAATCATTACACTAGAAAAAAAGTTATTAAAAAAAATAAGAAAAAAAAAATATTTTTTAACACCCTGTATCTTCCTTAATTTTGAGTTTTTGAAAAAATTGTATAGAAGTTTGTTGCATTAATTTTTCATGTAGAATCGCCCACCAAAATCCTGACGCGTAATTTCCGGACACCCTGTATAAGAGTCAATAATCAGTTCTATATATTAAAGTGGATATTATTTTTACACTTCCAAACCGACAAATAGCTCAAGCATTGCGAATCAAAGTGTATATATTTTAACTCAGCAATTTCCTGTCTATCACATTTAATATTACAGAGGTGTTCCGAAAAAATATTGCCGAATCAGTTGAGCATAAAGATCATTCAATATTCTTAACATTTGTTTTTTTTTCGATATCCCACGTATTTACTCGATTACATATTTGATCTAATATTTTATTCAATGAACATTATGAACTGTATTTATTATTCAATAATCAAGGTGAAAATACTTATTGTGCAGTCATTGAATATCCGCAGTAAGAAAGCGGTATTTGCATGTAGAATGAGTACTTAATAAAAGTAACTATCGACTCATGTGAAAAAGTGAGAAGTGCACCTCCATCAAATCTTTTCACATCAAATATCAAACTAGTTTTGATGTTGTGTTTTAATGTATTGAGCAAAGCTGAAGGTTCTTAGGTTTGAAAAGCTTTTGCTTTTTGAGCGAGGGATCCCTGATGACGAAAATTAAAATGAGTAATTTCTTCAGAATGAACTTCTATAGTCAGTTTTTTTATCTAAAAAAAAGACTATCAGTTAATAAGTAAATACAAATTAATCAATGAAGATTCAAGAGAAATATTATTTTCCTTATGTACGGTTTTTTTATTATTTGGTATGAGTGAAATGTGTTTCGTTTATTCAACACAAAAGTGTTGTGGACGTGTGAGGTATAATAGTAGTATGCTATGTATTTTTTCCACGACTGTCAAGTAATATCACTATTGCAATCGATATCGATTCGTAAATGTAGAACATTGTAGAACTGAACGGAAATGAAACCATTTCCTACTAGTTGCTAGGCAACAAGTGAGAAATGAGCATGAACTGGCACCTCCACCCAAAAAAAAAACGAATCGGTATTGATCACATAATAGTGATATTAATCAACAGTCGTGGAAAAAGTATAGTGTAAACCTCGCATGGAATGACCACCTCAATGACTGTCATTCCATACTTGTTGTACAATATACTATTGCATTTCATTAGTCCATTGCATTCCTCAACACATACACATTTATTGAAGTTAGTAAGGCAGCTTTTTTGATTTTATGTTTATTATCACATTACATGGATGCCTTGGGATTTTTGAAGTATCTCAAAATAATTGTATGATTACCAATTTTAAACTATAATCGATGTTAACATATCAATTAGTGTTGGTTTTCTATAAGCCGTGTTTTCAAAGTTTTGAATTTTTTCCTGGAGCACTGGTAGATTTTCAAGGCCGCGACTAGCTAGCGTTACGAAAATCGGTCACGATTACATTTATTTAGGTACCTGAACCTATACAACTATGACAAGCAGGTTGCTATGGAGATATTGTCTACTGAAGGTTAGACGTTTTTATTTTTGATTGTGAAATGGATTTAAGTAATCATTAATATAAGTTAGAAAATCATCAAATTTTTGTTCATCATATAAGAAAAACAAAGGAATATCATCTACAGTGTGTATCATTTTGATTGGCGACAATTCAATATTTGATTGGAAATAAGACAATTTGAAATATGTTTTAGTTTATGTAAGGGATCGGACATATCCTGTCATTTTTATTGCTTTCTGTGATCAATAGATAGGAATAAAAACGTGAAAAATTATCAGGCACTTTTTATATTTAAAATAGATAGTGTTTTTGAATTTGGCTAATCCAAAAACTCCTATAACGATGATTTAGTGATAGAATGTATACAGGATGTTCAAAAAAACATGTCAAATTTAAATAAAAATCAATTCTTTCAACCATCCTGTATAAGTTCAAGTAAAGATTCTGCAAAAACCTTTTTCTATCTTTTGGGTATGATACGAACTATAAATTCAATTAGTTTTGCTTATACCGAGCTTTCAAAAATGAAGTTTTAAAGTTATAAAAAAATATTCGGGGATCTGATAAGGAACAAGCCCAACAAACATACGAGGTCAAATTTATAGCTTCTTGACCTACAGATTGGTCGAAAGATAATAATGTCCAATTATGAAAAGGGCAAGATTACCAAAATTTGGTCGGTAAATAGGTCGATGGATCCTTGCCAAACATTAGGTTGAAGGTGAATACAGGAACTGTCAACCTGTTTTACGTCAAAATGTGAAAAACCTGACCGTTTGTTGATCTTCAAATTAACCTTTTACTCACCTGTTGGTAAAGAACAATGACAGGGAAAATACACTTGCATATTAATGTGAGATGGACAAGGATACAAAACTATGACACCGTCGCGTTCATGTGTTAATAATGGAGTAGGTATGGATTTTGTCACGTGTAGAAGTGAAAGAATCACTATGGCGTCCTACTCGGTATATTATTTACGAAGTAGTTTATTGCTTATTGGAAGGAAATGTGACGGCGAATGAAACTTTTCTGTACAAGATCGGGAAGATATTTTCTGAAAATTGATACGCCCCAATTACATGTTCATTTCGATACATCATTACCAGAGTTTGCGAAATTTTGAAACATAACCTTGAATCCCAAATAACTATAATAGCCTAGGAATGTTATAAACAAACTTACGAATATGTGAATATCCCGCTCTCATATGTTGTGTAACCTGATGACATTATTCCTCAACTTAGGTCAAAATTGACCAGATATCGACCAGATAATAACCTAATAGACAGGTAGCGTAGCGATAGAGACAGTATTGTGGTGATAATTTAGTAATAATCCACCTTGATTCAGACAAAATAAAAGTATTGTCCTTGAAGGTAACTTTTTGGTTGTTTTCAAGTAATTTTAGACTTATTCTCACACCTTCAAAATATGTCATGATTGTACAAGAGACAATACATGTTTATCTTTTTCTTTTCTTCTGGTCTAGAGTTCTTGGATTGTTTGTTGGAACATCAGGTCAATATTTCAAATAATTTGGCCACCCCATCAATTTGAGCGTTTAAGGTTATTCATGAGGTTGAACGACCCACGACTTTGTTATAACACAAGAGACAGGTAGCGAGAAAGACAGAATGTTGGTCATAATTCAGTGATATTCCACACAAATTCAGAGTATATTCTTGTCCTTGAAGGCAACTTTTTTGGTTATTTCAAAGTGAGCTAAAGAGTAAGACTTCTTCGTATACCTTATATATATGTCGTCGTTGTATATGACACAAATAGTGATTATTTTTAGTAACCTCTGTAACTATATTGGATAACACACAAGAAAATTATCTAATGAACTATATTTATGTCGTGAATAAGATATAGTTGCCTAAACCTAAATAACCAATAGCTGTTTATGACATTGAAGTTGAATTGCAAGGTAAAAGGAGGTAGTTTTTGGTTTTTCACCAAATCACGACATTTTCCTTTTTTTCTTGTCAAGAGTTCTCAAACTGTTTGTTAGGAGATTTACTCTACAATAAAAAAAATATGGTTATTTCAAATGGTAATATCAAGTTGAGACTAGCCAAAAAATCTACATTGAACTATCATGAAGTATTCTTTTAAGAATCAGTACACATTCTCCAATCATTATTGTCAATCCAGTTTATACGGGGGCTGTTTAATAAGAAAGCAAAAATGTTTGTTTGGTATTCTTTTTAAACCACGCTTTTAACGCTACGAGTAACAAAATACGAATCTATACACGTCCTTGGAAGGGTACTTTTCAATGGTCATTCAAGTTTTTCTGATTTCTGGTTGTTCTAAGAGGCATACAATAAATGTGATTTTGATGTTGATATTTCAAAAAACTGATTCTCATGGCACGTTCAGAGTGTTTTTGACAGGATTTGTTGAGTTTTTCAGAAAAACGATATTATCTCCTAACTAACCCAAAATAACCCAAACTTTCAACTTTTGAAAAAAAACTGTAGGGTTGAAAATACGTTAAATGACAAGCTGGACGCAACTAACAAAATACATTGGGAGCTATTCAAAAAAATCAAGTCATGGTGCTTTCAAGTTTACCAACATTGATGTGTCACAGTCACAACAAAGTGGTACCATGAAGCCAATTCCCACCAGAAGAGATTCAAGGCAGTTGGTTAAGATCTGGTAAAGTCTCAACTTGATATCTCAAAAACCAAGTGCTGTATGGTATCTTCAATCGATTGTTGCAAACACATTAATTTTTAGAAAAAGTGGAATACATTTTGAAGGGTTAGAGCGAATTGCAAAAAATATTCAGGTAAACAGGGGTTGCTTTTTAAAAAAACTATGTTGATGACTGCTGATACACCCTCTCTATCAAACAACATTTTCAGAAACTACACTGGGGCCTCCTGTATTCAAAACCAATTTTGTACATTTCGATATCGTTAACAGCGCTGGCGTAGGCGTAACCTAGCCTTCCCATATAAATGACTCACTCTATATATTTCCAAAACGGTCAAAGATGTCCATAGATATTACTTGATAAATTGACTTTTATTTTTAAAAAGGAATCTGGATGCGGAATAAAAAATGGGTGTTCTCATTTAAAATGAGGATGTTGGTAGCTACTTCCGGTATAACCGGAAGTAATAGGACACTGCCACTATTCTAAAAAGTTGATGGTCTAGAACCTTTGGTGTATAGATCTTTATAAGCTTATCATTATTACTTTCCCATATAAGGCTAATTGTCCCTTCAAAAGCAAGATCCCATATGATAATCATATCCTTACACACACACACCAATACTTTCTTTGTTGAAAACCGTTCGTCGGACGAAGAAAGTCATCGAGATCACTTTTGAGAAGTACCTTATGAAGATGTGTTAGCGAAACAACTTGCGAAAAATCTTGTGTGATAGGGCTGATAATTTGCCGCTAATTAGTTGTGCTTGTTTCGCTATTACTTCATATGAAACTAGCGAAACATCATTTACAATTATTTGCAAAAGAAAACCAATATGTTCATAACTTGCCGCTAATTATCCGCAAGTATTTGTGCTTGTTTCAATTTTGTCGTGAATATATTTTTTTTACAACAACGTGTTTCGCTTACTTCATATGATCTTGCGAAACATCATCTAGAATTATTTGCAGAAAAAAAACAATATGTTCATAATTTGCCGCTTATTATCCACAATCAGTTGAGCTTGTTTCAATTTTGTCGTGAATATATTTTTTTTGCAACAACGTGTTTCGCTTACTTCATATGAAACTAGCAAAACATCATCTAGAATCATTTGCAAAAAAAAACAATATTTTCATAATTTGTCGCTAAGTAGCTGTGCTTGTTTTAGTTTTGGCGGGAATACATTTTTTTTTGTAATAACATGTTTCGCTAACTTCACTTGAAGCTCGTATCGTACTGAAGTGATAAAGAAAGAACATCTCCTCCCTCATCGCTCGCTCTTCATTCACCTCCATGCCCTTCTTCTTCTTCAATACCTCAAATGGGATGCGTCATTCCA
The DNA here is from genome assembly GCA_958502075.1 of Orchestes rusci. NCBI lineage: Eukaryota > Metazoa > Arthropoda > Insecta > Coleoptera > Curculionidae > Orchestes > Orchestes rusci. The sequence continues at coordinate 25,100,751 of OY293303.1, forward strand.
GTCACATGATGCTTGATGGCATAGTTCTGAACCGGGGCCGATATATTATTATGTGGATGTCCGCTGGAGTATCTGAACTGACCGCAATGCATTGAGGATTAGCGAGAGATTGAGGGATGGTTGAACGACTGGAGAGGGTAGTGCTGGGGGAGAGGCACACGCCAGCTTAGTCAACTAGGAATCTCAGTTTGTCTGTGACTTTGAAAGAATATTGAATTTCAGAAAAGGGACCCAGAGCTGTGCGTGGGGAGAAATTTGGTAGTTACTCTGTGGAGAACTGGAGCTAAGAAGACAACCATCACCAACGACAATTCTCAAAGAAGAATCACTACAGACAGGGGTGAGGATCAATTCAAGGAATTCAAGACATGAAGTTTAACAACAGCTGACTGTGTAGACAAGGTGGAGTTTCAGTGGGTATTTCCTTAATCACATTGCGTTTTGATACAGGACGAGACCCACACTGTGTCCGTAAACAGGATTCCTCCACCTTCTCGAAAAAAAAAATACAATACGTTACTAACTAATAAAGGTGCTATTGCAATACAAGGATTAACGCCCATCAATCAATCATGTTATGAGGTCGACATTGCAAAATTTAAAAAATGCCTAATAGTTTTTCACGTTTTTAGGGACCTTTTATTATTCTTAGAAAGCCATGGAAATCAATTTCCTTTATATATATAAAGATAGAGCTTTTCGCGTACTATACTAGAAAAACAAATTTTTTAAATCGGTTCATTTCTAATTCAACACTGAATTGTCGACGATCAAAATGAAACACACTGTATGTACGAGCATTATTTTCTCTTTCCCAACATTTTCTATTGTTAATAATATCAAACATATCTCAATTCAGAGTATATTGTAGTCCTAAGCGGTAGAGTGACATTTTTCCAGGCTGAAAGAAGAACTGTACGGGCGAGCTTTAGCGAGGCCGGACACTTCTTGAAGCCTGTAAAAATCACTTTATCGCCGTAATTCACACATTATTTTTCTGCTAACACAGGAAAACGGTTAAAAAAGTACAGGACTATATAAAAAAGCATGCTCGAGCTGGGATTTGAACCTAGGTCTTTCCGCATGCCAGGCTAAGATAGAACCACTGAGCCACCAGGGCCGGAAATACTCAAATATCAGGTTTCAGCCGCTATACATGTGTCTTGTATCTTGTATTAGTCACTGTAAAACAAACAGCGACGTAACAGTGTGAGCTTTACTTTGTATCCTGAATGTATAGGATTCAATTTACTCAGAATCCATAAAAAAATATCTGAAAAAGATGCGATTACATTCCATTGAATATTAATATACCTATTATGCTTCAATCACATGCATTCAGAAAATAATCTTGTAACGCCCTCTATTAGAATTAGTTGAAAAAAATTTTACCGTCTAGCCAATTTTCACTACTTTGTCGGCCTAGCCTTAGAAAGTCCCACTTTTTCGTCTCTTTGGCGTCAGTAAAATACAGTTTTAATGTCGTGTCGTCAGAAAAGTATATTTTTTCAATTGTCTTCGCATCTCCAGCTAGTGGACACTTCAATACCATTGTCTCTACGATGTTTCCACCTTTTGTTCATTTGTTATTCAATTTATTTGAAATTGATTAATGCAAAGTAAGTGAACCAAGTGTATTTTATTAATTTTTTTATCAGGTTTGATTGTCCAGTTAGAGACGAAATGACTTATACAGGGTGTAATTTGAGTACATGTAAAGAATTTCAAGGGGTGAATCTTTGACTAATTTCAAGACGAACAGTTCATATGAACATGCCCATGTTGGCAACGGCTTGGATTCTAAGATACAATGTCTCTTATTCCTTGGACGAGAGGTACAGCACGAACATACTTCACAGTCCACATCTATTCGCGTTCGCTGATTTGCGAGCCAATAGATGGCAGTGATTGTCCAAAACAGCGGCTGCACATATACCCAGATTAGGGTATTGTGCCAAGAGTTGCATTGATGTGAGTGGCCAGCTAAAAAAGAAGGCTTCCTCTGATCCTGCTCCTTTTTCAAAGGTGGAGGTTCAGAGGGAGGCTGTCCTCCCCTCTTTTTCAAAGAAGGGGGGACAGAAGGCTGCCCCCTCACCTTCTTCAAAGGTGGAGGAGAAGCCTACTTCAAAGAAGCGGACGGAACAGACAAAGAGGGACTCGCCTGCCCCTTCACCTTCTCCAAAGGAGGAGGTACAGGTGATCGCGAAGCGCTCGGACCCCCCCAAAGTGGGGGACGCCCAAACGTCGGCCTCGGAAAGAGAGAAGGACGCGTTTTCCCCCTTGCCGCTAAAGAAGACGAAAACGAAAGTATCGGGATCGAAGAACCATGTCTCAGAGATCCATACAAGGGTCTCTGATGATATGGAGGTTGATCCCCATGCTGGAGTTAAAAGAAAAGCTGGGGGAAGTGACGGCATGTCTCCGAACGGCTCGCCTAAGGGCAAGCATGTCGGCCACGCTCCCCTCTGCAGAGGAGGCACCGGTGCCCACGGTACCCACCCTCGACGACGAACGTTCGGGATACGTCCCGCTCGTACCCCAACCCGCGACCGCGGAGGACTCTGCCGCAGCAGCTTCCAAGAAGGCCCCCGCCATAGACTTAAAATAACAAGACAAGTAACAAAACAAATATTGCTAACCCCAACATCTCCCTCATGAATCTATTTACTTTATTTCAGCGCCGTTGTCATGTGCTTTTAATGTTCTAGAGCTTTATGAAAAATACCGGCAAAAATAATTTAATAATTCTACTACCAAATCATCAATCTTGAACACCTATAATTCCGTATTCTCAGTTTTCCGTCACAAATGACTTTTCTGTCGTTCAAAAACCTTGTTAAAGGGAAACATTTGTGTGCAGCTATACATTTCATGATGAAATATGGCAACATCCGGTCGCAATTTTGAGGGCGGACCGGCTGACGCATTGTTTACAAACGTCTGCTCAAGTGAGGTGAATGCGTTTATAGTTTGCTTATTTCTCAATTATTTAGAAAAAGTCTTGCTCTGTCTGTTCTAAATTGCGGGATTTAGTGTTTAATTGATAAACAGTGCCTTAAAAGTGTGTAGTGTGTGGCCAGAGGAAAAAAACAGGCGAAAATCGGGCGTTTTACCGGTAAGTAAACAAAAACAAAACTGGCCTATCATCATTGTGTTGGGACCAAAACATTCAATGCTGAAGGTATAGGCGTTACGTGTCTTGTTATTTTAAGTCTATGGCTCCCGCAATTTTTTTAGAGGGAACCCGCTTGTGGAGTGAGCTGCGTGCAGTTTTAAACTAATGACAAAAAATTTTATCAGTTTCTCACCAAAAATATATTCACTTTTTGAGACTCTATACTCCCTAAACTCAAGAATACGGTAGCAGGTGATCGGATTATCGAGATTTGTTCGGATTTTGACTATGGTCCAAGCTGTTTGGATTGGTGAATGTTCGGATCAGCGCATGTTTGGATTATGGAGGTTGTACTCTATACAGAATAGTTATACAATTATTCCTCCTAAAAATGTTCTCTATAGGAATGTAGGTACATTACTTGATGGTCTAAGCATTTATTTTTTTTATAACTTGTAACAGAGTTCAATAAACATTTTAATTGTTTGATTATATGGATTATTATGATCATGTTTCTGTGTTGTGAAAAAAATACACATTCAGATGGTAAATTTGAAGCTTGTAATTTTTCACGAAATCTACTGAAAAAATGCGATAAAATTTACGAATTTTTGTTTCAGTAGCCTAGTTTGCACCGACAACTTGGTCCGCGGACCAAGTACTAAATTCGAACTATATCAGAATCAAATATTTGGTTCGAATCTTGTTAACAGTAGCCTAGTTTACACCGACAACTTCGTCTGCGGACCAAGTACTAAATTCGGACTATATCAGAACCAAATATTTGGTTCTAATGGTGTAAACTGTTGCGAACTAAGCTGGTCCACTCTTGGTTCGTTATTCGCCAGCAGGTGTACCGAACTAAATCAGGTTCGATCTGGATCAAAATTATGAATTTTATCAATCGAAGTTCCAGGATGAAGATCCATATTATACTAGGGAAAAAGGAAGTGGAGTCCTCAATTGAGGACGAATTGAGGACTCCACTTCCTTCTCCCCTAGTATCAAAATTATGAGGTTATGTTGATTCTTATTATTGTGAATTGTGTTTCTAAGGCAATCTGAGCGAACTTACTTATGTTTTTTTAGTTACGAATTGTGTTGATGAATAATTCCGACTTGTTTTTGACATTTGACGAATTGCGCGCGTACTCATTTAGTTCACGCGTTGCAAGACGGTGTAAACGGGCGAGAAGCAAGCATTGGTTCTACCGTACTATCTCCACCCACTTGGTCCTATCGGACCGCACTAAACGAGTTATCCGTGTAAACTAGGCTAGTGATCTGGTAGCATGCACTGTTCTATACCTACCACTGTGAATTGGAAAATTCCAAAAATACATTTTTCAAGAATTGATTTACATAAAAGACTTATTGAAAGTAGATACAGACATTTTCAGATTCTAATAAGTATACCATTATGTAGATTTTTGTTTTCAAGACCAAGACCAAGACGAGATTCTCGAGGTAGAGTCTTGGTCTTGGTCTTGGTCTTGAACGTCAAGTCGTGGTCTTGGTCTTGAGAAGATTTTCAGGTCTTGGTCTTTGTCTCGGTCTTGTCACCAAGACCAAGACTAGTCTTGTGGTCTCGCGAAGCCCTACGATGGGGTCACACCCAAAGCAGGTCTCACCATGCATATCGCTGCGTCAGGTGTGCCGGTGCACACAGCAGCAGAGACTGCACGCTCGAGAGACTCGCTAGCGGTGAACGCAACGCGAGCTGGGTGGTTTGCGGGGGAAAAGGCCACCCTGCAAGCTGGCGTGGCTGCCCATTGTACATGGGCAGAACGAACCTCAAAAAAGGGGAAGAGAAGACAAAAGCATACGCGTTTTGGTCAAAGAGAGCCCAAGCTGCGTTTGAGTCGACGCAGAAGTCAAGAAAAGACTGCAAGCCTTCCAGGCTGCCCAAAACAACTAGACAGCGGTCTAGAGTCTAGAGTTCACCGCAGCGAGAGCGGAGTTGGGACAAACGCGTCGCAACCGTGTATTCCCCTCTGGTAGTGGCTCCAGATTTTCACCCCTTTCTATTCTTTTCTTTTTCGTAACCACTCGTCCGGAGACACACGGGTAGGGCGAGTTTTGCCGCGATCCTACCCTGTGACCAAGAGGCCTTCGGAAGGTAACCCGGTACCAAAGAGCTGAACTTAAGTGAGAGATTGGGACACTAAAGGGCTTATCCCTGACGTCCTAATGCGGAGGAGAGGTTTAGTGGGTAGAACCCCACACTACTCTATGGTCTCGGACCATAGAGTGTCTGGTTTCAGGTTCCTCTCCTTTGGGCCGGAAACCCTGAACAAAAAAAAATGATGTGAGTGGTGCACCGCTGACTTACTGATGAGTCCTAGTTCGGGACAGAACCGGTATAAGGAGGGCACTACTCACATGGATGTAACTCTCGACATTTATTAGTACAACATAACAAATCAGCAACATGGCTCAACAACGACGACATTGTACATTCTAAAAGTTCTGGACAACATAATTTCTAATTAGTCTTTTAAATATTAAAATATTATCACAGTCTTTCATGCTTGGTTGCAGTCTGTTGAACTGACTAAGTCCCCTGTACAAAACCGAACAACACATTTAACTAGTATGACAGTTGCTGAATAGAATGAAATCCTGCCTATTTCTAGTTTCATAATTATGAACATTTTCAAAAATCGTTGTTCTTTCAAAAATATAATTAGGAACTTTTTTATTTCTTATTTTGAGTATAAATACAAACACATTGAACGCCACTTTCTGTTGGACTGACAACATATTCACTACACGTAACATTGACCTTACTGGTGTGTATCTATTACACTTAAGTATAACACGCATGACTCTATTCTGAATTAGTTGGAACCTATGTATCACAGTTTTTGGAAGAGTATAGAAAACAGTGGAGCAGAATTCCAAATGAGGGGCAACAATGCTATTATATTATATTAATATTTTTATTTCCATCAATAAATGTTTTCCTATCCTAGACAAAAAACCGACTTTTTTAGAAAACTTTCTCATGATGTACTCTGCATGAGGTCTGAATGTCAGATTTGCATCCAGAATAACTCCAAGATATTTAACCTTAGTCTGATGTTGGATTCTATTATTATGTATATGAATATTTAAGCGGCTGACATCGATCTTGGACAAATAACACGTTTTAGAAAAAACACAAAATTTCGATTTTTTCACATTAAGGCTTAAAGCATTGTTACCTAACCAGTTCGATAGTAAACCAAGTTCTTCGTGAATGGTTATCTCCAGATCTTGTATGTCTCTACCAGTCACATACAGCATAGTATTATCCGCAAAAAGTTCAACTCTTGCCTTCTTCAGCACCTTAACCATGTCGTTGATGTATATGAGAAACAGCAGCGGTCCCAAAACCATCCCCTGTGATACTCCATGTAACACCAATCTGGCACACGAGACCTCATTTCCGAACTTTACTGCTTGAGTACGATTTTGCAAATATGACTTGAACCTGTTCAAGGCATTGTCTACCAATCCTATTCGCTTCAACTTATTCAGTAGAATATTCCGGTTGATAGTGCCAAATGCCCTTCGGAAATCCAGAAACACCGCCAACACATAGTTTTCTACATCAATTTCCTTCAGGAATTGGTCGCAGATGTTCACGATTACGGTTTCACACGGATGGTTTTTTCTAAATCCCGATTGATTCGATGTGAGAACATTATTCAAGTCACAATAACTCAGCAGCTGTTCTTTGACAACAACCTCCATGAGTTTTCCGGGGACAGGAACTTCATTAATCGGCCTAAATTCACTGCTCTGCTTGGCATTTGGAACCTTTGGTATCGGAGTCACAGTAGAACACTTTCAGGTTTCTGGGAATACGCCATATGTTAATGATGTATTCACAATATCGAGAATCCGGTTGCCTACTACTTGGAATACATCCTTGAAAACAGTGGTGGAAATACCAGAGTCTCCTCCTCCTACATTCTTCATAGCACTCACATGTTTTCTCAGCTCTGCCATCGACACCCTCCGGAATTGTGGTAGTTGACACGTGTAGTCACCGAGATATTTCAGAGACTCTTCTATGTTGCTGTTCGTTTGGATGGTAGAAACTATTGAATCAATACTTTCTAGAAAATATTTGTTGAACTTTTCAGAAATAGCCGATCCTTTTCCAACTGGTATGTCATCAAACAATATAACATTAGGAACCTTGGGCTTTTTCTCAGGTAGAAGAGTTTTAAGATTTCTCCACAATTTAAATGGATTTCTCTCATTTTTATCAATGGCTGCCCTGAAGTATTTTTCTTTTTCGATCTTGATTTCAGCTACTATCCTATTCCTGACTATTTTGTATTCATTCCATACAGTTTCACCTTTGTCAATTATTGCTCTCTTATATAAATAATTTCGGTGCCTCATCATGTTTCTTATTTCCTCAGAAATCCATTTCTTATTCGAGTACTTATGACTAACAGTTATGGTTATTTTTGGGCATATTTTATCCAAAATCCCAGTAACATCGTGGAAGAGAATGAATTTGCTAACACATTCACATCAGTAACGCTACCATTCCATTCAGTATCCATAAGCTCATTCTGTAGCAAGTTTACATTATAATCCCTCATTCTCCTCTTCGAAATAGTCATAGCATGATTCCCAATAGTCTTCAAATCAACATTTAATGAGATAATACTATGATCACTGGTCTTAGGTGTGTGGTGGATTTTGTGCTCGATATGTTTGTTATTTGTAATTATGTAATCAATCAAAGTTTGACTAACATTCGTCACTCTGGTTGGTTTGTCTACAATCTGATTGAAACCATGTTGCCTAATCGATTTTGAAACTTTTTCCCCATAGAAAGATGACTTAAGCAGATCAAAGTTGAAGTCTTTCATTATTACGTTGATTCCTCCAAAATCCCCAATCCGATCCAAATAGTCATCAAAATAGTCTACGAACCGTCCGTTTTCAGTATTAGGGGGATGATAAAGTACTGTACATAAATAGTCCGAATATCGTTCACTTATTTCAATAGAAAGCAACCATACATACATCTACACACCTGTTTGAAATGATTTTGAACTCACATTTTAATTAGAGCCATAACGCCTCCGGTCCTCCTATTCGTTGTGCAGCATTGTTCGAATTGGTAACCATCAACATTGAGTTCACTGTCACAAAGGTCCGACGAAACATGAGTCTCACTCAAGAACACTAAACGTGGTTTAAACTCATTCAAAAATATCACAATGTTGTCCATGTTGTTTAAAAAACCCTGGCAGTTGAAATATACAATATCACAGTTTGATTCATTATCACAGTCTAATTGCTATTTAAAATATTTGTTCCTCTAGATGCCTTCAATGCGTTTATAAGTTTCACAATTATTGATGTCCCAGCTGGTGTGATCGCATTTTAAATTGAGCCCATATTTTTCATTCGAAACGATACAATTTTAACATTCATTAATCGCGCTCTCACAATCTTTGGTATCGTGTTCTTCACTAAATTTTACAAAAACTTTTTTGTCTTTACAATCTTTTTTAAAATGTCCATATTTGCAACAATTGAAACATCTTACTATCCCATAATCATTGAACACTCGGCAACGATGCCAACCAATGTTCAGCTTTCCACGATTTATGAAATTTTTGTATGATGCTGCATCGACTTCTAGAACTAAATTGAATTTTCTATTTTGACACTTGTTTTGCGAATCACTTTCATGTTGATTTCGTTGTTGAAATTTAGCTCGTTTTGTTGCTTAAATTTCTCTACAAATTCATGGTCACTTATTGTGTGCTCATTTTCATTGATCCCCACTACCTTTATACGATGATTCAAGGCTTTGGGCTTCTCCACTTCATATTCTGTTCCAAGTTTTTCTTGAATCTTCAATTTGATCTGATCAATCTCTTTTTCAGCATCGCAGTTAATAATCAAATCTCCCTTTTTAGTGATTCGGCCCATAGTTAGTCCAGCTCTCAACTCAGTTGGATTCACTTTATTCCTGAGGTCTTCTTTAATTTTTTGTGGGTCTTTTTGGCCATCCTTTTGCTTAACAACAAAAATGTTGTTTTCCAATTTGGTAACAGAAGCATAGGATGATTTGGTAGCATCTGATGGATCCGCTCGATTTTGTTGTAATTCCATCCTCAAAAGTTAAATTTCATCTTTCAATAATTTGGTCTCATTTTTTAACTCACTATTCTCATAGAATAAACGATCCATTTTGTCATTCATGTCGCTATTACTTTGTACAAGCATTTTCAACATTGAGCACATTCCATCAATTTCATTTTCACATCCCTCGTCAACTCCACTCCTTTTCCTTGAACGTTCGTTTTTAGAGCTCGTTTTATTCATTTCGTTGGACTTATCATCACACGATTTGCATTTCCAGCTTTGTTTACGCATGTGGAATCCACACCTTGACATTTTCCATGGAATTACCCATTGCATATTGTACACTAGATAACAGTTTTTATGTCATCAAAAACTCCTTAGCAATCAAAACAGGCTGCATCGTTCACAACAGGAATTTCGTTCCCCTCCATCACTATGAACTCGTTCGACACTTCGGTGTTTATTCGAGTTTATTCATTGGATATCCGTAAAACAATGTCTCTTTATTGAGATAAAGAGCTTCAAAAAAAAACAAAATTTGTTTGTTTTTTGCTTATATGTTTGGTAATTAACATGTTCATTGAACAAAATTCGGGAAACTGGCGATATGGATTACAATAAACTCAAAAATGTCCATAGTTTTTTGTTTAATGTTAGATGGCGCCACATACAGTGTTGTTCCTGAATTAAATCAACCGTTACTTTTTTGTGTCGCATTGTGTGTCATTTTGGACTAGGTAGACCTATTTTTCATTTAATTTTTCATAAGAAAGGTATTTAGTATTTGTCGCTGAAAACAGCCGTTTTGGATAAAAACACGTTAGAGGTTGAAACTGCCTGGAATTTTTTTAAGTCGGGTCATTTTGGAGTTTGAAAAAGAATACTTTTATATCGTCATGTGCAATATTACACAATCAGATTCACATTACATATCACTATCAACAAATTAGTGAAAATTGGATGAAAATCAATGTTGGGGCGAATTAATGTATGCGTTAAGTAGGCGGTGGTTATTTTCAGAAACTATTGTAAATGTTATTAACTAGTTTAGACTGAATCTTGTAAATGATCTGAGTTTGTTACGATCAATCAATGAAAGATTCATTTTTTCGTGAGTGAAAAAATTCAGGCAGGTTTTACTTCAAACGTTCTCATCCAATCGGCTGTTTTTAGCGACGCATACTAAGAATATCTTTTGTATGTGAATTTGAATGGAGAATAGCTCTGCATAGTCAAAAATGACACACAATGCGACACAAAAAAGTTATGGTCAACTAAATTCAGAACCAACACTGTATGTGGCGCCCTCTAACATTAAACAAGAAAAAGTTAATATTTGAGTTTGTCTTCATCAATATCTCCAGTATCTAGAATTTTGTTCAATTTCCATGTTAATTGACAATAATATAAACAAAGGCGTTGCGGACCTATGTTCATATGAACTTTTCGTTTAAAAATTAGTCAAAGATTTACCCTTAAAAATTTTTACAAGTACATAATTCACATTCTGTATTTTCATGTCTACTTGAACGCTATGGATTGATTGTTTTATCATAACTTATTGCTAATAAATTTAATCGATGTCGATGGAAGACTCTGTTTTTTCATCTTATGCACTGGTGCAAGTTGTGGACACTTGAACGAAATGGATTTTACAATTTTTCTACCTTTGGTTAAGTAGTTATTCAATTTTTTTTATCGTAAATCTATGAAATCTTAGTTAAAATAGATTAATTATGCTGATCAATTTTCCAGGGACTCTTCTGTGCAATCGTTTATTTTTTTGTTATATTTATTGTGATCAAAGTGAAGAACAAATAAACAAAAGGTGGACAGATCTTTAAAACAATTTCATTGAAGTATCCGCATTCTGGACAATCGAACCTAATGGAAAAAATCTATTTTTAGTAACATTTTTAACATTTATCATAAACAAATTGAATGACAACTCAACAAGAGGTGGACAAGTTGTACAAACGAGTCCCCAACCTGGAAAATTGAACAGAATAAAAATCTATTTTCACTAAGATTTCATAAATTCATCATAAACAAATTGAGTAACTACTTAACGAGAGGTAGACAAATTGAAAAAACCATTTCGTTTTAGTGTCCACAACTTGGACAAGTGGATACGATGAAGAAACAGAAACTTTCATCGACATCGGTTAAATTTATTAGCAATTAATCCATAGCGTTCAAGTAGTCATGAAATACAAATAGTATAAGTCGTCTCGTTTCTAACTGAACAATCAAACCTTATGAAAAAAATGATTAAATACACTTAGTTCACTTATACTTTTCAATAATTCATTAGGAATAATTTGAATAACAAATGAACAAAAGGTGAAGAATCATAAAAACAATGGTATTCAAGTGTCCCCTATCTGGACATGCGAAGACAATTGGAGAAATGTGCTTTTATCATTATTTGTTCGTTATAATTAACAATTGCTATATATTCACTGGACAATTAAACCTTTGTATTTTTACGATCTTTTTTTGTATTTTGGGTAATAGGAACTTTTTTAGGGCAACATCTTATTTTATCAATAACTTTTAAGCAAACTCACATAAAATTAACGGAATACCTTTGATTTTCTCCAATAATCATTCTAAATGTTTTTTTTTTATGAATAAATGTTCGCTTTGGCAGTGGCAAATAAGCGGCAAATCAAGCATTTATTCTTTTTTTTCTGTAGAGTTTTTTTTGTGTTTTTTTTTATTATTATAATAATAATAATAGAGCTTTATTTATCAAAAAGATAATATTAACAATCTCACTTACACTAGTTACAAAATAGATCAATTTTATATTATACAGTGAGGACGTAAATACTCCCCCCCCCCTCTAACTTTTGGACGCATTAATATTTTTGGCTCAAATTTGGAAGTGTGTTTCAGGGTAGGCTTTACTAAGTTTTGACCTTCAAAAAAAATTTTCATCTGTCAAACTGACAGCTGGGCACCATTTTGAAACAAAAAATTAAATGGAAAAGGGGCTCATGTGATACTTTATTTGAAAGGTCCTTCCATTCTCTTTTCACCCCCAAAGTTTGAAGTCAGTTCAGGGACAGCATTTTGAAAATTTATTGAGATAATTTTGCATGATTTCGTTCTTAATATTATCTTTAGTATTAGGTTTTTTTGAAATTTTTTATTAAATACTGTTGTAGAAACAATCATTTATGTTATAGGTTAGTTTTTTCATTGTTAATAAAGTTCTTTTAAGAATTAGAGATAGTATTTTGACCCAAATAATTTATTTTCGATATGGCGCCATTTCCTTAAGAAAAATGCTAAGGACTTCAAACTTTGGGGGTGAAAAGAGAATGGAAGGACCTTTCAAATAAGGTATCACATGACCCCCTTTTCCATTTGATAATTTGTTTCAAAATAGTGCCCAGCTGTCAGTTTGACAGTTGAAAATTTTTTTTGGAGGTCAAAACTTAGTAAAGCCTACCCTGAACAACACCTCCAATTTTGAGCCAAAAATATTATTGCGTTCAAAAGTTAGAGGGGAGGGGGACTATTTACGTCCTCACTGTATACAGGTGTTCCAGCAAGGGTGGCCACCGGCCATATCTCAGAAACTACTGGACCTAAAAGTTCAGGAAAAAAAAATTATCACTAAAGTGGCCACGAGAAAATGCTGGGAAATATTTATAACTCCGAAATTTTTCCGCTAGGGGGCGCAATCAAAGCTTAAATATTAAAATTCGAAATTTCTCCGGAAATTCTCAGATTGAGGTATATCTTTATCAACATGGTTAGAAAACCTAGACAATTTCACGTCTTTTTGGTACAGGGCTCATTGGCGTACCGATCTTCGTGTGAGTAGGGGAAGGTAGTGAAAGTGTAATTGTTCAAGTGGCTGTAACTTATAAACGACTTGTCCGATTTTGTTGCGTATAGGCTTGTTTGGAAGATAAATGTGAGTTCTTTCGTATATCGTATCCAGTGATGCGTGATTGTCTCCAGAAAAGTTGCTAGAAGGCGTAATTTGAATTAAAAACTGTTATTTTCGTTTCACCTCAAAAATTTAAATGGTACGGTATAATTCTGATAACAGAATCGAAATGAAGATTGAATTTACAAGAAAAAACCTCCAAACCGCAGGTTGATATCTTTTCTCGTTTTCGAGTTATGGCCGGGAAAATAATTTTTGACACTCGAAAAGTTGTTTGTTGTGTAGTTTTATTTAACTTTATAAATGTTCGAATTGTCCTCCATCTTGTGAAATACATTTCTCAATTCTGTGCCTACAAATAGAATCAGCTGTTTCTATTTCAATTGGTGCAATGGAATGTATAGCATTCTCAATCCGCTCAATCATATTTTCTCTTGTGGTGGGACGAGTTTTGTAAACGATGTCCTTGATTCGTCCCCACAAGTAATAGTCCAACACAGTTAAATCGGGGGATCTCGGTGGCCATGGGAACAAACTGCCCCTTCCAATCCAGCGATCTGGATAACGGTTGTTTAAAAAATCACGAAGTCTCCGTGCATAATGAGCTGGGCAACCGTCATGTTGGTACCACATGGACATCCTAAGACCGATGGGAACATCTTCTAAAAGTATTTGCAAGTCATTTTCTAAAAAGTTTAAATATGATTCACCATTTAAATGGCCATCAATAATATACGGCCCAATAATTTTGTTTCCTAACACTCCGCACCAGACGTTTACACTCCACCTGTTTTGATGATCCACGACCAAAAGTGCATGTTATGCAAATTAACATTTCCAGAACTAGAGAAACGGGCTTCATCGGTCCATAGAATTTGGGAGAGGAATTGAGGATGTTCGTTGCACATTTCTCGAAGCCAATAGCAATGGTCTAGTCGCCTGTTGAAATCATCTTCTGATAGAGCTTGGTGTAAGGAAAGATGGTATGGACGAAGTTTGAAGTCTCTTAAAATTCGGAGCACTGAAGAACGACTTAATCCTAGATGGTGGGAAATTTCTCTTGTGCTCAAATGCGGTGAAGCTTCCACGTAAGCGAGAACGTTTATAATATTGTCTTCATGGTTTCTTACCGGACGTCTTCTGATTGGAACTGGATTGAGCTGTACACTTCCCGTTGTTCTTAAACGTATTGCCATTCGCCGAAATACCTTTCTGCTGTAGTGCCTTCGTTCAGGATACCTTGCAGCGTATTCACGTGCCGCAATCGGAGCATTTCCAAAACATTGAAAATATACGGCGAGCATATCAAAAGCCTCGGCATTGGTGTAAGACATTTTAACAGAGAATGTTAAAATGATAATTAAGAGATTGTTATGATTGCAATATCTGTTTCAATTATCTCCATGAAAACCCGCCGATGTTTTTCCACAGCTACCTAGATTTTTTTTCAACCCATCATTGCAATATTTAATACATAATTAGATTGGGATTTATGCTCATCAAAATATTTTTCATTTATTATGAGTTTTGTTCTATTGAAATAACAAATGAAAACATTAAATTTTACATAATTTGGACTAGTTATTATTATTGAAGCCAAAAAAAAAAGCAGGTTGCACAACAAACAACTTTTCGAGTGTCAAAAACTCTTTTCTCGGCAATAACTCGAAAACGAAAAAAGATATCCACCTGCGTTTTAGAGGTTTTTTCTTGTAAATTCAATGTACCTTTCGATGCTCTTATCAGAATTATACCATACCATTTAAATTTTTGCGGTAAAATGAAAAACACTGTTTTTAATTCAAGTTACCCCTTCTAGCAATTTTGCTGGAGACAATCACGCACTACTGGATACGATGTTCGAAAGTACTCACATTTATCTCCTAAACAAGCCTATACGCAACAAAATCGGACAAGTCGTTAATAGGTTACAGCTACTTGAACAATTACACTTTCACTTCCTTCCCCTACTCACACGAAGATCGGTACGCCAATGAGCCCTGTACCAAAAAGACGTGAAATTGTCTAGGTTTTCTAACCATGTTGATAAAGATATACCTCAATCTGAGAATTTCCGGAGAAATTTCGAATTTTAATATTTAAGCTTTGATTGCGCCCCCTAGCGGAAAAATTTCGAAGTTATAAATATTTCCCAGCATTTTCTCGTGGCCACTTTAGTGATAATTTGTTTTTTCCTGAACTTTTAGGTCCAGTAGTTTCTGAGATATGGCCGGTGGCCACCCTTGCTGGGACACCCTGTACATATAAACAACGATATCAGCAAAATAAATTACATCTAACCGATAAATTGCAAGGTGATGAATACTTACATCTATTAAACTCAAAAACCGTACTAATAAAAAATGATTGAGATAAAATACACCAACTAGAAATAATCAAGTAGCTATCTAAGTATGAACCACTACACTATCTTAGTAGGATTATTTTTCAAATGTACAATCAGCAGCTTTTTAAATATTATTATATTTTCACTAGATTTAATATTCTGAGGTATAAGATTGAATTGTACCACTCCCTTATAAAATAAATTTTTCATTGAACTTGTTTTATGGCTAGTTTTGACATAAAAATTCATAGAGCTTTCTGATCTTGTACACCTTTTATGTATTTGTGAGACGGGAATCAATTGACAATTCAAGTATTGCGACAAGAGGTTATTATTGATTTTATAAATGAATATCATGGTTTGCAAATAAAGAAACTCATCAAATTTTTAACCATCCCAAACACTCAGTCATTAAAGCGACACTAGTGTACCTATTACAACACAAGATCACTTTCATAGCCTTATTTTGAATGATTTGCAATCGCTCAAAACTAGCTTTCGAGCAACCTGTATAAATTAGAGATGAGCAGTAATGGAAACGTGGTAGAATCAATGTATTGAAAACTGTAAGTTTCGTAGACATTGATAGAAATGGCGAAACTCTTCTCAGAAACCCATTCTTTTTCCCAATCTTTTTACATATATGTATATCATAATTGGTATAATTCGGCAGCGGCAAATTATTTGAGGAATTATAAACATTGCTTTTTCTCTGCATATCATTTCAAATGACTTTTCGCTAGCTTCATGTGAAGTTAGCGAAACACGTTATTACAAAAAGAAAATGTATCACCGACAAAACTGAAACAAGCACGGAAAATCATAAACATATTGTTTTTTTTTCTGCAAATGATTTTAGGTGATGTTTTGCTAAATTCATATGAAGTTAGCGAAACCCGTTGTTGCAAAAAAAAATATATTCACGACAAAATTGAAACAAGCACAACTAATTAGCGACAAATTGTCTGCCTTATCACACAAGACTTTTCGCAAGTTGTTTCGCTAACTTTATGAATATCTAATGAAGGCCAATGAAGTGCTATTTCAAAAACAGAGTTCATTAAAAAAAAAACAGTGACTTTTTTTTTTGTTCTAAAAATATAAACAGTGACCGGCTAAAATATGGAGCAAATTCATTTTAAATTGAGGGTTTTCATTGTTTGAAAAACGCTTGGATTCGTCGATTTTTTTTTTAGATGCGGTTTTTTTTATTACAAATTCATCAAAAATAAGTTACGACTATCAACTTCCTTTTTTCTGCGTGGAATTCGAATCATATTATGAAAGCACGTCTGATGCGAAATTATCAATATTTCAAAAACTACTATAGATAAGTTAGTTTCGGTTAGTTGAAATGATCGTTTAATCAAAATGAAATGCCAACTCCATTGCAAATATAACAAAACAGCCTGTTCCATTTGAAAATAAATGAGTTTCAGTCAATTCCTTTTGCAAATATTTGAACGTTTTTTTGGCGTACCCTTAAGACTTTATGGAACAATCGGTAGAGTCTATGTGTACTTTGATATTTGAAAAAACTGCTGTCAAATCTTCACGCCCCAAATCTCTACTGTTACTGAGAAATCTTATTTTGATAAATCAATGACATTTGTAATTTTTTTTTTTCATATTCAGAAGTCCATACAGAATTCAAAAATCAATTCAGGGTGTCCTATTTGAAATAGGAAAGTAACTTGGAAAAACTTGTTGACCCAGCCACGCTGCAATCACCAAAACCTTTTTAAAGTTGCATTACCCTTGCATATCGACTCATATCAAAATTCAAAAGATTTGGAAAGCCGTTCTACTACCAATTTCGTGAATCACCACGTGTAGCTTGCGAGAAAATCGCATCATATACTGACGTGGTTAGGAATAAAAACAACCCCATTTATGTCAATTTGATTTCAAAGTCCACTGCCAAATTTTGATAAAAATATGATAATTTTGAAGGAAAAAGACGATAAAGATGATTCATAAGAAAGTTTAAGTTGATTTTGTATACTCAACTCGCTCACCCAAATGATTTCTCTCTGACTTGGAAATAAAATTTTTGATATCATAATTGAATTCAGTAGATTCAAATCAGTAGGAATCCAAAGTTTAGAAACTTTTTTCCTCTTTTTTTTTTTTTTTTTGTTCAGGGGTTACGGCCCCTAGGAAAGGAATCTGAAACCAGACACCCTTTGGTTGGAGACCAAAGGGTAGTGTAGGGTTAAACCTACTCAACCTCTCCTCCGCATTAGGACGTCAGGGATAAGTCCTTAAGTGTCCCAATCTCTCACTTGAGTTTAGCTCTTTGGTACCGGATTACCTTCCGAAGGCCTCTTGATCACAGGGTAGGATCGCGGCAAAACTCGTCCTTCCCGTGTTTCTCCGCACTAGTGGTTACAAACTTTGTTCCGAACCGTTTCGGAAATAATTATAAAAATCCATCCTCAGGTGTCCTCCTATAAGGAGGCGTAGCTTCCTGAGGGGGCGTTTGCCGATATATGTTCATATAATAAGGTCAGGTTATTTTTGATCGATAAATACAGGGCTGGTGTCTCGTCCACTAATTATAGGTCACCCTGTAGATATATAAACAGAGCTTATAACTCTAATAACTTTTGAAAAAATCAAATTTGAACGAAATAACAGATTTTTTTGCGATTTTCCATAGTTTGCAATAAAGAAAGATCGATTTTTCTTGCATGTTTCCCATTCAGTCTATAATGAGTTATTGAAGTGTCCAATATTATTTTCAGGAAAAAAACAGTTGATTATTCTGATGAAGCCAATTTTTTGATACCTACCTACTCATATTTTTCACCAATATCATGAGCTTGTATATTGTCCATATAATTGCAAAAAAAATAAGGTCGGAGGTTATAGTGAAAGCATACATCAAGTCGCCGGGAAATCGTTTTAGACTGCAAGCTGTTCCAAATGAGCCGTCTCATTCGTTGGTAACAAAATATAAAATGTATACAAAGTAATCATTCCACACAGCCGCAAATTGCTGAACGCGTTCCATCTGGCAACTGGCAGTCGATCGTGGAAAGGGTCAAGGGGCCCAATACAAAGTGAGTACTATTATTATACTCACAATCAATGAAGGGAACTTGATACTCTTTTCATGATTCATTTCCATGGGCATGTCATGGTGAGGCTTTGAAGTACCCAATTAAATTCAAAGCGTACAAACATAGAAAAGTGGAAATGGGGGAATGTCACGTACAGAAATTTATGCATTTCTGATTTGTGGCGCAGATTGCACGGTATTTTTAGTCTAAGGAATGGAATGATTTTATGGCTAAGATATACCTAACCTAACATTTGTCGTTAAATCTTATATTACCACTGTAAATTATATTCGATGTTGGATTGAAATGATGAGTCTTGCCAAATGTGCAAACTTGCTAAATTATCTATTAGCACCTCGTAAACCCGTTCCATCAACATTCACTGAAATTTGTTTGAGTTCGATTTTAGCAAATTGTGTACAAAAATAACTGTTCTGTACACAAAAGTATGAATAAGCGGGTCTAATATTGTTATGGAAAAATAATCATTGATGATTCGTACAGTGTCGTTAGAAGAATAAAGTCTCCAGTTGTTCATTCTTTTGCTTAAAATTTGTCAAAGGAACGATTTTCATCTATCCAAGTATCCAAGTATGGAAGGAGTCGCGCTCATACACGGTGTTTCCTGAACATTGGTCAAAAAAATCGTTGAATGAGGTATTTTTGTGGAAGAAAAGTTCCTTTGAAAATTTGTCGGAAAAATCGAAATAAAAAAGGTGGATGTTCTCACCCTAAACACGCCTTTCATACTAATGTAGAAAGTTTTTGCAGTGTAACAGATTTCAATATTTCAGTGCGGACGGTTTCGAAAATATTGAGGAGAGTGGAGAGTGTCGATGCATCGATGTAGAAATTTGTGATTTCCTCGAAAACTAGTCTTATCGATATGACCTAGGAGTGCTTTTTTCGCGTAAAGAATCTTTGGATCATCAAAATTTTGAAATTCTGGGAACCATAAGTTTATGCGATGAACCAAATCTCATGATGATCAGTGTTTCGGAAATAATGAGAAAATACCGTCTTCACGTTGCCTTATTTGAAGAGACTACCTCAATTGGAGCGCCGACAAAATTGACAAAAATGGCTTATAGCGTGGCAGTGGTACTGCTTATAATACTGTTCTATGCTACTACCACAGCATCTCGGTTTGTGATTCCTGATTTATTTACATTTCATCGCTACTGCCACTCGCCTGAAACACGCCGCGTGCTACCGTAATCGCGCCACCTCTGGGGACGGTAGGTCTTCGAAGGATTTTTTAATAAACATTTATGGGAACTTATAATCCTCGAACTCAGGAACCACCCTGTATACTATCAGACGTATGCATTCATTTATCCCAAATGCACATTTCTAATTGTATTGGGTAAGTAGGTATAGTCTCTGAGTAAAATGTTCAAACATCACTTTATGTTGTCATTAAGAAGATATAGCCTTGGATATAGCTTTCTAAGTTACGTGGATTTACTTGTGCCTGGACGATACTTTCTAGGATCATTTTCACTTTTCCACTATTTTATATGGACAATCTTCTTTATAGAATTACGATTTGATGTCAAAGTTCACAATTTGGCACTTTAAGGAGAGTCATCAGTTAGAGAAAGCACTGCTAGCAAAATAAGTTTTCATCACGTCCGCGGGCGGAATATGTAGATTCTTCGTATTTTTTGACCATTGATATACCGTTTTTGTTACCGTTTTTTTACAAAAATAGATATTGGGTTGCCTAGTTTGATATCTTACCTACCTAATAAAACTTAATTTGTTCCAAAAGGTGATGTAATAAAAAAATGGCAGATTCCAGAAAAAATGCTTGCATTGAGTAAAATTTCAGACCGGATGATTCCCTTTCATGGAGTTTGCCGACGCAGACATTTTTGGGTAGTATCGTTCAATATTCAGAGTGTTCTGAAAATAATGGTACGTAGGGTGACAGCAAATTCCCTACAAGAAAATATGGCGATAGATGATAGACCCAAACTTGCCTAATCTGAAAGTTGATATTGAGAAAGGTATATACAGAGTGTCAAAGTTAAATTTCAAAGTTTGCTTTTCACAAATGACTTTTGAAATAATGAAGTTATTTTGGTTTGACATTCAAAATTCAAATCACTGGCCATGGTATGGCTCTAACCTGTAGGTGGCGCCACCAACACATCTTTCCACTCGTTCAAATGGTCATAACTTTTTTGTGTGTAGTCGTACATTTTATTTTCATTAAAAAATTATTTGATTTTTTCATCATATTTGAATGAAAAAGGTTTACCTTGTAAAAGTGGCAACGAGTAACCTTTTTAAAGATATTTGCACTAAAAGTAATCCATGCAATGTTGCTTCAAATGGCAAATTTGACAGTTGTTTTGATACTCAATATAGCGAGTTGTTTAATAACGGGTGTTGGGATCGAGAATGAAGAAAACCACTTTTCTAAATGGCCAACGTTTCGCAAAAATTCATAGGATTCAATGCAAGGATTGTGAAAAATGTTACATAGGACAAACTGGTGAATACCTGAAACGAAGAATCTATGAACATAAAAATGATTGCAAGAACTTCTTGACCAAACGTAATCCGACAGCCCCCGTTGAACACAAGATTGACACGGACATGTTTTTGATTTTAATGACGTGAAATTTATTGGTCATGAAACTAATTTCAAAAAAAGGATTCCTTGTGAAATGGTAGCTATCAAGAAGGTAAAGAACTCCGTCAATAAAAGAACTGATATTGAAAATCTCAGTAGTTCCTATTTCAATCTAATTGAAAGGGGAAATAAACGTAAATATTGTTGAGAACTGATAGCCGAGCCATTACAGCAATTTTGTCAGTGTGGTAGGGTATTTCGCGACTGGAACGCCGCAGCCGCCTATAAATATATTTTGCTGATATGTGTGTTTGTGATTTTCCATCTTTTTTGTTCTCTAATTGTTGCTGGATGCCTGTGAAAGTTCTCAAGTCTGTTTTCCTTTATGACAAAAGAAACCACAACTAAGTGTAAGGAATATTAATTTTTTGTTTGTATATGTTGCCGACCAACCTTTCACTCTCTTCACTTTCCAATCTGTACCTTGGTAATGGAAGTGTACTCATATCATGTACCTCACTCAGATTACACCTTCTCTCTTGTCCGAGGGCCCTGAGGATGCAAATAATTTTTTGCGAAACGTTGTCCATTTAGAAAAGTGGTTTTGTTTATTCTCGAACACCCGCTATTAAACATCTCGCTATATCATTACTGGATCAACAAAGATAGTACATCAACTGTTATTACTCAATATTTCTCGATAAAAAAAATTACCTATCTTTTTTCATATTTCTTCAAGTTTTCCTTATTTTTATTTCAAAAAACATTGAACATTGAAGAATTTATCAAAATTATCCTGATTACGGCATTTTCAAAGCCACCTATGTTTATTTTCATTTTTTTTTCATTCAAAACCACTTTGCATGGATTACTCCAAGTCGAGCTCTAAGTGCAAATATCTTGAAGAAGGTTACTCGTAGCTCGTAGCCACTTCTACAAGGTATACCTTTTTCATTTGAATATGATGGGGAAACCAATTTTTCAATGAAAATAAAATGTACGACTGAAGAAAAGTCGCAGTTGCTCTAGCTCCGGTCCTGGATTTTTTTCTCAGAAAAATGCTCAAGAACCCTACTTGTACTTCCTGAAAGTTTGAACCAAATTGCTTGAGGTGTTTCGAAGAATCGAAACTCCCTTCCCTCATTTTTTTACACTTTTTCACCCTGTATTATTATGATTTAAAGAACGTTGAATTTATTGGTAGCTTCAAGCTCAACCCAAATAACTTTATCTCGAAATTCACAAGGTTTGGATATCTTATACTTTGTTCGTATACCCCATCATTTCTGAAAGAGAAAGTCAATATTTCCTTGCGACCAGACATTGGAAAATAATAAAACGGGGAATTTCTTTTCTGGAAATAATATTTCCTCGTAGTTATATGTCACCTTAAAGAACTGATTGAGAGTAATACTATATTCACTTGATAGGAGAAGCCACATTTCCGCCAGTCCAGATTTGCGCTGGAACCGGCAATCTTCACGGTCGTCCGGAAATGTTAAGCGTTTTCTTATAGGTATATCGATATGGCACAGTCGACCGTGCAATACTGAAACACATTTTAAACTACTTAAAAATACATATCGTGAATTCTCGAAGGGATGCATTGTTACGATTCAAAAAACTGTAGCTTTACTCAGATTCACAGATAAAATGTCCAACCTAGATAAAACTCACAAATAAATCACACAAGTCTGCCCAACGAATACAGCTTCATTCATATACAGTGTGTCTCACCAAGTTGGAACCATATGGAAAAATTTTTTATCATCAATTTTATGCGAAATAGTTATTCTCCATAAAAAGTTCTGCACGTTTTAAAAATAAAATACTTGGTGGCAGTCTAGATATATAGAATGATATTGAGCATTACGGAATGGAAATTAACAAAAACAAAATTAAAGTAATGGTGATGGGAAAAATGAATTAGGAATATGATGAACTATAAAAGACGAATCAAATGAACAAGTCAAATCATTTAAATATCTTGTAATTTAACTAGACGAGGAAGGATACCTAAAACAGAGTTAAACAGAGAAATAGAGAACACTACAAGCCTATTCTACTCTCTGAACAAGACTGTCATCAATAAAAAGGCAACATCAAGCTCAACAGGGATTAAAATTTATCAGACAGTTTATCGACCAATACCACTTACTGTTGTGAATCCTGGGAAGGAAGAAAGTAAATTGCAGCTATGGATATGGAATATCTAACGCCCAGTTTCACAAATGTCTGGTCACCTATTTGGTGACCTAACCAAATGCGTTCACAGTAACCAGTGGCTAAGGCATGTATCGTTTCACAGCGAAAAAATGTGTGTTGGTCAATCAACCACTGGTTTTGGGAAGAATTTTCAGTTTAGAAGATTTCGATGTGAGGAGTCGCAGTTGATTTTGACAAATGTCACAACACTAACAAACGATTGAAGTTTTCAAATGTATTTGAATATTTGGATGTCACTTCTAGTATTTTTCCAAAAATCCTTTGAATTTCTGATAGTTGGTGTTGTAGTTTGGATTGTATTTTAACGGTAAGCTTTATAAGGTACAGTTTTAAATATGAACGAAATTGTCCGTGGCAACTTGAGCCTCATTCGTGTTATACATTTTCGCAGTTCTCGTTATTAATTTGGTCCGGAACCTGATGATTTTGGGTCGGCGTACTATATCTTTCTCATCATCTTTGAATGCATTGATGTCATCTAAATCCATTTTACTCTACTCTACTTGTGCTTATTTATTATGATTGGTGAAAATATTGAATTCTTTTAGTTCGGTCCTTGGTCTAATTCTTGACACAACCAGGAAGTGATCTTTTCCTATTTCAGATCCTGATTTGTCCAATACATTTCTCAAATTGTCTTCTTTTACAATAATATAATCAATGATAGATTTATCGCCTCTGCTGATTATACTTTCCTGGTGAAAGAGTGAATACTCTTGTGTTCAAAAAATGTGTTGGATACTCTGAGGTTATGTGGCATACAAAAATTCAGAAGTCTCTGATTACTATTATTTCTAGTATTTTCTCTATACCTTCCGATCGTTGTGGTGTATTGTTCATCCCTGATTGTTTTTGACTTCAAGACAAAATCCATAATAACAATAACCTTTTATGTTCAGAAAAGAGTTGACAATCGATAAGAATAAGAATATACACGGTGATCCATTCAAAAAAGTACATTTTTTGAAATAAATCGAGAACGCGATGTTGAATTGTTTTTTCTGCTATAATTTTATCAGCGAAAAAAATACTACAAGTTCTCTAATTCAATCGACCTCGTATTTTGAATAATGAAGAAGTTAGCAATAGTGCAGACTTAAGTTTGATCACTCTGTATACAGGGTGTTTTCAGATTGCGTACATTAAATTTAAGGGCGTATGAAAAATGATGATTTCATTCAAAAATTTAGTTCGTTTAACCAAACTTTGATGTTAGATCAGTCGAATTGATCATTACATAAAACAGTTAATCATTGATATAATTTGGAAATACCGTCTAGTCGTGTCCACAACTGTACCTATGTCCGTTTTCTCACATTTTCCGGCGATCAGAAAAATAATTAACTAACTGATATTCACTATAGTTCACCTATAATACTGCTGTGCTTCATAAAAATGTCGTAACCTCGTAACCAACAATGTCAATGTCTTTGATTTACGTTCGTTCTTGAACAACCATGCACACTGAATCTATTTTTATTTTGAAAAAAAAACGTATCTACCACCAAGGTAGGTTTTGGTGAATTCTAAACAGCTTTTTCCCATAACATTTCCACTAACTTTTTTAAATATTTTCACTAAACCAATGATCTCATAACATGTGCCAAAATTGAATTTTGATTTCAGTTTCATAGGGTCATCCCGTATATATTGACCCATATGCTAGCGGCGCTATCTATGGAGATATGGAAATTTTGTAAAAATAAAAGTTTAAGATATTCATCTGAAATTTTCAAAAATCTTACCAAAAAAAAAACAAGACTTGGAATATCAATATTTTTCCACAAGTAGCATTTTTTTCAATGGAATATATATCATCATATATTATGAAAGAGCTTATTTTCCTGATTTCAAAAATATATAGTTTCATACTCGGTTTGATACCGTTCTGATAAGTCGTTCAGAGGTATTCAAGGTTAAATATGTTTAAAAATCAAAATTCACATGCCTGTGGCTATGGAAAATATGATAGAATCGTCATTATATAGATTGAATCAACAGAAATGGAGGTCAAATCACTTTTTTTTCTAGATGTTACTCTAAATATTCACGATTTCATAAATTTGTGCAACTTCATCCATGCGAACCAGGATTTGAATACTAATATTTACACATATTTAAACTTGAATATCTACTGAACGACTTATCAGAAAGGTATCGAACTACTTTGAAATCAGGAAAATGAACTTTTTCATAATATATGATAATTAACAGGGGGATCCATTGAAAAAAATGCTACTTTTGAAAAAATATTGACATTCCGATAGTCTTTTGTCTTTTTTATAGAATTTTCGAAAAGTTCAGATGAATATCTAGAACTTTCATATCTACAAAATTTTCATATCTTTATTGATAACGCCGCTAGCTCAATATACAGAATGACCCATTTGAAAGCGGGCCACCCTCAAAACTGTTTAATTTATTGATCGATTTTGACGATTTAATGTAGAGAGGGAAAAGGTGTATTTTGAGGCCATACGTTGCATAGTTTTTTCCAAAAACCAAGGCCTACTAGAGCATATTTAGAGGCTGAAAAATCCAGAAAACATATTAGCGATTTTCTTAGAGATAATCTGCCTACGCCACTGGATTTTTCTTTCCCTGAAATGGGTCTGTACCAAATTTCATGAAAAAATATTTAATTCAAAAATATTATTTCTGCGTGTTGTTTTTTTTTTTCAATTTTTTTTTTGTCAGTCTCGTTTGTTTGTTTTCATTGTGTTTTGACATAAGAATATCTCATTCAATGTTTACATTTATTTATTTTTTTTGATAGATTTGCTATCGCAAGAGTTTCGAGGTAAAATACTTCTTGATGCATCAAAAAATTATTCGTTAATTTTTGATATTTTTTCATGAAATTTGGTACAGATCCATTTCAGGGTATGACGAATCCAGTAGCGTAGACAGATTTTTTCTAAAAAAAACGCTAATATGTTTTTTGGATTTTTCAGCCTCTAAATATGCTCTAGTATGCCTTGGTTTTTGGAAAAACCTGGGTGACGTTTGGCTTAAAAATAAACCTCTTCACTCTCCACATTTCAAAAAACAATCGTG
This sequence comes from Orchestes rusci, assembly GCA_958502075.1. Lineage (NCBI taxonomy): Eukaryota > Metazoa > Arthropoda > Insecta > Coleoptera > Curculionidae > Orchestes > Orchestes rusci. The sequence continues at coordinate 25,127,160 of OY293303.1, forward strand.
AAATTCGCTGCATAGATAAAAATGTTATGGGGGTGGCCCGCTTTTCAATGGGTCACTCTGTATACGGAATGACCCTGTACAAACTATCCCCGAATAAAGCTTCTTGGAAAAGAATATAAATTAACATGTGTCAACATTGATTTTCTGATTTCTGGACGTATACAAATCATCCCCGAATAAAGTTTCTTAAAGAAAAAGTATAAATTTGAAAAAAATATATGTTTTATGGCAGACACTGTATGTAATTGAGTTCGAGACATACAGTACATACCTTATTTGAGGTTGTATTCTCTACCAAATTATTGACTTTTGTTTTTCTAGTTTTTTCAACTTTATAAAGGGTTGAATTTTTCGCACGATTACATCCGTTTTCAGAAAACCTAATTGGTTTGTTACCTGGGACGTAGGTAAAAATCAAGCTATAGTGATACTTACATGATGGCCCATCGAAAACGTTCCGGCATAGATTTCGGGCATTTATTGTCACATAAAAATGAAAGACTCAGACAGCGTCAACTTTGTTTTTGAGGGGAACACTTATTAGGCGTATAGGCAAACCCTTATTTGATATCCCTTGAACAGGGTGAAACTCACTTTTAAAAACTTGAATGGAAAGGGTGGTCGAGTGATACCTTATTTGAAGGCCCTTTGGACCTGATATAACTGCCGACTTTCAAGTCTCTGCTGTCATTCCGTTGATGTTGATATAACAGCTTGTCAAAATTTTGTTGTTTAATTTTTATTTGATACATACTCACTTGCAACAGAGAGAAATTCTTCAAACTAAGAAGATGTAGTGAGGGACACAAGATCTCCAAAATGAGCTATTACTCAATCCTTTTGACGAGGATTCATTTAAAAAATAATATATGTCGTGAAATAAATCCTCTTCATAAGGATTGAGTAATAGCTCATTTTGAAGATCTTCTGTTCTTCATCAAATCATCTTAGTTTGGAGAAGTGAACTGCAAGTTATTATTTATCAAATGCAGTTTTCCATATCTTGCGAACTTTTACAGACCCACTATATATTTTACAATTTGAAGAATTTTTAATTTTATTCTGTCAACCAAACCGCACTAACTGAACGTAGATTAAACAATTAATTTTTGTTTCAGGAGTCTCTACCAGAGAGTATGATGGACATGATTTCCAGAAAACTCAGGAAGACCAAAGGTAGAAAATATTCTTCTGCTCTGCAGAGACGTGCTCCCACCCTTCAATTTTAGTCATCGGCCACATATATGAGAAAATCATGAAACAACATTTTGCCTCACCCCAGTACCTTGAGGTACTGGGTACAGAGTAGTGGATGGAAAACCATGATTTGCAAGGAATCGTTTGGTGCCATTACATCTCGTAACAGAATTTCACCGGTGAGATTCAACATTGTTATTGACGAAATGTCCATAAGATCCCAAATAATTCACGAAAATGAGGCATTTTATGGTGGAATTGACATTGGGACCAATCAACCATCAAATGACAACAACACCATGAGGAATGCCTTGGTTTCTATGACAGTGGGACTTAATGGCCACTGGAAAGTTCCCCTTGGCTATTTTTGATCGATGACTTAAAAGCCAATGAAAGGGCCAATTAACCAAGAACTTGTTTCCAACTTGTGAATGACACAGGAACCAGAGTGTTCTCGTTTTTGATGGAGCCCTTGTTAATCTAGCCATGTGCATAGATTTGGGTGCTCATTTCGGATACGTCACCACTGATTTTTAACCTTGGTTCATCAATCCTTCGTCAGAGGATAAAAAATTGGTTTTTTTGGGACCCTTATTGTCACATGATAAAACTGTTCCGCAATTGTTTAGAAGATGAACAAATTCCAATAGACGAAGATGTTGAATTGATAAAATGGCAGTTATAGAAGAGCTCAATGTGAGGAAGGGCTACATGCAGAAACAAAGTTGACTAAAGAGCATATTCTTTACAAAGACAATAAAATGAATTTCAAATAAGCTACACAAACTTTTACTGGGCGGGTATCCCATGCCTTGAAATTTGTGAATTTTTTGGGTAATCCAAAATTCAATAACTGTCTACCAACTGCTGATTTTTGCTATTGCTCCAATAACTTTTTGGACAAAACTTTTACAACATATCTACAAAAATATATATAAAACCATATTTAATAAACACGATATTCAATCAGGTTCAAATATCATTCAATAATAAAAAATTGAATGACCATTTGTTATCACAGAATTTTCTGGATGATCAAAGGCGCCAATTGACAAAATTGATAATTGGATCATTTATAGATATTGGATTGTATCATGAAAGTAAAACCAGGAATCAAAAAGAAGTTAACATTCGCCAAGTATACCAGGTTAATATTGTTCAGGAACCAATGAAATGACTGTAATATTGTATTATAAGAACAATAAAATTACGTACCTAATCAACCCATATTGTAGTTCTCTTGTTAGGAGATTGCAGTTAATAAATACCTATATATTTTTTGACAATGACAACATTTTATTTTTTGAAAAATACCAAAAACCTTTGATAAAACGAGTCCCTGGATCGATGCTTAAATAGTTGGTTGAAAAACAAAACAATTTATCAATTTATTTGAAATTTGATCTTTTGGGGTCCAGCACTGTTCAAAAAGAAAGTATTCTGCGTCATAATTTGAGTTTCAAAAAATAAAGTTTGTCTTGGAAATGAACCTAAAAGCTTTTTTAAATGAGAAAAGTGTATTTTCCATGGGATATACAAGAAAATGTTATTGAAAAAAGTTGTTAAGAAAAAATTAATCGACTGAGAAGAGAATGCAGAATGTCAGAACCCTTCATCAAGAAACGTTTTTTCGAATGATAAATCACGCAATTCCGCAAAATGAAAAATAAGAAAGCGATAAAAAATGTCAATCTTCAACAATAATTCAAAATTAGGGGAAAGTCCAATTGTAAGCATAGCGGAATAAATCAAATTAGATAAAGAATTCAAAAATGTTGTACGACTTACTTTTTTCTTGTGAATAACATTTTTTGTCGTATCTCCCAAAGATATTATTATAATCATATAAACTGCTGGAAAGTTGCTTCGCGACACGGAATTTTTTACCCAGATTTGAATCTCGATATCTCTTTCAAATTCTTCGAGAACACGTATATGGTTGAGGCGGTGTATTTCTTTTATTTATCCACCTATACAGGGTAGACAAAGAAGGTCACGTTTTTTCAGCAAAGTTTGTTGCTATGTCAGATTCCCAATTTTTTATTCTGAAAATGTTTTTATCCATATCTTGAATCTTTGGAAAAGTAGTTCCTCAAATTTTTCAAAAGTTGGCTATATCTCAATTTATCGAAAATTTTTAAAAAGTGTGCAATTTTTCCTTTCATTTTTTTTTTATACTGTTGCAAAGAGTGGATTGATTTTGGCGTGCAGTGAAAATTTTATAGCTCTTCTAACCAAACCAAAAAAAAAGATTTTGTTGTCACGCCAGTGGAAAACAACTCCAAAGTAAAGGGTTCTGACTTGGATTTGCCCATTAAGCTGATAATTCACATGTACAATTAAAAAATATGGTTCAAATTAGATAATGTTAAACGAGCAATTTTTCACTGCATGCCACTGGAATCAATAACGTTCAATGTGTGCCTCAATCTTTTTTCTGGTCAAACAGTGTGGAGAAAAATACGAATACTCAAGAGAAACTCTGAAAAGACTTTTTTTAAGGGTAAATGAGACACTTTGTGAAAATTTGATAAATTAAGTAATAGCCAATTTTTGAAACATTTTAGAGATTACTTTTTTCAGGATAGTCCAAAGATTCAAAATATGGATAAAAAAGTCCAAGATCAAGAATTAGGAATCTGACATAGAACCAAACTTTGCTAAAGAAACATGACTTCCTTCGTCCACCCAGTATAAATGGATGAATAATAGAAATACACTTCCACAGCCATGTTCATGTTCTCGACTAATTGATCAAAGGACTTCCCGAAGAAGGCAGTTATACATAATAATTGAACCTATATTTCACAAAATTTTGATTTGAAAACTGAAAAGGTCTGGAATAGTTTTTCGAAAGAATTAAGTATAAAGATAAAAATTTCAGTGGGACCAATAAACTATGCGACTGCACAGAAAATGACTCTTTTCTTTTAATGTCATATCATTTATGTTTTTTAAAGCAGTCGGCATATTCTACAAATTTGATGGATCTTACTCTCATTTTGTTGAAGGAAACCAAGAAAGAGTTGTTTGATTTTCCAAATCTTCGTATATTGCTCCAATTATTCGTAATTTTGTTGATCAGACTAAAAGAACGCCGATCTCGATCTACTCTCAACTCTCTGTCCACCTGGTGAGGATGTGGCTGGGTAGATTCCGCAAGCGATATTCGTAGAAAGATGGACGACATACATCAACGAGTCCGTTTTAACATGCAAAGTACCAACGACATGAAGAAGGAGGCCAACGGTTTGACTGCACAACAGAGGCGACATGGCTTCTCCTCGAAGCTGCAAAGCTCTTGAGATGACCCGTATGAGATCCAACAGCAAATTAGTGACGTCGTCTACTGGAACAGGCAGCAACCACGAGGAAAACCGAGATTTGTTCATTCCAACCGTTTGGCCCTGTATGCTGAGAATCATGACGATCAGGTGACTGAAGTAGGGCAAATCAGTTCAATCGAGGAGGATGACACACTGATCACCTTCATGTACCTATACCCCCATGGACAAAAAGTCCAGAATGGCATTGTTCGGGCAAGGCAGCTGGATTTGTTCGAGGCACCGGCCGAATACTCGTTGGCTCACTGGATCGGACCTTGGCATGAAAAGTGGTTTTGCTGCTGCTTTCAAACGAAAATTCGGATGACTGGACCAGATGCAATGAGAGGTGGGAACGGTGCTCCAAACCACGGAAAGCACACGATACCTGTTGACGAAGAAGCATCCACCCACAGCATCTGAGGGTTCGTCAGACATCTCTGTAGGTATACAGAGATGTCTGACGAGCCCTCAACCAGCTGAGAGATTTGATGCTGTCAAAGGACCTGACGCATTTGGCGACCCCAAAAATGACCAACGTTCGAGAGTGGTGGAAACCATACTGGAAATGATCTTCAAGAGTAGCGGCATTGACATCCTCGTGCTGCTATCCCTTCCGTAGGACGTACCAGAGGACAGTGGACTGCTATTTTCACCGAATGACACGCTGCCGGACGGTTTGGAGATAGCTGCCGTTACTATCATAGAGATATTTCGAGATAAATGCTTCAAGGTAGGATCAATGTGATGACACACAACGTCAAGCGGACCGACCTTCCGAGGCTGCCGGAACAAACAACGTACAGGCCATATCGCCTCAGTCTCGAACGTGAGAATTTGCCAATATTTGTCAGTATATAGGATTGGTGAGACGTTCGATGGTAAAGATAGTCAAATCAGAGTAGTTAGTGATTCTGTCAACTCTGCACTGTCTTTAATCAAAAACGCAAAGAAAATCAAGGCATCTCCCTTTATCAAGAATCTATCTATCGCAGGGGCATCAGGAAGCAGCTGCACGACCGCCTTGAAGCTGGTGAGAAGGATCTGAGACTTCGATACAGCAATGGAACTCCCAGAATTGTATCTTTCAAGAAACTACCTTCAAACTAACTGGACCGTCTAACGGAAGCTTAACCATTCTATACCAGAATGTTCGAGGTCTTAACACAAAATCCCAATCTTTCTATACAATTCTACGTCCACTGGAAAGAATCATGTTATTGCCGTCACAGAGACATGTTTGTGTGATGGAGTCTATGGTCACGAGCTCTTCACTAGCGGCTACACTACATGGTATACCGTAAGGACAGGAATCTTGGTGCTCTGAATTTGTCCCGAGGAGGCGGAATGATGCCTGGCGTGAGGAATGATCTACCTTCAGCCGAGATTGATCTGAAGGAACTACAAAATCTCATTCCTGAAGTGGATGTCATCGGCTGCAGAATTGGTATGAACTCAATGATGATTCTCGTGTTTGTAATTTATGTTCGACCTAACACGCCAGCTGAAACTTATCAAGCTTTATTTGACCATATTGCTGCTCTTGATTGTATACAAAACCATGATGTACTTTTTATTGGAGATCTCAACGTTCGTTTTCTGGAACCGGTTTAGGGTGTCGACTCAAAATTATCAGTACTACATAATTTTCTGATGCTTTCTGAAACGCGCCAACACAATAACATCACTGATTCTTTTGGAAATATTCTTGATCTGGTTATCGCAATTTTTTCCTGCTCTGTTGAAAGAAGTTTTTCTCTTGTCCCTGAGGTTGCTTATTATCACCCAACCGTAGCCACTTCTCCAACTGCCGGCCTACAGGATCTCAGTAACTTCCCAACCAATACACAAAATCATAACTATAACTTTAGAAAGGCTAATTTTCCTGAATGGACAATTTGCACATTTTTTGGAAATATGAAAAATATGAGGATTAGGAAGTACCGATGCCATTGATGTTCAAAAAATCAACCTACGACCTCTATTCATGTAGTAATCACCGATTAAAGAGCCCCAATCAACATCCACAACGTCACAGAATACATTATCTATCTCCGTCTGGCGTATTGACTGAGATGACTTTCTCTCTCTCGGAAGGGTAATTTGGATTCACCCCGTTTTCAATAATACAGGAAAATTTGCGTTTTCTTTTTTATTTATTTTGTATATTTTTGGGTATTTTGGAAAAATTTTTTCGCTGGTGACTTTCTAATATTGTCTAGAATACGTATATAAAATTTCAAGTCATTTGAAAATGTCAGCAAATTGTCCATTGTATCGGCTTCTATCTGAGATCCAGTGGCACCCACTCACTGAGACAGATGATGTTAACGATGCAGTATCTATATTCTACAACTTACTGTACAGTGTTCTTGATAAAGCACCAAAAACGCAGATAGTCCTATCCTAACTGGTATGGTGCTCAGATTGTGGACGACGTCAAAGAGAAATCCAAGTTGCCTAGAAGGTGGAAGAGAACCAACTCCTCGTGGGACTACAATGCTTTCAAAGCCATGAGAACCTCTGTCAAGACTAGAATGGACTTAGCCTACAGGAATTTTATATCTTGCAGTGAAATTTCTATAAAAGATGACCCCAGAAAATTCTGGAAATTTGACAAGCAAAAATGTAATGTTTCACGAATTCCTAGGTCCATGACCTTCGATAGCAAAAGTTTCGACTCACCAAAGGATATCGTAAACGCTTTTGCTTAGTTCTTTGGCAGTTTTTTAACAGCTCCGTCCCACCTCCCAGCTATCATCAGAATGCCACCTCTTCTCCAAATATCCCGGTTGGTCCACTGCATCATAACGATGTATTCAATGTCTTGAAGAAAATGAAAAACAAGATAACATCTGGTCTTGATCAGGCTCCTTCATTTCTACTGCGTGATTGTGCATCTGTATTTGCTGTGCTCAATTTACAATTTATCCCTCGGAACCAGCACCTTCCCCGATGTCTGGAAAATTGCAAAAATATGTCCCGTCTTCAAATCAGGTCAGAAGAACCAAGTGGAGAATTACCGCCTCATCTCTATATTGTCCAACTTTGCAAAAGCTTTTGAGATATGCATCTACGATTGCCTTTTCCACCAAGTGAAACATCTCGTCATCAACATGTGTTCTTCAGGTCCAGGTCAACCGTCACCAATCCGGCTTTATTTCTGCATTTAGCTTATGAGGCGATCCATTTCGAAAACCAACTTGATGTCATCTACACTGATTTTGCGAAGGCATTCGACCGGCTGGATCATGAAATTCTTAGCCAGAAGCTTTTGGATATGGGCTTTCACATCAATCTGGTCAACTTCTTCACCTCCTACCTGGTTGATACACGCCATATTGTCGACTATAGTGGTTTCATGTCGGATGAGTATGTTGCATCGAGTGGTGTCCCCCAAGGAAATAACCTCGCTCCCCTTCTATTTTCCACATTCATCAATTATATCAGTGATGGCACTTGAAGCAAGTGTCTTTAGTTTGCAGATGACATGAAGCTTTTTCGGATGATACGCTGCTGCGTACTGCTCATCTCTTCAAAATGATATTGTCTTTGTTCATGATTGGTGCATCCGCAACTTGAACATCCCAAAGTGCAAGAGGATGTCCATATCCCTACTGAAGGAGGAGATCGAATTCAATTATGTTCTCAACGATGTTTCTCTTCCAGTCTGTGATCATGTGCGAGGCTTGGGTCTCATCATAGACAAGAGACTATCCTTTAATCAACATACTGATGATGTGGTCAAATTATCCTTGAGAACTCTTGGGTTTGTCATGAATGAGATCCACTGGCGACTTTTCCAATATATCGAGTCGATTAATTTTATTCAACGCGTTAATCAGATCACGTTTACTATATGGGGCTCTATTGTGGTTTCCTCGTTATGCAGTTCGAATCGCTAGACTTTAATCGTTCCAACGTAGACTCTTGAAATACCTCTCCTTCAAAATAGATGGTCAATACCCTGAAAGAGGCCAGGCTCGCTCTTTATCTTTAAACTGTGTAATGAGACTGACTCTCCGGAGCTGCTATCTGCACTCAACTTTTATGTTCCATGCATCATCACAAGAAGGCATATCGTTCTCTACCTGCGAACACCCAATACAAACGTTGCCCAAAAGTAACCTTTAGATAGGGCCTTGGTTTGGTTTGATGATGTGAGCTCAGAGATAGATATAGATCTGTTTGGCGTATCACTACGTAGATTTAGGAATTTATTGATTGCCAATGTTGGGCTCTTACCTGTTTGAGCTTGTACTTGTCAGGGATTATCCGAATAATTACCTTTGTTATTCATGCTATTTCTTTTCAGATTTTCATTGTAAAATAACTTTCACTTTTTCATCCATGTCCATTTAATTTTTCATTTGCTTAGTTTTAACTAGCTTTATTGAACTATTGTCTTATTGATTGGGATCTGTATCCTGTTAGACAATAAATCTTTGAATTTGAATTGTCCACCCAGCACGGGATCGTAGCCAACATAGTTCATTCCATGGATTCATTGAAACGCGTCGGCATCGCTGTCCCGAGAAATAAGCAGTGGTTTAGTGAATATCCACGAAATGAAGTGGAGTGGATATAAAAGGACGCGTTGAGTTGGTTTAGTTTGGTCTTGATTAAGTCGTGAATTGTCTTTTGCATTACCAGTTACAAAGCATGAATAAGTGTGAAAATAAATTAGTGTTGAGTGCGTGTAAATAAATTAGTTGAAACTAAACAGTGATTTCTAAAGCGAAAAATTTAATTTAAATTAGGAAAAAAAAAACATAGATTTGAGAACTTTTCCATTTTGTGATGCGCACTTATTATTTTTTTTCGATACCTCGAAGGCGTACTTCACTTGGTGTTTGGTATTCGATAGCGGTTTCCGGTGTATTTGGTCAAATATTTGAAATAATATTCGTAACACATGTTGATGGAATTAGCAAAAAACTGATGGTCGTGTTAACTACTCTAAAAAGTTCAAATTCATGATGTCAGTGGCAGCAGCTTATTTGTACCTAAGTGCCATCTCATTATCAATAAGTACATGTGCAGAGTTCCCAAAAGATCATGGTTGGGAGGGTGACCACGATTCATAAGAAACAAACCGAAAGTTAGTGGATTAAGTGAATATTAGGATAAGTAAGTAAGTAGATTATAAGATCACTGTTTTTTCCAAGGAAAGTATGGGGATACAGTTTCAAGAGGTGCTTGCCTCAACCGTCAAACGAGTTCTGAATTTCTGCAGAATGCAATTTACAGATTTTGGGTTCTTAATAGTTGAATTTGGAAAAAAATACTTGATGGAGAGGAATTTTGTCTCTTTAAGATGTCCAATCAGATTATTTCAAAAACTCTACAAGAAGTCTTTGCTGCTTTATACCAAGTTCTGAATAAGGATGGGATTAAGGTGAGAAAATAAACTTCTATATTAATCAAATCAACTTTATTAGCGATAGCTCATTTGTAAAAATCTTCTTGACCCGTATTCTTGAATATCTGGGAGGAGAACTTTTGGGGGAAGTGGGCGTGACATCACAATCTGATTATCAAATTTTGTTGTTGAAGTCGATTTTGTGTGCTGTTTGTAGATGATTTCAATCCTATTATGATCTAGAAGATGTAGAAGATACTGAAGAGTGGATGGAAATAAAAAGGATGATTTCTGGGAGCATTCCCGTCACAGACATTCAAGAATAAGGGACCTTATCTATTCACTATAATATCTAAAAGTGGCCGGCTAACTGGGCGATTCACAACCCTGTTTTTTAGAATGATCAACCTATAGGTACAGTATACAGGGTTTTTCACAAAAAACATACTGTAGCGGTCAGGTATTTGGTATAGCTTTTGACTTTACATACACAGTATGGTTTTTTTTCAAACTTCGGAGAATAAATAAGAGATAATTAAGCACAATTAAGTGTTTTTTCTACATCCTCGTTTCTATAAAATCTTTGTCTTGAGTATTTATTTAGTATTCGATGATATATAAGGTACCTACCTATCTAAAAAAAATCATGCGGACCTCATTTTGATCTTAAAGTAGGTACGTGAACATAACATCAAAATAATAACTGATTCGTGTTATTGAAAAGCTCAGGATACATTCTGTAATTTACTATATAGAATAAAACCCTCATATAGACGTCTCCTCTTTTATCCGAGATAGTCTAATACTATAATACTTTTCTGTATATTATAGGCTCTTTTATTAGTCGAATTCCTTATAGGAAAATAAAACACGATCAACTGGAAGACTCTAGATTTTTAAATACCCCGCTTAAATAACAGCTGGATGTGACACTGTCAACAGAAAGGCATGATTTGGCAACGATGAACCCCTGGGTGAAGTATCATCACAGAATAGGCGACCAGAAGCGACAAAACGTCAAAAATTGCATTGATCAAATGGGTAACAATTCTCTGACGTCACGTTTGAAGTATGGGACGTTGGTCCCCCACCAGACACTGAGAGAACTATACTAATGCTCTACACTGTAAGAACAGTTGGTTTAAAAAGATGGTAGTAATCTGAAACTCAATGAGGCTTTCATAATGATAAAGAGACTTGAACCATTTATCATATTGGTGATTATTAACGAAACGGTTTTTGTTATCTTCTATTCTCTATTTTTATGTTATCAAAAAAAATTCTCTCTTCACAGACATATTCATTACCCACATAACTATGAATAAATGGATATATGAGTACATGTTGCCTAGAAACATAGGTATATAAGACTTGCAAATTGATATTTCAGACACTCATAATTATATATCAATAGGTAGTTATTAAAAAATGAAAATATAAAACGGTACAATAAAAATATTTGGAAGATTTTTAAAGATATGTTTTCATCTTGTGAAAAAATTAGTGTCAAGTTCGTATAATATGTTTTACTGATGAAGGGCCTTTCTTTTATTTTATTATACAGGGTGTTTCAAGCTTAAACTATGAGGTAAAAGAGGTAATTTTTGGGTATTTTCCGTGTGAATTTTTAACTCGAATTCGAACGCGCGTAGATTTTGTTTTCAAGGCGACATTTTTCATGACACTTGGTTAAATAAGGATGAGTGGAACCTTGTTTGAAATTTGAAAGCGCTTTCAATTCTCTACACAACATCAGAATATTTTTCAAAATTCGTACTATATTGGTTTTCGAGATTTCCATTGTTGAACTGGGCAGATAAAATAATTACCTACTCTTTTCGAATCTCATCCTTTTTCTCGGAGACGTCAGTTTAATTTTTTCAAGTAGGTACACATATAGATAGTCTATTTTGACAATTTTTGTTACCTTGCATTTATCGCCCGAAACTCCTCTGTTAATTTCTGGTTGAAACATCCTATATATTCTATATGTTGAAAATCCGCTTTCGTTTATTTTATTCTACTTATATTTGTATACTCTAATATAAATAACGTATAAATTATGTATATTTATTGTAAAAAAACTACAATATACATGATTTGTATTCTTTATCAAGATCAATTAAGTGATATAAAAACACCAAACATATTGAATACAAAATATATCACTGAACAAACTTGATAAAATGTGAATTTTTTCTGTTGTCTCGAGGATAAGGGAAATCTCATTGTCTTCCAAGGCACTTTTTTCTGGCATTTCTTCAACCATGCACCTTTGTGAGAAAAATGGAAGGAATTGCATTGGGAAATAGGCGTTTCTTTTAATTTTCTTTGGAAATGAATTTTTCTTCAAAATGAAGTTTGCATAGCCTCTATATGAAATGATGATAATGAATAATATGAAATCTGCAAGGCAACTGCCTTGGAAAGCAAGTCGTCTCGATAACAAGCCTACAATCATATTTCAGCCCTATAATAAATGAAAAAAAAACTATAGATTACTAGATCACCGTACACCCTATAATATAAAAAAATTTGAACAAACTTCTACCCGGCTCAAGTAGGTACTTATATCTAACCCTAAGGTAAATTCGCCTAATAACGGCCCAGCTAAGAAAATATGGGATCTATTGCCAATGATAAGAGTATGTTAGTTTTTTTTTCATCTGTTACCATTTTTTCCAAAAATTAAGAGTTGTTTCTGAGCAAGATTCATCCATGAAAATATAAATTAATACTTTTTGCATGAGAAAAAAAAATAAAATCCCGAAAATGTCAATTTTCCTATTACCGGCTTCCATAAGAAACGTCAATCGTTAAACCGGCTTATAGGTTTCCTGACAACGGCCCATATTTTACTTTAACAGCTTTAAAAAATATTTGAAAATTTCATTCTTTTTACTTAAAAAAACATACATACACATTCATTTAGTTTTATTTATTCATTGAACAAAATCGGGGTAACAAAAATAATAAACTCAAAATACTAATCTTTTGACAAATAGTCTCGGAAGGTACGAACAAAAGTAGCTCAAATATTTTGAATAAGCGACTAAAAATAATTAATGTTGATTAATATTTATTATAGACGAGTGTGGTTAATTTGTTGGGTTTGAGGATCAGTGCAATTAAAGTCCAATTTGTTTTAAAATGGCCGACGTTTCGCAATATATAATTGCATCATCAGGGCGCTGAAAGTATATATTTATTTTATTTCAATGGAATTCACACACCCCAATTTCACACGTTACAGATAATAAAAACAGAAACTATTTTTTTTTTTAATATATGTAAATACAAATGGGTGAAGCTTAACTCTATCAAAACAGCCAAGAAAGAAAGAAATCAGACTACAAACAAACTTATACAATACTCACATTTTAACACTCTGGACTCAAGTCGCAAGAATACATATTTACACGACACACAAACAGGAAAACTTTTAGGTACATGGGACAAAATGCGGAAATACATACATGGCTTTCGGCATAGTTGGTACCAGGTTTTTGGGTAGTCTGGTATATGGGAATAGAACCATGGGTGGTGGAATTTTACCATCTGCTGAGACTGTTGTCAAAACTGTAAGACACTCTTTTTCATCATTCGCAACTCTGGTGTAGACAGTCTTAGAACCCCTTCTAACTAGTACTTGTTTTTCTTTTGGGCACAGGAAAAACGCCGTTTCATCGCAATTGAAGATCCTACTTGGATCTTCTAAGACGTCGAATATTCCATGATCTCGAAAATACTCAGATACCTTGGTGAACCAATTTCTTATCATTTGTTCGGTTACAGCGGAACGACTGGATGTGAGATTTTGTGAGATGCGACGAGATATATCTTGGTTTCTCTTCAAGAAGTTACAGTACCAATGATACCCTGGTATTCCGTTTTTAAATGGGTTGTCTCGATTCAAACTTTTCATCAGTGAAGCAACAACGTCCGTGAGTTGTTCCCGTGTTACAGGAAACCCAGCATCCCCAAGAAAATGGATCCATTGTACTATCAGTCTTTCTTCCTGTGCTGTGAGCACTGTTTGCTTATCGCAGTGTTCATGCGTATATTTATTGTTCCTTTTGTCTTTCAGGGTACTTTTCGGAATTCCATATTTTTTTGATGCTTGATAAGCAGACATTCCATTATTCATATCATCAAGAGCTCGGCTCAAATTTTCAATTGAGTATTTACACCTCAGCTTGCTTTT